>OX235262.1:192520833-193720833 GCA_944472135.2 Trichobilharzia regenti | reverse complement strand
TGAATCCAGACAGACAGAATAATACCACTAGGAATAAGATTCGGTAAGAGGAAGCCCTAAATGATTCATTTGAAAACAGTCAGCGTTTTGTAACACGTTAGCCAAGCTTTTGACCCATACAGAAGAATTGATTGACTTAAAATTCGTATTGGAAATATGAATTTTCTTTTGTCATTGAATGCAAAAGATTTTCAAACTCATATCAGAATGATCTGACTGTCTCCTCCTTCCATTAATCGCATTAATATTTTCATTCTTACTACATACCTGTTGTTGAAAGGATGCTGCCCTAGCCAAATTTCGCTTACTGATGGTAACTGGCGCTTCTTTTGTAGTTGACTGGTTATTCTTCAGCATCTCTCTGCCTTCTTTATGTTCATCTGAAGTCGAATCCTGCCTGCCCACCCGCCTCTTCTGCCAACTTGTTGGCTTCTGTCATCTGCTAAACCCAGATCTTTTAGATTTTCTAATTCATTCAACGTATTCCTGTCCTCTAGCTACCCACAGTCTTTCACATAATCTAATCCGTCATAGTTAGGAGTACCATCAGTATACAACATGAAGAATCATAAAAATAAAACAATAGGACACTAAGCTTTATGTTATAAAATTGTTGAAAAATAAAATTCTATAAAAAGCGTTTATAGAAATAAACAACTCCTATATGTTTAGAAAATCAATAGTTTATTTATTCATTCATTCATTGTGATAATCATTCGGATAGGAGTAAATAATTACTGAATTCAATGAAGTTCATTCGGCTATATGAAATTCACATGCGAAGAGGAATCCCAAGACAGAATGAATTGCCTTCCTGGATGTTCTACTTACAATAAAACCAGATTGTAACCTAAAATGAAATTTTTAAAGGAAACGTACTGGGACAGGACAATATACACATTTTGACAGCTTCGTTCCTATCGAGTACATTGAAATTTAGTGGAGACCCTCAGCCACAGAGTTAGTTAAAGCTATATGCTCAGAAGAAGTAATTGAAGATGAATTAAGCATTTTATATGATATATTTAATTGAATTTGAAATTTTCCCGTCGACTGATTGGACCGAAGTGCTCGGTCTCAGGTTGACATCCAGCTGACAAGTCCCAAATAGGACGAAATGCACATCCTGGATTCCACTGCTAGTCACCAACCACCAATTAAATTGTATATGATACTTGATCTAAAACAGTGATCCCGAAAAATTTATCAAGAAACACATGACAAAGTAAGTGGAAAAGGACTACTCACTATCTGTAAACAAGAAGTCACCTTATATCCGACTACAATTCAAGGGCGATATACCAAGTGAGATAATCACGATGAAATTAAGAAAATCAGTTCAAAGAACTTTCAATACTGGCGAACTACACGTATTATTCTCTACACGACTGATGGTGCTACCTCGACTGATAGATGAAGTACCTAGACCAGCTAACCACTTCAAATTGTATCTACCAATTCAACTGCGTTTGTGGTAGTGCGAGTTATATTAGCCATTGCTTTAGGAACTTGATTTTTCGTGCTCCCTCAAGAACATCTCCCCGTATGGCTAAGTAAAGGTGTAATAAAAACACCATTAACGGTTCGATATTGAACCCTGTGGTGCAAACCGGCCACAAAACCAGCCAGCCACCCAGCGTGGAAGAATCCTTCTCTATCATTATCTACCGGGTGCCTGAATATATTGCCAAAATCATCGAAGCACTGCATTCTCCAAACATCAGAGGCTATTGCAATTCGCCTCAAACAACCAGTGCTCGGTGTTCAAAAGAAGCAAGTCCAGCTAGCCCCTACCACTGCCCTAGCTGGCCTTCAGTAGAGACTATAAATTCATGAATTTGTAATATTATCTTTCCTAATTTTTTCTGACATTCAGTGTTTATTGTTATGTTGATGCTATTGAGCTGTAATTTATCAATATTTAAACAGCAACATTAATGTTGTTGTTGTTCATAACACTAATCCATTCATTCATTCATTCACTATAATGTATATACAAAACTGTAGAGCCTGATGATGAAGAGGTTATCAAAAAGAGTACTCTTTGTTCAGTATCTATCCATTCTTTTGAAAAAAAATTTTAATTGGCATTTTTAATGAGTTAATTGATTATTAAGAATATTAAACTTGACGCCTGACTGACTGTTTTCAATGTAGAATTTCGCATAGAGATATACGGCAGTTCTAGTCACCATGCTCCCTGCGTATAGCACACAAAGTAATAGAAAAGAGCAGAGAGAGAGAGATTCAAAAGACAGATATAATAAACACAGATATGGGACAAAAAGGGAATAGTAATATGCAAGAACAATAGAATTTTATTGGACACGATAAATCATCACAAAGATTAAAGAATGTATCTGTGCAAGTCATGTAGAAAGACGATTTTGGCCCAGCCATATCACTGATTGTCGTGTGGTGAAGAGGACGCGAGGAAACCGAACAAATTGGAGATGTTCCACTCAGAACGCAAGACTATAATAATAATAATAATACTGTGAATGTTTTGAATATAATAAAGAAGATCTATTGCTTTGGACAACACCTTCAGTAAAGACTTCAATATAAAGTCATATTAGATGATGGCGGCCTTCGTCAGCAATAAAGTCTCTGACTGCAGCTATCACTGGGTGATACTGGGTTCGAATTTCAGAAGGAATACGTGTCTATCCTATCTAAGGTTGCAGAAACGCCTTGCTGACTGCTGGATGCCAATTAGCACGAAACCTAGGTGGTTTCCAAGATCTCCTGCCGCCGATTGCCTCTAACCATCTAAGATCATCAAATCAATGTGTACCATAATGGTAAGTTACCCAGTATGATGGCCCTATTGCAAACTTGACTGACGATAGAATTCCGTCTGCACCAAAGAAAGGACTAGACATATCGCACTAGTTACTGACTGGTGTCCAATTAAAATAAAACTATATTAAATCATCCAGCTCAGAGGAGGCAACCACATCAGAAATGAATTTTTTATAGTCTACGCTTCGTGTAATTAGATTCTCTCTCTTCATATTTCTCTTTATAGGATCTTGTATTATGGTTAACAGTTGGTAATTATCATATACCAAGACACGAGGATTTACCGAATACAGTGACCAGTGGTGGACCAATGTCAATATTTTTAATGCCGCACAATCTGTTCACCTATAGTCCAGAGGCTTTCAGTTGTCATCGATTTTATACACAAGAGGTAAGCGAAATTAATGAAGACATTTATTATCATTATTATTTCCTTTAATTCCTAGAGGAACATAAGGCTTCAGCCGCCCAAGTCTCCACGGCGTTCGGTTCTCTGCTAAAGTTTTCATCTCCCTCCAAGTCTGCCCACATGCTTTCATCTCCTCTTCACATAACCTCCTACAAGTCACCCTTGCACCGACGACCAACTCACAGCTTCCCTCACAGATTCCACTCGAGGGTTTGACTAGTGATGTCACTTGATAGTTTCCTCAGAGTATGGCCGATCCAATCCATCTCCATTTCTTCCTGCCTATTTGTTGCACAGTCGGTTCCTGCTGGGTTAGTTCGCTCATATCCAGAGATCCCTGTTGCTGATCTTTTCTGACCAGCCAAGTGATCTTGAGTATTGAGCGAAGACAGCTGTTAATGAATGTCTGTAGTTTGTTTGAGGTGCTCTTTATGACGCACAGTGCAAGTCTCTGATCCGTATAGTGAATAGCACTGGCTGACTTCACATTGAAGTTGAAAATACGGATCCTATTCTGATTTTCATGCTGAGTACTGTTGATCTGCACAAAGACTTGAGAGTAATAAAAGTTTGTTTTGCTTTTCCGGTTCTCGCTTTGATATCCTCGTCAGTTCCGTCCGCCTGTAGTTGAAACGTTGATCCCCACGTAGGTAGGTTGGTGAAGGAGGTTGTTTCTTTCAGGTTCCTCTCATTTATACTGGCTGATTGTTGTCTGTCTGTTATTATTGTAGTTGCTGTTGTTGTTGCCCACGAATCTTCATAACCTCTGTTTTCTCTATGTTCACCTGAAGTTCTATCTTTGATGCTTCTTCTATGGCCAGCTTGTTGCTTTTCACTTGCATATCTTCCAGTTTGTGGGAAATCAGACATATATCGCATCGGCGAAGTTTAGATCCTCCAAGTGTTTTGTGTGGATCCATTTCATGCCTGTCTCCTCATTGCCTACCGCTGTTTGTCCGTCGCATTATCCAGTCAACCGGAATCACGAAAACCATTGGCGATAGTAGGCAGCCTTGTCTTACTGCCGTCTAATGAAGACATTAGCCCATCATTAATTGATATCAAATGAGATAACGAGTATACCAAGCTATTATTATGATCATCATTATTTCTTTGGATCCTGGATGAAACACAGGGCGTCATCAGCAGAACATCGCGATTTCATCCTGTTCTCTCCTGTATTCTCTTTAGCTAGCTCACAATCGCCTATGGGCTGTCAACCCCCAAACACACCCAACTCACCGTTGACTTCCCATTTGCGTTTCACTAGAGCAATAACCTGTACTGAGAGAGAGAGAGAGATTTCAATTACCCAAAAGTCTCCACAGAGTGCGTCCAAACCACCTTCCACTTTCTTCTGCGTATTTTAAGCAATAGGTACTTGACTAGCTCGTTCCCGGAGTCACTTGTTGCTTAATTATGGGTAAATTTTTGTTTTGATAAAGTCTTACAGTGTTGTTATACAGTAATGTTTACTGATGATATTTCGAGCACAATTTATTACTGCTCATAATCATATCATATCACCTTGGTGAACCCTAACTTTTCCTTGGCTTAAAGCGTAACTTAATCTTTCTCAAACATAAGTTGAAACTTGCCAGATATCCCATTTAATAACATAACACTTCGATAAGCATGTTTTATTGATGGTGAAAACATTATTTGTCAGGTTTCACTAATTTGCTTAGGGAATGTTTCAAGGTCACAGGTGCGGTCACACTCCAGTGACAGCTAGTGATGCTTAAAGTTTAACTTGACCATCTAATCGAAACAGAAACTTAACAGCACAGAAAAAAATATATTCCATAAATATGGTGTTAAATACTACAATCTTTACTCTGAAATTCTCCGTATCATTTCATTTATTTTATTTGAGAATAATCGAAAATTTTTGGAAACAGAAAGTACAAGTGTAACAACAGAAGACAAGGGCCAGGCAACAGATCGTTTTATTACGGAAATCAACACTTATTTATATATATTTCCTGTACATTATTATAGCTCATTCAAGCAGACAAACGCAGGCTTCTGTTTGGTTGTTTCAGGTAATCATCGAAAAGTGGAGCCATCTATCTCCGAATCATATTTGCCCACGTTAAGTTTGCTGTGATTGGTTGTTGAATCAGCTTTGTTCATATTTTCTCACGGCTAATATTAGTGACCTAGACATTGACGTAGATTAATGTCTACCAATTTGGCTAGCAGCCTGCTCTCACCACACAAGAACCTCAGAAAGTGAGGCCGATAGATAATTAAATATCATTTAGTTGTTATTAAAATTGAGAAACGGTTACAGCGGATAAAACTTTCTTTTTTGACAAAGTCATCAACTAGATGATAACGGTACATTCGTGTGTATTTCTAGAGTAGATGGTTGGTTGAGAAAGTTACAGAACTATTTTTCCGGTCGATCAAGGATCAAATTTAATAAAATTACAAGGTGTATTAAACAGGAATATCAGGTAGAAAAGACACAGTAGGATCATAATTCCTGAAAAACTTGACTAGTTGTGCAATTAGGGATCAGAAACATAGTGATAACAAAATAGAGCAGGATGTTCGAATAAAAAGAACTCAAGTCTAGTAATCCAGAGAGGAATTAAGAAGGGGAAAAATAACAGAAATAAACGGAAGGGTTGGATAAGACAGGTAAGTGGATAATCATTAATGGTAGGACTGACATTTTGTGATGACCATGGAGAGACAATGGTTGGACTTATTTCTTTTGGTTATATTGCGTGGACTTGAAATTTTGGAAAGCTAGTGCTACAGCAATTCCCAGATACCTTGATTTTCTCTCTCTCTTTGAGGGTTGAATCGGATCTTGTATATTGCTTTGAAGGACTACTCATCAAATGTAGTTGAATGTCCTGAATTGACAAGATGTCCTGTTACCGAACTACAGACACGTCTACATTCTCCCTTTCCCATCCACGCTGGCTAGTATTCCTGAGAGCGGTTTACAAGTGGATGCATGGTACGGCCGATGTACTATACTCCACACGAGCAAGTGAACTGGTATATGTATGTTGAAATGGTGGCCTAGTGTGACAGCTTGTCTCACAAGTGCTGGTTGAATAGTTTCTTGTTAGATAATGCCGTTGGTAGACTGGTGTCGAAGTATGTCTTACTTCGAAAGACTTTGGAAGCCGTTTACGGACAAGTCCTGATTGGGTGTTACTTTTACGTTTGAGGTTAACTATCAATATTCTGTTTGGGGCAACTTGAATCTTTTGAGGCCTTCCGTCTGCTTTCAGATTCTTGCCTATGAAGCTTATTGTGTGAAACCATTTTCTATCAAAGTCTCTCAAAGATCACAGAATTCTTCTCCAATTGACTGTTCAGTGCATATTTTCCAGATCCTCAAGGAAGGAGAGCATATTAGCTGTCTTTCTTTCTGCTTAGAGGAACACAACTTTGAAAGTTGATAAACTGCCTGTTGCATGTGGGCATTTTGTAGATGGATTTTCTCGGTGAATTGTCAGCATTTCTCCACAGTTGAACATCAAGGAAGTGGAAAATTGAGTCAGATTCAACTTTCATAGTGAATTCGATGTATTTGTGAGGTGTTATTGAATGTTTGCAGTTGGTTTCTGAGAGGAATGTCTCCATCATAAGTGATGAGAGTATTATGGAATATATCTTTTGTAGAGAAGGAGGTCGTCGATAGTTGATGATAAGGAATTTTCTTTTCTACATTAGCCATGAATTAGCCATTCAAGAGGGGTCCCTGGAAAGAACCCATTTACTGAATATAAACTAGACATTGAAGGTGGATCGTAGTCACACCTCCTTTAGATAATCGAATGGTATACCAGCATCGATGTGTTAGGAATGAGTAAAGTCACACAGAATGCATAATATTTCTGTCAGTGGGACATTGGTGAAGACGGAGGGAGGGAGAGAGACGACATCGAGTTGACATTCTGAGTTGAATCAACAAAATCGAACATATATATATCCCCGAAGTTGTATCTCGACAGTATTTCTTTCACCAGCCACTAACGTACAGACTAGCTGATGACATCGTCGAAATTCAAAATAGTTTCTTCGCCTCAACCGGCTTTTTAATTCCTGTGATCTCACTTGTGTATGATTCATAATTGGTTGTCTTCACTGGTTGAATACTGTAGTTCATTTCATCGGCCAAAAAATATAAGCAACAAGATAATCGGGCAACGAACCAATTCAGGAACGCATTAACCAACATATGTGCAGAAGATATTGAAGGCGAGCTTGAATGTAGGCAATGTGCAGACTGCTGTTTGACACAACATACACGCTAAACAGACAGTCGACCAAAAAAAAGTTCCAAACAGAAGCGATGAGTTGGATTTGGTTCCCAGAGTGAATAATGCAGATCGTATTGTTGTGAGGATTGGCTGCTAGCCAAAATTGGAAGATAGTAATTTACGTCAATGTGTGTTTTTCCCTTCACATTCCTCATTGGTACATAGGGCACTTTTAAGCTAGTGGCTTGAAGTTTTTGTAGCAGTGTTTAATTCTATAGGATGGGGTTGCTATCCAGCCTCATGCCCAACCTTCCCTCTTTACCAGCCTTATTTCTGGCTTAGCGAGGTAAAGAAGTGTGTTGGCGGCCGGGGATCAAACCCCAGACTATGTGCATAGTCGGCGAGCGTCCTAACCGCCATGCCACTGACGCACGTCAATCTGTACGTCCCCAACATGGGTCATAGAAAAGAACAAGAACAAAAACTGACTCAACAACCAGTTACAGCATACTTTACGTAGGCGGATAAAAATTGGCACAAACAGATGAAAGATTTACGTTCAGCAAGAAACCACCAATCAGAAGACTGTGTTTTTCTGCTAACAATAATCTATAATAATGTACATGAAAATCTATAAATATGTGTTGATTTCCGAAATAAACGATCCGTTGCTCTATGATGTTCTACTCGGAACTCAGGGGAATAATAATTATTATTATTATTTATTATTGTATCCTTTAGTTCCTAGAAGAACATAGAGCTTCAGTTGCGCACCTCCATTGCCTTCGGTTTTCTGACAACTTTTTCACCCTGCTCCAGGTCTGTCCACATGCTTTCATCTCCTCCTCGCATGACCTCCTCCAAGTCACCCTTGGACGACCAACTCGCCGCCTCCCTTTCGGGTTCCACTCGAGGGCTTGTCTAGTGATGTCACTTGATGGTTTCCTCAGCGTATGGCCAATCCATCTCCATTTCTTTCTGCCTATTTGTTTCACAATCGGTTCCTGCTGTGTTAATGGAAGTCTGAAGTTCGTTTGAGATGCTCTTTATGACACGCAGTGTAAATCTCTGATCCGTATAGTAGCACTGACTTCACATTGGAGTTGAAAATCCGGATCTTATTTTTGATGTTGAGTGCTGTTGACCTCCACACAGATTTGAGAGTAATGAAAGCTTGTCTTGCTTTTCCGATTCTAGCTTTGATGTCCTCGTCAGTTCCGCCTGTAGTTGAGACGATGCTTCCCAGGTAGGTGAAGGAGGTTGTTTCTTTCAGGTTCTTCCCACTTATGCTGATTGTTGTCTGTTGTTGTTGGTGGTGGTGATGTTGCTGTTGGTGTTGGCCAGGAATCTTCATCATCTCTGTTTTATCTATGTTCACGTGAAGTCCTATCTTTGGTGCTTCTTCTGCCAACTTTTTACTTTTCACTTGCCTGTTCCGGACGAAGTTTTTCATCTAGGGCTTGTTTGATTCTCTCCAGGATGATGCGACTTAGTATCTTGCTTGGAATGGACAGAACCATAATTCCACGCCAGTTTTTACATTGACTTAAGTCTCCTTTCTTTGGAAGTTTGAATAATAATTATTTTATATTTATATAATTCAATAAAATATATATCCCACATTTATTGATTTATTATTTCCTTTTAAAAATCTATAATTTGTTAGCTGGACGAATGGATTGAAGGACCCCAAATGAAAGACAACTGTCAAATGGCGTCGATTCCAGTAGTCTAAAGAATATACGCACACATTGTAATTGGTGTTGATGAACCAATAGTGATATGCACATCTAATAAACCATTCTTGGAAGCCTAACATGTAAATACAGTGAAATTTTTAAAATAAACAAAAAACAAGAAAAAAATGGAGAAGATAAATCAATAAATTACTTTTCTGTTATGTAATTCACTTTTGATTTTCCCTCTAATCGACCAGACCAAAATTTATGGCCTTTGTCGACATGTCAGCTGGCTGCCAGGCTGGACGCTTCAACGATATCTGAGCAAATAACTTGTGAAGTAAATTTTGTTTGCTGCTGACTAACACTGGAATCCAGCTTGTTCATTTCGTCCTATTTTGGACTCGTCATCAGTGTACGTTCCTGCATTCCCCAGTGAATCCAGTGCACATAGTTTCAAACACCAAAGAGTTATTCTCTAAACCAATTCAGTCACGATGGGTACTGCCTTCAAGTCTCACTGGGAACATTACCATTCACTGAGGAACACAGATACATCCAGATAGTTGATGAGTCGCAAATGGGACGAAATGCACATCCTACATTCCACTGCTAGTCACCATTCACCAAAACTGTATTCTTTCCCTAGTCATATTTGTGAAAGCAAGGAAAAATTAGAATATATACATATATTCCTCGATGAAAATCTTCGACGGGAACAGGCTGGATTCAGTAGAAACAAGTCATGTAATGATCAAACTGTCACACTACGGATCATCATTGCACAGAGCTTGGAATCGCAGTTATCTCTCTATCTCACTCAGATTCACTGACTTTACAAAGGCCTTCAGTAGACGGCGTCGATCGAAAGGTGATTTGACAACTACTTCGCTACTACACGGTGCCACCGACAATTATACATCTTATCCAACAGTTGTACGACAACGCTCCGTGCGAAGTAATCCACAACGGGAAACTCACGGAATCCTTTGAAGAAGTGAAGACGGGAGTAAGACAAGTTGGCTGGCTGGCTGTCTACTATCTCCAATGATTTTCGTGATTCCGGTTGACTGGATAATGAGACAGACAGACAGACAGCGGCGGGCAACAAGGAAACAGGCATAAAATGGACTCACACAAAGAACTTGGAGGATCTGCACCTCGCCGATGATATATGTCTGATTTCCCACAAACTGGAAGATATGCAAGTAGGAGAAAAGCAACAAGCTGGCAGAAGAAGCATCCAGGGAAGATAGGACTTCAAGTGAACATAGATAAAACAGAGGTTATGAAGATTCCTGGCCAACACCAACAGCAACATCACCAACAACAACAGACAACAATCAGCCAGCATGAATGGTAGAAACCTGAAAAAAACAACCTCCTTCACCAACCTACCTACGTGGGAATCAACGTTTCAACTACAGGCGACGGAACTGACGAGGATAACAAAGCTAGAATCGGAAAAGCAAGACAAGCTTCCATTACTCTTAAGTCTGTGTGGAGGTCAACAGCACACTTAGCATGAAAAAATAAGATCCGGATTTTCAATTCCAATGTGAAGTCAGTGCTACTATACGGACCAAAGACTTGCACTGCGCGTCGTAAAGAGCATCTCAAACAAACTACAGGCCTTCATCAACAGCTGTCTTCGTTCAATACTCAAGATCAGTTGGCCGGCCAGAAAACATCAGCAACAGGGATCTCTGGATATGAGCGAACTAACCCAGCAGAAACCGATTGTGCAACAAATAGGCAGGAAGAAATGGTGATGGATTGGATCCGCCATACTCTGAGGAAACCAACCATCAAGTGACATCACTAGACGACAATCCATCGGTTGATTGGAATCTGAAAAGGAAGCGGCGAGTTGGTTGTCCAAGGATGACATGTAGAAGGTTATGTGAAGGGGAGATGAAAGTATGCGGGCAGACGTGTGGTCAGGTGAAAACTTTAGCAGAGAACCGAACGCATTGGAGACGTGCATCTGAAGCCCTATGTTCCTCTAGGAAATAGAGCAAATAATAATAAATAATATTCCTGTTATTGAGGCTTCACTTTAACCATAGATACTGTGAAATACAAACAATATCGTAATGAGAAAATAAAAATTTACATGATAAACATCTCATTCTCTGTACAGATTTTGAAGAAAAAATACCAACTGTGACTGCATAAATCAGGATTTACTGAATTCGTCCAGTTTCAGTAAAAGTCTTCAGTTGGATACTCTCCATAGTAGAGTCTCGAATATATACATACGTATATACTTTATTCCCTAAGTGTTCCAGGTGCATCGGTCGCACAGCTGTTAGCATGCTCGCCAACCATGCGCATGGTCCGTGGTTCGATCCCCGGCCGCCAACGCACTCCTTTACCTCGTTAGGCAAGAAAGAGGATTGGTTGGGCATGAGGCTGGCTAGCAACCCCATCCTGTAAATATAAACACTGCTAAAGAAACTTCAAGCCTCCAGCTTGAAGGTGCCCTATGTTCCACTGGGAACGTGAAGGAAATAGAAAAAAGGGTTCCGAATGAAAAAATAGGGTTTCAGTAGACATTTTCGATTTCACTGTGTTCTCTCAAGTAATCTACAGATGTTTTCACGATTTCCCTAATGAGCCCTCATTTCCTCTTCACACAGTCTTCTCCATGTCACCCTCGGACGACTCACAGTTTCCCATTTAAACGTGATGTCACTACCCAACAGCCTCCTCAGAGTTTCTTTTTATTCTTTTACGTTTCCAGTGGAACAACATAGGGCATTTTCAAGTTAGAGGCTTGAAGTTTCTGTAGCAGTGGTGTTTTATTCTTACAGGAAGGGTTCACTAGCCCCATGCTGGCCCAACCTTCCATCTTTACTAGTCTTATTATTGACTTAACAAGATGAAAGAGTACGTTGGCGGCAGGTAATCGAACCCCAGACCACCTGTGTGATCGGTGAGTAATCTACCGCTGTACCATCGACGCTACAACCTGCTCAGAGTATTCCCACCGATATATCTCTATTTTCTTCAGCATGTTTATTAGGCAACAGGCTTTTGACTAATCCATTAAAACTGCCAGAGTTCCAAGTTGCCGATTCTTTCTAGCTGGTTATCTGATCTTCATTACAGGGAATAGCGAAGACAAATCTCCAGTAGTCTGTTTATTTCACATTAACCACATATCATCTTTGAAGACCAGCTATTCGGGACTGCTTCCGCTACTCCATCCAACGTATTCTTATCTTCTCTCTCTCTCTCTCCCATGCTTGGTGTTCTACACGAGATCCATTACATCACTGTCACAGTTCATCTTCCATATATAGCTGAAACCATCGGAATTCACCTAAAGAACAAGCCAAACCTGGGTATTCATTCATGTAGAGCTACTTACGTTACCTTGGCTATCATTACAAAAATGCAAGAAAAACTGAAGATTTCATCATGAGCTGACATTAGTTAGAGAACCATTGGAAAACCTGGGAGTACTGGACAGCTGTTTCGTCAGCCTAGTTTGGGACTCTTCAGTAGTACGCACCCACCGTGATTCGAACCCAGGACCTTCCGGTTACAAGGCGAGCTCGTATACCATTAAGCCACTGGGACCCGATCCAATGGTCCTTGAATTCTAACTTCTGCCAATTCACGACATAGCGCGACCGCTAGCCAATGTCTTCGGCGAGTATTTGTCCTCACACCCGACCAGCTGCACCCTACTGTTTACGACTTCCCAGTGGAACCCAGGTAACTACCTACCTGAATAGGGCCAGTCGCCAGTGAGCATCTTATTGGTATTCAAGTGTTGGTTTGTAGGGATTTGATTGATTTCAGGATTTCATCATGAGCTGACATTAGTTAGAGAACCATTGGAATTGGCAGAAGTTAGAATTCAAGGACCATTGGAACAGGTACCAGTGGCTTAATGGTATACGAGCTCGCTGGCCTTGTAACCGGAAGGTCCTGGGTTCGAATCCCGGTGGGTGCGTACTGCTGAAGAGTCCCAAACTAGCCTGACGAAACAGCTGTCCAGTACTCCCAGGTTTTCCAATGGTTCTCTAACTAATGTCAGCTCATGATGAAATCCTGAAATCAATCAAATCCCTACAAACCAACACTTGAAAAACTGAAGACTTAACTTCCACCCCTTCCCCGCCCCAGTAAGGCTTTGACACATACATTATCACTATACTAATTAATTATTTAATTGCCCTAATTACTTATTCTTTAATTGTTGATTACGTAATCTTAAGAACACAATATTCAGTGAAGAGACTCTTTTCAATAAGGAATTTATTATCAAGCTGTACAATCGTATGTATATATGGTTTTATTTTAAGAAATTATATCCGTTGAGGGAATTAGGTCAAAGATGTGAATACATGAAATAATAATAGTAGTAGTGTGAAATGCAATTAAAATATTTGTGAGTATAATCATAGTTTAATGTCAAGTGGCAAAATAATTAATGTCATACATATGGAATAATACATAAGGTGTATATAGATTTTGGAAAGGGGTACAACATAATTATAATATTAGTAGACGAATATAAAATGTTACATAACATGGTGTGAAATTTGATAAGATAGAATTCAATCATGTGAAAATAAAAAATATAAAAATTAATAATTTTGGGTTTAGAATGACAAGTGGTTCAAGTGGAAAAGATTCAGAATGAGAATAGTAATAATAATAATAATAATCGTAGTAATAAGGGAAAGCTACATAGAATAACTAAACAAACAAAATAAATAAATGTCTATCTCTCTACGGCCAAGGCAGAAGTAGGGATTGTACATACTTCTTTTGTACACAAAGGTCTGGCTTAAAGTCATGAATTGCCAAGGCCTCAGCTGTCTTTAGAAGTCTGTAACGAAGAAAACGCGGCCAGCAAGATAGCATGGATTCGATAGATGGTCATCTTAAAATCATGGTCAGGGTTGATGTAGAGTGACAGAAGTCGATCGGTGAATAGAGCTTCGCACACACTTCCTTTCTCCCTTGTAAAACCATGCTGCTTGAATATGTTCTCGTACTCGTGTGGAAAGCGTTCTCTGGCTTCGGCCAATATACCTTGCTCCACAGAAGGAGCGAATGAACTGATAGATCCACATGGAGGCGATCAGATGACGGAGGAAATCTGTTACAGAGAGACGGAGAACAACTTATGGCTGCTCATGGTTATTTATAGTATGACAGCAATGAATGCCCTGCCGACTAATTTATGGAGTCGATCTTTGAGTATATCTGAAGCTTGATCACGTTTGAATTCGAAATTCATGAAGATGGTTTTCTTTGATTGGAAGTGAGTCAGTCAGTGATCGGTTACAACACTGTAAAAAATATTTTTTTTCACTTAGAATGACAGGTGTGAAAAGTCAGTTGGTTTGTAACAACACAAGAAAAGAGCAAGGCAACAGATAGTCTATATTAAGGAAATCAACACAGATATTTATAGATTTTCATGTACATTATTATAGATTATTGTAGCAGAAAAACACAGTCTTCTGATTGGTTGTTTCTCACTGAAAGTTAATCTTGCATCTCTTTGTGGCTGTTTCTTGAATGTCAGATCATCTATATGCTAACCGTATCCGCCTACGCAAAGTCTGATGTGGTTGGTTGTTGAATCAGTTCATATTTTTCTCACGACCAATATTGAGGACGTAAACTTTGACATAAATTACTATCTACCGATTTGGCTAGCAGCAGCTCTTACCACAAGTTCTTCTGTACGGGTCAAATACTCGGAGTACACGTCACCAAAAGCAATTCCAACAGGCCAATGCAGACTTTTATCAACAAAACTGTTTTCGCCTACTAAATACTAAAGACCAGATAGATGACCAGGTAGAAAACACTGACGGACTTTGAATCAACCAATAACCCATTGCTCAAAGAAATATGACGAGGGGAATGACGGAGACGCGTTAAAAGACCCTGCGTACTAGGTCCTCAAGATGAAACCAAACGAAGGGATGACACGACTTAGGACTTACTGGTTTCAGTATAGGACTTTGCACAAATGTGCAGCAGTTAGAGTCACCACAGTTCACATAGCACACAAAAAAAAGAAAAAAGATTATAAAGAGATTCAGAAGACGGGGAGATAATGAACAGAAATATGAGCCAAAGAAAAAAGTAATAACGAAGAACAATATAGTTTTATTGGATACGACAAGTCAAAAAGAGTGAAGAATGCATCTCCGCCAGCCATTGACCAGACACATCACCAACTGTCTCCAGACACCACTGGTCCATACCATCTCTAGGACCCCAACCAGTCAAGCAATCTACACCTCCTTAATTGACTGGCTGGCGGGCTTAAACATACTGTCAAGGATTTCTCTGACTGATGAAGCCACGTTTTCGTCTGGCTACCACTGGCTTTTTTTCAACCTGATCCATCCTATGTCAGTCAGCTAACATTGCCCGTCGAGGAAGGCGATCGATGGCTAGGGATGCATACGTAACCCAGGTCCTAACTATCTCACTCAGTTGATGTAACTTCACAGTCTCGTCGAATGATTTCCCCTCTCTCCTTGCCTAGCACTCGACCGAAGCCTCACCTCACCTCAAACTGTCTCCACCATCCTTAAACACCTGTGAAGTCACTCCATCGGGTCCTGCAGCTTTGCCTCGTTTCTACCAGCAAGACAGCTTATGTAACCTCAGTTAGGGACGGAAGACCTTTGTCTATATCCCATTCAGGGAGGTGTTGGATTTTCGGTAAGTTGAGTGTGGCTGTAGACCCATTAAATTACTCCTCAAAATGTTATTTCCAAAGTTCTAGTCATCTATCCTGAGAGCTAATTATGGTGACATTTTTCTCAGAGATTGCTTCACTTATTATTCGCATTTTACTACCTGGGAATTTGTCCGAGGATAGTATGGAAGAGATCGTATGAGGTAGACGAGGAAATGAGGGTTTACGGGGAGCTAAAAAAAGCTGAAGAGAACAGGAAAATGTGGAGATGTGCTGTTTAAGCGGCATATTCCACTCGGGCCCCAAAAGAGTAACACTACTAAGCTACCTAATGGCTTTTTTAGTTTACTGGCGTGTGCTACTAACGAGATTTATCAGTAGTATATAGACACCGACTGATAGAAATTAGCCAAAATTGGAAACAACATTTAAATTCAGTGGTTACAGAAGTAGAATCGTTTATTTCTCAAATCTGGATCTAAGTCACATTGTAGTCGGAAAATAATCTCTGCAGTTTAAGCTTCATAAAATCAACAACCAAGCATAACAGTTTTCTTTCTGTCATTGACAACCTTTCGGGTCAGATTAGCAACAACCTACCAAAGACGCAGTTTTGGTTTCATAGTTTATCGAAAGTGTCCCAGAACACATAACTCAGAAATTAAACTGGTTACCACTGCACAACCCAATGGACACCGGTGAGTTAGCAAAGAAGATGACAAGACAGATACTGAGCACCACGGTAGGAGAGCAATGGAGCCAACGAAGTCGAACGAATGAGAACAGGAAGTGGAAGATTTGAAGCGTGAAGTAGCGGCACTTTGAATGAGTGCTCGAATAGACCGATGTGATTAATCAGGACATACTGCAGGAGTTATTGTCCTCCGGAGAGACACAGAAGAAAACATTCCAGATAGACTAGAAGTAGTGGGGGGGGCTCCCGAAGCTGGCAAGCGGCATGTATCCGAGTGAATGACAAAGAAGTAGTATGTTTAATAAGTACAGGAGGTGTCACTTACACTAGTAGATAGATAAGAATCTATGCCAGAGTTTCAGACCTCATGTTCACTGACAGTTTATTGACGGTAGGTGAACATGTATTAAACATCACAGACACGTCAAACTGTAGTGTTCTTATTGGCGATGATCGCGAAGTAACGTTCGTGTTGATGTTGTTGTGCCCAAGTCAAGCCGAACAATATTTGGAGTTGATCTTCTACGAAATACAGACCTATCAGCGTATATGAGACAACAGGGGTTAAGGCATTGAAAGCTATTAAACGCTGTTAAACTAAAGAATACGATCATCTGTTCACTGTGATAACATGGGGCATCAAAATTCCACTGAGTCGTAGGAAAATACCACCATTTCCAACTTGAAGCATTCCATGTCATTCAGTAGTGAAGAAGATGTTACACAATGATATCATTGTAGAAGCTAACAACCCATAGAAGATAATACTTATGCCAGAGCGTATTTATTGATGGTATGTTTCCCTTTTTTATTCCCCTCACGTTCCCAGTGGAACATGGGGTGGGCCTTTGAGCTAGAGGCTTGAAGTTTCCGTAGCAGTGGTGTTAATTTTTACGGGATAGGGTTGCTAGCCTCACGCTGGCCCAACCTTTCCTCCTTACCAGCTTTTATTACTGGTTTGGCGAGGTAAAGGAGTGCGTTGGCGGCCGGCGATCAAACCCCGGACTATGTGAATGGTCAGTGAGCATCCTAACCGCTGTGCTACCGAAGCACTTTGACGTTATATGGATACGTGTTAAACATCACCATGTCATACTGTAGCGTCCTTATTGTCGGATCCCGTCGAAGCTACCCACACAAGCGTGACTCTGGCACCAATCATGTGGATGATCTGTCTGTCTGTCCGTTTTCAACATAGAACTTTGCACCGCGATGTGCAGTAGTTCAAGCCGCCACACTCCCTCCATGTAGCACACAAAGCAAGAGAAGAAGAAAGTAGAAGAAATGCATAATAGTGACAGTAAACAGAGGTGTGAGACAAAGGAATAGTAATAACGAAGAACAATATATTTTCATAGGGCATTATAAGTCACAAGGAGTAGATGCATCTCCGCCAGCCATTGAGAACGATTTTGAGGCATATCACCAATTGACGCCAGCCATAATTGGTTTTTACCGTCCCGAGGACCCAAACCACGAAGCCAGTCTACACCTTCCTACGTGACTGGCTTAAACTAACTGTTGTGGATTTCATTGGCTGATGAGGCCATATTTTGGTTTGACCACCACTCGTCTTTTCTCTCTTCCAACCTAAACCTGTGTCAGCTAACATTGCCCATTGTCGAAGAAGGCGATTGCTAGGAATACGTAACATAGGTCTTAAGCAACTCACTCACTCGATGTAATTTCACAGCCTCGTCGATTAATTTCCCCTCCTTACCCCTAGCACTCGACCGAAGCCTCACCCCAATACTGCTCACCTCATTATACTACTTCACACAGATATAACGCAGGCATCTATGATCAAAGACAGCTAGCTAATCTTTTCATGCCTTCCACTTTCAAAGGCTATAAAGGAGGACAGAGCGGACTGCTGCTGAGCACTACACCCGCCGCCCTTCGGTCGATGATAATTCTAATAAAATAGAACAAACACATTTTCAACTGCATACGTATAAGTATATATTTTGTATTATTATTATTATGCATTATGTAATACATATATATAAATATATATATATATATATATATATATATATATATATATATATATATATCTCAAGGAGGAAAGTATATATGCATGTATGTAAGTGTGTGTGTGTGTAAATATAAATATGTGAAAATTTAAAGGAAAATAAGGAAAGACAAATTTTCAAACCTTTTTCTTCTTCTTCTTCTTTCCAATAAATATTCAATCAATCAATAAATCGATAAATCCATAAATAGACAAATGATGAGTAAAGTAGAATAGAGTAGTGGAAACTAACTGACATGGGCCCTGTAACACTGAGACGACCCGCAAATAAACGACGACGGCGACGGCAACGGTGACAACGACGACGAAAACAACAACAACAACAATCATAATAATGATAATAATAATAATAACTTTAGTGTTGGCGGTAATATATGAGAAAAAAACTAGAAGAATTTGTCTGTGTGCTTGTTCGTTTGTGTGTGTGTGTAAGAGAGAGAGACAGACGGACGGACGGACAGACAGACGTAGAATACACAGAAGAAACAAAGCGAATTAGGCGCAAGGAATTGGTCAGCTAAGCAGAAATAAGAGAGAGAGAGTAATAGGGAGTTATATCACAAGAGTCAAGGAGAAGGAGGTCGAGGAGGAGATTCATCACAACACAGCTGCCGTAAGAAATACAGAAGAAGAATAGAGAAAACAAAGAAGACAGCACAAACAGATAAGCAGGCAGACAAACAGAGAGATATTGTGTGTGTGTGTGCATTATTGAGTAATAATAATAATCATGATAGTAATAATAAATACGGAATGCTTCTAACTGACAGACAACGAAGTGTGTGCGGGTGTGTGTGTGTGTGTGTGAGGGGGGGGTACTTTAGAGAAAAGGAAAGTCAATCGGCGAAAGCAACTCGACTAGATAAGCACATCGCTGTCATCATCAACACCGACAACAGAGAAGGTCAATTCTTCTTTTACACACTAATCATCATAATTATACAATATAGATAGAAAGAGAGAAATTAACTGAGGAATGTTTAGAAGAGGAGTATCCAATAAAATGCTAGTATAGATATATACCTCCCTCTCTCTCTCTCTATGTGTGTTGATCAACCACCCAACCACCCCCACCTCGGCCCTTTTCTCTCTTGATTCTAAAAGAATAGATGAGACTTTGAGTAGATGACAAAGAGATAGCGACAGATAGAGAGGCCGAGAGAGGAAAAAATGCGAAATAAAGAAACGACAGGATAAATATGAGAGTAAATAACGGTTTTTTTGGCAAAAACTGAAGTATAGAAAAGAACATCTTCTTATGTTATCATTTGCAATAAAGCATAGATATTTATTGAAATAATTATGTGTGTGTGAGTGAGTGAGTGAGTGTGTAGAGAGAGAGGGGGAGATGTTGTAGGAGGAACTATGACTCAACTCATACTGGTTCCCCGCCAGCTCCAACAATCATCTGTGTTCCGCCTCCACTACCACCACTAGTATTCGCTGATGGCAATACTGTTCCCGGTGGATACGACAATTTTTCTAAATCGGTTAAAAATCCTTCAGGTACTAGGAGGTGAGTTCCACCGACAATAATATCCCATTGTTTACCAGTTGGTGTGTTCATTACTTCATAAGCACAACGCATTTCTGAATAGGATATTCCACCGATAATGAAAAATATTAATCTAGGCCCAGAACGTGGTTGTTGACTTTTATCTCGATGCCACATACCATATCTAGCTGACATTGGTGCATTCCCAGTACGTGTCCCAGGTCCACGAACTGGACCACCACCAAAGTATTGAAATGCCTTTTGATCTAATTTATCTTCAACAGCATCCTAAGAAGAAGACAAAAAAGTGGAATAGAAATAAGTTTTAATTGAATCTTTAGATTTTCCCGTCAATTGATTGGATCGAGGTGCTCGGTCTCAAGTTCACATATCTGTCGGCTTCTTGTGCAGATGCTTCGACGATGTCTGGGCATTTAATTAGCATTTAAATGGTGGATAGTGCACTAGCAGTGGAATCCAGCCAGGATCCACATTTAGTCCTATTTGGGACTCGTCAGCCAGTGGATGTACCTGCATTTCTCAGTGAGTGATGATGTTCCCACCGAGGCTCGAACTTAGTGCCCATAATTTCAAACGCCAAAGTGTTATCCACTATACCCACTTGGGCCACGACAGCCAGTCACCTCTTGTGCAACGATTCATATTAATTTAATTGAATTTTAGATTTTCCCGTCGAGACCAAGCACTTCGGTCCAATCAATCGAAATGCGCATCCTGGATTCCATTGCTAGTCACCATCCACCAATTAAACAGAAATCAATTTGTTATTGAAGAAAAATATTATCACTAAAATACCCGGCAAATATGCTAGACGACTACCACTAGCGTTTAAATGTAATCGGCAATGAGCCACAGCTACTGTGTAATATGAGAGAGAGCTCGAGTGATACTATAACTCCTTGTCCACACACACACCACACCTTTGGACAATCTAATCACAACATATATACTTGTTTGGATTTTTCAACCAACACGGTAAGGTCCTGGGTTCGAATCCCGGTGGGTGCGTACTGCTGAAGAGTCCCAAACTAGGACGAAACAGTCGTCCAGTACTCCCAGGTTTTCCAATGGTTCTCTAACTAATGTCAGCTCATGATGAAATCCTGAAACACGGCAATTATTATCCGTTCACCCCTAGACGCCATATAATTGTCATGAAATCTATATTTTTTGTTCATTCACGTTCCCAGCGGAACATAGGGCGCGCCTTTAAGCTAGAGGCTTGAAGTTTAGGTAGCAGTGATATTTATTTCCACGGCATAGAGTTGCTAGCCTCATGCTGCCGCAACCTTCCCTCTTTACGTCTCACTACTGGCGGCTCATTGAGGTTTTTTGGAGTGCGTTGCCAGCCGAGGACCGAACCTCGGACCATGTGGAGTGTAGTTGGTAAGCATTCTACCGCTGTGCCGCTGATGCGCGACATCTGTATATACCACATATTAACTTGTACAATAACATTCTATAGTATGTTCTTTTATGATTGTGACTTCATATCATCGAATCAATGAGCACCATAATGGCGAGCTACCTAGAATGGTGTCCACCACATTGCAAACTTGACTGACGATAGAATTCAGTCTGCACCAAACAAGGGACTAGATACATCACACTAGTTACTGACTAGTGTCCAATCGAAGTATCCACTACAGTCCTACAAGATGTCAGTCACAAGCCCGAACCTATCTGACTTCAGCTCTCACTGGGTGACACTGGGTTCGAATTACAGAAAGGACATGAGTTTTTCCTTAAACGTTACAGATACCCAACTAGCATGAAACCTAGCTGGTTTCCAAAGCTTCCTGTGGCCGATCACCTACAACCATCCAAACTTCTCAAATCGCAATATTAATTAGTATTAGGTAAACATATTTTTATTTTCTAAATTACCTCCATAAGATCTTTGATGTAGGGCGTCCAACGAGACATTTGATATCTTGGGCCATCTTCACGTTGACGTCGATTACCAGGCAAATAAGGCTGAGGAAGCTTCCGTCGACCAATACTCTAACAATAACAAAAATTACATTGAATAACTATAATAATAAACTTAAGGATAGGCCATTAAGCCTATAACGACAGACGACAAGGGTCAGGTAACAGATCGTTTATTGAGGAAATCAACAGATATTTATAGATTGTTATGTACATTATTATTAGCGTTATTATTTTCAGCAGAGAAACAACGTCTTCAGATTGGTTGTTTTCTTGCTGAAGGTTATTCGGTTATCCCTTTGTGGTTGTTTCTTAAAAAATCAAGCAATATATCTGTGAATCATATTTCTACACTTATCTCCGCTGCGACTGACTGGTGATTCTCTTAAGGTTAAGCTTAGTTATTGTTTTTCTTCTCATGCCCCTGATTCGACAGGTGAACACTGACATAAATTGTCGGCCATCTAATCTTAAGTGGTATTGCTTAAAGACAGCTGCTGATGAAGGTCTGAAGTTCTTTGGAAGTGGCCTTCGTGATGTAAAAAGTCTCTGATCCATTCACAGTAAGCATCACTGACTTCACATTGGAGTTGAGAATCCGGATCTGCTTTCTCATACTGAGTGCTGAGTGTTGACCTCCACACAGACTTGAGAGTAAAGAAAGCTTGTCTTGTTTTCCCCATGTTCCTCGCCTTGAAGATATCCTTATCAGTTCCCTCCACCTGTAGTTGAAACGATGCTTCCCAGGTAGATGTGCGGTAAACGAGGTTGCTTATTTCAGACTCCTCTCATTCATGCTGTCTGATTGTTGTTGCTGAAGTTGCTATTGCTGTTGGCGAGGAATCTTTATCACCTCTGTTTTCTATATGTTCACCTGAAGGATGTCCCATCTTCACTGGATACTTCTCCTGCCAACTTGTTGCTTTTCACTTGCATATCTTCTCCAGTTTGTGGGAAATGAAGCATTTACAGTCAGCAAAATCCAGATCCTCCAAGTGTTTTATGCGGCGTCATTTTACGCCTGCCCACCGCTGTCTGTCGCATCATCCAGTCTACCGAAATAAAGAAAATCATTGGAGATAGTAGGCAGCCAGCCAACTTTGTCGTACTCTCATTTTCAATTCAAAAGATTTCAGCATTCCCAGATATATACAAATGTAAATCCATTTCAAGCGACTACCATCACCACCACCCCCTTTGCTCCTGAATTTCACCAATTTCAAATTTAAATCATAGAACAATCACGACACAAATCACCCGAACTCATTCAGTTACAATATAGAACTTTGCATAGTGCATAGAAGTGCAACAGTTTAAGTGTAGCTTCAGTGCACCACTTATCAACAAAAACGAAGACAGAACAAGACGATCAAAGAAACAAGAATAAGCAGATGTGTACAGCAGAAGGATAGAATAACAACAGGGAGATATTAGAAATCACACAGTGAATATATCTGCGTCATTCAGAACGAGAATTTTGAGTCAGCCATATCATTAATTGCCTCTACAGTCACGACTGATTCTTACCATCTCGAGGACCCAGGAAGTCTACATCTTTCTACGTGACTGGCTGGCTTAAACTAACTGTTGTGGATTTCATTGACTGATGAAGCCATGTTTCGGTTTGACTACCACTGGCTTCTCTTTACTAACCTTACTCTATGTCAGCTAACATTGCTCGTCGAGGAAGGCGATGACATGTCCTAACCATCTCACTCAGTTGATATATAACTTCACAACCTCCTCGAATGCTTTCCCCTCTCTACCTAGCACTCGATCAACGCTTAGCCTCAATATTGCTCACCTTATTATACCACTTCACACGAGAGATAGAACGCAGACACCCATGATCAAAAACAATTAGCTGGCCTTTTCATGTCTTCCACTTTCATTGCCCATGTCTCATTCACAGCCATAGAGGGGTGCACAGTATGCACATTCATTGATCAATAGCCAGTTAGGTATAACATCTACACCAGATATGATGTATGCTGTTAAATCCGTGTTAAAATTTCTTCATCAATCCAGTTAGTCAATTTGGGGATGATGCAATTTCGCACAAAATAAGCGAAGTGTACAGTTAACAATACTCAGGCATCACTTCACTTCCTGTCTTTATCAATCTAGGAGTCAGTGTATTTCAGTTCCAGTAACACCAGCTTAGATTTGAAAAGACATAAATCAACGTCAGAGTATGCTGTGTATAAAAAATCACTGTACATAATATACAAGAGTCAATAACTTAAGGAGTGATCACGCTATACCATGAATTGACAACACTGAAAATTCATAGGCTGACTGGACATTGGATCGGGTTATTTTCCAATGGCTTAATGGTCTACGAGCTCAACAGCCTTGTAGACAGTAGGTCCTAGGTTCAAAACTCCGATCAGTAGGTGCGCGTTTCTGAAGAGTCCCAAACTAGGTGGACGAAACAGCTGTTCAGTACTTAAGAGTACTGCAGGTTTTCCAAATGGTTCTTTAACCGACGTCAGCTCATAATGAAATCTTCCAACCAATCAAAATACAGTCATTTACACAGATACATATACTTACTTACTTACTTTACTTCGGCTATCTCCTACGGGAGGATGAGCCGGCTTCATGAACGTCTCGAATCAACGCTGCCCAGGCGCGGCAATTTGTAAGAGAGTTCATGAAGTTTCATGGGAATTTGGTACGAGTAATGTCCCCAGCATCGCTCGGCCTTTTGTTTGAGAGTGCAGCTCTAGCCTTTACACAGCCAAGTGTGACCTACAAGGCAGTAGGAGTGGAGTAAGGAGTCCACTATCCATTGGCAGCCGGTGACCGGAGTTCGGTTCATACGCCTTTTTGAATGGGGCCAGACATCCAGGACATCCAACAAGCCCTTTGTCCCTACGTCTGCCGGTGAGCTCCAGTGAGCTTCATACGCCAGTCGTTGGAGGTTTGGAATCAGGGTTTAGCCATCTCCCCTAGACTGTCATCCAGTGGACAGTCAACCCGGTGGAGAGCGCCGGGCATCCAAATACATTCTAGTGAGAAGTCGTGACCGGTTGGGTGCAGCTGGTCGGGTGTGAGGACAAATACTTGCCACCGATGACACTGACTGGGGGTCGCACTATGTCGTGAATTGGCAGAAGTTAGAATTCATGAACTGGCCATTGTATCCAGTCCCAGTGGCTTAATGGTCTACGAGCTCGATGGCCTTGTAACCGGAAGGTCCTGGGTTCGCCACACCCCCCACCAGTTGGTGGGTGCGTACTGATGAAGAGTCCCAAACTAGGACAGAGGAAACAGTTGTCCAGTACTCCCAGGTGGTTTTCCAATGATTCTCTAACTAATGTCAGCTAACGATGAAATCCTGTAACCAATCAACCAAATCCCTACAAACCAACATTTGAACATATACAATTGACTTACAGCTCCAGTAGCATCTTGTATGCTTGGTATGCCTAAATGTATTAAATTGCGTATAATACAGGCTTGTGATGAAGGTATTTGAGCATGTTGTACTAACTTGGCTAAATTTTCTTCATTTATTCCACCACGTTGAACAACATACAACAGGATAACACGTAGTTTATCATAGGCAGATACTGATTGATCAATTAATATTGGCACCATTGTACGCATATGATCTTTAACACGTTCACCTTCAGCATCTGTACCCATAGCCAAATCCTGTTGTCAAAGAAGAAAAGAAAAATTGTTGTATTGATAAAAAAGAAAAACTTCGAGATTTAAATCACGTTAACTCGAGCGAAGTCCGTCAGTGGCACCACAGTAGAGTGCTTGCCAACCACACTTCATTTGGTGCGGGGTTCGATCGCCGGCCGCCAACGCACTCCAAAAAAAACCTCGCTAAACCGGCAATAAGACTGGTAAAGAGGGAAGTTCGGGCCAGCATGAGGCTGGCTAGCAACCCTATCCTTTAAAAAAGTAATCGCCACTACTAGGAATATCTGTACTACTGTGGTGAGAGATGGCTGCTAGCCAAATCGGTAGACAGTAATTTACGTCAATGTTTACGTCGACAAGATTGGTCATGAGAAAAATATGAACAAAGACTGATTCAACAACCAACCACATCAGACTTTGCGTAGGCGGATACAGTTAGCATAAAGATGATCTGACACTAAAGAAACAGTCACGAAGAGATGCAAGGTTAACTTCCAGTGAGAAACAACCAATCAGAAGACTGTGTTTTTCTGCTAACAATAATCTATAATAATGTACATAAAAATCTATAAATATCTGTGTTGATTTCCTTAATAAACGATCTGCTGCCTAGCCGTTGTCTTCTGTTGTTACAAATAGTGTCGCTGCCTCTGAACAATGAAGATCCCATGGCCAACTGCGTTTGAAGAAGAAGACATACGGAGCTTCTTACGTGACTTCGAGGCCGTTGCTGAGTTGGTGGGGGTCAAGGAGCAGGCGGCGAAGGTGGTTGTGCTGGGGACGTTGTTGAGAGGCCGAACGAAGGCAGCGGATAGGTGTCAGGGTCGCGAAAACTGCTACCAAAGTGGGAAGGACCATACACGGTCACCGCGAGACGGTGTAACGTATATACCATCAAAAATGCAAGCAGAGAGAAGCGGGTGAACGTCAGCGAGCTCTAGAAATGGATAGAGCAGGAGAAACCAACGAACACGTCAGCACCAAGAAGGTCTAGCCGACTTCAATCTAAACTACTTGACAGGGGGAAGAGTGTGGTGAGAGCTGACTGTTAGTCAAAATTGGTGGACAGTAATTTACGTCAATGTTTATGTCCCCAATATTGGTCGTGACAAAAATATGAACAAAGGCTTTGTGTGTTTTTCTGCTAAAAATAATCTATAGTATGTGCATGAAAATCTATAAATATGTGTTGATTTCCTCAGTAAACGATCTGTTGTCTGACCCTTGTCTTCTGCCGTTACATTTGATGTCACTGCCTGCCGATAAATGGAAAGCCGATGCTCTGAAGTTTTTGATGGGGACATATGGATCTTCGGGCAAGACTTCCAGGCTGTTGCGCAGATGAGTGGCGTTCAAAATCCGTCCGCGATGGGGCTGCTGCTGCCAGTTCGGACGACAGCAGCATGTGAAAGTGAACTCACATGATATGTCAGCAGAACAATGATACAACGCTATTTACAACCCTACACGAGAGGTAACAGATTCAATTCCTGGTACATAAGCCTCAGGAATGACATTCGCAGCACATATCCAAGCCAATGAAACCGGTATTTCCAGATACTCTCAAAAAACACAGCTGCCGGTCCTTAGAATTAGTCACAAGATGATGTCATCGAATGCAAGCAATTCTACGGAGATCGCGGTGAACAAATAAGCGCAGTCGCTGCATATTTTAACCTGAGAGATGTCAGGTTTTACAGGCAACGAGCAAGACAGTGTGTACCGAAGTATTGTAAAGCCGATCTTTGACAGTCAGGTTAACGTCACCATGCCATCGAATTGACCGATGTCATCCTAGCTTTCACTATACAGTTAGAGAGATCTAGTCCGTCACACAACTACCTAGATACAGAAGATTGTCGACAACTTCAAATGGTTTACCTGTAAGGCTCCTGTTAATCTTGCAACTAGACGAGGCAAACCACATATCACACTCACAGACACTGATCGCCAACTGATTAGGCGCGATTTGGGCGGCCTCCATTTTATCGAAGAGTAAGATGATATCGTCCGCATATTCAAGATCAAAAAGCCCTTCTCCACTTCAGGAAGCGGATGTAAACCACCACTGCAACCACGCACGTCCTTCAGAGTTCACTCCAGAATGTCATCGATGGCAAAGTTAAAGGGAAAATGGAGAGATTGGGCAACCTGTCCAACCCCACTGTTGGTTGGGAACAGTGATGATAGCTGGTTGTATGCCCTCACTCTACCTGAGGTGTTTCTGTATAGCGCTTACAAGATGTTAACAAACTTCTCAGGTGCAACCCTCTCTAACAGACACTTTTAGAGCACAGTTCTGTCTAACAAATCGAAAGCAGCAATAACATCAAGGAACACAACGATTGTTGGTCTGCAATTCACTGTGAAACACAGTTAAAGTTAAAACAGCTCTCCTTCTTTAAAGTCATTAGTATTATTTTATCATTATTATAGAATTATAAACGATACTACTATTATTAAGGCGATAATTGCTTACCTGTTCAACTTTACACAGTTTATTCGCATGATTTTGATACGTTTGCATACAATCTTCAGCCAGATGAAAATGTGTGGAATACATGGATAGCTCTTTTTGATATTGTGGCATTTTTTTCAACATTTGACTTAAATCACGCATTGTTGTCTTATCCCCGGCACTAACCATACGTTTGTCTTCAGCGAATTTTTTCAACTTGCTTGTCACCTATATGGGAAACAGGGAGGTGAGGGGGCGAGAAGAATAAAAGACAAATAACCTTTAGATTATTGGGTATTTTCGGGATTTTGAATTAATTTCAATTGTTAGATAATCAAGTGTCACTTACCAGGTATCAGTTATTCGCCGCCTACGAAATTGGCTGGCGGGAGGTCACGCTAGAGAGTTTGCAGAAGTTGGGATCCGTGAACTGGTCACTGAATTTAGTCCCTCCTGTGGCTGAATAAATAATGGTTTACGAGCTTGACCTGTAACCGCAAGACCCTGGGTTAGAACTCTAGTGGGTTCGTACTGCTGAAGGGTCCTAAGCTAGGACGAAACAGCCAGTCATTACTTCCAGGTTCTCCAATGGTTCTCTAGCTGATGTGACAACTCATGTTTAGGCCTGTTAGATTACAGTCACGCACCAATCCTACAGCATAAATATCAACAGCCAGCTTCCTTATGGCTACTGGATGGATTTCCTGGAGATCCACTGCAGTGGAAATTCCTGACCACCAGTGGAGTCCGCCCACCATGTCATCAAGGTGAACTGGATGTCTCATCGAAGGCATTGGTGTGGCCAGCGTTATATCGCACGAATTTGACAGAATTACAGTTCATGGATGGCTGAATAGTTAATGAGCTTGATCTCATAACCCAAAGATCACCGAGTTCGATCCCTAGTGGGATCATGACTACACACACTGCTGAAGAGTCCCAAAACAAAATAGGATGAAAGAAACAGTTGCCCAGTGCTCTCTGGTGGCAAACTGTGTGCGATAATGACCTCGGAATGTGGTGTGTGCATAACCCTAAAGGTTATATTAGCGTCGATGTGATGTTCTGAATCGACCAAATATGACAAAATCGAACTTTATATCAAATATGATTCCCTCGCCTACTGAACCAAGCTGATAAATGTTTTCGAATGATTCGACCAATAGGCTCTTTCAGCTTTTTAGCTAAACATTGGACGGCTGCCGAATGATAGGACCAGATGTGTGTGTGCCTTCTTTATCGCTCTTGGTACAACGTTGAGAAAGAATCTTAGTAAGAATATCTCCATGAATTGTAGGCGTAAAAATGATGGCATTTTTCTCCACCCTTTTCAGTTCATGCCTCCCGACTATTACAACCTATGCTGGCTTTTATAAACACTTTGTTGGATATCCATTTTCACTAAGAATATCCCCAGAGTTCTTTCTGTACACAGTCTTCGGAGCAAGTTGACATCTCTCTCTAAACACATACCACCTGATCAAGCTACGTTTATAATTCACAGAGAAAAAACTGAGGAAGTGTATCTATACTGAGCTATAGTATCTCTAGCTTTCTAAATTCCTAAAGACGAGACCAAAATCACTTGACCATTTGCTCCTTTTAGTTTTAAATTATCCCCTTGGTTGGAAAGTTGCATCAGCCAGTACCAACGGGTTGATGGCTGACGAAATCTCTGCACGGATACAGAAGTCTAGTTTCCCATATGCCAGTTAACGCCATCTCTGCATTAGTAAACGTGATATCCAATTGACTGTCGACCAAAGGACGTATGTACTGCGCACCAGTTCGTTCCCTCCTCCTTTATGACTGTGAGTGAGACATGAATAATGAAAGTGGAAAACATGAAAAGCCTGGCTAGCTGTCTTTGATCATAGGTGCCTGCGTTTTATCTCCCGTGTGAAGTGGTTGAATAAAGTAAGTAATATTGAGATTAGGCGTTGATCGAGTGCTATGTAGGCTGGAGAAATCAATCGACGAGGTTATGAAGGTACATCGACTGAGTGAGATGGTTAGGACATGTGTTACGCATGCATTGATCGCCTTCCTCGATTGGCAGGGTTAGCTGACATATGATGAGTCAGATTGGAAGAGAGAAGGTCAATGATGATCAAACCAAAACATGGCTTCGTCAGTCAGTCAATGGAATCCATAACAGTTAGTTTAAGCCACGAAGGGAGAGGTGTAGACTTCTTGGTTGGTTGAGGTCCTCAGGATGGTGGTAAGAACCAATGGCGACTGGAGACAATTGGTGATATGGCTCAAAATCGTTCTCGGTGATGGCTGGTGCAGATGCATCCACTCCTTGTGACCTATGAATTCCAATGAAACTGTTTTGTTCTTCATTGCTACGATTCCTTTGTCTCACACCTCTGTTCACAGTCTCTATTATGCATTTCTTCTACTTTCTTCACTTGCTTTGTGTGCTGAATGAAGTGTGATGCACATCGGTGGAAAGTTCTATGTTGAAACCAGTCACCCAGTCAGTCAGTCGTCAATGGCAGATTTCATTTCATGAATCAACCTATTTTGCATTGAGTAGTTATAGTTAGCCAAAATACATCTTTTATAATAAATTTAACACTAAAGCTGACTGATATGCGTGATAGGTGCTACAACGATGCTGATAGAATTGTAAAGCGTCTGTCTATTTAAGGCGCCTATAACTGACATCGATGATAATAAGCGTCATTATATAATGAAGACAAAAGTTAAAAAAAAAGAACACGCGTGAATCAACCGAAAGGCCAATATTTTTTTTGCGATTTCATTTAGCACATCTGTAATGTCGCAATTTTTCATTATTATTATTCTTATTACTAAGCGCTTTAGTCATCGAGACATAAAAAAATAGCTGGAGGTTTTGCGTAAATAGAAAAAAACAAAACTTACTTAGCTGTTCTCTGCTTTTTTTATTAAATTTCTCATGAGTCAGATTATAGGAATTTCATTTGTCTCAAGTTCAAATCACAAATTAATATTACTTAGAGAACTAGTAATCACCATATATATATATATATATATATATATATATATATATATATTATGGTGATCTCTCTCTCTCTCTCTGTTGCTCTCTTAGTCTGTGACTATTTCACTTTGATGAACCTGTCTCCTTTAACAATGTATATTCCCCTTATATTATACATAATATGAGTGTTTGTTGACAGTCCGTTGCTTGGTGACATATATCCATATCATATGTGTGGTTGTTGACATGTCTGCTATATTTCGCTATGTATATTTGGATCGACACCCCATTATAATTAGCCATTCATGTTAAGACTGTCCATTGATTTGTTCACACACTTGTCTGGATGGTCATATATATTTTCGCTCACACAATCTTGTGTGACTTACTTACTTTGGTGTGATACCACTTATTGCTTTCTCCTTGTGTTTGGAAAATAGAAGTATCATCGCAAACCTAGTGGTCTTCTGATTTCCGCCTTCTTGCGTAAGGACTATTAAATTCTCGACCAGTACATAACAATAATTTAGCGATGGGGAAAACTACTATTAACCACTCAGCAGCAGCAACATAACATTAATGAACAGCTGTTTCGTCCTAGTCCTAGAAACTGACTCTTCATCAGTATCCTATCCACTGGATTTCGAACACAAGGCCTGACTGTTAACCTGATATTCATTCGTGAATGACTTGGCTACAGGCTGAAGATGACTAGAGTCCAAATGAGATTTCGTCAGCCATGGGGTCCATCAAGTCACACACATTTAAAATCATGAAATAAGTAAAAGGTGGAATTTGCGGACTGACAATTGGATCGCGTCCTCCCCCCCCCACCCCTTCAATGGTCGAATGGATGGTCTACGAGCCATAGCTTCTAACCGGAAGGTCCTAAAAGTTCGATGTCTGGACAAGTCTCCAGTGCACACTGATGACGAGTCCCAAGGTAAGACGAAACAGTTGAGCAGAACTCCCTAGTGTTTTTATACTACCGGCTACTAAAACTTAAAAACGCCAAGTGTCTGGCTTCTACTGCTGAACTGCAAGGACAAACTAGTATGGATAATCTTTTGGTTTACCTAACCAGTGTAGGACTTAAAACAACTGACGACATTCATGGAACACTATATCATTAGAAAAGGATAAAGAATACTCCCATTTACATGCTAAATTATCAGTGATGCGAGCAAAAATATAGTAATACGTTAATCGATAAAAGACTGTATATTATCACGCAAGATGATATTCTTAATTGTGGTGCTAGACTGGATTATGCATCAGACTGTGCTTGGGAGCGAGGGAGTCAGACGTATGCTAGACTACCGATGAGAAGATTCTAGAAGATCTAAATTTCGCGTGTGGATGATGTAATGTCGAATGTCACATAAACTCGAAGACTTACATTACAGGTGAAAAGAAAACAACCGACGAAGACAGGACTCCAGGTGAACACAAAAAAGACGGAAGTGATGGAGATAACCAACCAACCGACAGCAATGACAACCTGCACCAATCACTATCAACGGGGGAGATTTAACAGAGGTGTTACTTTCTGCCTTTACTTATCTGGTTGGCTATCCAGGAAGCACGGTTTCAACCACAGGCACTCGCGGAACGGATGATGACGTCAAATCAGGCCAGAATCAGAAACGCAAGCCAGATCTTTATCAACCTGAAACCAGTTTGGAAATCTTCTGAATTAAGCATAATAAACAAGATTCGGATTTCCAACACCAATGCCTAAATCAGTCATTTCTTCTATTATACGGGTAAGAAACTTGCCCAGCGTGTCACTAAAAAAGATCTCCAACAGGCTACAACAGCATTTTATTCACAGCAGACATATTCGCTGGCTGGCACCATAATGAAGATCAAATGGCCAGCCAACCAGCTAGAATGAATTAGCAACAAGAAACTCTGACTGACTGACTGGGAACAAGCCAAACAACCAAGAGCAGATCACTCAACATATATGTGGGAGAAAGTGTACTGCTCAGCAGTTCGCTCCGTCCTTCTCTATGGCTCTGAAACATGGTCAATACGAGTTGAAGACATGAAAAGATTGACTGCTTTCGATCATAGATGTCTACGATCTCCGTCTCACGTTAGGTGGTGTAATAAGGTAAGTAATGCTGACGTTAGGCGTAGAGTGTTGGGCAAACAGGGAAAATCCATCGACGAGGCTATAAAGTTACATAGACTGAGATGGCTAGGTCAGGTGGTGCGCATGCCTAACCATCGCCTCCCCCGCCGACGGGCATTGCTAGCTGAGATAGGTGCAGGTTGGAAAAGACTAAGTGGTGGTGGCCAAACAAAAACATGGGGTCATCAATCAATGAAATCCTTGACAGTCACACTGAGACAGGTAGGGAGGGAGATGCAGACTTCCGGGTTGGGGCCCTCGGAACTGACTCTAAGAATCAATGGCTGGAGACAATAGGTGACATGGCTCAAAATCGTTGTCAATGGCCAGCTCAGATGTATTCAGTCTCTGTAATCTTTCATATTCCTTTCTACCATTACCCATTCTGTTTCACTCTTATACTTGTCAGACTGTATTGATTCTCTTTACTCATCTTCTTGTCCACCTTTGTGTGCTATTTGGAAGGTGGCAACTCGAACTGGTGCACTTCGGTGCCAAGTTCTATGTTGATCCAGACAGACAGACAGACAGACAGACAGTGGGAGAAAGTGAAGATGGATCCAACACACTTTGAGAAAACCGTCGAATGACATCGCGCACAATGCAGTTCATCGCTCGAAAGGAATCCCAGAAAGAAGCGACGAGTGGGTCGCCCTAGGGAGATATGGAGGAGATCATTTGAGGAGAGGGAGATGAGAGATTATGGGTAATTGTTAGGCTAGCCAGCTGAAGAGGATGGCACCAAAAAGAACCAAGTGGAGATGTGTTGTTAAAGCCCTATGTTCCACTCCGAACCCAAGAGAGTAATATATATATATATATATAGTGCGTCGGTGGCACAGTGGTGGAGTGATCGCCAACCATGCACATCGTCCGGGGTTAGATCCCCGGCCACCCGACTCACTCCTTCACCTCGCTAAGTCAGTAATAGGACTGGTAAAGAGGGAAGGTTGGGCCAGCATAAGGATAGCAACTCCGTACCGTAAAAATGAATATCACTGCTACCAAAACGTCAAGCCTCTAGCTCGTAGCCCTATGTCCCACTGGGAACGTAAAGGAATAAGAAATATATATAATTATAATTATTCCCATTGAGTGTCGAGTGGAACATTGCACTTTAATAGCACATCTCTATTTCACCCTGTTCTGTACTGTGCACTCCCCTCTAGCTGACACCCCAATAGCCCATATAAAGTGTCACCTCCTACTCACATGATTCCCTCTCCATGTCACCCCCCCCCCCAACTTCAAACTGACCATCTCCCAATCAAGTTCTACTCGAGTGATGACTTGCATTGAGTGTGACGTCACTCAACGGTCTCCATCAGAGTATGCCCAATAAATTCATGTTTGGTTCACGCTCCCAGATTTCCTTGTTACTAATCACTGCTCTTATTGACCATCTGGCTAGAGAAAAGCCGAAAGAATTCAGACTGTGCCGAAGAAAACTGCTCTTTATGTGTGTTGAATTTAAAGGTGATACTGCAGCTGAGATCTTGAAGAATCGCTTACGCAGATCACTGAGGAAAGCCTTCTTTATGGCTGAGCTACGTATCAATTTCTACAGCCGACGAATGATCAACGGATGTGTAAAGGATAAGCTGCCGCTTTGGGCCACCTCAATGTGTGTTTATAAATTCACATGCTCGTGTGGAGCAAGTTATATTGGCCGCACAAAGCGCACGCTTTCCAAACGCATCTCTGAACATTATCCGGCATGGTTAGCAAAGGGACAATACAAGACAATTACTAGCTCAATTCTCGAGCATTTGGTGAACTCAGGCCACGTAGCTCCACCAGAGTCGTCTTTCAACATCATCTACAAAGTGAAGCCAAATTGTACAAAAGGCGTCAGGTTCCGGCTTTTGTGTATGGCGGAGGCGCTGGCAACACATCAATACAACCCTGATCTCTGTATACAGAAAAAGTTTGTCCAGTCTCTTATTCTACCTTGGTCTTAACCTCTTCACTTATCCTTCCCTGTTAAAAAATATTTTTGATTTTGTTCTTAATCTTTAATTTTACTTTTAGTTTGCTTTTGCTTTAATAATTAATTCACTATTATCAATTTCATATATTTTCACACCTTCTCACACTTGTTAAATTGACACTCTAATAACTTTATTCTCACTCAAGAGCAATTTTAACCTTTTCTAACTTCTATCTTTGTTCCGTCAAGTACCATGTAATTTACAACTTTTAATTTTCACCTCTAAAGCCACTTATGATTAATTACAGCAATTATGTCACCCCCTATTATTCAATAATAGACCACTATACATTCCTCTAAGTATAAATACGACTGTACAGCCTCTGAAGATGATTTCGTCGATAAAGAAAATTTTCTTCGCTGAATCCGTCTTTTATTTTCTTCATGACTCAATGGGTATTTTCCGTCATCTGATATTTATTATGGAGTCAGTGAAGACAGCTGCCTATTGGGAATGCTCTACGTGACGCGTTCGCTAAGTCTCTAACCCACACATAGAAGAACTGACTGACTCACTGAGAAGTATTGAAAACACGAATTTTTTTTCTCCTTATATTGTTGAGTGCAGCGCAGATTTCCCAACACTGATTTCAGAGTGATAAAGATCTGTCTTGCCTTTTCTATCCTGGTTGGTTTTGGACATCATCATCAGCAACAGCAGCATCCATGTTGATGCCTTCAGCTGAAACGATGCTACCTGGTTGGATAAGTGAAAGAGGTGATATCCTCTCTTTGGTTGATTATCTGCCTTCTCTTTATTCGCTTGAAATCCAATCTTCCCTACCTGCCTCTTCATCCAACTTCTTGGTTCTCGTCTATACATTTTTGAGTTTATGTGACACTAAACGTAAATCATCCGCAAAGCCCAGATCTTGTAGAGTTCTCCTTATCGATCCAAAACGTAATTCTGTCTTCTCGCTTCTCACGTCCGGTGTTCCCCATGATCTAATCAACCACAATTAGGAATAACTGTAACGGTAGAAGACCAGAGACTTGATAAATGAATATTTATTTGGAGATTGATATCTCTCGAAATTAGCCAAATTATATACACGTTATCTTCAACGCACAATTTGTGCTACTGTGATGAGAGATGGCTGCTAGCCAAATTGGTAGACAGTAATTTACGTCAATGTTTACGTCGACAAGATTGATCATGAGAAAAATATGAACAAAGACTGATTCAACAACCAACCACAGCAGACTTTGCGTAGGCGGATACAGTTAGCATAAAGATGATCTGACACTAAAGAAACAGTCACGAAGAGATGCAAGGTAAACTTTCAGTGAGAAACAACCAATCAGAAGACTGTGTTTTTCTGCTAACAATAATCTATAATAATGTACATGAAAATCTATAAATATGTGTCGATTTCCTTAATATAAACGATCTGTTGCCTGGCCCTTGTCTTCTGTTGTTTCATTACTACTACTTCTAGGCTTCCTTCATCTGTATTGTATTTCTTTGTATTTCTTTCATGTATCCCATGTTTCTTGGCAACACTTGAAGTCAAATCTATCTCCCTACTATTTGATATTTTTTAATACCAGAATGAACTTCTCTCTCCACATACTACTGATAAATTTTATCAGTAGCACACGCAACAATATCATCGGTGAATTGGCTTCGTAAGCTCTAGTCTATTATTAAGCTTGCTTGAACATTTATTTGTATAACCATGTGCAGTAGTCTTTAAACTACTCTTATCATATTAAATATTTTCCAAATTAATACTTATTATTCTTACTCGTACTACTAATATTCCTATTGTCACTATAGCTACAATTATCACCAAGTATATATATATATATACGATTAACGCCCAATTTTTCCTCCCATCAGTTGGTAAATAAGCCTGAGCGATTTATACATTTAAATGTCTATTAGTGTACAGTTATCGGAAACCAATGACTCCTATGAACATGTAGGATAAGCTATCACAATGTTGGATGTCTAATCAATGTGTTTGCATGAATCTCTCAGCAGCAATGGAGCCAACAGTGTGATGAGATTGGTTACAGGATTTCATCATAAGCCGACATTGATAAGAGAACCATTGGAAAACCACCTGGGAGTACTGGACAGCTGTTTCCTCTGTCCTAGTTTGGGACACTTCAACAGTAGGCACCCACCAACTGGGGGTCGAACCCAAGACCTCCTGGTTACAAGCCGAGCTCGTAGACGATTAAGCCGATGGGACTCGATCCAATGGCCCATAAATTCTATATTCTGCCAATTCACGATATAGCGCAACCGCTAGTCTACGAGCTCTGGCCTTGTAACCAGAAGGTCCTGGATTCGAACCCTCGTGGGTGCGTACTGCTGAAGAGTCTCAAACTGACTGACGAAACAGCTGTCCAGTACTCCCAGGTGGTTTTCCAATGGTTCTCTAACTAATGTCAGATAACGATGAAATCCTGTAACCAATCAACCAAATCCCTACAGACCGATACTTGAGTGTGGTGAGAGTTGTCTGCATGCCAAACATTGTAGATAACAATTTACGTCAATATTTACGTCCCGATTCCGGGTGGTCATGAGAAAAAAAACCACAATAACAAAGCTTCATCTTGAGGAACTCAACAACCAATCAGAGCAGACTTAACGTGAGCAAATACGATTCGTAGATATATAGCTCAACTTTCTGAGATACGATCACAAGCAGTACAAAATAACCTTCAGCAGGACGACAACCAATCAGAAGACGTTGCTTCCCTGGCTAACAATATCGCTTATAATAATGTACAAAAAATCTATAAATATCTGTTGATTTCCTCAATAAACGATCTGTTGTCTGGCCCTTGTCTTCTGTCGTTACTTTGGGGATGTAGACTCTATTCAGCGCTTGACTATCCAAACGTAGGATAGAACAGTTACTCTTATCGTTTTATACAGGAGAGAAAAGATCCCCAACCACTTAAAGTTTTATCCTTGAAAACCACCTGATCCAGAGACTCTGGATATTGAGTGAAACTGAAAACCAATTTCAGAGTACGCAGAAATCTTGTCAAATAAAATGTACGAATTCGACTTCTAGAAACCGGTAGAAGCGCTAAGGTGTTAAATCCTCATCGCTATGTACAGAAGTTTGTTCAATCACTGAACCTAAAATCAATCTAATTAGTCTCAAAATTTGATACACAATTTGTATTAACCCTTAATTTGAGCTCTACTTAGAAGGATCTGGATTTCACCGAAGATATTTGTCTGATTTCCCACAAACTGGAAGATATGCAAGTGAAAAACAACAAGTTGGCAGGAGAAGCATCCGGTGAAGATAGGAATTCTCTCAGGTGAACATAGAGAAAACAGAGGTGATTATGGAGATTCCTGCCCGCCAACGGCTACAGCAACAAAAACAACAGACGACAATCAGCCAGCATGAATGAAAGGAGTCTGAAATAAGCAACCTCCTTTACCGCAAACCGACCTGGGAAACATCGTTTCAATTATAGGCGGGCGAGGCTGTTGAAGATATCAAAGCCAGGAACATAGGGAAAGCAAGGCAAGCTTTCTTTACTCTCAAGTCTGTGTAAAGGTCAACAGCACTCAGATTGGAAAACAGGATCCGGATTTTCAAATCCAATGTGAAGTCAGTCAGTGCTACTATACGGATCAAAGAATTGGCGCATCATGAAGGGCACCTCAAACAAACTACACACCTTCATCAACAGCTGTCTTTGCTGAATACTAGTCAAGATCAGATGGCTGGTCAGAAAAGATCAGCAATAGTGAGGGATCTCTGGCAATGGGCGAACCAATCCAGCAGGGACCAATCGTGCAACGAACATGCAGGAAGACATGTAGGTGGACTGGCTTGGCCATACTCTGAGAAAACATTCCATCAAGTGAGTGACATCATACACCAGACCATCGCTCGAGTGGAACCCCAATGAGCAGCTGCGAGTTGGTCGTCAGTACAAGAGTGACATGGAGGAGGTCATGCGAAGAGGAGATGAAAGCATGAGGGCAGACGTGGAGCTAGGTAATGAAAACTTTGGCACGCAGTGGAGACGTGCGGTTGAAGCCCTATGTTCCTCTAGGAACTAAGGGAGACAATCATAATAATAATATTAGGTCAAGCAATTATCTTTTGTATTTATTTTAGTTTCTAATCACAGTTAGTTCTTTCTCTATCAGGTAATAACTATCCAAAACCTACAATTTTAATGACACATCTTGCAAAACATTCCTTTCGTTGCTATGAAAATGTGCTACATATACTGACGGACTGACTGACTGACTAACTGGTTTCAACAAGGAACTTCGAACAGAAGAGCAGCCGTTCAAGTTGCCATATTTCATGGACCACATAAGGGAAGACAAATGAGAAAGAGGGATTCACAAGAACAGAAATAAGCAGAACGGTGAGGGAGAGAGCACACTATCGTGGAAAAACTACAGGGCTTCGATGTACACAGCAGATTATAAAGTGTGAATGCATCTGTGTCACTGAGAACGATGAGTTTGAGCCATATCACCAATTGCCTCGACAGCCATCATTGGTTCTTAACATCCCGACTGCCTCAACCAGTCAAGCAGTCTGCACCTCCCTACGTGACTGACTGGCTGGCTGGTTGGCTGTCCCACTGACTGTCACACATTTCATGGACGCATTTTAAATTTTCGTTTGACGATCACTAACTCTTCTCCATTCTGGTCTAACATTTTCCATCGAGAAAGGTGATGGCTTGGTATGCATAACACATATTTTAACCATCTCAGTGCGTCGGTGGCACAGTGGTTAGGACTCTCTCCGACTATGGATATGGTGCGGGGTTCGATCCCGTGCCGATGCACACCCGATATCTATGGTCGGCCTGCAAAATTTGAGCTACCGATACCACATGCTGAAAATTCCATGCTTGTATCGAAAGTATGGTGTGGCATCAAGCTGTAATCAAATCATTTTACCAGTTTTGTTCCTGTCTGTCTGGATTCAACATAGAACTTGGCACCGAAGTGCAGCAGTTCGAGTTGCCACGTTCCAATTGGCACACAAGGTAGACAAGAAGATGAGTGAAGAGAATCAATAGAGTTTGACAAATATAAGAGTGAAACAGAATGGGTAATTGTAGAAGGAATATGAAAGATTACAGAGACTGAATACATCTGCGCCATTGACAACGATTTTGAGCCATGTCACCTACTGTCTCCAGCCATTGATTCCTAGAGTCAGGAGGGCCCCAACCCGGAAGTCTGCATCTCCCTACCTGACTCAGTTTAACTGTCAAGTATTTCATGGATTGATGAGGCCATGTTTTTGTTTGGCCACCACTGGCTCTTTTCCAACCTGAACCTATATCAGCTAGTAATGCCCGCCTGTCGGGGGAGGCGGTGGTTGGGCATGCGCAGCACGTGACCTAGCCATCTTAGTCTATGTAACTTTATAGCCTCGTCGATTGATTTTCCCTCTTTGCCCAACACTCTACGCCTAACGTCAACATTACTTATCTTGTGAAACCACCGAACGTGAGACAGAGATCGCAGACATCTATGATCGAAAGCAGTCAACCTTTTCATGTCTTCAACGCGTATTGGCCATGTTTCAGAGGCCATAGAGAAGGACGGAGCGAACTGATGAGCAGTACACACGTCCCTTGGTTGATAACCGGATGTCACGCCTACGCCAGAGATGGTGTAAGTCAGCGAAAGCAGCTCGAGCTTTTCGGATCCGTGCTGAGATTTCATCGCCAATCAGTTTTGTTCCTATCCAGTATAAACGTTCCCTAGTGAAATGTTTGATCTCAAGGACCCGAAAAATATGCACGAGTGACACATTGATGGATGAGTTTCGACATATGCATTCAGTTTTATTAGCTAATGGTTATCCGGAGAATTTTATCACTTGTCACAGCAAAGAAAAACCACATCTCGAAAAGACAGCTTCTGTACCAAAGAAAGCCATCTTTATTAACCTACCATTCAAGGGCGACCAGATTATGCAGTTGACAGCTCAAAGACTTCGGTCAGCCATCAAACGCACATTCTATGCCGCATCTCTTTTTTACCTCACATGCCGAACATTTTCAATCACTGTACCTACGATTAAAGCACGAAATTCTGTGGACTCTACTTCAAACTGTATCTACAAGTTCACCTGCAGCTGCGGTGACACCTATATAGGTAGAACCAACAGAATGTTCCAATGTCGTCGAAAAGAATATGTTCCAAAATGGCTATTAAATCATATCGAAAATCCCAACGCGATTAATCTGAATAGAAATCCAGCTTCATCATCCATTGCAAAACACTTATTAATGTCTGGTCACAAAATCAATATTAATGACTATTTCACAATTATTTCACATAACTCTAATTCAAGGTTGGTGATTGAAGATGATGGAAGCACTTTGGATTAATCACATACAGCCTAAAATGTGTGTACAAAAAAAGATAGACTTCAATCTTCGCCTACCATGGACTACATGACCTATCTAAATATGATTGGTCATTAATATGTACTTTGGTTTTTTATTTAACTGAGTAATTGTCATGCCCTTTATTCTATTTTATTATTGTTAACCATGTTGCTAGTTGTAAAGCGGTTGCAAAGAAACTACGAAATGACGATATCATCTCGCGAAATTTGTCTTCTTAATGCCTTATTCAAAAAAATATATAGTTTCACAACTCAATTAATTGTTGAAAACATTTATTTCCCGACACGACCAGTCGCCAATCCTCGATACTTCAAACTGCCGGGTATATCAATTTGAGTGTGTTTGTAGCAGCAAATACATAGGTCGTACGGAAAGGCGATTGTCTACTCACATGATGGAGCATCTGCCGAAATAGTTGAAAACAGCTGAGTGCAAAGTGCCAAAATCCTCAATAACAAAACATCTTGTGGATTACGCACATGATATCGACGTGGTCAAGTCATTCACCATTGTCAGCAAGCAAAGAAACAAGAAGATGCTTGCAATTGCAGAGGCCTGTGCAATTCGATTTTACAAACCAGCTCTCTGTATACAAAAGGAGATGGTCGTCACTCTGAATCTACCATGGTAATACGTTTTACTTATTATTCTCTACTTGTTATTACTATTATTCTACCTCTTATTATTATTATTGTCATTATTATTATTATTAGTCTTGATTCATTTAAAACTATGCTTTATCAGTAAGATTATCTTAACTCACTTCAACACTATTATTATTATTATTATTACTATTGATATTAGTCTGTTTGCAATTCTCGTTATATTCTCCAATGACTAATTGTTTATCTAAATGATGTAATTGAAGCGTAATGAATTTATCTTAATTTTGATCTCTCATACTCTCTCTCGCCTTATCTATGTGAACATGACCTGGAAAACATTCGCACGTGTCTTTCTGTACGACTAATTCAATGTAGTTTATTTGCTTACTTGTCAGTCTTATATCTCCCAATGTAATTTCAAAAGTATATATACATCCGTGTATGCAGAGTATTCAGCTGACGAGTTCTACCGAAATTTGATGAATCCATCATTAAATCCTGCTTTATTAACAACCTTTATTGCTTGTTTCAATTAATTGTCTTTCCCCCCGCCCTTACCTAACCACTCCACCGACACCTAACCTCACAATTACTCATTTTATTATACCACCCGACACGCAAGATAGAACTCAGACACAAATGATTAAAGACAGCAGCTAGTGAGCCTTTTCATATCTTTCATTTTCTCACTCACAGCCATAAAGAAGGAGACAGAGAACTGGTGCGCCGTGCACACGTCTTTTGATCGACAATCCAGACGGATAGCATGTCAATGCGAGAGAGATGATGTAGGGATGATACAAATGTCACACAACAGCCTTTTGTATATCCACATGCTGAGATTTCTTTTCATCAGCAACCCAAGGGAAGGGGATAGGTCGAACAGATAGTCCCGTCAAGAATATTCAACACGGGATGTTTACATTAATGAAAAAGTATATAAACAATATACCGTCTACATGCAAACATGCGTACATACATACCTGTTGTGAGACAACTGCAATATGCTGATGACGTAATTCACACCATAATTCATCAGTTTCATCTAAGATGATCTCTTTGACACGTTCCTCAGGACCTGATGTATTGATATAACTGTATGGATCAAAAAGAAAAAAATATTTTTCCAAAAAAATCATTCTTTATTCCTGATTACGTAATTTGTTTTTACAAAATATCTCTTTATAGGGCTATATACTTCTTCTATTGTATTCTAAGTATTGTTACACCAATAGATGATTTTCAGTCCATATGCAACCAGGAACTAGACTAATGGAAAATTAATCCATATCGTCAGTAGTACAGCGGTAGTAGAAGAGTGATTTTGATGTGGTTGTGTTCTCTGAGCTTTCTGGCTGGTTAATTTGCGAAGCTTTCATCGCCCCACCACTAGGCAACATCTTCAGCGCCCATACTTCAATTTGAATTGAAGTGAGCTGTTAGATTTCTCCACGAGTTTATGAATAATCTCTCCTGATGGGTGACCTGGAACGTTGTGATTGGTTGTTTTTGTGTACTTTCACATCATCTAGGTTATTTGTATTGGTATTGGCGTTGATTGTTTCTTTGGCTTGAACTTTCACTCTTTGTATGTGAGGTTTCTTTCTTATCGGTTGATAAACATTGTCTATCTCGATGTGTCTATTGATTGACGATTCACTAGAATACCAGGCAGCCTTCTAAAAACTCTCTAGCATTCCTGGTGTTTCTTCTGTCGAATATTTGAACTCTGGTTATCCCAGTCGAATTGATGTCCATGGTTGTCTGTATGTAGGGATATGAGCGAGAGAGTGGATGTCATGTCTTTTGACGGATAGTTTATGATCATGGATACGAAGATGAAGGGGACGTCCACATTAGCCAACGTAGTGTTTTTAATTTTTTTTAATTTTTGATTACAGCTTGATTCCACGCTGTATTTTTGGTACAAGTATGGAATTTTCAGCATGGATATCGGTAGCCCAAATTTTGCAGGCCGACCATAGATATCAGGTGTGCGTCGGCGAGGAGTCGAACCCCGGACCATGTACATGGTCGGCGAGAGTCCTAACCACTGTGCCACCGACGCTGCAAGTTATTTTGTAGACGATAATGGTTTTATCTTCTCCTCCTGTTGAGTCTTTTGGTTGACATAGAGCCAGCCAGCTGAATGAAGTGATTTTGTTGGTTTGTCTGCAACGTCAATTCCTAAAGGTTTGAATAGTCTTGCAGTGATTTCTAAGATGTCGTTTATATATGGTAGGGCGATTTTCTTTGTGCTTTCCTTGGGTGCTTTTGGTTTGATAAGTTGGCTTGGGGGTAGACGTCTTTTGATGAAATTCCATGGATATCCATTCTTTTGGAAGACGTCGATGAGATATCTTTCTTCAAATCTCGCTTCGCAAATTAACTTCTAGCTCAGAGACACAATCACTCAAAATCACACCTGAGCTACAAGTCTTGTCTATCATATCTAAATTTTAGAGCGATAGTAGAGTGCTGCCGATCAGCCTCATGTAGTGAGGCAATCTCCGGCTGCCAACGCACTGCTTTACCTCGCTAAGCCAGTAATAAAACTGATAAAGAGGGAAGGTTGGGCCAGCATGAGGCTAACAACTTTATCCTGCAAAATAATAAACCCCACTGTTACAGAAACTTCCAGCCGGGGACTTGAATTGAAGCCCTATGTTCCACTGAGAACGTGAAGGAGAAAACATCAGATGGCAAAATGTAAGAGTAAGAATCTTTAACACAGTAAAACACGACTAATGCCAAAAACACCCTAGAAACCTGATACATAAATCGATTCGCAGATTTATAGATATCTGGAGAATGAATTAAAAATAAATCATGTGACCAAAAGGTTGAATTTCAGATCGAAGAAACATTATCAGTGCCAGCCAATCCAAGCGAATGAGATGAGAAAATAATTTGACAACAACCAATCATAATCAAGGTCACCAGGAATGATGGTGATTCCTGTTTCAAGTTTGATCAGTTAGAGAATCATTGAAAACCATCATTGGCTAATGAACAACTTTTTCATCCTAGTGCTTGGAACTGACTCCTCTCATAAGTACGTACGTATCCACTGAGGTTCGACCTCAGGACCTTACGGTTACAAGCCCAGCTCGTCAGTCGTTCATCCACCAACTAGGACCCCCATCCAATGGCCAACTCATGAATTCAAACTTCTACAAATTTGTGATTTTAGCGTGACCACCAGCCAAAATCATCATTGATGAGTATTTTGTTCACAAACCCGTGATTTTGCAGACCCCGTTGATGATGACTCCTCGCTAGAATCCCAGTAAACTTTGTCCTGTAATCAGTCGTCAGTAGACAGTATCATTTATTTATAGAAAATATCTAAAGCTCCCTTCATTTTGAAGGGAGAGAGACATGGCTCATTCATCGGCTTACGGATTTCATCGGGCTATTAGCCAATGAGTCCCCTTCCCAGCCAGGTACAAATCAGGTTTCACCTACTTCAACCTGGTGGGGGGAATGAACAGTATCATTAGTATTCGTCTGTCTGTCTGTCTGTCTCTCCATTTCCAACATGGAACTTTGCACCAATGTGCACCAATTCCAGTCGCCACACTTCTTCCATGTAACACACAAAGAAAGAGAAGAAATGCATAATAGATACAGTAAACAGAGGTGTAAGACAAAGGAATAGTAATAACGAAGATTAAAACAGTTTCAGGAGTGGATGCAACAACTGCACCAGGCATTGAGAACGATTTTGAGCCATATCACCAATTATTTCCAACCATTGGTTTTTACCGTCCCCAACCAGGAAGTCTACACCTTCCTACATGGCTTAAACTGATTGTTGTAGATTTCATTGACTGATGCCATGTTGTCCAGCTGGCCAGTACACACTCACGACTGGGCCCAACTGATTTCAGTTCTCTACCAAATTTGAAATCAATCACAAATGCCTGTACCCTAACCTTTTGAAAATAAACATCAAGGTTTTGGTATTTGTAATTAAGACTAACAACTTATGACAGGCAAACTGTAACTATATTCAATCAGATAACATTTTAGTCCCAAAATTATTCCACGTAAAAATTCATGTTTGATGATATAAGATAGTTGGAGGCGATCGGCCACAGGAAGCCTTGCGCTTCACCTCGGTTTCGTGCTAGTTGCCACTCACCAGTCAGTCAGCAAGGCGTATCTGCAATCAAATTGAAGGAACTCATATCCCTTCTAATATCTAATATCATCAAATCAATGTGCACCGTGATGGCGAGCCACCTAGTGGTATGGTGGTCCATATTGCAAAACCTGACTGACGATAGAATTCAGTCTGCACCAAAGAAAGGATTAGACACGTCACACTAGTATTTCTTTCCTTCACGTTCCCAGTGGAACATAGGACTTCAAGCTAGTGGCTTGAAGTTTCTGTAGCAGTGTTTATTTTACAGGATGGGGTTGCTAGCCTCATGCCCAAACTTTCCTCTTTACCAGCTTTATTTCTGGCTTAGGGAGGTAAAGGAGTGAGTCTGTGGCCGGAGATCGAACCCCGGACCATGTGCATGGCCGGCGAGCGTCCTAACGCTATCCCACCAATGCACCCGTCACACTAGTTACTACTGTCCAATAAAAATAAAAATACACGTAACACACCAAAACATGTCAGCTGTTGAAATTATCCTGATTTTTCCCTTGATAGGTTTTATTATTTGTTCCTTGAGTTCTAAGCAGATAATAGAGCTTAGACAGCACATCACTATGCCTCTTTATTTTCATCAGAGTTGTTCCAATGTAATTAACGCTAACTGACTTCAGCAACTCAGGGATTGACTTGTTACCACCACGGAATAGTAGTCTCGTTGACTTAGAAAACGCTGACGAAATACACCAGAGTCGTCTGAACACACACCTTGAGCTCAGCATCAATCTTCGAATGTTTGGCATGTGATTTGCTCCCTTTGTCAAATGTAAGATGATACAACAGAATTGGACTGGACTACACCGATTCCTTGCTTAACAGACAGGGAGTGATGTAGTGGATGAGTGTGTTGACCACTTTACTTATTTGGAAAACGCCATCAGCCCCAATAGGAGGACTGTTGACGAAATCTCAGGACGGATACAAAAGGCTCGTCTGTTACGCAGGCATGTCTAACCAACACCTTTTCCGACGGCCAATGTTAGCTGACATAGGATCAAGCTGAAAAACAGCTAGTGGTGGTCAAACCAAGGCGTGGAATATCAGTTTATGATATCTTTCACAGTTGGTTTGAGCTATTTAAGGAGAAGTAGGCTTCCTTATCTGGGGTCCTCGAGATTCTGTGAACCAATGAAAGCTGGAGACAATTTGGTGAATGGGGCACAGATGCATTCATTCAACACTAATATCTCTACCCCCCTCCATGTTACTATACTTTCTCCCTCAGACTTCTGCTTATTATCGTGCTTTTTTGAATATCCTCTCTCTCTCTCCATTGTGTGCTACATCAAGTGTGGCGATTTGAACTGGTGCACTTCTGTAAAAAGTTCCATTATATTGGAACCAGTCGTCAGTTAGACCTCCACTCTATTCTCTATCAACACTTTCGACTGGCTCCACAACTGCCTGTAAATGTTCGTTTCCCACATGGTCTCCTTCAATATCCCCCCTCAGAAACCAAACGACCAACTCGTTGTTTCCCATTCGGGTCGGTGCTCACTCAAAAAATCTCATGTGTAATAACTTAATTGAGAATGCCCCCTTCAGGGTATATTTTTAATCCATCGCTAATCCCTAATTCTATTTCTGTTTCAGGTACCCCATGAAAAAATTAAAAACTTCACGGTGTGGGCAGTCGGGAAATAACAACCGCCCACGCACTTCCAAAGGCGCACGACGCTCTCCTGATCATTGCCAACTTTTATCTATACCATATAATCTTGCTTTCGTCCAACTATTAATGCTATTCTCTGTAGGCATGCTCCAAATTCTCTCTTCATTCGGTAATCAATAATATAGATGAGAACCAGAAAAACACTACTGATAGTCATGAAGAGCTACAATGCCAACTTCATATTGGCACATTTAACGTCAGGTTCCGTTTGCCTAGTCGGAGAACAGGTGTCCTTAATCAGAACTCTGGAGACACGCATACAGGACCCATGTGTGGTTACCCTAACTGGCCAACATCATGAATCTGCAAAATTCACTTTATGGGTGCCAGGAGATTCTGCAGCTAGTTCGCGGGAACTTGCAAGTAAGGGGGGGGGATATTGAGTGCTAGGGTAGAAAAATCCCTTCTTGACTGGATCCCATTGGATAGTCATGTGTGCTCTCCACTTAAACGGATCGATTATGTCCCAAATCAACTGGAGTTCGGACGAGATGAAGGATAAGTTATATCAAAAAAAACTGTTTAGTTTGCCGCGAAAAGAAAAACGCTCAGATATAATCGTTTCAGCAGGCAATTTCAATGGCCAAGTAGAGGAGTTGTGTTAGCCTACGAAGTATGTTGGTGGCACCCAAGGAGTCCTTTGTTAGAGAACCGACAACGGTGGTCGCCTTCTACAGTTCTTCTCAGATAATCATCCATTCCTGGGGGTCAGTACCAACTTCAAACATAAGGAGAGGCATTGTCTAACCTACAGACACCTCTATCATAAAATCACCAATGGACTCAAATAGACCACAAAGCAATTAGTTGTCGTTGGCGACGGTAGATAGATGAATGATGTAGTTGTAGCAATAGTAGTGAAATGTAAGTCTGCTAAAGAGGTAACACAAAACAAACAAAATAATTTAAGAAGTAAGTCAACTTACCGGTAAACATCATTTTCAATTGCCAATAAATCATATGCCATGGCTTGAAATGTAAGCTCATGAAGAATAGGCGAGATAGGATCAAATCCACGATCAAGTAGAATTAATTGACTTCGATCTTTTTGGGGACCCTAATATGCGTAGATAAAAAAACATAAAAACATCTTTTTTTTCCTCTGTATGTGTAAAATTTGGGCACTGTGGTGTATGTGTATGTTATTCCATATCAATTTGTTTACTAGATAGACATAACACACACTTAATGAAACAGTATTATTATTTACTGAATGACATTCCAAACACTCAGGAGCTTAAAAGTCACTCAAAATCTAGGCTAACAAATTCTTATGAACTAAAACATAGATTATATAATTTAAAATTAGATAATAGAGAAAAAATGATTAGTTTTGACATTGTCAGTTTATATACACGTATACCAATAAATATGGCTATAGAGGCAGTCAGAAACGAACTCATTTCTGACCAAGAACTCGAACTTAGAACGAAAGTGACACTTAAGGACATAATGTCCTGAAAGTGCAGCTATGCCTGACTTATTCCAGGGGAAAATATACAAACAAACTAAGGGAGTTGCCATGGGGTCACCAATATGCCCGATTGTAGCAGATATATTCATAGATAGGTGGGAGAAGTTAACAATTGAAACGTTCAGCCCCACCCCAAAAGTATGGTGGAGGTATGTATATGACACATTTACTGTACTTAGAACACACGACATAAATAGATTTTTCGAACTAATCAACTCGATGGTGGAGGCAATTCAATTCACTTATGATGAATTGGAAAGTCAGGAAGGGGGAGCTTCCAGTGTTTGACTGTAGAGTAAAAAGGAAAGAAGATGGGAAGTTAAACACACCGGTGTGTGTTCACAGGAAACCCACACACTCAAACAGATATTTGGATTTCCGATCATCCCATCTTATGTCAGTGAAAATGGGATTGGTGAAATGTTTAAGTGACAATAGGGCACAAAAACTAAGTAGCATCAAGGAAAATCTACGACAGGAAGTGAGGCATATAAAAGGAGAAGCTCTGAAACTTATTAATTACTCTAATAAATTAATCAGGAATTATGCAGGAAATGTAAAAATAAAAGCTTTATTTATCGAATCAACTACAAACACGTGTAGTAGAATGATTCAACACCTGTCCACCCGGATATCTGGAAAATTCCACTACCACGCCCACGACGACAAATAGGAGAGAACAAAGAAAACTACAAAACTCAAGTTTCGAAGTTGTGTGATTATAATTGATGATATGATTATGAACAGTAATAAATTTTGTTCGAAACTTTGTCATCCAGTAAATAATAATAATACTGTTTCACTGACTATGTGATATATCCATCTAATAAACAAACTAATATAGAATTAATTTTAACTATGTGCATTACCTGTCGCCTTATATTTAAATAAAATTGTATACAATATAGTAGTGAATTAACGCACTCGTCACACCACCAACCAAATAGTACACAGTATGCGCAACTACTACCACTTCAACTTACCTCACCCATTTGAGGATCATCCGCCTTGTAGGCATCCAGCTTTTGTTGAACTAACTGGGCGAATTCAGCATTCCTTTCAAACTGACTAAAATGGTAAAACATCAATAATAACTATAATAATAATAATAATAATAATAATAATAATGGTCTAAATAATCGAATGTTTGAATAAAATAAGAACGAACATATTTGCGAACAGAATAATACGAGGTTTAAGAGACCATAGGGCCTGAATTGTGTGTGATTAAGCAGAATCTTCTAGGACTCTTGATGAAATAGTTCAAAAACTGTATATAGGTATCCGCATCTTTCTAAATAATAGGATGATTAGTAGGAGGCATATTAGGTAGGTATAATAAGGTGAGTAATATTGAAGTTAAGCGTTGGTCGCGTGCTAGATAAAGAATAAAATTCTGTCGACGACGATGTGAAGACACATCATTTGAGATGGTTAGGATATGTTACTCATACCTAGCAGGGATACAGAAGACTCGGTTGGCATATGCTAGTTTACGCCGCCTCTGGATTAGTAGACGTGATATCCAGCTGGCTGGTTGTCGACCAAGGGGCATGTGTACTGCTCAGCAGTCCGCTCCGTCCTCCTCCATGCCTGTGAGCGAGACCTGGTCATTGAAAGTGGAAGACATGAAAAAGCTGGCGAACTGTCTTTAATCATAGATGCCTGCGTTCTATCCCCCGTGTGAAATGGTAGAATATGACGAGCAATATTGAGGTTCGGCGCCGAGTGCTAGGTAAGGAGGGGAAATCAATCGACGAGGCTGTGAAATTACATTGACTGAATGAGATGGTTAGAGATGTGTTACGTATGCCTAGTCATCGCCTCTCGACAATGGGCAATGTTAGCTGACATAGATAGGGTCAGGCTGGAAAAAAGGTACGTAGTGATGGTCAAACCAAAACATGGCTTCATCAGCCAATGAAATCCACAACAGTTAGTTTAAGCCAGCCAACCAGCCACGTAGGGTGGTGTAGACTCCTTGGCTGATAAGGGTCTTTGGGACGGTAAACACAAATTATGGCTGGAGACAATCGGTGATACGGCTAGCTCAAAATCCTCGTCGTCAATGGCTGGCGCTGATGCATTCACTTCTTGCGACTTGTAATACCTAATAAAACTGTATTGTTCCTCGATATTACTATTCTTTTTATCTCATGCCTCCTTATACTGTCTGTAGTTTGCGTTTCTTCTTACTTTCTCCCTTGCTTTGTGTTCTGAGTGAAGTGTGGTGACTCGAACTGTTGCACATCGGTGCACAGTTCTATGTCGAAATCAGTCAGTCAGTCTGAGTACAACTTAATCATCAAACTATCCATATTACTAAGTAACTCTTTGTTACTACCCTAGTTTCATTAACACCCAATTTTCTCGACCGTTTTTGCATTGCGTAACTCCATGCAGAACTTACTAATTCTCAAACTCCACCCGCTCCTCCGGCTCTTTAGTTAAAATAACCATAACCAATTGTATTTTGCTTTGACAAACTTCATGTACACTGTACGGCTAAAAAAAAGTAAAATAAAATGAATTCACCGCTAAAAAGAGAGACTCTTCACTGAACACTATGTGTTGCCTTTTCATGCATAGCATGGATGGAAGGGGAGTATTCATGAATGAAGAAGACGAAGAAGAAAGAAAGAAAGCAAAGACAAAAAACGTCAACAACACCTCGTTTACAAAATAATAATAATAATAATGTTATCTCTCAGGAGATAACCGCACTCACGTTCTATATCGTATCACAGGATATTCACCCAATGTTGCACAAAGTGTAGCAATTTGTTCGGCTATACGTTCAAGTTGTTGTCCAGATCCTTGTTGTCTTGCTACAGGATTAAAATAATACTGAAAACTCATAGGTGAATCCAATGAAAAAACTCGAGATTCAACGGGTAGGAAAGCCATATTGATTTCTTTTAATGTCTTTAAGAATATAGCAGAATTTGATTGACATAAACGATTGAATAGTTCATCTGGGCAAGCTGGAAAAATAAAAGAGAAACGAAAAAAAGGAAATAATTAACATACACTGTAATCAAGAGATTTTAATCGGACATGTGTATACAAAGCGAAATGGAAGCTATGGGTCTTGTAACACAACAACCCAATTAATCAACTGAGTTACATGCTTAGTTACAGGATTTCATCATGAGCTAACATTGGTTAGAGAACCATTGGAAAACAACCTGGGAGTACTTGACAGCTGTTTCGTCCTGGTTTTGGACTCTTCACAGTATGCACCCACCACAGGGGGTTCGAACCCAGAAGTTAGAATTCTTCGGCCATTGGATCGGGTCCCAGTGGCTGCTGAATGGTCTACGAGCTCGCTAGCGTTGTAACCAGAAGGTCCTGGGTTCGAACGCTGTCGGTGGGTGCGTATTGCTGAAGAGTCCCAAACTACGATAAAAAAGCTGTCCAGTACTCCCTGCAGGTTTTCCAATGGTTCTCTAACCAATATCAACTCACGATGAAGTCCTGTAACCAATCAATCAAATCCTTACAAATCAATACTTGATCATGTTTAGTTGAGTACTATTGAATTAGTTGTGTTCTCTGAGGAGCTAGTTGATTTAATTGCGAAGCTTTTGTCGTCGCCTTCTAGACAACACCTTCAACGCAGGTTTCAGTATCAATTCGTAGTCTAACATGAAACTAATACAATCCCTACAAACTAATTCTTAAAAAATAAAATAAACTCATTTAAATGCTCCATGAGTGATGTAATTGTCTCTCCTGGTAACCACTGTCGTGACTAGTTGTTAATTCATATCTCTTGCAAATATCTACATTATCTCAATCAACGGCAACAACACGACAATAGCCGTAATATCTATTATACAAAATACATGGTATATTATATTTACGAAACCTCAGGAATGTAATCCATCCATATATAAACAAATCAAAATATTCTAATGAGGCTATCATGTCAGTACATGCATAAATCATGAATTTACGGCTAGCACAGAAGCCTTTCGTCGCTCCAAGAGAATCAATGGTTGGAAACTTTTGGTGATACAATTCAGTATGGTTCACGGTTGTACATATGTATCTACAGCCATTCATGAGGTTTTCGATTACCACTACTTCGTTAACAAATTACCCTCTATCCCACACACACATCCTTATCTGTTATAGTCTCACGGCCTTATTTTTTGATGTGTTTATAACACTGTCCAAGAAACTAAAGGCGATTATCTACTCGCATGACGGAGCACTTGCCAAAGTGGATAAAAACAGCTAAATTCAGATTGCCAAAAAGTTCAATAACAAAGCATATTGTGGACTATGAACATGATATCGACGCTGTCAAGTCACTCACTATTGCCAGTAGACAAAGAAGCAGGGAAGATGCTTGCAGTTGCAGAGGCTTGTGCAATTCGAGTTTATAAACCAGGTCTCTGGATAAAAAAACAGATGGTCGTCACTCTGAATCTACCATGGTAATACGTTTTATTTTTTTATTCTACCTCATTATTGTTATTCTTGATTCAATTAAAACTATCCTTTATCAGTAGCATTATCTTAACTCAGTTCAACATTATTATTGTTATTATAACTATTACTACTGATATTACTGTTTGCAATTCTTGTTATATTCTCAAATGACTAATTGTTTATCTAAATGATCTAGTTGAAGCGCAATTCACTTTATCCTAACTTTGATCTCTCATACTCTCTCTCTCCTTATCTATGTGAACATGATCTGGAAAACATTCGCACCTGTCGTCTTTCTGCATGACTAATTCAGTGTTGTCTATTTACTTATCAGTCTTATATCTCCCAATGTAATTTCAAAAGTATATATACATCCGAGTATGTATAGTATTCGACTGACGAGTTCTACCAAAATTTGATGAATTCATTAAATCCTGCTTTATTAACAACCTTTATTGCTTGTTTTAAATTCGTATCATGAGGTAAACAATTCCAAAAAAATTGTGGTTAATTAGGATGAGTCGTTAAAACTATGCATCTATAGAAATTGAGATATAGTGGAACATATTACACACAGAGAACCACCATTTATCTTCATGTGGACAATTATTAATCTATAGACTGAACCAATAAAATGAATGAATTAAAACATTATTATTTTCTGCCTTGATATTTGGTGTATAGGAAAATCCAGACTGCCTGGTTAAAGACCTTAAAAGCATAAATTCTTTCCATGACAGCTTTATAAAACATATTGCAGCAATTCCTTCCTTTCACGCTTGTAGATTTCTGAATATCGAATTAGTCTTGATGCTGTAATTTTTATTTAACTTAGCATCCTGTTCATCTTCATTCTTTGCACTTGAGTAATGCATAGAGGTTAAAGCTTTTTTGAAGTTTCAGTAGCAGTGTTGTTTTTATGAGGTGGGATTGATAGCTTTACGCTAAACCTTTGCTTTTCCCAGAGTTTATTACCACCTAGGCGACGTCTGGGAGCGTGTCAGCAGGGAATCAAACCTAGATCTCAGGGCGCGGGTAGTGGGCCATCAGCCACTGAAACAATATTTTTAGTGAATAACATTCTGAAGACAGGTTACCTTCCCCGGCTACATCGTAAATCGCCATCCAGTAAGGGATATCAAACAGACAAACAATTCTTAAGCTACTAGAAGAGGAATATGAAGCACACACTAGTATCGAAAACAATTATTTAGTTAGAAGATTCAGAACTCAAAGCAAAACAACCACCAAAAATTTACGATTGTCTACAATATTGTCCAGTATTCTTTAATTTATTTGCATGAGATAGATTTCCTACACACAATGCTATTAACCCCAATTATTGTGAGAGAAATGATGATATTACTCAACTGCCCATACAAAAACGATGAAGCTGGACTCAGACCCAGGACATGTTGGCTATAAGCCGAGCAACATTTCCACAACTTTGGGTCATCGGAAGACAACCGGTTTTTCTGACGTGATATGGTCGCCATTATTTTAATACACCCAGTTGTTTATGATAAGCGTCAGAGTAATCTTTAATCTTAAAATTTTCCTTGCGCAACTCTAAATTCACACCACACTGATGAGATATTTTTGTACTTCATCAGTTAAAGTGTAAAACGAATGTTCTTTTTCATACACTCGGTGCTATATATGAAGACGAACACGTGTGGTTTTTACCCGTTGGAAAAAAGGTCAAAGTACTCGATTGTAAAAGAATGCTAGAACTATGTGCGAAAACCGTGAGAGGAATTAATTTACAAAAAATTGAATGCTACGCCAGTCGGTAAATCACTAAATTAAGACGAAAACATCCTAGTACCTGGATAAATTATATACGGTCACTTTGTGAGGATCTCTGAATTGGGTCGTTAGTCAAACATAAAGCTCCACATGGCGTGAAAACCAGTATACAAAACTAACTACATGAGTTACCAAAAAATCTTGTTCACAAAGTCCAAACATCTGAAAATTGGCGTACCTTCGGTGAAGAACACATGCGCATAGCGATACTGACTCTGAGACCCTTGAAAATCTTCCATTAGCAGTTTTATAGACTACGAAATAAAGCTTAGCAGAAGTCTTACCTCTTCAGTTGGAGTAATTAAATATATGGCTTCAATTGGCAATACTTCTCTTTTCTTTGAAATATCCTCAACAACTAAAGAAATTATTATATATCTAAGTTAGACTACGTGTAATTCCATTATTCATTATCTCATGCATCTTGCAACACGAAGATACAATTCTAGTGGCCAACCTATCTAATACCAACACCTTCCAGTCTTTAGGTTTTCTTAATGGGACGATTATCTCATCCATAAGTTCTATTTCTTAATCAAATATAAAAAATATGCCTACTTTTTGCGACTGCTTGCTTTAAAGACATGACGGACTGGAGTTAATTGCAAGGCCAAATTGTATGTTCCGTTACAAAACAAAATGAGCGCAATGGCCACAGTACAAACCTAAATGTAAAGTCTACATAGGTGAACTGAATTTTCTGAAAACATCTCTGCATGTCGATGGAAGGATCCATGGGCTGTCAAAAAAATTTCTTTAAAGACGAATCGCAGTAGAGAACAGTCTCTATGGTCATGAGAGAATGATTCAACATTGACAGTTTTACAGCACTCTTAGCTTATGGATAACCAAACAGAAAAAAGAGGGAAGACCTCAAAATCCTAGTAATTTATATGGATCGAAACTAACTGAAAAGCGGGCAGGACAAGAAGAGAACTGATTATGGGTAGAATTGCACTGGATGAAATTAATGAGAATCGAGCACATTTTGCGGACTTTCACACGTTAAGTGGTTTGATGACCAGATACAGAGTGTTAAAGTGCAAGGATATTCACAAAACCACATTGGTTGTAGACTCACCGGAAATTAGACAGACTTCATCACAATTTCTAGACTGTGGAATCATGGCTTACTTGACAGAAAGTTGAGAATTAATGTCGGTCATTATGACCAGCGCAACTGACCCTCAAAATTAGGTTGAAGGTCTTCACAAAAGACCGGGGTGGAGCAAAATTTTAAGTTCAACCCTCGAAAACTGAACGGCAAAGATACAAAATACATATTTAAGACAGCCACGTAGTTCTAGGAAACTTCAAGCAACATCGTCGAGGAAACACCCATGAAAGACCAATAGGACTCTACGAAAGAGGCTCTGCATGACTCCAAGACATACGACCCTCCGTTACCCTATTTAGCGACATTCTGTTATAAGCACAAAAACTGCAGGTCAAACTTTTGTAAAAACTTCATATCCCCCCCCCCGAAGTTTAAGTCATATTTGCTCCTGAGGAAGTTGTTATAAATAGCTCCCTGATGATTCTCCACCATTTCTGCAGTTTTGTATATGTTCCAACCAATCTCCAGTAGCTTATCCTAATTTCGATGGTCGACCTTTTCGATCTCATGCATTTTTACACGCACGCTCAATGTGGTTTGGTTTGCTGAAGCGGGCTGAAAGACTTCCCTTGATCAAATACGAGCTGAAAACCCTGATACCCGTACGCCGAAAAATTAATTAATATTTCGCTATATGCTTATCAATGCCGTCCCTATATTCAATCCACAGATTTAAATCCAGGATAAACTTCCTCCCCAGATTCATCAGTTGGCTAAATGCAACACTGCGGTTATAAATCAATCGGTCATCTTTATGATTACACGGTAGACAGATAGTGAAACGTCCGTCCTCGAACACAAAAGAGATTGCGATCAACGTAACTCCCTTCTTGTTTTCAACAGAATGTGAAGTATCTGGGCTACTACCATAGGGAAACTCCCCGCTATACGTATCACTGATCACAATCTCCAGGTCTGCACTATCACTTATGATAAGACTCGACATATTATTTCTCATTATGGGACTTCACACTGTTCAGCCAAGTGGCGTCTTCGTTGCATGCCGATATTCCTTGCCTCTGTGTTTCTATTCCATGACCTCGTGCGCTTCTGGCAAACTGCGCCCAACAGATAGTCCCGCCTTAAGGTCAGAAATCGTGGGCAACGGCATATGACGCAGACGGGGTTTTCTGACGATTTCATCATGTTCAAGTGCCACTACTTTGCCAAGCTTCATACGAGAAGAAGTAAATTCATTTCGTACCCGTTAACTAGCTTGAGTTGCTAAGGATTCGAAGAGAAATGACACCAGTCCGCAGAGCAATATATCAGAAGAGTCAGCAGGATTCAACACCAAAGTCCCTCAGTGCCCAAATGGCTGGCTAAATGAGTGTCAATCAACGTGACATCATGATCTATTATCTAACTATGCATACACATCAGCAGATGATCCTGGTCCCCACATTCCAGCAGGCAACAGACTTTATATACTTTACGTACAATATGTGCTGCACAAGTAGTATCAATATTAATATTCTGACCCTTTCTGAACAATGGGTGGAATCTTACTATATTGCTAGGACTATTCATATTCGATTTCATTTGTCCTTCTCTCAGACAAGAAAAACACACTTCTTTCTGTTTCGCGAATTACACCCTTTCCAAGGGGAACATTTTAGGAAAACAATGACAATTGATACATCCCTTTTGTTTTGCAGTACTCTGTTAGTCTGTAATCCCTACTCATAAATCTGCCGGCTTCAGTATTGAGATGTAAGAGGCTAGCAAATTCAGTGATCGTTTGGCTTACCTTATCTTCCGTGAGACTCAAAATATAAACATCCTCTTCCTCTGAGAGGCCGGTGATCTTAACCCACTTCTTCTCTAATCCAGTGAGTGGATGTATGGCTGTTATCTCAATAAAAGGAACTTGAAATCAAGCCATTTGTTCAATTTAAAGATATCAACGTCCTTTTATAGGTCATCATGTCCCAAAATTAGGTGAGAAACTTGGGGTCGTCTCTTAGCTCCCGACAATTATCTTTGACAAACACGCTCTGATGAGTCAGTTGAGATGCTGTTACTGGTATTCACGATGTATTCATTTATGGCACTTCTGACTGAACTAGTGCCTCGCCTTTGCAGCCATGCCTGATGATTTTTTATAAGACGTTTTGATAAGACCCGTATAGAACGACCTATGTACCCAGCTCCGCAAGAGCAGGTGAATTGATATATGCACACTGAAGTAGTCGCATGCTGAAGTCTGTCTTTCCCGTTGCTCTGGACTAGTGAACGGCTAGAGAATATCACTCTGAGTTGATGAAGGAAGAGTCTTCTTCAGGGAATTGGAGATTCTCCCTTTAAGGACATCTGCTGGTAGGTCTTCCCTGAACTGCAGATTCAGATAAAGTGTTTTTTTCGCACTGAAGTGCATTCTTCTCTTTTTGGCTTTGGCTTCATGTTCTTCTCAACGACAGGCGGTGGGTTTTAATATTCAACCAGGATGATTTTGAGAAACAGGAGCTCTCCTTGCAAACGGTCATCACTACAAATACTTCTGGTACGGTGGTCTAGCGAGATCGTAATAATACTAATAACTGCAAACATAAAGAAAAAGACGGAGATGCAGATCAACACTTATTACGAACATTGATTATACTCTTATCATATATCAATTGATTTACTTTACGGTTCCCTGTAAGACAAACTACCCTTCTGCAGTATTGTTAACCAAATGCTAAAATTTTTTTGGTTCTGTGTTAATATCCTTTTATAATATGTGTAGACAGGTTACTTTGCAATCTCCAATGTTTACTATATATAAGACTGACATGATAATTTAGTACGCTAAGTCCTGCCAACCGACCTTACCTTCAGTCCATACTACCTACATTGAACCCTAACTATAATGTTCTGCTGAATCTCGTTCCACTATTCACAAAACCTGTTCTTTTTACTCTTTAAGTTTTTAACTTCTTATAAAGTAATCTGTTCGTTAGGACGCATGCATACATGTATAATATGTTCATAAAGATGTACGTGGAGACCTATCGGAAGCACTCATTAAGAAAGCTAGGGAGATGGAATATGAGGTACGAACATATCTGGTACCAAGCTAAATCTAGATTGGTTGACCTAAATAAGATAAGAACTCTAGAGAATAGTTCAGCCATAGCATTACATGCAGTTATGCACAAACATACAATAGGATGAATGGGATAAGATGACAGTTTTAAAATCTAATGTCACAGGGTATAGGGAGAGATTGATAACAGAAGCTTTGTTTAACGAATCAACTGCAAACACGTGTAATAGAAATGATTCAACACCTGTACCAGATATATGGAAAAATTCTACTACCCCAACGACGACAAATAGGAGAAGACAAGGGAAACTATAAAACTAAAACTTCAAAGTCGTGTGATTACAACTGATATGATTATGAACAATAAATTTTGTTCGAAACGTCATCCAGCAAATGATAATACTGTTTCACTGTGTGATACATCTAATAAACAAACTATTATGAAATTTCCAAGCAATATATTTGCGGTAGCCATAATAATCATAGTCTCAGAGCCTAGCATCAAAAAGGAGGGAGGGTGGTGCTAGCTGATCAGTAGATATGGTGGTGGTCACTAAGGTGAATCGGCCCATTCTGCGGAACAGCAATACGCAATTTGAAGGCTCGAGATTTTCATGATTTTTATGAGGGCTTAGATCTTAATCTTGAAAAAGATAATAATGAACGCCTTGACAGATCACGCTTCTGCCTTTTAAAGAGATACCATTCGCTCAGCCTATTGTCGAGATGCGACCATACGGGCTCTGCACAGATTTGTGGGGCATCTTATAAATTAACTTGCTGTCGCTTGTCGGATCTTTGAATACCACTTCACAATGTCTCCTCTCATTCATTTTCTAATAACCTCTTCACTCGATCCTCATTACATTCCATTAAACCTATTATATTATAGCTCTATATGAATTCGATTCGACTCATACCATTCCTATTCTCTGTAGGGTACAGTTGTGCGCTAAATGCACAAAAAGGTATAAGATAACAAACGGGCATGAGGATAAATGTATTAAAACCAAAAGTGGACATCATGATAGTAAGATCAATATGCGTAGCATTATACATTGCAAATGAACCTTGTCAACCTAGGGATTTTCCTTTATTAATGCATTTATTAACGATACTTGCACTTACTTATTTTATTACACTTTAATGATTCACCTTAGCACTTTTACTTTTCTAAAACAGCTTTCAATCCCCTGTAAACGTTGTACTTACCCAATATTGGTTGGCTATCGTATGCCTACAAACACGGGTTGAAAACGAAACGAAGTCGATTTTCCTGCGCAACCTGGAGGACAAATGCACAATCCAATACCTTCACGGCCTGCGCAGACAATGAGTGTATTTACATATATGTATGAAATATTTATCCGTTTAAACATTATTAACTTGTAGACAATCTACGATTTGATATTATATCATACTTGATCGTGCCTGTAAAAATGGCATGCATTTTCATGTAAATTTATGTTTATATGAAAATATACACTATTATTATATTATTAAGGGACCAGCCTTGAAAAACACTGGAACAACCTGAAAGCGGTGTGGAATCAAACCTGCATGGAAGTTCTAGGCAGAAAGAAGAGACAGGACAAACAGTGGCTCATTATGCACACTTGGAAGCTAATAGAAGAGAGAAGGATGATGAGACAAAAGACTATCCAGTGCACCGACGAGCAACAGAAACAGGATTTGAATGCAAATTACAATACACTGAAAAAAGAGTAAAGAAGAGTGCCAGAGAAGACAAAAGAAAATGTTATGAAGCCATGGCAAATAAAGCAGAACAAGCTGCAGGCAAAGGAGACCGCGAAACACTCTACCAAACGACTAGGCACCTATCGGGGGAAAGTTCGACACAAGTTTAGCCAATGAAGGATGACAATAGAAAGTCAATCAACAAAGAGGTGGGGCGGAGCAAACACTGGGCCGAATACTCCAGAAGACTTCTGAATCGACCGCCACCTGCAACGTGCCCAATAATGCAAACAGTGGAAGCGAATCTATAAGTGGACATCAAATCCCCGTCGAGAACAGAAGTCCTGAAGACAATCAAGATGTTAAAGACTGGAAAAGCAGCAGGACCCGATGGAATAGCCGTAGAGGCATTGAAAATGAATCCAGAGACATCAGCTAACTTGACAACACCACTCCTGGACAAGGTATGGAAAAATGGCAAGGTGCTTGAGGATTGGAAGAAAGGCTACTTATCCAAACTGCCAACGAAGGGGACTTATGTCAATGTAAGAACTGGCGCGGTATTATGCTCCTGTCCGTACCAAGCAAAATACTAAGCCGCATCATCCTGGAAGGAATCAATCACGCGCTGGATAAAAAATTGGACCAAAACAGGCTGGATTCAGGAGAAATAAGTCATGCATTGATCAAGTTGCAACACTGAGGATCATCACTGAGCCTAGCTCGGAATGGCAGTCAGCTCTCTACCCCACTCAATATCATCTAATTTGAAAAGGCCTTAGACAGCGTCGATCGATAGATTACTTGGAAACTACTTCCCTACCACGGGGTGCCACCTCATCCAGCAGTTGCATGACAGTACTGCGTGCCAAGTAATCCACAACGAAAAACTCACGCAATCATTTGAAGAAGTGAAGACGGGAGTTAGACTAGCTGGCTGGCTGTTTACTATCTCCATTGATGTTCCTGATGATTGCGGTACACCGGATTATGCCATGGACAGCCGGGAACAAGTAGACAGGCGTAAAATGGACCCACACAAAACACTCGGAGGATCTGGGCTTCGCCGATATATGTCTCATTTCCCACAAACTGGGAGATATGCGAGTGAAAAGCAATAAGTTGGCAGAAGAAGCATCCAGTGAGGATAGGAATTCCTTCAGGTAAACACAGAGGAAACAGCAGCGTTGAAGATTTCTGCTCACCTACGGAAACAGCAACAACAACCCACCTATTGACCTGGAGAGCAAGATTTCACCTACAGCCGGGCGGCACGGATGAGGATATCAAAGCGAGGATCCGGAAAGCCAGGAAAGCTTTTATTACCCTCAAGTCTGTATGAAGATCAACAGCATACAGCAGTACGAAAAATAAAATCCGATGTCCTTGGAAGACTTTCAGGAACTATGCGTAATAACTAACACAAAAACCCAGAACGCAAATTGGGGACTCAAGAACCGTTTATTCTTGCACCAATACAGAGCCAACCATTAAGTTATTGTACACAAAGTCCAAAAATAAATGTTATAACAATAAATCACAGCGATACTTAATAATAATAATGTATATTCGCATATAAACATATAAATTTACTTCTCATAGTTTTCTCTCTTCCAACGAACGGTGAACGATGAGACGATGACCCCCGCGAAAAATATGGAGGAGTTGGGTTTGAGCAAACAACCATGAATTGATCGTTCAATCTTCAATGACATTGACACCAGATTTTTAACTCAAGTACGATGTCAGTGCTACTATGCGGATCACAGACTTTTCGCTGCTCCGCGTCACGAGGGCCACTTTGGACAAACTGCACCCCATCAGCAAATGACTTCGCTCAGTAATACTCAAGATCAGATGGCCGGTCAGAAAAAGTCAGTAATAGTGAGGGATCTCTGGCAATGAGCGAACCAACTCAGCAGGAACCGATTGTGCATCGAATATGCAAGAAGAAATGGGGGTGGCTTGGCTAAACTCTGAGGAAACAATCCATCAAGTGACGTCACACGCTAGGCCATCACTCAAGTGAATCCCGGATGGGAAGTGGCAAGTTAGTTGGTTGTCAGTGGAAGGGTGACATGGCGGAGATCATTTGAAGAGGAGACGTAGAGCTAGGTGGTGAAAACTTTGGTAGAGAACTGAATGCAATTGAGACGTACGGCTGAAGCCCTATGTTTCTCTAGGCAATAAAGGAAACATTAACATAGTAATAATACGTGTTGCAATTAATCACAATACCTGGCTGGAGTCCTATGTTGATCTGGGAACTAGAGGAAACAATAGTAACAAGATACAGTTTAAATCAGGTTCATCCTGAAAAACTATAAAAGTTCACTGACATATCTTTTGTGCGTCAGTAATTTGTCCATTGCTGATTTTAAGATTCCGTTATTCAGCGTGGCCATGAAGCAGTCTGCAGAAAGCGGGCCAAGGGGAGAGCCCATAGCAATCCCGTCTTTCTGGCTGTCGATGACGTCGTCGAATGTAAATTGTATTCTAAGCGTGCACCTCAGCAACAATTATTTCAGGTATGAAGTCGGTATTCCGATACTCGGACTTCTGTCATCCATATACTTGCAAAGAAAACAGATTGTGTCTGTGAGCAGCACATCCGTAAATAGAGATTCCGCGTCCAGTGATAACATTCGTTTGCCAATTCCGTTCAAGTCTTTTATGCACTCAATAAATTCAAAAGTATAACGTAGAGAGTACTTACAGAGTTGTCGTCTCACAAGCTCCAGCATCTCAGACAACCATTTGGCTATCGGATGGTACGGTGATCCCTCCATGTCTAAAATTGTTTGAAGTGGTAGACCTGCTTTGTATACCTTTGGTAGACCATAGAGTCGAGTGATAATTGATCCTGTTGATCTCAGACTTTCAAATAGGTCACCAGTTATGAGCAGTCGTTCTTCATTTTCCTAAGAACACCTGTCAGTTTCTGTTCCATCTGCTCTGTCTTATTCCTGTCATTGTCTGGTTTTGAAAATTTATTATCATTAGAGATTAGAGCTGTCAACTCATTGATATACACATCTCTGTCCATGAGGACCTCTCCCGAACCTTTGCCTGGACGCGTATTGGTTAGATCTTTGCTGTTTCTCAACTCTTTAAGCTGTTGTTTATGTTCCTTTTTCAGGAAGTATCGAAATTTAATTTTTGAGTTGAGGTGCTAATTGCAGCAGACGAAGATCGTAAGCTTGAAACGTGAAAAATCTACATCAGATACGGGAGTAACCTTGCTTGTTTGAGTAATAAGATTTTCGAATTGGACATACATGCGCAGTCTGTTAATGTGTAGATTTATGTCACAAAATTTCAACCCTAAGGAAATGGCTTCTAGTCGTAAAGTAGACAAGCTGACGAAGGAGTGATCGGAAACAGATTCGCTGGAATAGATGGGGAGTTTCTTCTGAACTTCAACGAAGTTGATGGTCCTGTTCAAATCTGATTTAGCATTCACATCCTAGTCAACTTAGGACTAGAGCATACCATGCGGCCACAGGTGGCTTTAATGGTGCTTTAATGATGCTGTAAATCAAATATGCTTGGCTGTGGCCGATATTAGTCTGCATGGAGCACAATTCACTTCCGATGTTACCGAACGATGACTATGTCACTCATTTTAAATGAATACACCATGTTACTAAATCAATAATGTGATTCGATGTTGAACACAACAGATTTATATGGGAGAAATGACTTCAAGCTTTATTTTTTCCTAAGTATTTGCTGTCTATTCAACACAGACTCTGGCTTTTTGTCAATGCAAAGAAGATATTCATGTATCCCTGAATGTGCCCCACTGAGTGACTAGTCGGAAGATTATTTCCACAAAATCAAACATGAAAAGAACACCAACCATGGTGATTCACCATAAACCAAATTCATTTAATTTAAATAATACTTATCCACAGCCGCACAGTTGGTTTGTCTCTACGCGGACAGGAATAAATATACAACTGTATTCGAGAGTATTCTTATCGGTCAGGTGCATTCTTGTCTTCTCGCCTCCCACAGTCTGACGCATAAACCAGTCGAACATGGTTAGGAATATCATGGGTGATAAAAGGTCACCTTGTCTTCCTCCAGTATTCACTCCAAAGGCCTCCCAGGGTTCTCCTTTGTGAATCACCTGAATTGTATCAATATATTGTCAATGAAGTTGAAGATTGAACGATCAATTCATGGTTGTTTGCTCAAAACCAACTTCCCCAATTTTCGCGGAGGCATCAATACGACAGTCATCGTCTCATCGGTCGCTGTTCAGAAAGAAGTCAGCAATAAACCGTCAGAAGTAATATTGTGATTTATTATTGTAATATTTGTTCACAGACCTTAGCGGAAGATTTTTTATATGTTGGTGTTACAATAAAGAATTCTCAAGTGGCCAATCGGTGTTTTGGTTTTTGCGTCCGTTATTACTAAGCGTTTCTGAAAAAACTTCAAGAAACAGCGTGAGCCCGAGCGTAGCAGGAGCTGGACATTGACGGTTTACGAGACGTGGCTGACATATACTGTTATTAAAACATTATCAAAACAGGTCTTAAAAAGAGATCGGTAATAAATTTACACCAGAATCCCTATATAGTGGCGTTATAATAACGCTAGATACAATCATCCAACAAATACAGACGTCCACGGCCATCGGTCAATTCTCACCTTTGGATCGTTTTACTTCAGTTAGGTCACGGAAACGACACCAAAAGAAGCTAGAATGTATTTTCTCAGCAAACAACTGTCAAGTACCGTTCGTAAACCATTATGCATGTCATAAATGTACTGTCTATCCGTGACTGACTTCCATTCGTCCTTCAAATTCTTTTCGTTGAGCCTTGAGTGTGGCACCCATGCGTGCATGTCTGCTTACGCGCCACGATTTCTCGTCCGCTATCTGCAGTCACTAAGGTTGCAGTGAGTAATTTCAGCAGCTTTTCGACTAAAAACAGTTGCCTAAATTACCAAAATATAGATCGTATTGTTACAGGAAACTAATTTGGCTTTGAAACTTTATCTTCTGAAAGCCAAACAGTGAGCAAGTTAAGCGGGAATTCTAGTCAAACGCTTGGGGGTGGCTATTCATCGTTTTATGGATAAATAAAGCCCCGCAAACCCTAGTGTAGGCACATTTCTTACTCGGATGCTTATGCTATCTTTCTGAATTTCCTAATCTCTAACAACATCTCAGTGGTTATAAAATACTTTTTCGGACATCTTATATCAGCCGCTTTCTGGAAACGACTTCGATGATAACGTCGGTCCAAAGAATCCGCCTTTCAGGAGTGTTTCGAGGGTCTTGTTTTTGAATGTTGGAGTCAGACTAGAGGTAGACTAAGACAACGAGATTGGCTGACGAATTTTCATCTTAAATATAAGGACATGCAGAGCCTAAAATCATTGATATATTATCGTTTGTTCATGCATGGGGGACGGTAGTTTACAAACATCATCAAAATATCAAATCATGTATTCAGACAAGGTGTTACAGGTGCTGCGCGAATAACCCTTGAGGACAGAGGCTTTAATTCTTTGACCAAACTGAAACAAAACCAAATTGTCCCATATAGAATTATACTGATAACAGAATATTGAAGAACTGCAGGATCACTGCTCAATTAAACGAAATGTATCAGATAAACACGGTACAAACCTTCAAATATGAGGTTGTCCGGAGTCCAAACACAGAAAATGCACGGCTGAACCTAAACTTAATTAGTATTTAACAAAACGTCAATTCAAACAGGAAACGTGCAGTAGTTCAAGGATGCACAGACGGTTCCATTAACACACAATACAAAATGATAAACAGTACAAATTTATTATCTATAGGTGTAAATACTAGATGCAATAATAAGCATATCCACAATTATACACATAAACAACTATATACACAGGACGAAGTTGATGAAAAGTGTTGATTAAGTCACCATAAATGTGTCTAGTACATGTACACGGAGTATATTATTGCTGTTCACCTGGCACTGCGAATTAAGGTAATAGTGACATTTCAATAAAGAAAAAATCCCCATTTAGACATTTAGAAAACAGAAAGATTGAGTGAAGAAATATTTACTTTTCAATTAGATCCTCATTTTGGCTCTACTCTAATATATATAGCACTTGATTGGCAAACTGTTGTATTGTAATTAAAATGCTATATATATTAGAGTAGAGCCAAAGATGAGGATCTAATTGAAAAGTAAATATTTCTTTGCTCAATCTTTCTGTTTTCTAAATAGTGACATTTGTCTCAATATTCGACTGATCGTCTCTTCTGTAGGAGTTCTTACATCGGAATTTTAGCAGTTTCACCTTATAGTCCTCCTGGATATTTTTCATTTAATTTCCCATGGTCTCTATACTAGAACAGTAGTTAGTGCATCCATACTGTTGTTAGAATTTCAACGTGCCACATATGGACTGGAGCCAGACAGAGACGGCAGGCAAACCTGCAAAATGACAACGGAACTATTCGAAGGACTGTCACGAGCAAGCTGCTGACACAATGCCAATGAGGCAGGAATTTAGCCTGCTGCAACTAGCGAATAGGTGTTTACCAACCTGCCTCTGACAATAGCAGCGTGAATTTTTGTCAGCTCCAGATTTAAACTTCAGCTAAGGTCCTAACCCTAAAAACAATAGCAACCGTTAAGACTTCTCTGCATGTTTAACTGTATTATAACTGCTGTGGTGAGCCCTCTGCAGATTATGTTATTTAAAACATCGTTCACGGTAAACTAACTAACGTCTTATAAGGCGTTTTTACACTTTTGTGAGTAGCCTACCATATCGACCAAATACAACGCAATACTCAGTTGTTACGCACATTTTCGATAAATTCAAACAATAACGGTGCCTAGGATTATATCATATAAGTTGTTTTAACTTATGCTAAGTGTGTTTACTATCATTATTCCATTATCCTCCCTTGTATATATATATCTTGTGTCAATGAAAAATTTTAAACACGCATACTCCATATGTACATTATTACCATAGTGATGATGCCTGTCAACTGTCATGTGCATTAAAAGACAGTATATTGTTATAAGATTCAATTTATTGTTATAATAGGGAATTGACTTCAAGCTTTATTTATTTTCCCAAGCATCTGTAATCCATCCAACGAATACTTGGGTTTTTTGTTAATGCGAAGCCAATATCCCTATATCTTTTGATGTGGTCCATTGAATCACTAGTTATCAGATTATTCCTATAAACTAAAGACAAAATGACAGCATGCGTAAATCATATAATTTAAACAATATCTATGCATGCCTATGCAACTGGTGTATCCTACATAGCTAGGAAACAATATATACCTTATTATATTATCTTTACTAACTATGCTTACTAATCGTGTGTTTAATTTATTCAATTGATGATGCCTGTAAACTGGCGTCCCTTATGTACAAAAATGAGAATATGTATTTAAAAAATACCTAAATAACCCGATGCTTCCACCCCTAACATCCGTCAGTCTGCTCCGCTTCTTGTCAGGATGCGGCCCAGATTTGTGAGACATCTCATAAGACACACACATAAATTATAAAATTCAGAGTGATCTTTACCCGAGCACCATCATACTGCGATGTACCGTAACTGTACAGGTTCTTAATGAAGGTAAAACCTGCCGTCTGTATTCGCATCACTGCTCCCTTAGAGTATGGTTGCGCTGAAATAAAAGACGATACTTTGTTTGAGATAAGACGTTTTATCATCGAAAACATAGCTTCTATGGTAAAACCAATACAGTTAGCACTATATGTTGCAAAAGCACTGCGGTGAGTGCTGCTGGTAAGATTTATCAGTGATGTATAAAAAGACGTTCATAGGCACAGAAACACCATATAACATGGAGATACATTTGATTTCGGAGAAGGCACATGATACGGCGTCGTGCAGATACGTGGAAGACGTAAAAGGAACATAAGGAAACACAATATGAAGTCCAGAAGTACCGCGATACGAAAATCTGTGGAAATGATGCGTTGGAGTTAAGGTCTACATAATTTGGCTATATAGAGGTACCCATTTTCAGATAAACCTTCCGTTAACCAAGTCTCCTTCTGCTGTTTCAGTACATTATCATCCTAAGAACGACACAGCTACTTCTCGCGTATCTCCTGTAAATGTATTTTCAACGATATGCTGCAGTCAGTTGTGTTTTATTCTCAGTTTCTCCGGACGCACTTCTCTCCCCAAAATAGCTTTCAATCACACTTGTATAATGTTTGTTTGTCGGCTGGGTGCAGTCTCCCGTGGAAGACGAAACGAGGTCTGGGTTTCTGCCCAGCCTTTGTGATGATGGCTTGATGGCGACAGCTCTACAGTTTAACATTTATGTGGTTTTTTTACTATCGCCAAAATAATAATTTCACATATTTAAACTGTTAAAAAAGTATTAATTTACCGATACTTTATCGAATATCCAATATCGTTTTTATGAGCTAGTATAAACCAATTTGATTTCTTTGTGTTCGCCTCTTGATGGCGAGATATAGGTTCCTGATCTTCGCTAAACTTCTGCGTAGCTCGTCCTGCCACTCGGCTGTCGTAGCTTTGGTCGACTCCAGAAGTAGTAGTGTCGGGATTAATTCTGTGTGTTTTGTAGCATGAGGTGTGTTAATAATAATAATCTATATTTTCATATAGACACATAAATTTACATGAAAATGCATGCCATTTTTACAGGCATGATCAAGTAGTTAAGTGTTAAAACTGTTACTACTGTGAATGGAGTTGATACTTTCACCATTTGGTCCTCCCTATCGTCGTCAAAAGAAAAGAGATAATAATAATAGATATAATCAGTGAAGTTATTCAGACTAACGGACAGAAAAAGAAATAAGAAAACGTAGCAACAGTCAGCCAATTAAATTTGAAGAATAATATGAATAACATATATATATCGCTAATAATGATAATAATAACTGTAGTTAAAGCTGTCAGAAGAGTAAGACGTGAGAGAGTGTAAAGATGTAAAACGACAAGTTTATTTGCCTACCCCTGAATGATATATGCGATTTTAAGGGGATAGGCCGTTTGGATGCAGTCCTTGTGCGGTTGCATGTTTGTTCAGCCTTAGCTTAAAGGCGTCCACAGACGGTGCCATAGCTACATCTGCCTGTAAGGAATTCCAGGGGCGACGAACCCGCAGTGAAAAGAAGTGGAGCGCACCCGGGTCCTTGCCCTCTGGTGAGCTATCCTTCTGGGGTTAGCACGAGGGAGCCTATGCCTACTCAATGGCAGGACACTGTTGTTTGGGTGATTCTGGTCATTTGTTATTTTGTAGGCAGTATGACTGTAATTCATACCAGGCTTGATCTTGCTTGCACGTTATGTACATTTACCTGGTGACATTTTTGCACGTGTTTGCCCTGAAATTGATTTACTGCTTATTGTCTTATAATCCTTGAAATTACGGTCCAAATCTCTAAAACACGTGTTCGTAGAAACACAGTTGTTTTAGATAGTGGCTCAAATTCGGTTATAACTGCATTACCGCCTGGTAATACAGAATCAGATGACGCCACTGCTGGAGAAGGTGTGGAAAGAGGGCAAAGTACCCGAGGATTGGAAGAACGGATACTTATTCAAACTTCCAAAGAAAGGAGACTTAAGTCAATGTAAAAACTGGCGTGGAATTATGCTTCTGTCCATTCCAAGCAAGATACTAAGTCGCATCATCCTGGAGAGAATCAAACAAGCCCTAGATGAAAAACTTCGCCCGGAACAGGCCGGATTCAGGAGAAACAAATCATGTATTGATCAAATCGCCACTCTACGGATCATCATTGAACAAAGCTTGGAATGGCAGTCACCTCTCCACCTCACTCAACTTTATCGACTTTGAAAAGGCCTTCGACAGCGTCGATCGAGAGGTCATTTGGCAACTACTTCGCTACTACGGGGTGCCATCGACAATCATACATCTCATCCAACAGTTATACGACAATGCTGCATGCGCAGTAATCCACAACGGGAAACTTACGGAAGCCTTCGAAGTGAGGACGGGAGTGAGGCAAGGCTGTCTACTATCACCAATGATCTTCCTGATTGCAATTGATTGGATAATGCGACAGACAACGGCAACCAACGAGGGAACAGGCATAAAATGGACTGACACAAAAGACTTGGAGGATCTGGATTTCACCGATGATATATGTCTGATTTCCCATAAACTGGAAGATATGCAAGTGAAAAGTAAAAAGTTGGCAGAAGAAGCATCAAAGATAGGACTTCAAGTGAACATAGAGAAAACACAGGTGATGAAGATTCCTAGCCAACATTAACAGCAGCAACAACAACAGACAACAATCAGCATAAGTGGGAGGAACTTGAAAGAAACAGCCTCCTTCACCTACCTGGGAAGCATCGTCTCAACTACAGGCGGAACTGACGAGGATATCAAAGCCAGAATCGGAAAAGCAAGACAAGCTTTCATTACTCTCAAATCTGTGCGGAGGTCAACAGCACTCAACATCAAAAATAAGATCCGGATTTTCAACTCCAATGTGAAGTCAGTGCTACTATACGGATCAGAGACTTGGCGAGTCATAAAGAGCATCTCAAACAAACTTCAGACCTTCATTAACAGCTGTCTCCGCTCAATACTCAAGATCAGATGGCCAGAAAATATCAGCAACAGGGATCTCTGCGAGCGAACCTACCAGGAACCGATTGCGAAACAAATAGGCAGGAAGAAATGGAGATGGATTGGCCATACTCTGAGAAAACCAACCATCAAATGACATCACTAGACAAGCCCTCGAGTGGAACCCGAAAGGGAGGCGGCGAGTTGGTCGTCCAAGGGTAACTTGGAGGAGGTCATGAGAGGAGGAGATGAAAGCATGTGGACAGACCTGGAGCAGGGTGAAAAAGTTGTCAGAAAACCGAAGGCAATGGAGGTGCTCAGCTGAAGCCCTATGTTCCTCTAGGAACTAAGGATACAATAATAATAATACAGTATCAACTACTAGCTCTCAAAATGGTTTGAGTGCAGATCTCACTCCTGTGATACAGGTGAAGGATGTTCTGTTAGAGAACTCTGAGTTCTGTAAACTAAACCTCCTTTTGAAAGATATGCAGAGGCAAGTAAGTGAAATTCAGAAAAAATTAGATCAGTTTGATAGTATGTCACTGCCAATCTCAAATACCACGGAGAGCCGTTCTGATATTGGCCAGGTTAAGTCTTTACTGGATGTAACTCAAAACAAGCTTTCGGATTTAAACCCAATAGCCTGTCTGTTAAAACAACATCCTAAAATATCTCCAGACAACCTAAATAAAGCTGAAAATCTGATTGACTGCTTGGCTACGGAGGTGATGAAGAGTATAACCTCTTCTCACCAAGCTACAGTTTACAACGTCCCAGATTCTCTGCCCCTGAAGACTGTAAGACACAAAATCCTGATTTGTTGCGGCATGGCTAGTGTTCCATGTGAATGCAAACGACTTCGTAAAAAGTCTAACCAGGCTAATTGCCCAATCATTTTTAAATTCAGTAATTCCCTTGATGCTAGTAAGTTTACTAAATGTCAGGATCACTTAAGACTGAATAGCAGTTATAAGTCTATAACCGTAGCTCAGGATAAAACACCGTGTCAGCGCAGAAAAATGCGTGGTGATAACCTGGTCACCTCCTCTAGCTCTGATTTATCAAATAAGGATCGTGCACAGCAACAGACACCTAGTGCTGAAACTAGCATTCAGCAAACTACACAACAACCACACCTGCCAATGGAACTAGGAACTGATTTAGATACCAGTACCCCTGTAAATAAAGCCTCATCGAAAGATGTTAAAATAGCTAGAACTTCTGCAAGTTGTTCTAAGAAATTTCCCTCCAAACGTAGTAACCTCACCATGATGAACAAATTTCGCAGGGTTGAGACTAATGATGGGGAAGAATACTTTGTATTCAATAAGCCTGCTGAGAGTAAGAATGTCAACAAACCATCACTTCTTACGAAAAACTCCTCTCGAAACATAAGTATATCCGGAGGTTTTCCGCGTGCTCCACCTTATAGAAAGTCAGGCTCCAAGACTCCTAAAGTCTAGCAGCCAAAGCACCTCCCTCACAATTCCCTTTAAGTTATAAAAACAACCCGAAGGTGTGTACCGGTATGAGGAATATCAGTTGGATGGGTAGACCTTTTGATGCTATGCTTTTTAACCGTCAACCTAGGCCCAACCCCTACTACCCTTATATCCAGGAACACATGGCAAATTTTCCAGGTGTCCCGAATCACTGGTACGACCCATGGCACCTAGGACCACCTCATTGCACACCAATCTCGATGTACAGACACCCAGTCCGACCTCCTTTTCATTCATAAATTCTTCCGGTGCTGACGCACAAATAGATTTAGGTTATGGTGACATTTTAAGCCAGTTTGTAGTATCCCGTGACTTATTCACGATGTTGCTAATTAATGCACGTTCCTTAATCAATAAGATATCTGAACTAAGGACATTATTATTAGTCGCCAAGCCTACTGTAGCTCTGATTACTGAGTCATGGTGCTCATCCTCTGTACTTGATGTGCATATAGGTATCGATGATTACACTGTACACCGTGCAAACAGAGATTGCAAGTGTGGTGGAGGATGTCTCATATATATACATAGCTCATTTGTAGTCAGTAAGGTGGAAGATGAAACAATGAATAATGTACCTGACTCACTCTGGGTTGTCTTACATGGAGATAACTATAAACTTCCCAAAGGCTGTGTTTATCGAGCACCAAGCGCAACAAAAGAAACTGATGCGTCATTAGCTAAATCGTTTGCACACGCCTCCTTGTTTAGTGCTAATTACAAAATAATTGCAGGGGACTTCAATCTTCCAGAAGTCAATTGGCTAACTAGTTCCGGCCCCCAACGCTTCGACGAATTACTTGCCACTATCGACTGTTATGGATGGCAACAACACGTCCAGACGCCTACTCGTGGTGACAACATGTTGGACCTTGTTTTTTGTCATGACACAATCCCAGTCTCCACCTATGTTGGTAATAGATTTTCCAATAGTGACCATAGCTATATATAGGACATGTATCCGTCCCAAACTTGAATATTGTGCTCTCCTATTTAGTAACCTCAGGTCTGTAGACAGAAAAAAAATCGAAAGTGTCCAGAGATTCCTCACGAAACGCATAATAGGGTTCGACCAACAAGTGGAATATGTTGACAGGTGTGTACATCTGAAATTAGAACCTCTGTGGTTAAGGAGAGTGAAGTGCAACCTATTTCTACTCTTCAAAGTCATTAGGAAACACTGCTACAGTAACTCATCCATAACGTGGGAAAATATTAAATCATATCAGCTGCGAAACCACGACTACCTTGTCAAGGTGGCTACCCACAGAAAATCCATTAGGGCAAACGTTTTCACCATAAAATATTGCACTCTTTGGAACCAACTACCACCTGAAATAAGATGTTGTGAAAACCCTGATGGGTTCAAGCGGAGCCTAGAAAGACACTTTAACATGTCCACTCTAGCTCGTCTAAAAGACCACAACTGTTGGTAGAACGGAAATTGAAGGCCAGCCCAGTCTTCAGTATAGTCACATACGTATATCTCGGCTCTAATACTCACGCAGCGAACGTTAACTAAATTACTGATTTCTATTCTCTATAATTTTCATTAAGTTGTGTTGGTAAAAGTAACCGGAAATAATTGTAATAGCATCCACACCTTTAACGTTTTACATATGTATATACTAATATAATAATACTTATTAATCATGCATGTTCAATTCTTAAATTAGATGGTTATTAAAATACTTAAAATGATTAAAATATTTATGCATCAAATGCTCTCTTGGTTCACCACGCTTATTTACCTTATAACACTCAATTATTGAGCCTAGTGTATTATTTGATATACGAATTATATTACTGATTATACTCTTATCATATATGGTTTGATTTACTCTACGGCTCCGTGTAGACTAACTACCATTCTTCAGTATACACACACTGCAGTATTGTTAACCAAATGCTAAAATTTTGTTGGTTCTATGTTAATATCTTTTTATTATATGTCTAGACACGTTACTTTGCAATGTCAGATGTTTACTATATATAAGTACTCTAAGTCCTGCCAACCGACCTTACCTTCAGTCCATACTACCTAAATTGAACCTTAACTATAGTGTTCTGCTAAATCTTGTTCCACTATTCACAATACCTATTCGTTTTACCCTTTGAGTTTTTGACTTCTTATAAAGTAATCTGTTCATTAGGATGCATGCCCACATATATAATATGTTCGTAAAGATGTACGTGGAGACCTATTGGAAGCACTCATTAAGAAAGCTAGGGAGATGGAATATGGGGTACGAACATGTCTGGTAGCAAGCAATATATTTGCGGTAGCCATAATAATCATAGTCTCAGAGCCTAGCATCAAAAAAGGAGGGAGGGTGGTGCTAGCTGATCAGTAGATATGGTGGTGGTCACTAAGGTGAATCGGCCCATTCTGCGGGAACAGCAATACGCAATTTGAAGGCTCGAGATTTTCATGATTTTTATGAGGGCTTAGATCTTTATCTTGAAAAAGATAATAATGAACGCCTTTGACAGATCATGCTTCTACCTTTAAATATATACCATTCGCTCAGCCTATTGTTGAGACGCGACCACGCGGGATCTGCACAGATTTATGGGGCATCTTATAAATTAACTTGCTGTCGCTTGTCGGATCTTTGAATACCACTTCACAATATCTTGTCTCACTTGTTTTCTAATAACGTCTTTACTTGATCCTCATTACATTCCATTAAACCTAACATTTTATAGCTCTTTATGAATTTGATTCGACTTATTCTGTTCCTATTCTCTGGAGGGTACGGTTGTGCACCAAATAAAAAAAAAGGCATGAAATAAAAACAACTGGCTTGAAAATAATTGTATTAAAGCCAAAAGTGGATATCATGATAGTACAAAATATATTAGTTTTATTATACATTGCAAATGAACGTTGTCGGCCTAAGGATTAATTACTTCCCCATTCTGTTTTCCACATAAATGTGTTTATTAATGATATATTTCACTCACTTAATCTATTACACTTTAATGATTTACCTTAGCACTTTAACTTTTCTAAAAAACAGCTTCCAATCCCTTGTAAACGTTGTACTTACCTCAATATTGGTTGGTTATCGTATGCCGACAACCACGGGATGAAAACGAAACGAAGTCGATTTTCCCGCTCAACCTGGAGGACAATTGTACAATTCAATAACTATACAGCCTAGTTCAGACAATGTGTATTTATATATATATATCAAATATTTAACTGTTGAAACATTATTAACTTGTAGACAATTTAAGATTTGACATTATAACATACTTGATCGTGCCTGTAAAAATGGCATGCATCTTCATGTAAATTTATGTTTATATGAAAATAAAATTATTATTATTATTATGGTACTCTGCTCTCTGCCTTTCTCACCACTAAATACAGGAAACAAACAAGATTCAGGAAGCACAATATGTCGTAGTTACAAATATACAGACTGGGGATTAGTCCAAGAACTTATTCGACTCTGTCAATGGGATGACTATTTTACCACTGACTCCCTGGAGGCCTTAGTAACCCTGTTTTACAGGAATGTTACCCTTTGTCTAGATACAGTTGCTCCAAAGAAAATAGTGAAATTAAGTAGACACCGAACTGAATATATTCCAAGGGCACACCGTAATAAGTTAAGGAAGCTGAAGAAACAGTACTATTCCACTAAGGACATATCACTATTGCTCTCAATCCACGAGTCTCTTGAATCTATCAAGCGCCTACGCTCTCAAAAGGACCTCGACGAAGAGTTAACGGCACTTGAAAGTACCTCCAAAGTTTATAACTTAACGGCACTTCTTAAAAAACGAATGCAGTCGGCGAGGGAAATCCCATACTTACTTCACGACAAAGTAATCTACAATGAACCTGCCACTATCTGTGAACTTTCAGTGATTGGTTTGCAAACTTTAGTTTAGAAACACATATGCCTGGTGAAACCGCCCCCCTTACTATCTCTTCCCTTGAAAGCATTGTGTTCACTAATCAGTTAATAGTACAAGCAATTAAAAGCCTTAAACCTTCCACTAGTACGGGACCGGATGGCCTCGCTTCGATAATTTTCAAAAACAGTGGGTGTGATATACCCTTGTTACTTCTTAAATTCTTCTCAATATCTATGGACACTGGCACTTACCCTAGTGAGTGGAAAACTAGCTTCATAATTCCACATTACAAATCTGGTGATAGGGCAAACGTCCGCAATTACAGACCCATAAATATAACCCCAGTTATCTCACGAATCATGGAGAAAGTTGTAAAAGATCAATTGTCAGACTACCTAATTAGGGAAGATCTTGTTACAAGGTCTCAACACGGATTTCTCAAAAATAGATCCTGCGTTACTTGCCACTTCGACTTTTTCAACTGCATCACTAGTAGTCGCGAAGCACGTAAGCTAGTCGTTGTTCTCTACTTCGATATATCTAGGGCATTTGACATGGTATCTCACAGTATTCTCTTTGAGAAGCTGTACTCTTGTGGAATTCGCAACCCATTACTGAACTGGTTAAAATCATTTCTAAGCAACAGGGTACAAATAACCAAAGTTGGATCTGTATTGTCTCATCCTAGGCAGATCTCAAGTGGGGTCGTGCAAGGTAGTGTCCTAGGTCCACTTTTATTCACAGTCTACATTAACAGCATTTGCAAGTGCTTCACCTCAGGTAAACCATTCCTATATGCTGACGACCTCAAAGTCGTCTACTCCTGCTACACTCATGAATTAAGCGATATGGTTACTAAAATACATCTTGAACTAAGTAGTCTCGCAACATGGTGTGCTGAATCCTGTCTAAATTTTAACATTGACAAATGCGGCTGGATTTGTATCGGCAACAGTAACCTTGATCTAACTCTTGAAATAAATGGGCGAAAACTAGCTAAGCTCAACTCAGTCGTAGATCTCGGTATTAGATACTCTAGTAACCTAACGTTCGCTGAACAGACTGATTATGCCAGACGTAAAACGCGAAGGCTGATAGGATGCATAACACGCAATTTCTTTTGTTGTGAAACTAGGGTTTTATTATACAAAGTATGTGTCCGACCTATCTTAGAATACTGCCCGTTTATTCTTAGCGGACTCAGACAAAATGACAAGCTTAAATTAGAGGGAGTGCAACGGCAGTTTACCTCAAGAACTCTTGGTTTAGAAAGTGGTCTGGAATACCATGAGCGATGCGAAAGACTAAGATTAGAACCCCTCTGGAAAAGACGCCTTAAGCTAAACCTTATCTTTTACTACAAGCTAACTAATCTTCTCTTGCATTCCTCCGAGCCAATAACTAAACCTACCGCTGTCATCAGTTACAATCTTAGAAATCATCACAACCTAGCTGCTATAGAGCACTGTCAGACTTACGTGCGGTACAACTTCTTCTTAAATAAGTTTTCAGTCATTTGGAATAGACTACCAGCTAATGTGCGCGATGCAAACACACTTCCAGTGTTCATCTCCTCAGTCACCAGACTGCTCAAAGATGACAATGCACTTCCACGTCTGACTCTTACACCCTCTTTTTCACCCTACATAGATATTTTAAGTTCTTTAAACGTGTAGTTACAACAAACTACAATTATAAATTTTAATATTATTGGAACTAGATGATTAACATTTCTACACAGGACAGTAATATTAGTTTACACATAATATAAAAGTTAGCATAACGGGACTAGTTAGTTTGTGTACCAAAATAACCACAGTTACTAAACAGAATATATATGTATATATTTATTAATCACTCCTTAAGGACTCCCGTTGCTTTCTTTTGCGTTGCTGTTGTTTGTCTTCTTTTTTCTCTCACCATTTCAGCTTCCATTTGACTTTTTGAATGAGAATGAATAATGTGGATATTTGACCATTTACAATGACAAATGATCTGCAAACATTATTGGTCCCGTATCTTTCAGTTGCCTGGTTAATAACGAATTAACTTTCCCCACGACGCAACCTGGATTACATTTGTGGAATATACTCTTATACCAATGGAAAAGTATCTATTTGTAATACAACGTCACGATTGTAGCTTATAACATAATAATAATAATAGTATATTCTCATTTTGTACATGAGGGACGCCAGTTTACAGGCATCATCAATATGATAAATTACATATACGATTAGTAATCATAATTAATAATAATGTTTTAGTAAAATACACATTTTTTCCTACTTGTGTAGGACACACCAAATATACAGGCATGGATAAGCATTATATAAATTTCATAAATTTGGTTCATGGTCAAGTTACATGGTTGCTGGCGTTTTTGTCTTAGGTCTGTGGGAACAATATATAACCAGTCATTCAATGGAGCACGACATGAAATATAGGAATATTGTCTTCGCATTAACAAAAAAACCCAAGTTAGTTTTGGATGGATTAAAAATACTTGGGAAAAAATAAAGCTTGAAGTTATTCCACAATATAACAAGTCATTCAATGGAGCACATCATGAAATATAGGAATATTGTCTTCGCATTAACAAAAAAACCCAAGTATGTTTTGGATGGATTAAAAATACTTGGGAAAAATAAAGCTTGAAGTAATTCCACAATATAACTTGGGTGTGTACAAATCCGAATCTTATTTTTGATTTGATTTATATCCAAATTGGGTAATAAGAAAGCTGTTTTTACAGATACGATCAGTTATGTTATAAGCTACAATCGTGACGTTGTATTACAAATTGATACTTTTCCATTGGTATAAGAGTATATTCCACAAATGTAATCCAGGTTGCGTCGTGGAGAAAGTTAATTCGTTATTAACCAGGCAACTGAAAGATACTGGACCAATAATGTTTGCAGATCATTTGTCATTGTAAATGGTCAAATATCCACATTATTCATTCTCATTCAAAAAGTCAAATGGAAGCTGAAATGGTGAGAGAAAAAAGAAGACAAACAACAGCAACGCAAAAGAAAGCAACGGGAGTCCTTAAGGAGTGATTAATAAATATATACATATATGTTCTGTTTTGTAACTATGCTTATTTTTGTTCATTAACTAACTAGTCCCGTTATGCTAACTTTTATATCATGTGTGAACTAATATTACTGTCCTGTGTAGGAATGTTTATCATGTAGTTCCAGTAATATTACAATTTATAATTGTAGTTTGTTGTAACTACACGTTAAATGAAACTAAAATATCTATGTAGGGTGAAAAAGAGGGCATAAGAGTCAGACGTGGAAGTGCATTGTCATCTTTGAGCAGTCTGGTGACTGAGGAGATGAACACTGGAAGTGTGTTTGCATCGCGCACATTAGCTGGTAGTCTATTCCAAATGACTGAAAACTTATTTAAGAAGAAGTTGTACCGCACGTAAGTCTGACAGTGCTCCATAGCAGCTAGGTTGTGATGATTTCTAAGATTGTAACTGATGACAGCGGTAGGTTTAGTTATTGGCTCGGAGGAATGCAAGAGAAGATTAGTTAGCTTATAGTAAAAGATAAGGTTTAGCTTAAGGCGTCTTTTCCAGAGGGGTTCTAATCTCAGTCTTTCGCATCGCTCATGGTATTCCAGACCACTTTCTAAACCAAGAGTTCTTGAGGTGAACTGCCGTTGTACTCCCTCTAATTTAAGCTTGTCATTTTGTCTTAGTCCGCTAAGAATAAACGGGCAGTATTCTAAGATAGGTCGGACACATACTTTGTATAATAAAACCCTAGTTTCACAACAAAAGAAATTGCGTGTTATGCATCCTATCAGCCTTCGTGTTTTACGTCTGGCATAATCAGTCTGTTCAGCGAACGGATAGGATGCATAACACGCAATTTCTTTTGTTGTGAAACTGGGGTTTTATCATACAAAGTATGTGTCCGACCTATCTTAGAATACTGCCCGTTTATTCTCAGCGGACTCAGACAAAATGGCAAGCTTAAATTAGAGGGAGTACAACGGCAGTTCACCTCAAGAACTCTTGGTTTAGAAAGTGGTCTGGAATACCATGAGTGATGCGAAAGACTAAGATTAGAACCCCTCTGGAAAAGACGCCTTAAGCTAAACCTTATCTTTTACTACAAGCTAACTAATCTTCTCTTGCATTCCTCCGAGCCAATAACTAAACCTACCGCTGTCATCAGTTACAATCTTAGAAATCATCACAACCTAGCTGCTATAGAGCATTGTCAGACTTACGTGCGGTACAACTTCTTCTTAAATAAGTTTCCAGTCATTTGGAATAGACTACCAGCTAATGTGCGCGATGCAAACACACTTCCAGTGTTCATCTCCTCAGTCACCAGACTGCTCAAAGATGACAATGCACTTCTACTTCTGACTCTTACACCCTCTTTTTCATACTACGTATTTATTTTAAGTTGTTTAAACGTGTAGTTACAACAAACCACAATTATAAATTTTAATATTATTGGAACTAGATGATTAACATTTCTACACAGGACAGTAATATTAGTTCACACATGATATAAAAGTTAGCATAACGGGACTAGTTAGTTAATGAACAAAAATAAGCATAGTTACAAAACAGAACATATATGTATATATTTATTAATCACTCCTTAAGGACTCCCGTTGCTTTCTTTTGCGTTGCTGTTGTTTGTCTTCTTTTTTCTCTCACCATTTCAGCTTCCATTTGACTTTTTGAATGAGAATGAATAATGTGGATATTTGACCATTTACAATGACAAATGATCTGCAAACATTATTGGTCCAGTATCTTTCAGTTGCCTGGTTAATAACGAATTAACTTTCTCCACGACGCAACCTGGATTACATTTGTGGAATATACTCTTATACCAATGGAAAAGTATCAATTTGTAATACAACGTCACGATTGTAGCTTATAACATAACTGATCGTATCTGTAAAAACAGCTTTCTTATTACCCAATTTGGATGTAAATCAAAAATGAGATTCGGACTTGTACATACCTAATTTATATTGTGGAATTACTTCAAGCTTTATTTTTCCCAAGTATTTTTAATCCATCCAAAACATACTTGGGTTTTTTTGTTAATGCGAAGACAATATTTCTATATTTCATGATGTGCTCCCTTGAATGAATGGTTATCATATTGTTCCCACAAACCAAATTCAAAAACGTCAGCAACTATGTAATTTAACCATAAACCGAATTTATGGAATTTACATAATGCTTATCCATGCCTGTACATTTGGTGTGTCCTACACAGGTAGGAAAAAATATGTATTTTATTAAAACATTATTATTGAGTATGATTGCTAATCGTATATGTAATTTATCATATCTAATTTATCATATTGGTGATGCCTGTAAACTGGCGTCCCTCATGTACAAAATGAGAATATACTATTATTATTATTACCTATTTACATGAGAATATACTATTATTAACCCAAAAAAGGGGAGAGGACGCTAGCTAAAGAGACAAACTTTCCCACCATGCCTTAAAGAGTGTCCCGCCACTGGTACAAGAACTAAACAATCGGGGCTTATAGTAAGAGAATGTCAATGTGTGTTTTTAGCTAGTTTTCTGACTAATTCAGACTTGCAGTGAAGTCCATGTGGTCTGGATATCAAAAAGTAAAACCAAATGCAGTAGCATTTTACGTGAGATAGGATTGACAAACAACAACAAATGCTTACCCACGTTTCGAGACCGAGTACATAAGCGAACACCTATGTGTCAGTCACGTCTCGTAAACCGTCAATGTCCAGCTCCTGCTACGCTCGGGCTCACGCTGTTTCTTGAAGTTTTTCAGAAACGCTTAGTAATAACGGACGAAAAAACCAGAACACCGATTGGCCACTTGAGAATTCTTTATTGTAACACCAACATATAAAAAATCTTCCGCTAAGGTCTGTGAACAAATATTACAATAATAAATCACAATATTACTTCTGACGGTTTATTGCTGACTTCTTTCTGAACAGCGACCGATGAGACGATGACTGTCGTATTGATGCCTCCGCGAAAATTGGGGAAGTTGGTTTTGAGCAAACAACCATGAATTGATCGTTCAATCTTCAACTACATTGACACTCCCCGACAAAAAAGGGATCCAACCCCTTTTTTCCATCACGACCAATACACGTTGACTTGGATGCCATTGCGAGAACCTGGGTCACACGGACAGAGCTGAAATGGAAAACAAACAGAAAAGCCAACACACCACAAGCATACCCACAGCACAATCTCACACATCAATGACGACCTCCGCCTTCCAGTTAAAGGCATCCTATTGCAACACAATCGCCACTTGCTAGAATGACTCTTGCAGAATGCAACGTGACCATAGCACCACCTCATGATACTCCACGCACATCCTCTTATCTATTCACCACCAATTACCACTGCAATTGCTTGTCACTCATTCTGCCTCAGTTCTAGTAACGGTGACGTATGCAAGCCTCAGTCGTCTACACTCCCGCTCCCCGGCGTGTGGGATCACAGCTAACAACTATCTCCGTATGCATTTCATTCTCAGCAATAGCCTAGCCTCCCCGGCGTATACGACCCATCTGCTGTCCTTAACATCAATCAATTCATTCACGAACGTAGAAGACTAGAAACAACTTCAGAAGTAATCACGACGAAAATTTTAACAAAATTATATAATAACAACAAGGTACGAAAACAACGAGTAAACACAATGAGTCCAAAAACATCAATTGATATGACACACCACACATATATACAAACAGTACACACAAACTCGCAGTTCATGTCTTGATGGAATTCCTTTGACGAATCGCAGGACTTACACCAGTACGTCTGCAACCCTTCTCAGGTTGACGATTGTAAGTTGTAGAATGTCCGGACACAATCAAGACTAACCAACAATTACAATAATTGGAACTCACACAAGTATTTAACACAAACATATGTACAATCAACACATCAAATGTTGTGGATTCTGGCACGACAAACTACCCTTGAAGAACTGTAGGACTTACAGCAGTACGCCTACATTCCTTCTCAGGTTGATGATCCAAGTGGAAGTCGTCCGGACATAAACAGAATTACCAACAGCTAGATGACAGATGATATCGATTCAGTATATACAATATGAACTTATGTACAAAATCACACACCAAGCACATTGGACTGCTCACTGATGTACTACCCTTTGAAGAATTGTAGGACTTACAGCAGTACGCCTACAACCCTTCTCAGGTTGACGCTCTAGGTTGGAAAATCATCGCAGAGTTCATTTGCTGATTTCCTTCTATCAGCTATATCCTCAAATCTGAACGGTAACGCGCTCATGTCATTGTATCGTAGAATATAGATGACGAACAAACATACGACGTATCTGGTCAACCAAGCGTAGAAACAGAGTAATTTACACCAAAGATAATAGCATTCAAATAGTAACTTGAAACTAGAAAAGCCTCTATTCATGCAAGTCAATTTAACAATTACTCTTTCGCTTACACTTGGCTCATCCTCACGAAACTAAGCAATATCTTTCGTCCTTTCAAATGCACCAATACTATCATAGTCATTGCAGAAGATACTTGAGTTGATGGGCGACTGTTTCATTGTGGATGACAACACCAACGATGACCGATTGATACCAGTTGATGAAGTTAGCGGTGGATCAGAAGCTGTTGTTACTCGACTTTCAGAAAGTTGTCTACCTGCATGACCATCACCACTGGTGTCTTTTACTATCAGCTCAGGTTTAACACTAGCATCTGATGATAGGTGGGCTACATGCTGATCACTCACATTGACGGTCTGACAAGTGTGCATGCCTTCTGCAACTGCATCTGCATTTATTTCCACTTCACGTTCAAGTTGTACAGAACTTTTGTTCAACTCAGCAGTAGTAGGCATATCTATCATCTCATCATGATCAACCAAAGACAACTGTGAAGTATCATGATCATTATCACGAATATTCACTTTACCGTCAACTTCATCATTTTCAAACTCTTTAATAACAGAAGGGGAAAATTTTGATTCCTCCTCGCAAATCCTAAAAGGTTTTATAACTTCACTCTGACTAGTAATACCTTGTAAACTTGTAGGGTCAGAAATGGACTCTGAAGCAGCAACTCTATTCTGTGACACTCTATTCAACAATGGCTTACCCGTTGCAACTACAGACATCTTCACCGCACCGTCATCGTCACACAATTCGGAGTCAGGCCTGGAGTTTACATTTAGCTTATCACTGAACTTGCTCACTGGTTCACAGTTCACCTTTGTATGCACCTCTTGCAAACGTGTAAAACACAACCTTGTTTGTCTTGCATCTTGTAACTTATCTGTTGAGGATGTACTACGAAACCTGTTACACTCACTAGGTCTATATGCATTACTAGACATCATGGAGCCTTCTCGATATCCACCTCTCTGAGGCCTACTCGTCATCAATGATTGCATTTTACCCTCAGACTGCTCTATTCTAGGGGTGAGACTCAATAGACTGGCAAACTTGCTCATCGATTGATTGACACTATCTTTAAGAGTTTCAGGATATCATCAAATTTTGGCTCGATACCCTCACCCTCCATACGGGAGCCTATCTTCACCCACTTCCTTTGCAGTTGAGTAGGTAGGCGTCTCGCTATTACTTCTAGTACAAAACTCGAGTTGAGGTCACTCATGCAATTCATAGAAATCAAGGTATTCTTATAAGTCATAAGATTATCTAAAAACTCAGTAAGTGCCTTGGAGTCATCTTGAAGTTGACTGCCGTTACCTTTGACAGCTTCGTATACGTTCCTTACAATCATTGAAGGTCTTCCGAACCTTTGACGTAATATGCTCATAGCCTCAGCGTATCCCTCATTAGGGGGCATGAGCTTACAGCACTGTATAGCTCTTGAAGCATCTCCAGTGCAATACCTCATCAAATACATCAATTTCAATTCATCACTTAATAGAAAACTACTCAGCATGATCTCAAACTCCTTTACAAATTGTAAATAATCGGCCGGGTTTCCATCGAAACACCGTGGTTCAAATTTAGGGAGTTTGATGTTCCTATTATCCCTGAACGGCGAAACAGTAACATCAACCATGTCATGCTTAACATCCGACACATCGTTACAATTAACAGACAAGTCACCATGACTTGCTTTCCTGTTTGCATCCAAGACACTCTGTCCCTTCTTTGACCCAGGCATTGTTGAACTTGACCAAATTCCAAAAACGTTCCAGATATTGCTTGTTCAAAGAGGACTTGACCGGCACCAGGAAAGATGAACGGTGACTATCCAAACTTTCACCAACTGTCTGAATCCGCCAGAATCTGTTTCTAATATCTCGCACCAACACGCCACAACTTGTTCTCACCTCAACCGTCCTCACCAATCCATCACCACTACAGATTAGCCTTACTACCACTCCCAAAGGCCACCTACCTGTGGCACATTTATCTGCTACTAATACTATGTCACCAACCTTTAAGTTTCGGCACAACTTTTTCCACTTGTCCCTGGTTTGCAGTGTTAGAACATACTCCTTTAACCATCTTTTCCAAAATATATCCTTCATGTGCCTGGCTTGTTTCCATCTTCTAATCGTAGGTATTCCTTCCCCGTTTGCGTCCTCTATGCCAGGGTTGCCTCTCAATAACAATAATTTATTTGGGGTTAACACATCAAAATCCTTGACGTCGTCTCTCACAGGTGATAACGGCCGGTCATTTAATATTCGTTCAGCTTCACAAAAAAATGTCTCCAGCGTTTCGTCATTCAAACTCTGGTTTGTAATTATGGAGCTTCAAATACGCTTGATAATTCCTATAAGTCTTTCCCATAGCCCGCCTCTATGGCTGGCATGTGGTGGATTGAAGTGCCACTCGATGTTCCTTTTCAGTAACTCTTCCTGAACTCTCGTTTGGGGACCTTCGAAGTACTCTTTAGGCTCGGCGTGACAGCCAACAAAATTAGTCCCTCTGTCGCTGAACATCATCTTCGGTACACCCCGGCGATTTATAAATCTATGGAATGCTAGCACGAATGAATCAGTAGTTAGCGAATGAACCATCTCAATATGCACAGCTCTCATTTTCAAGCAGGTGAATAAACAGCCATATCTTTTACATAGGGTTCTGCCTCTCTTCGCTACAAAAGGTCCGAACAAATCCACTCCAACGTACTCAAATGGATAATTCCCTTCAGAAGCTTGCCACGCTGGGAGTGGTGCCATCATCTGCTGTACTGGACGAGCATTTCGGAGTTTAAATTCCATGCACTTATCAATTATTTTACGGACAGCAATACCTCCCTTCACTATCCAGAACTTACATCGAATACTTGATAGTACTTGCGAAGTACCCAAATGACCTTCAAGAACATGGTAGTGTCTTATAATGAGATCAGTGACTGGATGGTAGCAAGGTAATAAAGCCGGATGACGGGTCTCATATGACGATTCTAACATTTGTAGACGTCCACCAACTCTAGCGATCCCTTCGGAAACTATCGGAGATAATCTATCTAACCGCACCTTGAAATCTGCGAAATCAGGACCATCCTCCTTGGCAATCTCACCCCACGCTTCCCACTGAGCAGCCCTCAAAATCGCTAACTCTGCATTTCTAATATCTTCGACTCTCAAAGGCCCCACATTCATATTTTCGTATCCCGCAAGATGCATGACCTTTAAATACGTAACATATCGTGCCAACCACGCAACAGCTTTCAGTAGTTTGTACCAAGAAGAATAATATTTAAAAAGTGGATGTAAACCTGAATGTCTTTCTTGAGTAGATGTTAAACTGACACTTGTCCTCAACTCCAAGGCACACTCGTTTATCGGTGGTTCATCTTCTCTACGAGGCCACATACTATCAGCCCTTAGCAAGAACTCTGGACCTTTCCACCACTTATTTTTAACCACATTCATATCAATAACTCCTCGCGAGGCTAGATCAGCTGGATTTTTTCCAGACGGTACGTGCCTCCACTGCTCAACAGTTGTTAGTTCACGAATTTGAGATACTCTGTTAGCTACAAAACATGCATATCTTGCTGACTCGTTGCGTATATAATATATCACAGACATCGAATCAGTCCAAAACGTTACGGGATGCTTGGGGTAATCCAACTCTTTACACACCGTTGTGAATAACTGCGCAGCTAGTAAGGCGGCATTAAGTTCTAATCTCGGAATTGAAACCGTCTTTAGAGGTGCAACTCTAGATTTACCCATCACCAGGCTAACATCTATATCATTCCTTAAGGTGGTTCTGATGTATACGGCTGCACCAAATCCAACCTCAGAGGCATCAGAAAAAACATGGAAGTCAATTATATCATGATTTCTCGACGGCTTAAGTGGACGTGAGACGGAATGTAGATTCAGTGTTCTTAAACTGTTAACCCACCCCTTCCACTCTTCTCTCTGCCTCTCACTTAATGGTTCATCCCACTGTAACCCTTTCCTGCATGTCTCTTGAAATAACCTCTTAGCCGGAAGTAGAAAAGGTGCTACTAATCCAAGTGGGTCAAACACGGACGACAACACAGAGAGCACACCTCTCCAAGTAACTGGCTTATCAATATCACCAACACTAAATCCAAAGGTATCAGAGTTAACATCCCATCGCATACCTAATGTGCGTTCAACTGGTAGAGTATCAACAGGCAAATCTCGTACAGTAGGTGCTCTGTCTTCTGGATCTATATGCTTCAAAACGTCTAGGCTGTTCGAGACCCACTTAGTTAAACGAAAGCCGGCCTTAGCTAACACTTCAGTAATGCTTGTTGCAAATCTAACTGCAGACTTATCATCATCGAAGGAGGCTAAGCAATCATCCACGTAGAAGCAACAATCTATGACGTCCAGCAAATCATTAGAACCAAATGTGGACACTGCCTTTCGTGGAGCAAAATTAGCACAAAACGGGGAGGACGTGGCACCAAATGGATGCACTGTCATCTTATATTCTGACACCTTACCACAAGGACCGTCATCAAACCACAAAAACCTCAAGTGATCTCTGTCACTCTCTGGCACCTTCACCTGTAGAAACATTTCCTCAATATCCGCCGCGACAGCAACTGTTAACTTTCTGAATCTTAACAGCAGTCCAACTAATGAGCTCACGCAATCTGGGCCACTAAACAGATTATCATTTAAAGAGACTCCTTCATGTTTCGCAGAACAATCAAACACCACACGGAGTTTACCTGGCTTCCTCGGGTTAAAGACGGAATGATGGGGCAAATACCACTTCCCTGGCTCACTCTGATCAACTAGCCTTTCAACGTAACCCTTCATTATATGTTTATCGACGACTTCCTTATATTTGGACCAGAGTTCTGCATCTGACAGAAATTTCTTCTGTAAACCCATTAGTCTCTTAAGAGCAACTTTCCTATTACAAACCAACTGTCTATCTTTGAATCTCCGTGGTAGGCCAACGCTGAAACGCCCGTTTTCGTATTTACAAGAGTCCTCGGCTATTTTAACTGCTTTTAAGTCTTCTACAGAACGACCCTTCCCTGGGACACCGCAGTCACAAAACTCCTTGTCATACATACTTTTAATCATAGTTTCTAGTTTGTCCCCATCGTTTGCAACTAATGATGATATGTGGACTATGGGTATAGGTCCTCTCACTGTCCTTCACCAGTCTAAGAATATCATCAAACCTTGGCTCGATACCCTCACCCTCCATACGGGAGCCTATCTTCACCCACTTCCTTTGCAGTTGAGTAGGTAGGCGTCTCGCTATTACTTCTAGTACAAAACTCGAGTTGAGGTCACTCATGCAATTCATAGAAATCAAGGTATTCTTATAAGTCATAAGATTATCTAAAAACTCAGTAAGTGCCTTGGAGTCATCTTGAAGTTGACTGCCGTTACCTTTGACAGCTTCGTATACGTTCCTTACAATCATTGAAGGTCTTCCGAACCTTTGACGTAATATGCTCATAGCCTCAGCGTATCCCTCATTAGGGGGCATGAGCTTACAGCACTGTATAGCTCTTGAAGCATCTCCAGTGCAATACCTCATCAAATACATCAATTTCAATTCATCACTTAATAGAAAACTACTCAGCATGATCTCAAACTCCTTTACAAATTGTAAATAATCGGCCGGGTTTCCATCGAAACACCGTGGTTCAAATTTAGGGAGTTTGACGTTCCTATTATCCCTGAACGGCGAAACAGTAACATCAACCATGTCATGCTTAACATCCGACACATCGTTACAATTAACAGACAAGTCACCATGACTTGCTTTCCTGTTTGCATCCAAGACACTCTGTCCCTTCTTTGACCCAGGCATTGTTGAACTTGACCAAATTCCAAAAACGTTCCAGATATTGCTTGTTCAAAGAGGACTTGACCGGCACCAGGAAAGATGAACGGTGACTATCCAAACTTTCACCAACTGTCTGAATCCGCCAGAATCTGTTTCTAATATCTCGCACCAACACGCCACAACTTGTTCTCACCTCAACCGTCCTCACCAATCCATCACTACTACAGATTAGCCTTACTACCACTCCCAAAGGCCACCTACCTGTGGCACATTTATCTGCTACTAATACTATGTCACCAACCTTTAAGTTTCGGCACAACTTTTTCCACTTGTCCCTGGTTTGCAGTGTTAGAACATACTCCTTTAACCATCTTTTCCAAAATATATCCTTCATGTGCCTGGCTTGTTTCCATCTTCTAATCGTAGGTATTCCTTCCCCGTTTGCGTCCTCTATGCCAGGGTTGCCTCTCAATAACAATAATTTATTTGGGGTTAACACATCAAAATCCTTGACGTCGTCTCTCACAGGTGATAACGGCCGGTCATTTAATATTCGTTCAGCTTCACAAAAAAATGTCTCCAGCGTTTCGTCATTCAAACTCTGGTTTGTAATTATGGAGCTTCAAATACGCTTGATAATTCCTATAAGTCTTTCCCATAGCCCGCCTCTATGGCTGGCATGTGGTGGATTGAAGTGCCACTCGATGTTCCTTTTCAGTAACTCTTCCTGAACTCTCGTTTGGGGACCTTCGAAGTACTCTTTAGGCTCGGCGTGACAGCCAACAAAATTAGTCCCTCTGTCGCTGAACATCATCTTCGGTACACCCCGGCGATTTATAAATCTATGTAATGCTAGCACGAATGAATCAGTAGTTAGCGAATGAACCATCTCAATATGCACAGCTCTCATTTTCAAACAGGTGAATAAACAGCCATATCTTTTACATAGGGTTCTGCCTCTCTTCACTACAAAAGGTCCGAACAAATCCACTCCAACGTACTCAAATGGATAATTCCCTTCAGAAGCTTGCCACGCTGGGAGTGGTGCCATCATCTGCTGTACTGGACGAGCATTTCGGAGTTTACATTCCATGCACTTATCAATTATTTTACGGACAGCAATACCTCCCTTCACTATCCAGAACTTACATCGAATACTTGATAGTACTTGCGAAGTACCCAAATGACCTTCAAGAACATGGTAGTGTCTTATAATGAGATCAGTGACTGGATGGTAGCAAGGTAATAAAGCCGGATGACGGGTCTCATATGACGATTCTAACATTTGTAGACGTCCACCAACTCTAGCGATCCCTTCGGAAACTATCGGAGATAATCTATCTAACCGCACCTTGAAATCTGCGAAATCGGGACTATCCTCCTTGGCAATCTCACCCCACGCTTCCCACTGAGCAGCCCTCAAAATCGCTAACTCTGCATTTCTAATATCTTCGACTCTCAAAGGCCCCACATTCATATTTTCGTATCCCGCAAGATGCATGACCTTTAAATACGTAACATATCGTGTCAACCACGCAACAGCTTTCAGTAGTTTGTACCAAGAAGAATAATATTTAAAAAGTGGATGTAAACCTGAATGTCTTTCTTGAGTAGATGTTAAACTGACACTTGTCTTCAACTCCAAGGCACACTCGTTTATCGGTGGTTCATCTTCTCTACGAGGCCACATACTATCAGCCCTTAGCAAGAACTCTGGACCTTTCCACCACTTATTTTTAACCACATTCATATCAATAACTCCTCGCGAGGCTAGATCAGCTGGATTTTTTCCAGACGGTACGTACCTCCACTGCTCAACAGTTGTTAGTTCACGAATTTGAGATACTCTGTTAGCTACAAAACATGCATATCTTGCTGACTCGTTGCGTATATAATATATCACAGACATCGAATCAGTCCAAAACGTTACGGGATGCTTGGGGTAATCCAACTCTTTACACACCGTTGTGAATAACTGCGCAGCTAGTAAGGCGGCATTAAGTTCTAATCTCGGAATCGAAACCGTCTTTAGAGGTGCAACTCTAGATTTACCCATCACCAGGCTAACATCTATATCATTCCTTAAGGTGGTTCTGATGTATACGGCTGCACCAAATCCAACCTCAGAGGCATCAGAAAAAACATGGAAGTCAATTATATCATGATTTCTCGACGGCTTAAGTGGACGTGAGACGGAATGTAGATTCAGCATTCTTAAACTGTTAACCCACCCCTTCCACTCTTCTCTCTGCCTCTCACTTAATGGTTCATCCCACTGTAACCCTTTCCTGCATGTCTCTTGAAATAACCTCCTAGCCGGAAGTAGATAAGGTGCTACTAATCCAAGTGGGTCAAACACGGACGACAACACAGAGAGCACACCTCTCCGAGTAACTGGCTTATCAATATCACCAACACTAAATCCAAAGGTATCAGAGTTCACATCCCATCGCATACCTAATGTGCGTTCAACTGGTAGAGTATCAACAGGCAAATCTCGTACGGTAGGTGCTCTGTCTTCTGGATCTATATGCTTCAAAACGTCTAGGCTGTTCGAGACCCACTTAGTTAGACGAAAGCCGGCCTTAGCTAACACTTCAGTAATGCTTGTTGCAAATCTAACTGCAGACTTATCATCATCGAAGGAGGCTAAACAATCATCCACGTAGAAGCAACAATCTATGACGTCCAGCAAATCATTAGAACCAAATGTGGACACTGCCTTTCGTAGAGCAAAATTAGCACAAAACGGGGAGGACGTGGCACCAAATGGATGCACTGTCATCCTATATTCTGACACCTTACCACAAGGACCGTCATCAAACCACAAAAACCTCAAGTGATCTCTGTCACTCTCTGGCACCTTCACCTGTAGAAACATTTCCTCAATATCCGCCGCGACAGCAACTGTAAACTTTCTGAATCTTAATAGCAGTCCCACTAATGAGCTCACGCAATCTGGGCCACTATACAGATTATCATTTAAAGAGACTCCTTCATGTTTCGCAGAACAATCAAACACCACACGGAGTTTACCTGGCTTCCTCGGGTTAAAGACGGAATGATGGGGCAAATACCACTTCCCTGGCTCACTCTGATCAACTAGTCTTTCAACGTAACCCTTCATTATATGTTTATCGACGACTTCCTTATATTTGGACCAGAGTTCTGCATCTGACAGAAATTTCTTCTGTAAACCCATTAGTCTCTTAAGAGCAACTTTCCTATTACAAACCAACTGTCTATCTTTGAATCTCCATGGTAGGCCAACGCTGAAACGCCCGTTTTCGTATTTACAAGAGTCCTCGGCTATTTTAACTGCTTTTAAGTCTTCTACAGAACGACCCTTCCCTGGGACACCGCAGTCACAAAACTCCTTGTCATACATATTTTTAATCATAGTTTCTAGTTTGTCCCCATCGTTTGCAACTAATGATGATATGTGGACTATGGGTATAGGTCCTCTCACTGTCCTTCACCAGTCTAAGAATATCATCAAACCTTGGCTCGATACCCTCACCCTCCATACGGGAGCCTATCTTCACCCACTTCCTTTGCAGTTGAGTAGGTAGGCGTCTCGCTATTACTTCTAGTACAAAACTCGAGTTGAGGTCACTCATGCAATTCATAGAAATCAAGGTATTCTTATAAGTCATAAGATTATCTAAAAACTCAGTAAGTGCCTTGGAGTCATCTTGAAGTTGACTGCCGTTACCTTTGACAGCTTCGTATACGTTCCTTACAATCATTGAAGGTCTTCCGAACCTTTGACGTAATATGCTCATAGCCTCAGCGTATCCCTCATTAGGGGGCATGAGCTTACAGCACTGTATAGCTCTTGAAGCATCTCCAGTGCAATACCTCATCAAATACATCAATTTCAATTCATCACTTAATAGAAAACTACTCAGCATGATCTCAAACTCCTTTACAAATTGTAAATAATCGGCCGGGTTTCCATCGAAACACCGTGGTTCAAATTTAGGGAGTTTGACGTTCCTATTATCCCTGAACGGCGAAACAGTAACATCAACCATGTCATGCTTAACATCCGACACATCGTTACAATTAACAGACAAGTCACCATGACTTGCTTTCCTGTTTGCATCCAAGACACTCTGTCCCTTCTTTGACCCAGGCATTGTTGAACTTGACCAAATTCCAAAAACGTTCCAGATATTGCTTGTTCAAAGAGGACTTGACCGGCACCAGGAAAGATGAACGGTGACTATCCAAACTTTTATCAACTCTTTGAATCCACCAAAATCTGTTTCTTCCGTCAGAAACTGTCAGTCAATTCTCGTAAACCGTTAATTCCCAGCTCTTTCTACGCTCGGGCTGAAGCTGTTTCTTGAAGTTTTTTCAGAAACGCTTAGTAATAACGGACGCAAAAACCAGAACACCGATTGGCCACTTGAGAATTTTTTATTGTAGCACCAACATATAAAAAATCTTCCGCTAAGGTCTGTGAACAAATATTACAATAATAAATCACAATATTACTTCTGACGGTTTATTGCTGACTTCTTTCTGAACAGCGACCGATGAGACGATGACTGTCGTATTGATGCCTCCGCGAAAATTGGGGAAGTTGGTTTTGAGCAAACAACCATGAGTTGATCGTTCAATCTTCAACTGCATTGACACCTATATTTAATCACACTTATGTGGACTCTATTAGTTTAGCCCTAAACTGAATGCTGACCAGACTCTCACATCCAAATATCAGACTACTTTCTAAAACATAAACTCATCAACCTGTCACAACACGGATTCCTCAAGAAAAGATCTTGCGTCACTTGCCATATAGACTTTTTCAACGAAGTCACCTATAGAAGAGATAGGAGAGAGCTAGTGATTATCCTCTATTTCGATATAAGGAAAGCCTTCGACAGAGTCCCACATAGTCTGTTAGTCGGTAGGCTATGCTCACTAGGGATACGCAACCCCCTCTACAATTGGATAAAATCATTTCTGTATGACAGGAATCAGACAACTAAAGTTGGCTCAATGACCTCCAGACCTAGACCAATCAGCAGTGGTGTCATCCAGGGGAGTGTATTGGGACCCCTTCTTTTCATTATATACATAAACAGTATATGTGAATGTTTTAGTATAGGCAAGCCAATACTGTATGCAGACGACTTAAAGGTGACATATACCTGCACAAATACAGATATCGGCCCAACAATGAACTCCATACATGAAGAATTAGCAAAAATGGATAGATGGTGTGACACGTGGAGACTTGAGTTTAATGTTGAAAAGTGTGGATGGCTCTGCATAGGCTGTTCCAACCTTGACCTCAACCTAGCAATTCAGGGCCACAAAATCCCCAGACTCAAATCTGTACTAGACCTAGGACTGAAATATTCACACAATCTATCATTTTCAGAGCAAATCTCGAATCAAGTGTCGAAATCACGAAGGCTTATTGGTTTCCTACTCAGGAACTTCTACAGAAACGAGTCCAGAATACTACTGTACAAGGTATGTGTGCGCCCACTCCTAGATTACTGCTCATTCATATTCAGCAGTACACGCATAGAAGACAAACTGAAAGTAGAAGGAGTACAGAGGTACTTCACGCGAAAAGTACTCGGAACCGATAACGGCACAAACTACTCTACCAGATGTGAAATCCTGGGACTAGAAACATTATGGTTAAGGCGACTGCGACTAAATCTGTTACTCTTCTATAAGCTTCTTAACCAAATAGTGTATACCCCTGCTAACTATACTCGGTCCTCAGGTAACACAGGATACAACCTTAGGCACACTAAAGGTACAGTGGCTATAGAACCATGTAAAACAGCCACCAGGCAAAAGTTTTTCTTGATTAGGTATGCCCAAATATGGAACAAACTACCTGAGAAAATACGACTAGCAAGCACATTGGCCTCCTTTGAAAAGGCACTTAATGACACACTAAGTGAGTTTGTAATTGATACCAATGGTAATTCCCATGTAAGAGTTTCAGAAATCATAGGCCCATTTAATGTATGAACTCAGAGACTACACCTGTTGTTTGTTTTGTCTCTATTTATAATTCCAGACAAAAAAGCAGCAGTCATGACAATAACACCCATTCAATCAAGAGTCGATCAAACTATGTCTACCTGATACAAAGGGCGAACCATAATCAACATACGAATGAAATATGAGAAAACAAGGTAGAAACTTACCGCAACACCACATGAAAAGATAAAAGTTACTTGGATATCATTTATAATCCACCAACTGGTCTCCTACCCAAAAAGAATGCGGCGATGTTTTATCCAAAAAGGCGAGGAAATACATAAACCCACAGCAGCTGTTGTTAACACTCAGTGGGGGTAGGAGCCAACAAAGTAATCCTTTCAAAGCATATGTATACTTCAAATGGGCACGGAGACTTTGTAGAATACGTCATAATCCAAATCACTGCCTCTACAGCGCCAATAAACCTGGATATCTATGATATAACGAAAACATGCTGAAAGCTGCATCTCAGATCAAGTTGACTCATTCCATGGTAATGATCTCCTCCTGCGTGCCTTATTCGACATATTGAATGGAATGGTTCGCAGTTATTCTGGTACTAGATCGAAAAGAATAAAAAATTCACCGGTTGCTGAATCAAAAGTACTTCTCTGCATGTTTAACTGTATTCTAACTGCTATGATTAATTCCAAACCATTTATCCCATAATCACTCAAATTCCAGGAACGATCCAATTCTACCATTTAAAGAAGCTGGCGGACACGATGTAAATGAGTATTCATGATCTGAAATAAAGAAGCAACTGGTTTTCAACATTTTACTCAACTTACGAGTACAGTCCGCCATGCAGACACAAATGGCGCAAATGGGGAATTCTGGAATCGACCTCGGGACCATTTGATGCAGTAAAACAACCCGACATGACCTTATCTAATTTTCGCCTCCACGATCAAATTTCTTTCCTGTTATGAAACTACGATAAGACTGCTGAAAAATGGAATAAATATATCACTGATCTCAACATAATACATCAATAATCTTTAAGCCAAGGGTGCTGTTCACAACAAAGTTATATAAGAGAATTGACTTCAAGCTTTATTTTTCCCATATATCTGTATTACATTCATGTGATGTCTGGGTTTTTTGTTAATGCGAAGACAATATTTCTATATCTCTTTATGTGCTACACAAACAGACTTTATAGCAGACTGTTCCGACTGACTCTAATGTCAGAAAGAACAACCAAACTGTAAGTCCATTATACATCAAATTATGTGTAATTTATATAATAACTTATCCATGCCTGTACAATAGGTATGTTCCTGCATAAACAGGAAGGAATATATTATTATTATTAAAACAATATTTATGCATGCCTATACAATTGGTGTACCCTACATAGCTAGGGAAAAAAATGTACTTTATTATATTATCTTTACTAAATATGCTTATTAATATTATGTGTAAATTATCGAATTGATGATGCCTGTAAACTGGCGTCCCTCATGTAAAAAATGAGAATATATATTATTATTATTATTATCCGTGCGGCTCAGATAACGTCATGGAATGTGTATTGATGAAATGTATAAACTCGAAACAATGTGGTTAAAACTGTTTAGGGTGAGATACTTCGGTTGCTATTATGTGTGATTACGTTTCTTTTAGAGAGGAGTGTTACATCCCATACTGCACCTTCCTTTGCTAAATGTGTACTCTAAAACTAACATTTTATTGAAAAATAAAAGATGAATCATTTATGAATCCTGAGGTATATGAACAAATTCGCCCGTCTGGCACTATATTGCCACGAGTGGGCGGACTACCCAAATTTCAGAAAAAGGACGTCCCACTCTGCCCAGTATTAGATATGATTAATTTGCCATATCACCTAATTGCGAAGTGACTGGTGGTAATTCTTGGAACAGTGACAGAAAAGCTGTCGATTAATGGATAAAGAAAGCATCACAAATCATAAAGCAGCCATATTTTCTACTTGGATGCCCGCGTCGTCTTTCTGAATTGCTTAATCTCTAACTACATCTCAGAGGTCATAGCATATAGCCTTGCAGGAACCCTATGCAAAAAAGCCGGCAATACTTCTAATTAAGGTATCACAACATGCAAAATGGATCACTCATCACCTAGAAAGTTATTTGTTGGAAGGCCTAACATATATTCGCAGAGCTAGGATTCGATAAAAATAAATCTGCTAGACGCAAAACAACAGGACGTTCACGTTTTTGAGTTCCTTTTAGAAAATTATAATTATATGGTCCCCAAGTGACTCAAGGATATAAACTAGGTATGCGTCTGATTTCATACTGCAACAAATTTTATACAGAGGACAAAAACTGAAGATGTGCGTACATATATAATTTTCTAGAATTTCCTTAATGCATTGCATAAGTGAGTGTAACCCGTGTTTGATACGTTCTTCCCATTGCTTAGTACAATCAGACGGCTATTCAGTTACCCCTAACCACTGCTTGGCCTAGAACTTTTGAGTCGGCTTTTCAGGAACCTCATGACTGCTGGTAATTTGAAAGCAATTATCGTTAGTTTGTTAGGCGGCGATACTAGTAGTCTTCGTGGCGTAAAAACAAGCAGACCACTACTGAGAATATCACAGGATGAAATGAACCCTCATTTTGCGAAGTTTCATAGCATTACCCTTTCCGTTTACATTTGCTTAAATTTTTCCTAAGTGTTTGTGATCCATCAAACACATACTTGGGTTTTTGTTAATGCGAAGAAAATATTTCCATATCTCTTGATATTCCCCATTGAATGACTGGTTAGCAGATTTTTTTCCACAAACTAAGTACAAGAAAGACAGTAATTTCACCATAAACCAATTTATATAATTTAAATAATAATTATCCATGGCTGTAAAACTAGTGTGTCCCACATAGATAGGAATAAATATATATTGTTATTATTATATTATTATGTGACGTGAATCTGCCCTCGGGAAGTAAGTCAACTGGCACCAGACTGAAGATCCCTTAATCCAAAGATCCAAGCTGCAATTACCGCAGTTTCTGATTTCTCTGTGAGTTATGTAAATCCGGCTAGTACCTAAACACTACTAGTATTAGTAACTATCAACTGCTTCGTCTTACATCTTATACAGTGAATGTCACTAACAATGAGCCGGCATTAAGTGAAAGTCTCGTCGCCACTGTATTACCCCCAGTGCACTCGTAAAGTAACTATTTTTATCATCTACTGTAGTGCCATCTTCAAATACTTTCTGTTTCCTGTTTCCCTTCCTTTCAGATAGTTCTTGAAGTAATTACGTTCATTGTGATGTTAATATCTCAGCCACTGAACAGTGAGCTGTTTTTAAGAATTCTGGGGTTAGCAGTAATATAAATATGCTTTAATACTGACGACTGTATTTATTATGTACGCATACAAACGTGGATTGAACTAACCCAGTTGCTGCCGAAGCATTCTTAATTCAGCACAGGACAACTCACACCACAATATATTCGGCATACTAAATATTGCCTGTGTGAAATGAAATCTACGAGACTGCATGTAGATAGGGATTCCTTGTTCAAGAGGGACTGGCAACCTACAAAGGATACGAAATGTAGTCTGGTGTATGATGTAAACATCGTCTTGTAGTTCAAACGAACAGGAAGTAGAGTTGGGGAAATAACCCATTTGAGTTTATTCCGTTAATGGCTAAAAATAATTGACTACTAAAAAGACTCAGACACAAACCAGGACGTGAGTCTTTGAAAGCACAACTGACATTTACTTGTCATGTTGTCAACCACGACTGCTGCAGAACAGTAGCCAGGATTTCAACTTAGGAATCATGTAAAATGCAAGACTTAAATTCTAAATCTATTCTGTCTACTCTTGTAGTAGAGATAGTGATTACCAAGGTGATTTCCTATGAATAATTTTTTCAGCAACACTTATGAAGACAAATTACGAAATTGGGTTTTGTTTGCTTGACTTGAAATTTAACTTGAAGGTCAGCTGGCGCCATTACGTTCACCATGTCTTCTGGCCAAGGTAAGTGGGGATCTAAAGACTTAAGCTTTGCAGACAAATGTTGCAAACTGTATATCGGTGGTTTAGTAGAAAATGTACTGAAAGATGATTTAGTGCGTGAATTGTCTAAGTTTGGAGAGTTAGTTGATGTCTGGGTCGCCAGAAACCCACCGGGTTTTGCCTTCGCTGAATATGTAAAGTCATCTGACGCTGAGAAAGCAGTTAGATCTCTTGATGGTGTCAATGTATGCGGCTCCAGAATCCGAGTAGAATTCGCTCACGGAAAAATTCGTCCGAAATTCGGTAAGCACTTATAACCATCTTTGTATGTGATGGAATTCGCTATTCATCGATATAAACTAACGTCGCTACATCTTCATTCTAATTCAGCTGGTGGACCAGGTTTCCGTGGTGGTCGGCCAAGTGGAAGAGGTTTATGAGACGTCGTACTCCTCCCCGCCGTAGTGGTAGAAATTCTTATGACGGTCATCGATATTCCAGCTATGATCAGTACCCTCCATTCCACCCGTCAGATGTTGCCAATGCTGCAGCTGCTGCCGCCGCTGGATTTCCCTATGGTGTACCAGGATATCAGTCTGTTTTACCGTTTCTGCAATCTGAAGAATTCATAAGAAGCCTACAAAGCCAATCACGCCGTCGGTCACCTCCGGGAGAGCACCATTTGCAATGAGTCATAGAGGACGTTCTCCTATATCACGACGAAGGTAATATTCACTAATCCACACTTCTTTATTTAAGCATACAACGTAGAGATGTCGTTCCATTATAATATTTTGACATCGTCGCAAGCAGACTGCTATACAGGTTTTAGTAGCTCATCACTTTGTTGTCGATTAAGTAAGAAGGTGAAGTGTTCAACATCAAAATATGTCTTTCATCGCTTCGTGGGATAAGATATAGCTGTGTAAATACTTCGGAATAGCTAAACATTTGTCTTCAGTGTTTGACATCGCTGCTATTCCCAGCATCTGAAGCCTCCACGTCGAACAAATTTAACTTCCAACTTTTGCTTATAATCTAGTCTACTACCGGACCTAAAAGTCCCCACCACTTTCGAGTGACGCCTTCTCTAGTGTGAATCCACGAACTAGTAATAAACAGGATCCGCGAATAAATATAGCCTTCCAGGTGTTATGTAGTCCGATGCGTATACTCACACGCATCGATGTCATCTACAACCTCCGGAGCTGTGTTTCGTTGAAATTTAGACACTTCATTAAATAATAATGACGACCAACCCAACATCTTGCGTTAATCTCTACGATGCTTATTTTTACTTTTTTAGGAGTCGAAGCCCAATAGGCATACCAGGAGGTAGACCACGTGGTCGAAGCCCTCCAGCATCCTATGATGGCAGAAGTGTAAGTCGTCACCTCGATATGCGTGGCCGTGGAGGATATGGAGACTTTTCACGTCCACGAATACCCCGAGAACCACGAGGAACTTATTCACCTCCCTTTATGGGTGATATGAATGGCAGACGCGATGATTCGCGAACAAGAACTGACCGGAATACCCGTCGTCGACGTTAAATTATGCTGCAGACATTGTTGCGCAACTCTGTATTCCAATGATGTGAAGATAAATGCATTTAGTTTTTGTCTAAACGATTCGTTTTCATCAGTTCTTTCTCATTTCAGCGCTCATTTGGTGTTTTCATTCTCATCGATTGAAATAAAGCTTCACTACTCTCAGTGACTACGTTGGTTTAATTGGTGCTTATATACCTTCCAGCAAATTTCTTTAAGCTGAAAATAAACACAAGTGATGCGTCGCGATGTACTGTGTTGTTCATTAGCTGCGGTGTTTTTACAGCTTATGTAAACTTGAATTATAATTGAGGAAGGATGGTCAGGCATTTTTATGTTGGTTAATACTTTTTGTAATGTCAGATTATCGAATTTGTTTCATAGACTTATGTCTTTAACCAGCAACACTACTGCTACCATAATCGACCCTATATGTCTCTCAAAAAAGGTTTATAGAAATAAGTAATTTTTTTAGTCCCTGGCTGTTTTTACGCTTTTTTATGTTTGTTTCTTTTACTTTTGGGAATGATCGTTGCAAAACGTGCATTGTGAAGGAGAAAAGCATTCCATGTGCTGCACTTACACGTTGGGTTACTTTTAGACACATGACGTTCGCTCGAACTGTTTTTTAACAACTCCATAGTTGCCTGTAGGTTCATGTAATAGAGTGTAAGGCGGATTTATTTCACGGAGTCTCTAAATTTCCCTTTAAGACTGTCATTGTTGGAATAAACGTGTTTGACCATAACCTTGTAGGGAGACATCTATATTAACGACTCCTAAAAGGTTTGGATCCCCTACAAATATTTTTCACAGCGGAGCTTTTGTCTGTCATATTAGAATAATGACACCAAGAGTTTTAACATTTGACGGTGATAGGTGCTTTCAACCAAGTAAGTAGCCTTTCATAAGCATATATTCACTTTTATGAAGAGCAGTAGGAAACTACTATATACAGGAAATAACCGCTAACATTGAGTCATCCTGGGATAGCTATGGTTACCTTGGTTACAAACTAGTTGTCACTGGGTTTTAGAAACACGTCACATTTTTTATAGTCCAAATAATTTCAAAAGGAAGCCAGTATGCAATTTCATCTCACGTGATTTGTTTCGTGAAAGCGAGTTCTAGTTTGTAGTACTCTGATTATTTACATCGACTTGACCAATACTGCCACTAACTTGAACGCGTTTACTATTTTTACTGGTAATACAGATGTGGTTATCCCGTTTTTGAGTTCAATCACTTATTACTTATTTAGATTGTCGGTATTTGTGTAGTTTACTCACTAATTTTCCTGGAATCCGGATGAGACTAGTAAGGTAGTTTAGCAAAGTTCGGTGGTGTATGCTCATTTAACACCGCAAACTGGTTGTACAATGGGTACCATCTCATGTGGGTGAATATTTTATCTCATAGAGTTAGTTTCCGTGGCAAAATCATCGGTTGAAAGAAGGATTTTTAAATTGATTATCTTCGATAACATTATACAACAGGACAATCCGATTGTATGTAGATAAAACCTGACCAAAATTTCAACTAATTGCAACTCTCTGAAATGTTAACTGCCAGTGGTTCTGAAAGGGGAAGTGTTCAGACCGGGAACTGGAGAAAAGAAATATGTAACCAACTATGGATTATAAACGACGCTTCTGACGACAAATATTAACTGAAAACGGCTCCAGATAGCTGCACTGAATATGTAAAGTTTACCGGAACGGCTGGATTTATCGTCTACGTACAATCGACTGCCTCCAGCCTAAGGAGTCAAATTACTACAATCTACAGCAGTGGTATCAAGGAATGTTTTTTCCTAGTAAGTGTGACTGGCTTGAGTAAGGTTCGTCACTTTGCCGTCGTATCAGCCAACAGATTCTCCGGTATTCAACTTCACTTCATCCGAATTAAGTGTAGCAAATTAAGACCCACTTTGCTTATTCTGCGATCATCATCCCAAAGTTACAACACAGTTACAAGAGATGAGTAACTTGTAGTTGAATCAAAGAACTTGTCTAGTTATCGTCGAAGTCCTTTTACGCTGCAGCTACGATTACCAAGACGGGAAATAATAATGCTAATTCTCAAAAGGTCAACGTATCTTTCAAGTACCTTGCATCGTGGGTTTTCTATGTGAGTTTTGGTCTGACTAACTGACTGGTTTCAACGTAGAACTTTGCACCGATGTGCAGCAGTTTGAGTCGCCACACCTCACTCAGCACGCAACGCAAGAGGAGAAAGCAAGAGGAATGCATAACAGACAGTAAACAGAGATATGAGGCAAAAAGAATAGTAATATCAAAGAGCAATATAGTTTTACTGGGTATGATAAGTCACAAGGAGTGGTTATATCTGCGCCAGCCATCGAGAATGAGGATTTTGAGTCATATCACCAATTCTTCAGCCACCATTGGTTCTTACCATCCCGAGGACCCCAACCAGACAGCAATCTATACCTTCCTAAGTGGCTTAAGCTAATTGTTGTGGATTTCGTTGACTGATGATGCCGCGTTTTGGTTTGACCACCACTGGCTGTTGTCCAACCTGGTCGATCCTATGTCAGCTAACATTCCCCATCGAAGAAGGCGATCGATGGCTAGGTGTGTATGCCCAGCACATGGCCTAACCAGCTCATTCAGTCGATGTAACTTCATAACCTCGTCTATCGATTCCTCACGTGAGGTTATGGATGTGCATTACTATTGAGGAGGACAAATGCTTGATTTGATTTTGACTTGCTGGAATACATCAAATACATATCCCAGCAAGGTTTTAATCTAACCAATAATTCTAAATATAAACTGTCCTCAATGAAACGTAAATTTATTATTAGTGATATACGTGTAAGTAGAATCGTAGTGTTAGAATCTATGTTTGATTACTGTCAATAGTGTAATGATTCATAGTTTATCTAAAGTTCTAGATATTTTAAAGTTTGGAAAGTACTCTTTAGGGAATGTGTGGTGACTTACTGATTTCTTCAGCTGAATAGTCTATTCTTGAGAGTTGGGATATTTTTCAGACGAGATGAGGTTTTCCTAGCTGCAAAATTGGCATATACATACATATACTTAAAAGCCTGTTTTAAAGTGATGTAGTTTTTGATATCACCTGTGATTCCAGATAACTGTGGTCGACTTCCTTTTTTCATTTACTGCAAATCGTTATATAAGTAAATTTAATTGTCGTTCTCAGGCCTGGATGTGATGATCCCGTTGAGTTGAAGAAATTCACTTTTGTTGATATTAGAAGTTGGTCTTGCATGCTTATCGAACTTTCTTCCCACCGAATGTTTTGCACTTTACGTATATGTTATGCTACTCATTCGTCGAGGTCGATAAATTACTTCAAAGTTTGATCTAGGTCGAGGTTTGAGTAGTATGTAAGTGGTAAGAGTATATCGTTCATATTGTTTGGTATGATTTACTGTACAACGTCGACACATTTGGTGTTTAATTTTCAATATCACTATTCATATATATGCGATGTGATCAAGTGTAAGGAGTCAACGCCAGGTTTTGTAGAACTGTAACTGTATCGAATAATCTGATGTAGAAGTATTCGACACTACCTTCTGAATTACTTCGAAGGCGCAGTTGATTGAGACAGTGTATCTTGCCTATAGCTACCCTAAAATCCTCAGGAGTTGTATCATCGTCTCTCGGTGTTCCTCTATGACTCGTACAAAGCAGACTGCTCGCAAAACTACAGGAGGAAAGGCCCAAAGAAAGCAGTTGGCCACCAAGACTGCCCGTAAGAGCACACTAGCTACCGGTGATGTTAAGAAGCCACACAGATACAGGCCCGAAACTGTCGCCGGGTGTGAAATCCGTCGTTACAAGAAGAGCACCGAGTTGTTGATTCGCTAATTGCCTTTCCAACGTCTCGTCTGTGAAATCGCTCAGGACTTCAAGACTGATTTGCGTCTCCAGAGCTCAGCAGTTTCTGCTCTACAAGAAGCCAGTGAAGTTTACTTGGTTAGTCTTTTCGAAGACACCAGATAGCTGCAGGCAGTAGTAGTTGTAGTAGTAGGACAGCTTGTATTGTTTCTCTTATCTACACTTCACAGGCTTCATTGAGCTTTCAGTTGTAAATTATTTGGTCTATGGTATCGTTAGGCAGCTGTTGAATGAAGCTTTTGTAATTAGTACTATTCTTATCTTCTATCTAACCTGAGTTGTTATCACTGAAACCTATTCAGATCAAAATTGCTAATGCAGCTTTAGTCGTATGCTAACTTACAGTCCTACAGAAATAGTTGCCTTCCGTATATCTGTGGTGTATTGTCACAGAATATATCTACATATTTATATTGCCCTAGGGTGATGAGCATAGCACAACAACGTATATTTAATCCATCTTCGTATTATCGGTCATGTCATCGCTTTTGAAAATATTTTTTTTCCTGGAAAGTGGAGTACAGATTTACGATCACTTCATTGTGTTTCAGATAGCTTAAAGCAGTTTAGTGCAAATAATACATACATAGTACTCTATCTACCGTCAGTCAGTAAGATTGTATTTTCACTTTGTTTTAATATTAAATTAATAAAGATAGTTTGTAATACTACAATCTAACAAAATTCATTGTTGCATACACTTGTATTTTGTTATTTATCATATCCTTCTTCTGTGTTGTACTATCTAATTATTTTTGTACTCCATATAATTGTACTATTTATGTATATGGAGAAAAGATAATAAACTGTTTGTCCCTAATTTAAACTTTTTTTTATACTACGAACTTAAGAATTATTTAAGTGAGTAATTGTGTTTCCCAATCATTATTATTCGACAGCAAACCATGAAAGTAAAATAATTAGTTGTGGTAAGTGCTTCTCGTCTTTCTAGAGTGCTGTACCTGTTGCGACAGATAACTGATGTACCCAGCTGCATCCTACATAGGATGTGCAAAATTTACTGCCTCATCACCACCGAGAATCCTAGGTCATCAATATTCAGGTTGAATTGAATTTCTTGAAAAAATTGGAAGTCGGTAATGAAACATCAGTCTTCAAGCAGCATATCTTCGTACCACTCGTGTCAACCTAGCCTGCTGCTGTACAACTGCTCAAAAGTTGCAATTTCTTCACGCGATTTGCTGCTACGCGGTCAGCGTTGGACGTGCAACTCATCACTTCGACTCAAAGGCCTGCGTGATATCGCTTAGATTTATCTTCTTCGCAGCGTATATTCAATCCATCTTGATTTTCTTCTGCCTATCTATTTAGTGGTAGCTTCTTGATTGTTTCATGGCTTCTTAGGGATGTTCTTGCTGCTGATACTGTGTCCATCTGGTCTTCAGTATGGAGAATAGTGCTGATGAATGTCTGTAGGTTGTTACAAATGCTCTGAGCGATATAGAAATAGTGAATTGACATGAGTTTTGAAAGTTGGGCGAAGTGCTGCGGGTCTTTACATTGGATTTAGAGCAATGAACGTCTGTTTTGCTTTCCCGATTACATCTGGCTTTGGCATCCGCACCACCACGTGTAGTTGGGACGATGATATCCAAGCAAGTGTAGTCGACCTACTTTAGATTGCTCCCTTTAATGGTGATTGGTGCTTATTGTTGTCTGCCGTCAGGTGTATTCTTCGTCTTTGCTGCATCTTCTGCATCAGCTTGTTGGTTTTTGCATGTGTATCTTCGAATTTGTGCGACATCAGACATAAGTCGTCAATGGAATGCAGATCTTCTGGAGCTTTTGCGTAGACTACGCAAGCTTGCCTTCTCACTCTCCACGATATTCCGCAAACACAGTTCATCACGGTCAGTCTTCACGTTAAACGCTTCACTAAGCTCTTCGTTGGGAATCCCTTGGTATGTGATATTGTTATCATTTATCTGACGGACGAGGTTTACAAAAGCTTGCGGCACTCTGTAATGTTAAACAGCTGCCAAATTACTTCATGGTCTACGCCATCGGAGGCCTTTTCAAAGTCCACGAAGATGGGTTCAAAGCTGACTACTGCTTTAGATTCTGTTCGATGTTGGTGTACATTACGACGACTCGAAAGGCTCATTAATCAGTTTTCCTGAATGCAGCCTGTTCAATGAGAAGTTTTGAGCCAAGAGCATTTTTAGTCTCTCCGGGATGATGTAGCTTGATATTTTACCTGGGGTGGAGGGTAACGGTATTCTACGCGAGTCCTTGCATATGCCTAATCCATCCTTCAGTCTTGACAACGTAGCCTTCCTTTCAATCGTCAAGTATCTTCCCTCCATGCCTGAGGTCTATGCAAGAAATCCGTTGTCCTGCTGTCTCCTGACTGGCTTTTAGTGGCCTTACGGTTACCAAGACTTCTGTTATTGTCGGAAGGTTGGTGTTCGCTGATAGTATTATGTCTACCGGTTGTATTTCTGGACGAGTTAGAGGTGGTAGTCGTTGCAAGATTCTTTTGAAGTGATCAACGTTCCAACCTCTCCATCTTTTTGGTAATTGGATTTGCTTTACCACTTTTCACTGGCATCATCATCTGCTTTGGATTCATCCTGAATACTGACGTGGCTATTTAATATAGTGTTGTGAGACTCTAACATCCAGCCTATTCTGCTTCACTTGCCTGTGTTATTAAAGCATATTTTCTAGCACTCTTCGTTCATTTCGCTGTAGATGATGCTTAGCTGCTTTCATTTATCTCTGCAAGTGTTCATCTTTCTTCCGTCTGTTAGCTTCCAGGTTAACGTAGAGTGTCATTCCTTATTATATCTGTTGTTTTTGCCTAGAATGTCTACTCAAGTTCCCTTCTACATCGCTATCAAAGAATTCCAGCGTTCTTCCACGTCGGTTTCCTAGCTGTTCTTGAATAATGCTGTTAATGTTTTCCTAATGGTTGCAGTGAAAATGTCCTATGTAGTTTCGTCTTTCAGATTTTCAATGTCTGACTTGAACTATGCACTAGACTCAACATGCTTTCGAAAGTTTTCTGCACTAAATAGTTATCTGACCCTATATCCGCTATTCTCGATCTTGTCTAGTGGACCAGGGTCTTAACTTTTTGGAGAATGGGATAAAGTCTACGTGATTTTCAATGTGCATGTCCGGCGGAGCCAACGCTGGTCGCCATATATGTATTCTTGCTCTCGTATAGGCTTTCTCCAATCACCATATCATTTAAGGTTCAAAAGTTTGCATGGGGTTCTCTGTTCTCATTTACTAAAGAGTTCTCTTCCTCTGTCGTCCGTTTCCAGATGAGTCTTACATTCGTAGCGCCCACTAGTTTTTGTGTCGCCATCTGGCTGAGGTCTTGTCTATTACTGCTTGTAGTGATCTGCATAAGTCCATAATTTTCTCTTGATCTTGTTGTTCAAATTTTGAAGTAGCCTTACATAATTATGACTTTTTCCGTTTAAGTTGAATCTTGTTGTATGTATCCTGGAGGAGATTCGTTTCCATTGCATTAGAGTTGTGTATCCCGTTGACGACATCATTACAGGTACTCCCTTCGTGTTCTCATGATCGCTGTATGAGAGAGTGGGGTAAACTATTTATTCCCCAGTTAACAACTTGGAAAGTCCACTTCCATTCCATCTTCTCCCACAGATTCCTAGCGCTTCTATATCCTATCTACTCATCTCTTTAGCATCCCGAGGAGCCTTCCCAGCTTCGAACATTGTATGGAGATTTCGTGTCCCCATACTTATTTTTGCTTTCATCGAAAGAAGACAGGCTTCTGGGGAAGGCTTTCACCAGCCAGCTTTCATCCGTCCTTGATTTCAGCGAGTAAGAAGTTTTTTCCCCAGTGTTTTAAGTTTTCAGTCGCGATGGGGGTGGTTTTTCACGAAGTATGATTGTTATATCCACGCCTAGGCTTCCCTTTTTACCGAGCTTACTACTGGTTAGTAAACTGAGTGAGATTTAGAGATGCAATGACTGGCGATGAAAACCTGACTATTCACGTGGTTGGCGGGCTGTCGACGCACGAATTAAAATTCTTGTTCCTTGTGGTATTCTGTATGTATCACAGTGAAATATAATCTAATAAATAGTACTGTTTCATTTTGTGTGCTATGTATCTATCAATTTTAAACTGGATATAGACCATACACTGTTGCCCTATATTGTTACCATTTATTCAGTTTGATTGTGAGATGCACTTATAGAGGTGACGCTGGCTGATTTAAATACCTCAGGGATTAATGTGTTACGATGGAGGGGGGGGGGTAGTTATCGACACAGAGTCGACAGATGATATATAGTACACCTGAACACCTTGAGCATAAATCTTAGCAATATTTGGCATGTTATTTGCCCATGTCAAGTGCAAGATTATAGTGTAAGACTGCTGTGAACACAGGCCTCCTTAGTTTAAGGGTAGGGAATTAAGTGTTCGAGCCTGTTGGCCATGACTTCACTTCGCTGACAAAAACCTCAGCACCAACACCAAATGGCTCGTTTTTGGTTTTTGTCAGCTTGCATCATCTATGATGTAGACGTGATAACCAGCTACCGATTAAAGGACGTGTGTACTGTTCAGGAGTCCTCTCTGTCCTTCTTTAATGGCTGTGAGACAAGGGCATCCAAAGTGGAAGATATGAAAGGCTGGCTAGTTGTCTCTGATCATAGGTGCCTGCATTCTATCCTCCGTGTTAGGTGGCATAATAGGTTGAGTAATATATATTGAGGTGTTAGGCATTTGGTATTGGATAGGGGGAGAAATTCAATCAAAGTAGCTTTTACAACTCGTGTTGCATATGCTGACCCATTGCATTCTTCGACGGGCACTGTTAGCAGGTGTAGGACCGCTCAGGTTGGAAAAGAGCTAGTGGTAGTCAAACGAAAACCTAACATCAATTCATGAAATCGTTGACAGTCGGATTGATCAGCGTAGGATGTACGTAAAGTGGTTTTGTGCAAATAATCAATATTTGATGAACCCTTAGTGAAATGGTACAATCATACAGTTATATTTATTATTTTTTTTGTAGTCTTTCAGATTCTGATAATCCTTTCGTTTGTTTTTACATGTAGTTCCATTCAGTTTCTTGTCTGTCTGGTGTGTGTACAGTTTCGTGAAGTGTGAAGGCCTTAACTACTGCGGTGTTTTGTTTGAAGTCCCATGTTCATAATTCAGTCCAGTTCATACTCTAATAGTTTATGTGAAACCATGAGTTTTGGGTGGGTGAAGGGGTGACGCTAGTGAATCTAAAAGTTTTAGTGAGTTTTCGTTTTATTTTTTACTCAAAGAGGGTTTTCGCACTCCACGATGCCAATCAAGGTGGAGTAAGGATAAGGATGCAGGATTTATTATCGATCGAATAGTGCTGTCTCACTATGAAGAAACAGCTGTTCCAAGTGAAGCTTACACCTTCGGGAACACGTCTCCATTTCATCCTTTTTCCTGCAGTCGTGTTCATTTGGCTCGACGATTGCTTCTAAGCTCTCATGTCCACCTTGGATGCCTAACTTGTCGTTTTCCCACGCACGATGTCACTCAGCAGTCTTCCCAGTGTGTTCCACCCATCTGCTAGCGTTCCTTGTTTCTGATTCTTTTTTAGCTGTCTGTCTTATCTTCAGTATAGAGCGAAGGCATCTGTTGACAAGTCCTGAAAAGACTGTTTGAAACGCTCTTTGACAAGCGTGAGCTAAATTTCTAACCCATATAGAAGAATTGACTGACTTAACATTTGTGTTGAATATCCGAATTTTTTACTCTATATGGTAAGTGAAACAGATTTCCATATTGATTTCAGAGTGGTTAGGGTTTGTGTTGCTTTTCCTACCTTGATTGGTTTTGACATCCTCATCCGTACTGTGACTGCCTGTAGTTGAAATGATGGTGACTTCTTTCACATTTCTCCTGTCGCTAGTGACGGGTACTCGTTTTCCATTGGTCAGCTATCTTCGTCGTTTCCGTATATTCTTTGTTGATCTAAAGTCCTGTCATCGCTGCTGCCTTTTCTGCCAGATCTAAAGTCTTCTTATTCAGTCCAACGTTCTCCTGTCTTTTCTCTCCAGCCCCCATAGTGTGCTGCATGACCTATTCCAACCAAATCAGGAATATATCATCGGTAGTGATAAAGACCACACACCACACCATGCTCCTTGTGTTGAAGTCGTTTCCAAATTACCTCGCAACCAATGCTGTCGAAGACATTTTTCTAGAATATCATCGATGATGCAGAGGAATAACCAGATGAACCCTATTCAACTTCTTCCTGTATTGAAACAGTTAAGAAAAGTTGTTTTTATGCTGTATCTTTGTGTGATATTCCATTTTTCTTACATGATTTCTACCCACCCTTTTCTGTGATAGATCTTCTTTAACAGGTAATGCCGGGGAGAGTCGTGTCTGATGAACTAAAGCGTGTCTAAATATCAGGCTAGCGATGGACTGGTTTAGACTAACCGCATCATGCTTCGGCGATTTCAACAAAACGACGTACATTCCCTACTTCTTCGAGTTTGTCACCGAGGCGTAGATACATTTTTCGAGGGTAACCAGTATTCTCTCATGCAATCAAAATTGCATCACATATAGTATTGCGACTAAATACTTTGCTAGTAAGATTTTCAGGTAGTGATTGATTTTTTTTGTAAGGTCGTGTTGAGTACATTGAATGTTTTGCCCTAGGCGTAAATCGAATTCTCTTCCTGAAACTCTCTCTCTCTCTCTGTGTGTGTCTCCGTTATCTATAAGGTAGGAGGGGAGTAAGGTAAGAAGCTGCATTTTTTATGACTGCTCATCACCAAGGTAGGTTCACAATGTGTTTACAAAACCTTTAGAAATTCGGTTCAAATTTATTACCGCTTCATAACGATGAGTGATCCAGTGATAGGACTACTTGCCAAACATACACACACGCACACATACATGGTCCGAGGTTCACTCCTCGACTGACGCACTTCTAAACCTCGCTTAGCCCAGCAGTAAGCCCCGGTTGAGAGAGAGAGAGAGAGGTTGTGAGGGGTCATTGAGGTTAGCAACTGCATCCCTGTAAAAAATAAACACCACTGCTATGGAAACATCAAAGAGCAAGGTTGAGGCTTTTTGTTCCACCACGAATGCAAGGGGAATAATAAGACATTTTTTTATTACAGCTTGATTCCACACCGTATTTTTTGGTACAAGTATGGAATTTTCAGCATGTGATATCAGTAGCCCAAGTTTTGCAGGCCGACCATAGATATCAGGTGTGCGTCATCGGCAGGGGATCAAACCTCGGGCCATGTGTATGGTCGGCGAGAGTCCTAACCGCTGTGCAACCTACGCATGATTGTTTAATGGTTATTGAGAGGTGATGAAGAGTGAATGCATGCATCTGTTTCGTGTCGTCAATAGTTTCCAATGATTGGTTATTAACATCCGGAGAATTCCAACCAACCATACAGTCTGCATCTCTCTACCTGGCTGACTCAAACCAATTGTCAACATCACACAGGAAGTGTGGTAAACATTTTCATTTTGGCAGTAGTAATCTGACTTACGGATTTACTATTCACTATTCTATTCATTATTATTACTATTACAAGTGGTTCAAAGTTGTGTTCGTTCATTGTTTAAACTCCAGTACTCGTTTCTTATGAACACAATAAAACGTCAGTCAGGTATTGTGATTAATTGCAACACGTATTATTATTATATTATTGTTTTCTTAATGCCTAGAGAAATATAAGGCTTCAGCCGCACGTCTCCGTTGCGTTCGGTTCTCTGCCGCTGTTTTCACCTGGCTCCACGTCTGACCATATGCTTTCATCTCCCCTTCACATGACCTCCTCCATGTCGCCCTTGGACGATCAACTCGCCACTTCCCGTTTGGGTTCCACTCGAGACACAGCCTGGTGTGTGATGTCAGTTGATGGATTGTTTTCTCAGAGTATGACCAATCCAATCCACCTACATTCCTTCCTGCTTATATGTTGCACAATCGGTTGCTGGTTGGTTCGCTCATTGCCAGAGATCCCTCCCTGTTGCTGATCTTTTCTGGCCGGTCATCTGATCTTGAGCGGTATTGAGCGAAGACAGCTATTGATGAAGGTCAGTAGTTTGTTTGAGGTGCTCTTCATGACGCGCCAGGTCTCTGATCCGTATATCAGCACTGACTGACTTCAAGTTCCAGTTGGAAATCCGGAACATATTTTTCATTCTGAGTGCTGTTGACCTCCACACAGACATGAGAGTAATGAAACCCTGCCTTGCTTTCCAATGTTCCTGGCTTTGATATCTTCACCAGCCTCATCCGCCTGTAGTTGAAACGAGGCTTCCCACGTCGGTTTGTGGTAAATGAGGTTGGTTCTTTCAAACTCCTCTCATTCATGCTAGCTGATTGTTGTCTGTTATTGTTCTAGTTGCTGTTGGCCAGGAATCTTCACCTCTGTTTTCTCTATGTTCACCTGAAGGATGTCCTATCTTCTCTTGATGCTTCTTCTGCGAAACTGTTGCTTTTCACCTGCATATCTTCCAATTTGTGGGAAACCAGACGTATATCGTCGTCGAAGTCTAGATCCTCCAAGTGTTTTGTGTGGGTCCATTTTATGCCTGTTCTCTCGCTGACCGCCGCTGTCTGTCCAACGCATTATCCAGTCTACCACAATCATCAGGAAAATCATTGGTGATAGTAGGCAGCCAGCCAGCCACCCAACTTGTCCTACTCCCGTCTTCACTTCTTCGAAGGATTCCGTGAGTTTCCCGTTGTGGATTACTTGGCATGCAGCATTGTCGTACAACTGTCGAATGAGGTGTATAATTGTTGGTGGCACCCCGTAGTAGCGAAGTAGTAGTAGTAGTAGTTATCTATCTTGAAAATATATGCATCATGATGGCATAATACTAATCCTATTTCACTAGTAATTCTATCTATAAGGTAGGAGAAATTCCATAGAGAAGACGTTACATCCCTGCACTAACTCTTTACTCAAATCTGACAAAGTGTTTTTAATATCACATCGCTTCGAAAGTGAAATCCATTTCACAAATAAATATAAATTTTCAAAAGTTCGTTGTTATGGATTCAGATGCGTTTCAAGTTTATCACAGAGTATTAGATCGATGTTTTATCCCAGTGTTTACGACTTTTCAACAATACTCACACTGGGCATCGACTCCATAACCTTTCGGTGACAATACAAGTTCGTTGACTATTCAACCCAACCAATGAGATCCAAATTAATGTTCAAATTTCATGAATCCCAACTTCAACTGATTCGTAATTTTAGCGTGACCACAAGTCGATGTCCCGTCACGTCCAACTTGTTGTTCCCCGACTGATCACAAGTTCCCACTCTAGAACTGCAACCAACTTTCAAGTCAGTCAGTCACTCACTTGTTAGTTTGCATTTTACGAAAACAACTCTCCACTTATGTACAGACTGTTCAGTTGTTTCTCATGTGCGAATATATATGTACATATACTCGTCAAATATGAATCGCATCATCTAATTTTTGGTGACGTCATTTATCTATATCCTGTTTATTTAACAATGTTTACTGAGCATTTGGAAGAATATCACTAAACTTTGTGGATATTGCGTCATCTGGAGTATTACTGTAATATTATTGTTGGTTTCCGAGTGGAACACGATTCTGCAACAACATATCTTCATTTTGTCCAATCTACTGCAGTCTTCTTCAGTCACCCCCCCTCCACCATCTTCTTGTCACACGATCTCATCTCTGTCACCCTCGGACTATAATGCCCAGCTCGTCGTTTCCCACTCGGTTGATGGTGTATGGGTATTGAGCACGATGTCACTCAACATGTCTACTCAGCTTGTGTGTGTGTGTATTCGAGTCGTCTCGACTTTCTGCAGGATATTTGTTTGTTGAACAACAGATTCTTCATTGGCTTGTTCTCAGAGTTTGCCTGTTGCTAATCCTTTTCCCCACTACTGACTCTGACCATTCGATCTTTAATAATGTGGAACGAATTCAGTGGGTGATACAAGTCTGCAGTAGTCGACTGTTTTGGAAATGCTTTTTAGAAAAACTTGGACAGATACTCTTGTCCACACCATACTCTGTTGTCTTCTGTAGTTGGTGCGATTCTGTTTGCTCAGATAAGTGAAGAAAGTGATTGGTGCCTGCTGTTGTTGTTGTTGTTGTTGGTTGTTTGATTATCTTTGCATCACCTCCGTTCTTCTCTGTGTTTAAGCAATCGAGTGTATGGTGTACTTTATCATCTGGAAAGGAGGTGGAGCAGATAATCGTTTGAAGTGCAAGATCATTGAAAGCTTGCTTGCAAGATGCCTAGACTCTCTACCCTTCCCACCCTCACCGTTTGTCTCTTTGTATCCTTGTAATTCTGATGTCTGTCTGTCTGGATTCAACGTAGAACTTGGCACCGAAGTGCACCAGTTCGAGTTGCCACGTTCCAAATACCACACAAAGGTAGACAAGAATATGAGTGAAGAGAATCAATAGAGTTTGACAAGTATAAGAGTGAAACAGAATGGGTAATGGTAGAAAGGAATATGAAAGATCACAGAGACTGAATACATCTGAGCTGGCCATTGACAACGATTTTGAGCCATGTCACCTATTGTCTCCAGCCATTGATTCTTAGAGTCAGTCCCGAGGGCCCCAACCCGGAAGTCTGCATCTCCCTCCCTACCTGCCTGAGTCAGTTTAACTGTCAAGGATTTCATGGATTGATGAGGCCATGCTTTTGTTTGGCCACCACCACCACTTACTCTTTTCCAACCTGCACCTATATCAGCTAGTAATGCCCGTCGTCGGGGGAGGCGATGGTTAGGCATGCGCAACACGTCACCTAGCCATCTTAGTCTATGTAACTTTATAGCCTCGTCGATTGATTTTCCCTGTTTGCCCAACACTCTACGCCTAACGTCAGCATTCCTTACCTTATTAAACCACCTAACGTGAGACAGAGATCGCAGACATCTATGATCGAAAGCAGTCAACCTTTTCATGTCTTCAACTCGTATTGGCCATGTTTCAGAGCCATAGACAAGGACGGAGCGAACTGTTGAGCAGTACACACGTCCCTTGGTTGATAACCGGATGTCACGCCTACGCCAGAGATGGTGTAAGTCAGCGAAAGCAGCTCGAGCTTTTTAGATCCATGCTGAGATTTCGTCGCCAATCAGTCCGTTGGTGCTAATACAACTTCCCAAGTAGGTGAAGTGGTCAACATGTTCTATATCACTTCACTCCCTATCACTAAGCTAGGAGTTGACGTAGTCCAGTCCTGTAGCAGCATCTTACATTTTGTAGGGGCGAATCGCATGCCAAACATACGAAGATTGCTGTTCAAGGTGTTCAGAAGACTCTGCATTTTGTCAGAATCCTCCCCTAACAGGTGTATGTCATCTGCATATTCTAAGTCCATAAGACTATTCCCTGGTAACAAGTCAATTCCTAAATCGTTACGTTCAGTTAAGGATACTTCCATCAGGATGTCTATGATGAAGTTAAACAGAAATGGGGAGAGTGGACATCCCTGTCGGACACCACTGGTTGTTACCAATTCAGATGACAATTCCCCATAAACCCTAACACGGCTACATGAGTTTGAATAGAGTGTCTTGATTAGTGCAATGTACTTTCTTGGCACTCCTTTCACAGTCAGACATTGCCATAGTACCTTTCGATCCACGGAGTCGAAGGCCGCCTTCAGGTCAAGAAATATGGCAATTGTTGGACGCGGTAAAGTATGTCTATGTTCTAGAATCTGTCGGAGAGTGAAGATATGATCTATGCACCCTCTACCTGGTCTAAAGTCTGCTTGATTTTCCCTCATTTGTTCCTCCCGTAATTCTGATAGTACCAGTAATCAATTCACGGATATATGTGTTGGATGCAGGCTACCACGTTTAAATCCAGGACTTCAGGCTATGAAGTTTCATTATCTGTGGTGTTATTTTTGTTTCCTTTTTTTTCAACAGAATGAGGTTCTTGGCCTCAAACTCCGTTTTTTCGGAGTTTACTATCTACGGTCTAGTAAACTAGACAACGGGGTTTGGGGTGGGGTGTTTAGGAGGAGTGTGTCTGCTGGAAATCGGACATGGACCCGTCTTCCGCTTTCTCTATTCATGCTGAAATACGTAACTGTATTCATTCCTGATGTTTCTTTTATTTGGTATTTCAGATTGATAGAATTGAAATTTTAAAGTCATGAATACAAGTGAACAAACTATCGATCGACCATTTATAACACCAGATGGAAAAATATGGCCAGCTAATGTTTGTGTTCCGTCGAAAAGATACTATTGTGCAAAAGTTAGTTGATTTGTTACTCCGTTTTTATGTATTTATTTATTTATTTATTTTACATTAATTACGGTATATACACATTGGGTCATAGGAGTTATTAAGAAGACAGTTTCAGCGACGAAGAAAATTTTCTTTCAACGAAGTCACCCGTCAACTAGGCTGTACATTCGTGTATTTATATCAAATGGATGGGAAAGTTCTAAAATAATTTCCGGTTAAGGGTCAAATTAATTGAGGTACTAGCTATCCAAAAGCTCAAACTCATGCTTTGTATCCAAAAGAAATACGTCCAACCTCTGTCCCTGCCATGGCCATCATAAACAGGTAATTAATTCTTTTAGTAATGACCATCCCATCGCCTTTCTTACATAAACTTCCTGTTTATTCATGTTATTTTTAAGTTTTCTTTATCCTTGTTTACACTACCATATTTTCATATCCGAACTTCCTGTTCTATTTTGTCATTTTACTATTTAATCCCTGATTGCATAAACAATTATTCATCACATTAGTTTTTATCCAAACATCCTGTCTATTTTGTTATTTCTACATTTCTAACCCCTAATTGCACAATGTCAATCTTCTTAGTATTATGATGCTACTTTGTTTGAGTTTTATCCGTCCCACCTCCCTGTTTATTATGGCATTCTAATTCCTAATTGAAATTTTTATTAATTTGACCCTTAACCAGAAATTATTCTTGAACCATCCCATCCATTTGTGATTATAAATACACGAATGTACAGCTACCTAGTTGATGACTTTTTTTGAGGTTTTTTTGTATTTCCCAATGAATGAAAAACAAAACGATATTGGTGTTTTTACACACATTTCGATATTTAATACTGATAATAGCTTTATCAAACTACTATTAAACCAGAATTTACAAAATCTCAGCTTATATATAACAACTTAATTATCGTTCTCAGCATTGGATCATTCTTGCGGTGTCAACTTGCCGATTGGTGTAAAGATAACAAAACCAGGTGTAGATGACTGTTGGATTCGATAAGTGTATAAAATTATAAAAGCAGCGTGTGTTTACAAAATGAAAATTGTTTATCACACACACATTCATGTTGATTTTGTCACTACATGGGGGAGGGAGGCGTTGTAACCAGGTCAGATTCTCTTTTAGACCATCATTCCCATTCACCAGACAATTTAGATTCCATTTGATGAAATGAAGTGCTTCTGATGACATTAAACGTTCTTTGTGATTTCTGAAATGCTTTTTCTGGATGATGATTTCAACATATTGTCAAAATCAATCTTGTGGCTTGAGTATATAGCGTAGAGTGTAGACCACCACCTCTGTCTGATGATTTTCCAAGCTTTTTAGTTCGTCTGGATTTCTCGAGGATCGAACAGATGCTCTACGGTGTTCATTACTTCTTCTGATTTTGATTTCTCCCCAATGATGTTTGTCTGATGTATATTGCATCATATTTCAAGCATTTCGTTTTGTAGACACAATTAGTTAGAGAATCTTTAGAGATTTGATCTTTTATATGGACAAAGTTGTTTCACAGTGTGTGTGATGTTTTGAAGAAAACTCTGATGTCGAGCTGATTGAGTACTCTTCTGATATCATATGACGTCTCTGTTCTATATGGAATGACAACTGTTGAGGTCCATGTTTTTGAAATGCTTTTTCGACTAAACTTAATGTCTGTGTTGATTTTGTTGATGAAGTTCACTTGCTTCTGTCTACCTTCTGCTGTACTTTTCACCTGCATCCATATTAGTCCATACTATTTCAACTCCTCTTCACATGATCTCCTCCATGTCACCCTTGCACTGACGACCCACTCGTCGCTTCCCTTTCCGCCTGGTTCCACTCGAGCACTGGCCTGTCACCCGGGCGCGATGTCACCCAGTGGCCTCCTCAGCGAGCGAGTGTCCGATCCATCCATCTCCACTTTCTCCTGCTTATTTCTTGGTTGGCGATTGGTTCTTGTTTTGTTTGTTTGTTCCCATAGTTTCTTGTTGATGATTCTTTCCATGGCGGCCATCTGATCTTCAGTATAGAGCCAGCGAAGACAGCTGTTGATGATGAAGGTCTGCAACAGGCTGTCGGAAATATTCTTTGTGACCCGCCCGCCAAATTTCTGATCCGTATAGAAGAACTGACTGACTGACTTGACGTTTGTATTGCAAATCCGACCGAATTTCGTTGTTGATCCTGGCTGAGTGACGAAGATTTCCAGATTGGTTTGTTTCAGGTTGATGAATGTGTTTCTCGCCTGCCTTCCTGATTCTCGCTCGATTTGACATCCTTGTCCGTTCCTCCTCCTGTAGTTGAGACAATGCTCCCTAGTTAAGATAAGTGAATGAAGTAACCGCTTTCAAATCCCTATCGTTGATGTTGATTGTCGCTGGATGTTGCTGTTGTTGTTGGTTGGTTTGTTATTTTCACAAACTCCGAGTCTTGTCTATGTTCACCTGGAGTCCTGTCTCACCGGCTTCTTCTTTGACAACTGTAATAACAAACAGTAACCCCAGGTCCAATTATGTTTTAGACCATCATTCTCATTCACTAGACAATTTGGATTCTATTTGATGATGATATGAAGTGCTTCTGATGATATTGGACATTCTTTGTGATTTTTAAAATGCTTTTTCTGGATGATGATTTCAACATACTGTCAAAATCGATTTTGTTGCCTGATTTTACACAGCGTGTAGACGACCTATTATGGCTGATGATTTTTCAAGTTCACTAACTGGATTTCTCGGTGGTTGAACCGTTTCTCTGCGGTGTTCATTGCTTCTTCTGATTTTAATTTCTCTCTAGTGAGGATTGTCCACTCTACGTCGCATCACATTTTCAAATTAAAAAACCAAATTTGATTTTTGGCCAGTCCCCAAACAGTGCCTCATCTACCTGGACGATATCATCGTGTTCGGCCAGTCTCTCGAAGACCATCATGCCAACCTTCGCGCCGTATTTCAACGCTTACGCGAGAGTAACCTTAAGCTGCAAGCCTCAAAATGCAAATTCCTGCAGAAATCTGTTATTTTCCTTGGACATGAGATTACTCCACAAGGAGTACATACGGATAGCAGCAAAACTCAAGCAGTTGTTAACTGGCCGACCCCTAAATCGACCGCTGACGTACGCAGTTTCATGGGACTCGCCTCCTATTACCGGCGTTTCGTCCAGAATTTCGCCAGTATAGCAGCCCCTCTCCATCGATTGACAGAAAAAGGACGGAAATTCGTTTGGACAAATGAGTGCCAGGTAGCCTTTGACACGCTTAAAAAATGTCTAACTTCTCCCCCTGTCCTATCGTTTCCAGACACATCGGCTGGTAGCGGCCCCTTCATTCTGGATACCGACGCCAGTGCACATGCAATAGGAGCCGTTCTCTCGCAAACAACCTCTGACGGACAAATACGAGTGATAGCATATGCTAGTCGAATGCTAGACAAAAGAGAGACGCGGTATTCTACGACGCGACGTGAGATGCTAGCCCTCGTCTACTTCCTCTCCTACTTTCGTCATTACTTATTGGGGCGCAAATTTCGAGTCCGGACTGACCACAAGGCGTTACAGTGGTTGCAAAATTTTCGTGATGCCGACGGCCAACTTGCCCGCTGGCAGGAACGGTTACAGGAGTTTGATTTCACTTGTGAATACCGGCCTGGAAAACGACATGGTAACGCCGACTCTCTCTCTCGCCTGCCCGATTGCGAGAACACACTGAATGTGTTACTCGGTGCTGCAGCTGACACCGACTGGGCCTCCCTGCAAGCGGCGGACACAACGATACAGCCCATTTATTTACGTCAACAGCATGGGAACGATAAACCGACGTCCAAAGAACTACGGGATTTACCAGCAGCCACGCGGTGCATCTGCGAGAAGTGGGGTTTACTACGACTTATAGATGATGTTCTTTACATAGTGGAACCAAATGCCAACCCCCGACTCCTCGTCCCAACTGTTAAAGTACCCGAGCTTATTAGTCAGGTGCATCATCAACTGGGACACGCTGGCCAACAGAAAACTGAACACGCCATCCGTCAACGCTTCTGGTGGCCACTTATACACCATGATGTTATGGAGTTTTGCCGCAATTGCGCTATATGTGCGCAGATCAAACAGCCTAAGCCAACTCCCCGAGCACCCCTAGTACCTATGCTGACCGAAGCCCCTAATCATCGAGTTGGAGTCGACATCATTGGGCCAGTACCAACATCGAGACGCGGGAATCGTTATATACTTGTCATGGTCGACTATTTCACCAAGTGGTGCGAAGCAGTCCCCTTGCAGCAACAAGATGCCCTGACGATCGGGCGAGCTTTCATCGACAACTGGGTGTCCCGTTTTGGTGCCCCTCTTTATCTACACTCTGATCAAGGCGCTGCTTTCGAGAGTCTTCTTATCTCTCACATCTGCAATGCTTTCGGCATTCGAAAGACCCATACTACGCCTTATCATCCACAAGGGAATGGACTGGTGGAACGCACCAACCGAACCATCAAGCATCTTCTCCGTGCCTTTTTGCACAACGCACCGGAGAACACCTGGGACGATGTCCTGCCTCAATGCTTGCTTGCATACCGCTCCTCCGTGCATTCGTCGACCGGATTTTCCCCGGCTCTACTCTTGTTTGGGCATGAACTTCGCCTTCCTGTTGAGATCCGGACACCGTTGCTACCATACGAGAAGATCGACTGTATTCCCTACGTCCGCAACCTTCGTCACCACCTCGACACAGCCTACAACCTAACACGTCGACATCTGCAGTCTTCTTCGCAGCATCAGAAAAGCAACTATGATCGGTTTGCCCACGGACCAACCTATTCCCCGGGTGACTACGTCTGGCTCCATCGGCCGTCAGTCCCTGCCGGTTCGTGCCCCAAGTTCTACGCCCCCTGGAAAGGCCCATATGAAATCGTACAACACCGACCTCCAACTACATATGTCCTGCGGAACTTGCGACGCCCCCAGGAAAATCTCATCTCAGCACATTACAACCAGCTGAAACCACACTGTCCAGCAGCTGTCAAAGAACCGTCGACATCTTCGCAACCGCCACCCGCTACGACCTACTTCGAGGTGCCCACTGATGGAGGTAGTGCATACCCTATACCGCCGCCAGGCACTGAGGACAGTGCCTCCAGAGGGGAGGGAGCGATGTAATGATATAAAAACTAACATGACATCACTAAATGAGTCTCCTGTTTCCTCTTTTTCAGAAAAGAACGCTGGCCTGGCCGTGCTGGAACAGGTGGAGGACCGTTTGTCTAACCTTGTTATAAATGACAATGATTAGCTTGTACCCGGGCAATTCGACCCCTACGTGCTGGAAATATAGACCTTCCTCTCGCATCTTCCTCTTCTTCCTTCGCTGATTGTGTCTGTTGCTTCTGGGTGTTACAATTGGTGTCGGAGGTGTCCAAAACTCAATCTCGAAATGAAATCAGATTCTTCCGATCCTCCTGAAATCATCTCCACCCCAAAAGTCAACCCACAATCCCCAGCCACAGAACACATCTTACCGGTGCGAGGATTACCAACTTTGAACATAAACAGCGATTATGAAATGTGGAAGATTCGCATGGAGTCTCTCTTATCCGGTCTTACTCCACACGCACAATATACTCAGATTATGCTAGCAATGAGTGACACCGCACTACGCCGTGCTATCGCTGGGGGCTTCTCCGCGTCCAAACCCATCAGCTACAACTGGCATGTCCTCGACGAATGTTTTGCCAAAACCTCCAGCCTTTCGGTGTACATGCACACCTTTCTCAGCCGCTGTCAAGAGCCCGGCGAAACAGCGTTCGATTACCTGCATCAACTCCGCGAGATGGCATCGCGCGCATTTCCCAACCTTCCCAACCCGAACCGAGATGATGTTATCTGTAGCCGTTTTGCCCAAGGTGTCTCATCATATGAGCTCAAGTGCCAACTTCTACGCCAGCCAGCAAAATCAGTCTCAGAGGCCATTGAGGTGGTAAAGCGATTCGAGAGCGTCGAGCATATTCTCACTCCAACTGCCAGTACGCCCTGCTATGCTCTCGGGACCACCGAGCGAAGAACAACCGTCCCAGCACCACGACAACGCCGGCCTAATGCTCCATCGTCAAACCAACCTCCAATTCCGTCCCAATGGCATGATGACCCCAGTAAGTGCTATTACTGTCGCCGGTTCGGGCGGCGAGCATGGAAATGTGGGCATAACAAAAAACCACAAGAAAAGAACGCTGGCCTGGCCGTGCTGGAACAGGTGGAGGACCGTTTGTCTAACCTTGTTATAAATGACAATGATAAGATTGTACCCGGGCAATTCGACACCGTCGTGTTGGAAATATAGACCTTCCTCTCGCATCTTCCTCTTCTTTCTTCGCTGATTGTGTCTGTTGCTTCTAGGTGTTACAATTCGAATGGCGTGGGTTTGAATCCCACCTCCGACACCAATTGTAACACCCAGAAGCAACAGACACAATCAGCGAAGGAAGAAGAGGAAGATGCGACAGGAAGGTCTATATTTCCAGCACGACGGTGTCGAATTGCCCGGGTACAATCTTATCATTGTCATTTATAACAAGGTTAGACAAACGGTCCTCCACCTGTTCCAGCACGGCCAGGCCAGCGTTCTTTTCTTGTGGTTTTTTGTTATGCCCACATTTCCATGCTCGCCGCCCGAACCGGCGACAGTAATAGCACTTACTGGGGTCATCATGCCATTGGGACGGAATTGGAGGTTGGTTTGACGATGGAGCATTAGGCCGGCGTTGTCGTGATGCTGGGACGGTTGTTCTTCGCTCGGTGGTCCCGAGAGCATAGCAGGGCGTACTGGCAGTTGGAGTGAGAATATGCTCGACGCTCTCGAATCGCTTTACCACCTCAATGGCCTCTGAGACTGATTTTGCTGGCTGGCGTAGAAGTTGGCACTTGAGCTCATATGATGAGACACCTTGGGCAAAACGGCTACAGATAACATCATCTCGGTTCGGGTTGGGAAGGTTGGGAAATGCGCGCGATGCCATCTCGCGGAGTTGATGCAGGTAATCGAACGCTGTTTCGCCGGGCTCTTGACAGCGGCTGAGAAAGGTGTGCATGTACACCGAAAGGCTGGAGGTTTTGGCAAAACATTCGTCGAGGACATGCCAGTTGTAGCTGATGGGTTTGGACGCGGAGAAGCCCCCAGCGATAGCACGGCGTAGTGCGGTGTCACTCATTGCTAGCATAATCTGAGTATATTGTGCGTGTGGAGTAAGACCGGATAAGAGAGACTCCATGCGAATCTTCCACATTTCATAATCGCTGTTTATGTCCAAAGTTGGTAATCCTCGCACCGGTAAGATGTGTTCTGTGGCTGGGGATTGTGGGTTGACTTTTGGGGTGGAGATGATTTCAGGAGGATCGGAAGAATCTGATTTCATTTCGAGATTGAGTTTTGGACACCTCCGACACCAATTGTAACACCCAGAAGCAACAGACACAATCAGCGAAGGAAGAAGAGGAAGATGCGAGAGGAAGGTCTATATTTCCAGCACGTAGGGCTCGAATTGCCCGGGTACAAGCTAATCATTGTCATTTATAACAAGGTTAGACAAACGGTCCTCCACCTGTTCCAGCACGGCCAGGCCAGCGTTCTTTTCTGAAAAAGAGGAAACAGGAGACTCATTTAGTGATGTCATGTTAGTTTTTATATCATTACATCGCTCCCTCCCCTCTGGAGGCACTGTCCTCAGTGCCTGGCGGCGGTATAGGGTATGCACTACCTCCATCAGTGGGCACCTCGAAGTAGGTCGTAGCTGGTGGCGGTTGCGAAGATGTCGACGGTTCTTTGACAGCTGGTGGACAGTGTGGTTTCAGCTGGTTGTAATGTGCTGAGATGAGATTTTCCTGGGGGCGTCGCAAGTTCCGCAGGACATATGTAGTTGGAGGTCGGTGTTGTACGATTTCATATGGGCCTTTCCAGGGGGCGTAGAACTTGGGGCACGAACCGGCAGGGACTGACGGCCGATGAAGCCAGACGTAGTCACCCGGGGAATAGGTTGGTCCGTGGGCAAACCGATCATAGTTGCTTTTCTGATGCTGCGAAGAAGACTGCAGATGTCGACGTGTTAGGTTGTAGGCTGTGTCGAGGTGGTGACGAAGGTTGCGGACGTAGGGAATACAGTCGATCTTCTCGTATGGTAGCAACGGTGTCCGGATCTCAACAGGAAGGCGAAGTTCATGCCCAAACAAGAGTAGAGCCGGGGAAAATCCGGTCGACGAATGCACGGAGGAGCGGTATGCAAGCAAGCATTGAGGCAGGACATCGTCCCAGGTGTTCTCCGGTGCGTTGTGCAAAAAGGCACGAAGAAGATGCTTGATGGTTCGGTTGGTGCGTTCCACCAGTCCATTCCCTTGTGGATGATAAGGCGTAGTATGGGTCTTTCGAATGCCGAAAGCATTGCAGATGTGAGAGATAAGAAGACTCTCGAAAGCAGCGCCTTGATCAGAGTGTAGATAAAGAGGGGCACCAAAACGGGACACCCAGTTGTCGATGAAAGCTCGCCCGATCGTCAGGGCATCTTGTTGCTGCAAGGGGACTGCTTCGCACCACTTGGTGAAATAGTCGACCATGACAAGTATATAACGATTCCCGCGTCTCGATGTTGGTACTGGCCCAATGATGTCGACTCCAACTCGATGATTAGGGGCTTCGGTCAGCATAGGTACTAGGGGTGCTCGGGGAGTTGGCTTAGGCTGTTTGATCTGCGCACATATAGCGCAATTGCGGCAAAACTCCATAACATCATGGTGTATAAGTGGCCACCAGAAGCGTTGACGGATGGCGTGTTCAGTTTTCTGTTGGCCAGCGTGTCCCAGTTGATGATGCACCTGACTAATAAGCTCGGGTACTTTAACAGTTGGGACGAGGAGTCGGGGGTTGGCATTTGGTTCCACTATGTAAAGAACATTATCTATAAGTCGTAGTAAACCCCACTTCTCGCAGATGCACCGCGTGGCTGCTGGTAAATCCCGTAGTTCTTTGGACGTCGGTTTATCGTTCCCATGCTGTTGACGTAAATAAATGGGCTGTATCGTTGTGTCCGCCGCTTGCAGGGAGGCCCAGTCGGTGTCAGCTGCAGCACCGAGTAACACATTCAGTGTGTTCTCGCAATCGGGCAGGCGAGAGAGAGAGTCGGCGTTACCATGTCGTTTTCCAGGCCGGTATTCACAAGTGAAATCAAACTCCTGTAACCGTTCCTGCCAGCGGGCAAGTTGGCCGTCGGCATCACGAAAATTTTGCAACCACTGTAACGCCTTGTGGTCAGTCCGGACTCGAAATTTGCGCCCCAATAAGTAATGACGAAAGTAGGAGAGGAAGTAGACGAGGGCTAGCATCTCACGTCGCGTCGTAGAATACCGCGTCTCTCTTTTGTCTAGCATTCGACTAGCATATGCTATCACTCGTATTTGTCCGTCAGAGGTTGTTTGCGAGAGAACGGCTCCTATTGCATGTGCACTGGCGTCGGTATCCAGAATGAAGGGGCCGCTACCAGCCGATGTGTCTGGAAACGATAGGACAGGGGGAGAAGTTAGACATTTTTTAAGCGTGTCAAAGGCTACCTGGCACTCATTTGTCCAAACGAATTTCCGTCCTTTTTCTGTCAATCGATGGAGAGGGGCTGCTATACTGGCGAAATTCTGGACGAAACGCCGGTAATAGGAGGCGAGTCCCATGAAACTGCGTACGTCAGCGGTCGATTTAGGGGTCGGCCAGTTAACAACTGCTTGAGTTTTGCTGCTATCCGTATGTACTCCTTGTGGAGTAATCTCATGTCCAAGGAAAATAACAGATTTCTGCAGGAATTTGCATTTTGAGGCTTGCAGCTTAAGGTTACTCTCGCGTAAGCGTTGAAATACGGCGCGAAGGTTGGCATGATGGTCTTCGAGAGACTGGCCGAACACGATGATATCGTCCAGGTAGATGAGGCACTGTTTGGGGACTGGCCAAAAATCAAATTTGGTTTTTTAATTTGAAAATGTGATGCGACGTAGAGTGGACAATCCTCACTAGAGAGAAATTAAAATCAGAAGAAGCAATGAACACCGCAGAGAAACGGTTCAACCACCGAGAAATCCAGTTAGTGAACTTGAAAAGCTTGAAAAATCATCAGCCATAATAGGTCGTCTACACGCTGTGTAAAATCAGGCAACAAAATCGATTTTGACAGTATGTTGAAATCATCATCCAGAAAAAGCATTTTAAAAATCACAAAGAATGTCCAATATCATCAGAAGCACTTCATATCATCATCAAATAGAATCCAAATTGTCTAGTGAATGGCGACTGAAGCTTTATGTTCCTCTAGGAAATGAAGGAAATAGTAATATCTGTAACGAAATTTTTTGCAAATAAATGATTTGATGTAGTCATCAGTATTGTTGTGTACTGTAGGCTAAACTATGAGGTGGGAATTTTTTTAGCTCACATTTCTGACTAACTGACTACACTGAATGAAGTTCTAGTGTGAGAAGTCGTGACCGGCGGTGAGCGGGGCTGGGGCGACATTAATTCACCGGGACAAATACACTCGATGAAAGCATTGGCTGGCGGTGGAGAACTGTATGTGCTGCGAGTTGATGAGACAATTTGTCCCGCCCCACTAACCTTGTAACACTTTAAGGTTTAAGTGGATTTGCTCCCTGATGAGTGAGGTGGGTCATGCATGGGTGCGTACCGTACTGACGTAGAGTACACGGACGAAACATCTGTCTAGCTTTTTGTGTGATGATTTTTAACTGAAGTCGGTCCGCGATCAATCTGAATCTTATGAGTGTTTTTGAGGAAAAGGCTATAATTCATAATTAATGTGGCATCAGGCATAAAATTTTTTTTTAATGCTTTCGCTTTCTTTCTAACCGTTTTCCATTTATATTCATTCACAAGTACGGTTGATAAGTCACGATATACGGCGAAACGCATGATTCCGAAACAGCCTGTACACCGATTCCTTGTTTTAAAGATGGGAAGTTAAACGATTGACTGTTTGTTGGTCATCAATTTACTGGTGTTTGGGAAGTTGTACCTCGCCGGTCAATGAACTAGTGGCTGGTAAAATTCCAATCATACATCATAAAAAAAGTCTTGTGTAGCACTTTCTAGATAACGTTATGACTAACCTCTTAAAAGACGATTTTCAGCTAGCTATTGAAGGATGTCTGTGTGTGTGTGTGTGTTCTGCTCAGTAGTTCGTTGTGTGAGAAGTGTTCGTTAAAAGTGGAAGGCTCGAAAGGTTTGGTGGTAGGGAGGATAAATTGATTGATACGTCTGTGAAGTTTCAAATATTTAGATGACTAGGACACTTGCTTCGCTGCTATGCCATACCATCATCTTCTTTGCCAAGTCAGTGTTCACTGACATTGGATCAAATTAGAAAAGAGTCATGCCTGGTTAAGCCAAAACCTGAAAATCAATCGATAAAGTCTGGATTACCAAGTGCTTGCATTCCTATTTTACTGACAGGAAGCTGTACACTGATGACAGTTGGGAAGTCCTCCACTGCTTCACTTGCTCTAGCTGGTATTCCTCAGGGAGCTGTTCCACCTCCTTTTCTTTTTTCCTTCTTCTTACATGACTTGCCCCGTCCTGATGAAACCAACGTTTGTTATTATATGCCGATGATCTTACTGTTTCTATGCCTGTTCATTCACAATCGGGCTATTCTGAAATAAATAACTTTTTTATCAGAAATTAGTCAGTGGCTCTTGTCAAATGGTCTTAAGCTTAATCCTTCCAAAGTGGTCAAGCAGTTAATTTCACTTAGGGTGAACTAGTTAGTTCACACGGTTCCACTATCACATAGATGGCAGGGAAGTTGAAACTAAATTGAATGTTCAATATATTGGGTCATGTATTTCCTCTGATCACCTTTCCTGGTCCCTTCCCCCACATCATGTTCGTTTCCAGAAAGATATTTCGTTTGATGCTGCATGTAAGAAAGTTATCATTGAGTCAGTCTCTACTGTTACCCTTTGTTAATTCTTGTGGAGTATTTCTGCCAATACTTCTTTACTGGAGGTGGATTGGTTTGGTCATATTCTAAGAAGACAAAACCATCAAGTGAGTGAGATCACACGCCAGGCTCTCTCTGTCGAGTAGTACCCGAACGAGAAGTGGCGAGTTGGTCGTCAGTGCGAGATTTACATGGAGGAGGTCATGTGAATAGGAGATGAAGGCCTGTGGGGGGTGGGAATGTGGAGCCAGGTTAAAACGTTGTTAGAGAACCGAACGCAGTGGAGACTTGGGCGGTTTAAGCCCTATGTTCCTCTAGGAAATAAAGGAAACATTAATGATATATATATATATAAGTATTGGTTTGTTGTAGGGATTTTGTTTGATTGCATGGAGGATTTGATCATGAGCTGACATCAGTTAGAGAACCACTGGAAAACCTGGGAGTACTGGACAGCTGTTTCGTCCTAGTTTGGGACTCCTCAGCAGTACGCACCCACCGGGATTCGAACCCAGGACCTTCTGGTTACAAGGCGAGCTCGTAGACCATTGAGCCACTGGGACCCGATCCAATGGTCCTTGAATTCTAACTTCTGCCAGTTCACGACATAGCGCGACCACTTCGCAATGTCTTCTTCGGTGAGTTACTGCCTCATCTTCAACCTGCTGTACCCTACTGGTCACGGCTTCCCACTAGAACCCCAGGTTAACTGCCTGAATAGGGCCAGTCACTAGTGAGCATCAGATGAATTTTTAAGTATTGGTTTGTTGTAGGGATTTTGTTTGATTGCATGGAGGATTTGATCATGAGCTGACATCAGTTAGAGAACCACTGGAAAACCTGGGAGTACTGGACAGCTGTTTCGTCCTAGTTTGGGACTCCTCAGCAGTACGCACCCACCGGGATTCGAATATATATATATATGCACATTGGGTGTTCAGTGGTAGAACCGTTGTCTGGGATTCGATTCCCTATTGCCTACACTCCAAAAACGTTACCTTGTGTAGCCACTAGTAAGTTGGGTAAATAGAAAAAGAAAGTTGGGCTAAGTGAGTCTAGGAAGCTACTGTTATTATTATTATTATTATTATTACCAGTATTATTATTGGTCATTGTAATCTTTGGGATCTATTCGGTTCTCATTATTCTTCCTACAGTTATACTTCCTCCCCCTCACTCCATATATATTTCCATCATAATGGTTCTGTAAAGTGACGCCAAATTTGTACGGTTGAACTTTTTTTTTTTGAAAATTTTATCCGATCAGTTATTGTTATGTTTCTGTTTGTATATATGACATGCCTCATTACATGCATCATTAAAAATTTCCTTTTTGGTAATATTCCCCTGTTTCTTTCCACAGTATACTAAAGATATGCTTATATCGAAGATAACTAAAAAGTGTTTAAAGCCGGATGATGGCAAACTCATCGATTTATGGGTGTTAACAAGGTAAATGTGCATATTCTTGTTTTTATGATTATTATTATTATTACTATGATTCCCTTTGTGCTCTGATTGGATCACACATCTTCGAATGCAGCAGTGGTAGGATATTTTTCCCTTCCAACGTGCTTCATAATTGTCCTTAATGTTTCATCTTATCCATGTCACCCTGGAAAACGCATGCAACCGGGGTTTTTTTTTCTCACTCGAGGAGGGCTTTGTTGGTATGTGATGTTGTTACGCAATGTTTTTTTTTTACATAAACGAGTATGTTGTTGATGTTGGTCCCGTCGCCAGAGGAGTTCTTTATTGATATCTATCTCAACTTCAGTAGGTATGATGGGGAGGGCAGCAAACACGTTTAAGACACAAGTCTCTGAACCATGGTGGAGGAGGCGATGACTGACTGACTGACTGTACGTTAGTGTTGAAGATCCTAAATGGCTTGTCCAACTGACTGTCTTACTTTTCCAATGTTTCTACCTCTTATATGTTTGTGTATAAGGACACACTCTATCCATGGTGTTTTTGATTTGTGTAAAAAAATGTGCTTAAACATTCATTCAACTTTCAAATCGTAGACCATCATGAATTTGATTGAAATCCGTTCTATTTATTAATGGAAAAAAAATAGTACCATGATTCCTTTGTTCAGTTAGTGTAATGCACTGCATCCATTCTTGTAGAAGGTTGTGAGTGAGTACACTTATTATGCAATGCTAACAGTGCTTCAAAATGTGTGTATGTGTGTGTGGGTGGGTGTCTTGCTCTAGATAACATTCATATTTAGTGCATACTTCAGTTGGAAGTAAGCTTTCACACTTCTTCACAAGTTTATATATGTGTAAAACTTGAGCACAGTGGTAGTAAGTAATTCCATATTAGTTTGTTTATTAGATGGATATATGACACACAGTCAGTGAAACAGTATTATTATTTACTGGATGACAAGGTTTCAAAGACAATTTAGTGCTGTTCATAATGATTTCATCAATTATTATCAAACGAATTTGAAACTTGATTATTATTATTATTATTATTATTATTATTACAGTTTTCTTTGTCCTCTCCTATTTGTCGTCGTTGGGCTAGTAGAATTCTCCAGATGGCCGTCTGGGACAAGTGTTGAAGCAATCCTATTACTACAAGTGTTTGTAGTTGAATCGATAAACAAAGCTTCCGTTATCAATCTCTCCCTCCACACTGCGGCTGCATTAGAATTTAAAACTGTCATCCTATTGTATGGTTGTGCATAACTGCATGTAGTGCTATAGCTGAACTATTCTCTAGATTTCTTATCTTATTTGCGTCAACCAATCTAGATTTTGCTAGGTTTTTATGTTCCGCTAGTCTGACTGCCCCTGTTCTACTAGTTTGACCTATGTATTTGAACCCGCTAACAATCATTGCAGGCAAGGAATTAGATAAACTAAATTGTTTAGTTTTAAAGGCTCCAGAGGATTGATCCTTTAACCGACAAAGCTTGTTTCTAATTGAGTTTGTGCGTTTTAATGCTAGTTTTGTGCCTGCCTGCCTGCCTGCCTTGTTAAGTATTCCCCACTGCAAGGTTTCCGAAGTCCCTTTCTTGTATGGAATTACCATTGAATGATTTAGATTCCTTATTGCTGGTGTCGTCATTAATATTATTATTATTATTACTGTCGCTACTATCATTATTTATTTTATTTTTTACATTTCTCTTCATATTTCTTGACTAATTTATCTGGATAATTATTAAGTTTCGAAGGCTTCTTTTATGTGTATCACTTCCTGTCTTAGATTTTCCTTGGAACTACTTATTTTTTGTGCCCTGTCATTTAAACACTTCACCAATCCTATTTTCACTGACATAGGATGGAATGATCGGAATACCAAGTATCTGTTTGAATGTGTGGGTTTCCTGTAAACACACACCCGTGTGTTTTACCTCCCCATCTTCTTTCCTTTTTTTACATTGCAATCTAACACTGGGAGCTCCCCCGCTACCTAACTTTCCAATTCATCATAAGTGAATTGAATTGCCTCCACCATCGAGTTGATGTGTTCGAAAAAATCTATCTAGATCTTATGTCATCTACATACCTCCACCATACTTTTTGGGGTAAGGGGATCTGAACGTTTCAATCGCTATGCTTTTCCACCTATCCATGAATATTATATCTGCTACAATCGGAGATATTGGTGATCCCATAGCAACTCTTTCAGTTTGTTTGTATATTTTCCCTTGGAATTTAAATCCTATAGTAGAAAACTATAGAACTCAACTTTCAAAGTCGTGTGATTATAATTGATGACATGATTATGAACAATAAGTGAATTTTGTTCGGAACTTTGTCATCCAATAAATAATAATAAAACTGTTTCACTGACTGTGTGATATATGCATCTAATAAGCACACTAATGTGGAATTTCTTCACAAGTTTATCAGTCATCTCCGTCTCTCTCTTGATGATGATAACCTTGAATGTGATCGATTGTTTCTGGACATTTTTCTCACTTGTATTTTTTGAAATTTTATTGACGTGAAGGTTGACGTTTCACCTGTGTAACTTCTTGCCCGACTGAAAGCTGCTACCTTGACGTGATGGTAGGGCTTGAACACCGCAATGACCTATTCAAGCTATACTGGCTGAGACTTATGTCTCTTGAGGTCCTACCATGCCAGAAAGGTTGTTTGGATAGTGGTTAGACAAAAAGCAGCTACCCAACACTATGATACATAAAAACTCACAAAATAGCATGCCTGATCGGCCGTGGCCCGGATTAACAACGATCGCGCTTCCTGCTGCCGTGTCACAAGGCAGGAGTGATAAAAATGCTAGTGAGACACACCAAACAATAAAGAACGAACAAAAACAGGCCGCGTGTGACCGGCCTCAAGCAGTTGTCCCCTGGGCTCTGCGGTCACGCAACCAACTTCCACGGTGTGGGCAGCCGGGAAGTAACAATCGCCCTCACAATCCGAAATGCACACGTAACCTCTCTAATACTCATTCATCTTTTTCGTCATCTTCACCTCTTCATCATCTTGCTTTCCTTCCACTGATGCAACTCCTCTACTTGATGGCTCTTCACTTCCGCTTCACTCTGTGTCCACCAAAAACGACTGAAGCCAAAAAACCACCACCGATAGTCTCCTAAAGCCACGCCATCAATTTCATATAGGAGCTTTTAATGTTTGGACACTTTGCCAAATAGGACAACAAGCATCACTAGCCAAGACTCTGACATCCCGAGCTATTGATGTATGTTGTGTTTCAGAAACACGCATACAAAACCCAAGTGTGGTTATTCATCTAACCCCACCTGGCCAACAGTTTGAATCTGCGAAATTCACCTTGAGAGTGTCAGGAGATGCCACAGCTAGTTCACGAGGAGTAGCTGGTGTAGGGATAGCTTTGAGTACTAGGGCAGAAAAGACATTGCTTGACTGGATTCCGGTAGATAGCCAAATGTGTGCTGTCTGTCTGAACGGATCAGTAAAAAGGAGAAAGGACTGCACTACTCGCCGACGCCTTTTCGTAATCTCCACCTACGCCCCCACTGACTGCAGTTCAGATGAAACGAAGGATGTGTAACTTCTTGACAATTAAGTGATAAATTCTATCTATCTATCTACCGATGTTGACGTATACATTTACTCTTCGACTTCTCGAAATTCTCCAAGATTCTCGATATTTCGCTTGTCTACAGCGTTTGTACATTTCCCTTGTGGAATTGATGTCCGTGGTTGTCTGCATACGCATATACAAATATGAGAGAAACTTCTTACATTAACCTCCTCCCACACACACACACACACACACACATTTTATGAATTTGAATAAAGCAAGAACAAGAGTGATCTGTTGTGCAGAGTAAAGTTGTACCATCCTTTGTGTTATATCGTTGGCTACTTTCTCAACAACTGTTTTTTACAGCCCAAAGTTATTATTAAGTTTCTCTACAGAAACAATTTTACAGATACAAATTTTAGATGTTTCGATAAAGAAACAAAGAAGACGAAATTTGCAGTATAAAATGTGATGTCGTCATTCTATTCCACAGGTTCTCATCAGCTGCACACACCACTACTAGACATTACAATGGTTATATAAATCACATAATATAACATACTTTAGTGTTTGAGTGGTAGGAGAGTAGAGATACTACTATAAACTTGACGCATCCAAAATGAAAGCATTACAATTTTTTTTAGTTTAAGTTTTCATGATTAATTCATACGCTTTTAAAGTTGAAAAGATGGTGGGGGAGGGGTAAGACAGAAAACAGAAAGAAATTAAATTAACAGAACAGTGGTTGCTTGTAGCTTGTTCACATAGCAACTCAAAAAAAACAACAACAAAAGCGGTTACAGTTTATGAGGTTAAGATTTGTTCAATGAGTTGAGATGACTGAATTAAATAACTAAGTATTAATGTAATCAAAATCAAAATTCAGTTACCAACTAACTGTTTTGTGAAATAATTTTTCCGGCTTTCTGTGTTACCCCTCCCCCTTCTTTTTTCAACTTTGAAAGCGCATAAATTGGTAATGAAATCTTAAACTAAAAATTGTAATGCTTTCATTTTGGATGGGTCAATTTTATAGTATGTCTTCTCTACTACCACTCAAATGTTAAAGTATGTTATTGTCATCTATATAACCATTGTAACTTCGAGGATGTGGACTTCGCCTGCGATGATATATGTCTGATTTCCCACAGACTGGAAGATATGCAAGTGAAAAGCAACAAGTTGACAGAAGAAGCATCAAAGATAGGACTTCAAGTGAACATAGAGAAAACACAGGTGATGAATATTCCTGGCCAACACCAACAGCAGCAACAACAACAGACAACGATCAGCCAGCATAAATGAGAGGAACCTGAAAGAAACAACCTCCTTTACCTACCCACCTACCTGGGATGCATAGTTTCAACTACAAGCCGACGGAACTGACGAGGATATCAAAGCCAGAATCGGAAAAGCAAGACAGGCTTTCATTACCCTTAAGTCTGTGTGGAGGTCAACATCACTCACCATCAAAATGAGTATAAGATCCGGATTTTCAACTCCAATGTAAAGTCAGTCAGTGCTACTCACCATACGGATCAGAGACTTGGTGCGTCATAAGTAGCATCTCAAACAAACTTCAGACCATCAATAACAGTTGTCTTCGCTCAATACTCAAGATCAGATGACCGGTCAGAAAAGATCAGCAGTAATGAGAGATCTCTGGGAGCGAACCAACCAGGAACCGATTGTGCAACAAATAGGTAGGAAGAAATGGAGATGGATTAGCCATACCCTGAGAAAACAAACCATCAAGTGACATCACTAGACAAGCCAGTGCTTGAGTGGAAGCAGCGAGTTGGTCGTCAGTGTGAGGGTGACTTGGAGGAAGTCATGTGAAGAGGAGATGAAAGCACATGGGCAGACTTGGAGCGGAGTGAAAAAGTTGGCAGAAAACAGAAAGCAATTGAGACGCGCAGCTGAAGCCCTATGTTCCTCTAGGAATTAAAGGATATAATAATAATAATAATAAATTATCATCTATATAACCATTGTAATTTTAGGTAGTGATGTGCAGCTGATGGGAATTTGTGAAATAGAATGAATATATCATTTTATACTGCAAATTTCGTCTTCCTTACTTTATCAAAATTTATCAAGGCAACCACATGTATGCAATTAACATGTGTCTGCAGGAGTACTTACATTGGAAGAACAGAAAGAGGGACACACCGTCTCAAGGGAACAAATGCTTTGAACACCCCCATCGCTGGGCATCTCCTTAACATGTGTCATAACGTGGACGTTGCAAGATCTTTCAAAATTATCAATAGACAAGAGAGCTAACGTCTCCTTAAGTTTGCCAAAACAATCTCCATCAAACGCCTGTAACTCGATTTATGCTTTCACAAAGAAGTGGTCATCAGTCTTCCTTTGCCGTCCTGGTAACTAACTTGTGCGTCGGTGGCACAGTGGTTAGGACTCTCGCCGACCATGCACATGGTCCGGGGTTCGAGCCCGCACCGACGCACATCTGATATCGATGGTCGGCCTGCAAAATTTGGGCTACCGATATCCATGCTGAAAATTCCATACTTGTACCGAAAATACAGTGTGGAATCAAGCTGTAAATCAAAAATTAAAATCAAAATTAAAATGTTTTCATCCCCTCATCTGATTACATAATGATCATTATATATCGGAAAAAAGTGTTTATTATTATCATAGGAATTGTATGCATATACTGATTGATTGATCGATTGATTCTTTGTCTAAAATTTAACTCTGTGCAAGTATGTTAACATTGTTTCTGTAGATATACTTAACGATGATACCTTTGGGCTGTAAGCAGCTGATGAGAAAAAAGCCAACAAAATAAGACAAAAGATGGTAGCATTTTATTCTGTACAAATCAGTGTTGTTCCTCTTGTGCTTTTTTCAAAATATGAAAGAATCGATGTCATGTCTTTTGACAACCGGTTTGATGTTTACGGATGCGAAGTGGGCGTCGTACACTTTAATCAATATAATGTTGTTTTCTCTCATAGGTACTTGCAGTTTATCTTCATAGGTTTTGTTGGTTTTAAATCACCGAAAATACCCATTGAGTCATGAAGGAAACAAAAGACAGATTCAGCGAAGAAAATTTTCTTTATCGACGAAATCATCTTCAGAGGCTGACTGAACAGTCGTATTTATACTAAGAAAAATGTATAGTGGTCTATTATTGAGTAATCGGGGGGTGACATAATTGATATAATTAATCACAAGTGGCTTTAGAAGTGAAAATTAAAAGTTGTAAATTACGTGGTACTCAACGGGACAAAGATAGAAATTTGATAAGGTTAAAATTGCTCTTGAGTGGGAATAAAGATATTTAAGAGGCAATTTAACAAGTGTGAAGAGGGTGTGAAAATGTACAGAAGGAGCATATGCAATTGATAATAGTGAATTAATTAATTAAGCAGACTAAAAGTAAAATTAAGAACAAAAGAAAAAATCAAAAATTGTTTACAGGGAACGATTAGTGAAGAGGTTACGACCCCAAGGTAGAATAAGAGACTGGACAAACGTTTTCTGTATGCAGAGTTCGGCGTTGTATTGATGAATTGCCAGCGCCTCCGCCATACATAAAAACCGAAACCGGACGCGCTTTGTACCATTTGGCTTCACTTTGTAGATGATCTTGAAAGATGACTCTGGTGGAGCTACGTGGCCTGAGTTCACTAAATGCTCGAGAATTGAGCTCGTAATTGTCTTACATTGTCCCTTTGTTAACTATGCCGGATAATGTTCAGAGTTGCGTTTGGAAAGCGTGCGCTTTGTGCGGCCAATATAACTAGCTCCACACGAGCAGGTGAAATTATAAACACACATGGAGGTGGCCCACAGCGGCAGTTTATCCTTCACACATCCGTTGATCATTTGTCAGCTATAGAAATGGATACGTAGCTCAGCCATAAAGAAGGCTTTCCTCAGTGATCTGCATAAGCGATTCTTCAGGATCTCAGCTGCGGTATCACCTTTGAATTCATTACTCATAAACAGAAGTTTTTTCGGCACCGTCTGGATTCTTTCAGGCTTTTCCCTTTAACTTCATGTTTTTCTCAATAAATCTTGGAGGGTATCTATTCTCTATGAGAACTTGTCTGAGTCGCTCCAGTTCCCCATCGGTTGTATTACTTGAACATATCCTCCTTATTCTTGAAGATAAAGAATGGATCAGATTTTTCTTTCTTCTTAAAAAGACCCAGCTATGGAAATTTGTGTACTGACCATTCCATGTTGGTTTCCTGTAGATCGATCTTTGAAGAGAACCATCAGATCTCCTCTTTAGAAAAACATCCAAGAAATGGAATTCCGAGTTAATCTCTGATTCCGACGTGAACTTGATGGCACGATGGCAGCTGTTGAACTCCTTAGTTATCAATTCGATGTCGGTATTGTCGTCAAATATGATGAAAGTATCATCCATGTATTTTTCGTACAGATGAAAACTGTCGATGGTGGGCCGTAAATACTATTCTCCAAACTTGTTTTCATTCCCTGTGGTTTCATATCGCATGACGCCCTCACTCTATCCTTCTCTCCTCGTCTTCGCATCATCGAACATCATCGATATGACTATTAGAAGAGACATAATATTCAATTCCTCCACGTCAGTATGTGGTGAGAGCTGTCTGCTAGCCAAAATCGGGAGACAGCAATTTACGTCAATGTTTACGTCCGGAATCGGAGTCACGAGAAAAAAAACAATAACAAAGCTTAGCCTTGAGGAACTCACCAACCAATCACAACAGAATTAACGTGTGCAAATACTATTCTCAGATATGCATGGTTTAACTTGCTAAGAAATGGCCACAAGGGGATGACAGAATAACCTTCAGCAAGGAAAACCAATAAGAAGAAGGTGTTCTTCTGCTGATAATAATGTACATTAAAGTCTATAAATATCTGTTGATTTTCTCAATAAACGATCTGCTGCACTGGCGCCCTTGTCTTCTGTCGTTACAAGTATACATGCAGGCAATTCGGCTAGAAGAAGAGATACATATCTTAAACAAGTGAGACGCCGAGATTGCCAAGGAATTTCCATGAAGCGTCTGGTGTACACAGTCGAATCTGCAATCAATAGATACATTCAAAGGTATATCTCCATAGAAAATCAAAACAAGTGGTGATTCAGCGAAGAGACTCTTTTCAACAAGGAATTTATCATCAAGCTGTACAATCGGATAGATATGGTTTTTAAGAAGTTATTTCCGGTGAGGGAATTGAATCATAGGTGTGAATGCGTAAAATAAATAAAAATAAATAGTAGTATGAAATGCAATTAAAAACTAAAATTATTGTGATTATAATCATAGTTAAATGTCAAGTGGAAAAGCAAATTAATGTCATGTATATAGAATAATTCATAGGATGGATAGAACTTGAAAAAGGGTGTGCAGTTATTGGATTAGTAGACAAATCGAATAGAACAAAAACGTTACGTAATATTGTGTGAAATTTAATAGCATAGAATTTAACGTTTTAAAAAAGAGGATTGATTTAGAACGACAAGCGGAACAAGTGAAATAATAATACCGGGGACAGTTCAAAGTGAGAATAGTAGTAATAACAACTGACGTAATAAAGGAAGAGTATACAACTTGAATAGACAAAATGAAAAATCGGGATTACCATACTTTAGCATAGAGGGATTAAGACCATGAAAGTTGGAGGGGAGGGGAGGGGTTGAACGAACTTTTTTCTGTACAAAGAGATCTATCTGGCTTTTCTGTTTCGATAGCTAAAAAGATGGCTTCAGCAATACAACAGATGAATCGGGTACGTAGGGATTTGGGTAAATTACTCTTTGCCTTGTAGATATGACTTTATAAAGGCGGAAGCTATAGAGAAGATGATAAGGTGATCATTATCGACCAGATGTTCAATGATCAGAGCTAATCGACCAATGCAAAAGGCAGTCACTACTTCGACAAAGGGTTAACTTTCAGATCAGCAAAATCGACCAGAAGATGAGAAAATCTTTGGAAAACACTGATCACATTCAAGGTTACCATCAAGAGAGATGGTTAGTGAACTCATAGCGCAGCATGATAGCTCACTTCAAACTGAAGTATACGCTGTACATGTTACACTTACGTAGGAGGAGAGCGAAAGTCTCATGACTACTACTAAACCCTTTCCAGCTCAGAGAATATAATGCCATACTGAATATATGGTGACGTAAGGAGTTCATTAATTGATTGTCTGATTATTTATTAGTATGTGTGTGTTTATGTTTTATTGGCCTAAATTTAATAATGTTTGTCTGCCTAAGATATATTATAGGTAAGAAATTAACACACCTTAATAGTAATAATAATAATAACCCACATTTACAACCAGTTTGTAATATACACAACTGACACACACACGTGTGTGCTGTTCTGTATCTCTGTACATTGCTCATATACTATCATAAAGTTATGATTGAGAAAGTCTCTATCTACCCTGTCTAATCTGTCTAATTGCTTGCTACTTGGCTAGTTATGAGTGTTTTCTAGTCAATGTTGTCTAGGTGTAATGCACAAATCACTTGTGTGTGTGTGTGTGTTACGACATCGTTGTCACCGAATTTCACAGACTAAAATCGGCCTTATTGTTGGTGGCTACTTTCCATATCACCAGGATATAGGCGTTTTGCGTCATTCCGATTATACTTGTGCAGTATGTCTGCATTTGGACACGTTTGTCAGTCCTATCTCCTCTTGTAACCACCCAAGAACGTGGTCGGTTATTTTCAGAGATTTTCTCATCCTCTTGTCCACTCTTGTTGTATATTGGCATTAGTTTGATTCTATCCACCATTAGTGACAGCTTTAGAGACCGAGAGTGGAAGACATGAAAAGATTAGATGTCTTTGATCATAGGTGCTTGCGTTCTATCTCCCGTGTGAAGTGGCATAATAAGGTGAGCAATATTGAGATTAGACCTCGGTCGAGTTCTCTGAGCGTCGGTGGCTTAGTGGTTAGGACTCTCGCCGACCATGCAAATGGTCCGAGTTTCGATACCCTACCGAACCACACCTGATATCTATGGCTGGCCCGCGAAATTTCGGCTACCGATATCCATCCTGAAAATTCCATACTTGTACCAAAAATACCGTGTGGAATCAAGCTGTAAATCAAAAATAAAATAAAATAAGTAAACAGGGGAAATCAATCGACGAAGTTGTGAAGTTACACATATTGAGATGGTTAGGATATGTGTTACGTATGCCTTCTCATCGCCTTCCTTGACGAGCAATGTTAGCTGATATAGGGTCAGGCTGGAAAATAGCCACCGGAGGTCAGACAAAAACATGGCTTCACCAGTCAATGAAATCTACAACAGTTAGTCTAAGCCAGCCAGCCACGTAGGAAGGTGTAGACGGGCTTCCTGACTGGTTGGGGTCCTCGGGACGGTGAAAACCAATGAAGGCTGGAAACAATTGGTGACATGGCTCAAAATCCTCGTTGTCCATGGCTGGTGAAGATGCATCCACTCCTTGTGACTTATGATTTCCAATGAAACTATATTGTTCTTCGTTATTACTCTTCCTTTGTCTCACACCTCTGCTTACTGTCTGTATTATGCTTTTTCTTGTACTTTCTTCTGTTGCTTTGTGTGCTACATGGAGGGAGTGTGGTGACTTGAACTGGCGCACATGTGCAAAGTTCTATGTCGAAAATAGACAGATAGACAGAGCAACCATTAATACTAGTAGTAGTTGTTGTGGTGAGAGCTGGCTGTTAGTCAAAATTGGTAGACAGTGATTTACGTCAATAATGTTTATATCCCCAGCATTTGTCGTGAGAAAAATGAGAACAAAGCCTTTGCGTAGGTGGATACAGTTAACATATATAGGTGATCTGACATTCAAGAAACAGCCACAAAGATGTGAAACATTAACTTTCAGTGAGAAACAACCACCAATCAGAGGACGGTGTTTTTCTGCTAATAATAATCTCTAAAATATACATAAAAAATCAATAAATATCTGTGTTGATTTCCTTAATAAAAAGGATTTGTTGCCTGACCCTTGTCTTCTGTTGTTACGACATCATTTCTTCGTCCCTTCACCACCAACCCCCTCTCCCGTCCCGGTTTTCTAACTGGTTTCCCTTTCTTCTCTTTTTGTAGAATTAATCATTGGGATCATGAAATTGAGACTACTGTCTGCCTGACAGACAATTACCTCATGCTTATTAATTTTAATTTTATCAATGAAGAATGTACAGCCAATCGGATTGCCTTAAAGTCTATCAAAACTATACGCATTGGTAATCTTCTACAACCGAATTGGTCTGTATTACCGTAAGTATTATTATTATTACCATTATTTTGATCTTCTACGTTGTTCGAGTTGAACGTAACAGGCTCCACGGCCGCCAATCTCCTCTATTTACTTCGCTTATCTCATGGCTAAGCGAGACTAAGTAATAGTGCATAGGTCTGGAATCAAACGCCGGACTAAGTGCGTTTCAATGGAGATTTTATCGCAAAGCAATATCACACAACTGTTTTGTCCTGGTTTAGGACTCTCTTCATCAGTAGCGCTCAGTCAAGACTCCACCAACCACTGTTTTGAATCAGTAACTTTCCGTAAGTATGCAGCCAAACTCGTTCACAGTTCACTCACTCGTAAATTCTAACTTTGTCAATGCTTGATGTAGCTCTACTGGCAACCACGAAGAAGGATATATTGAACATCCACTTCCCCTTGATATATCTAGTGTGTTAATAAAGTTTATAGTTCACGCATGATCGAAACCTTTTCCAAGTCACTGAATGATCAAAAGGACTTGGCCTCATGATCCTTCTCAAGGTCTTGGGATTAGTCCGTCGTGGGAATTATGTTACGGGTACACATTGTTGGACAGTTGTAAACTATGACGGAACAATTGTCCAGTACTCCCTGAACAGTTTTCAATTATTCCCTCCCTAATTATCGATGTGTTTGTTTGTGATGATTTATATGAAGATTACAGTAGTTTAAGTTTGTACACATGTGATGGTAGAGAAGAATGAATACAAGGTACTGACAGTTCATCTAGTCAACATACCTAACCACAATACATACAATAAAAGTGACTCATGATTGCTAATACCAAAGATATGGAAGACATTATTACCACTAGTCAAATCACAGGATGATAAATAAGATAAAATGTTCGACACTAGTAACTAGTGTGATGCTTCCAGTCCTCTGATTGGTGTAGACCGAATTCTATCAGTCAGGTTGTAATGTGATCACCATGCCACTAGTTCATCACTGCATACAATACATATCTGTTTGAACATTCTATTTGATGTTAGAGACAGAAAACATTTCCCACGGTTGTATACTGACTGCATTAAGAACAGAACACTACACATATGTATAATTGAACTATCTACTTCTTGCTGTTTGATGTAAACCGAAATAACACCCTCAGTGATTACTTAACGAATATAAACTGTACTAATATAAACAGCGGTTTGATTGATGAAAAATGCACCATGAATTCCACGGATTTTTTTTTCAACTTAAGTACATTTTAGGTTATGGAAATAACCAGCCAACAACAGCAACATCCACCGCCAGTCACCCACCATCAATGGGAGGGATTTGAAAGAGGTCACGTCATTCACTTATCTTAATTAGGGAGCATTGTCTCAACTACAGCCAGTCGGAACAGACGAGGATGTCAAATCGAGCGAGAACCAGGAAGGCAGGCGAGAAACACATTCATCAACCTGAAACAAACCAATCTGGAAATCTTCGTCACTCAGCCACCATCAACAACAAAATTCCATCGGATTTCCAATACAAACGTCAAGTCAGCCAGTTCTTCTATACGGAACGGATCAGAAACTTGGCGGGAGGGGCGGGTCACAAAGAATATTTCCAGCAGCCTGTTGCAGACCTTCATCATCAACAACAACTGTCTTCGCTGGCTCTATACTGAAGATCAATCATATGGGCGGGCCGGAAAGAATCACCAACAAGAACAAACTGTGGGAGCAAACAAACAAAAGAAGAACCAATCGCCAACCAACAAATAAGCAGGAGAAAGTGGAGATGAATGGATTGGACACTCGCTCGGTGAGGAGGCCGCCGCTGGGTGACAGGCCAGTGCTCGAGTGGAACCAGGTGGAAAGGGAAGCGGCGAGTGGGACGTAACTGTGAGGAGGACATGGAGGAGATCGTGTGAAGAGGAGTTGAAACAGTATGGACTAACATGGATTCAGGTGAAAAGTACAGCAGAAGACAGTAGCAAGTGGAGACGTGAAGTTGAAGCTCTGTGTTCCACTACGAATCCAAGGGAACAATAATAATAATAATTACATTTTGATCTTCTATTTGATTTAATAATAACCCTTTGGGAACACGTTCTTTCCAATGAGGATGTTAGAACATTTTGTCGGTCCTACTTATATATATATATATGTCACCACAACTGATCAGGTGGAGAGAGCCTGGATAACCCAAAACTTCCTTCTCTCTCTCTCTATTGTATACATTTTCCCACTCGTTCAGTTTGTTTTAGTCGATTGAGATATGACCTCTAATAGGTCATATTTAAAGTGTTTACAAGCTCCTGTCTAATTCGCAAATTCCTACTAATCTTGAAGAATGGTCTGATTGTGGCTGGCAACATATTGCAATCCATGAGATAACTGTTCTTCACTTATGTCTTTGGTTTTCAAAATGTACTTCTGAACATCTAACAATAGACTTTCAACTAGATATTATGGATTTCTTGAAGCAGAGACAAAGCAGATATATCATCACATTTTGATGTGGTTGTGTTCAGGAAGCTTTCATCGCCCCCCAACCAGGCGACATCTTCAGCGCCCATACTTCAATTCGAATTGAAGTGAACTTTTAAATTTCTCCACGAGTATATTAATCATCTCTGCTGGTCGGTGACGTTGGACGAGATTGGTTATTTTGGTGTGTTTTCATACCTTTTAGGCTACTTCTATTGGAACTGATTGTTTCTTTGACTTGAAATTTGACCCTTTGTGTGTGTGTGAGGTTTCTTTCTTTTCCGTTGATAAATTTTGTCTATCTCGATGTGTCTATTGATTCATGGAATCAAGGATAACGCGTATTTCGTCCTATTCCGGATTCATCACCTGGATGTACCTGCATTTCCCAGTGAGTGATGATGTTCCCACTGAGGCTCAAACCAAGTGGCCATAGGTTCAAACGCCAAAGTGTCATCCACAGGACCGATTGGGCCACGAGAGCCACACGCCCCCCTCATGAGTAACACGTAATATTAATTATGTAATTCGATTTTGACGTTTGAAACTGTGGGCACTGGGTTCCAGCCTTGGTCGGAGCACCACCAATCACTGCAGAATGCACATCTAGCTGGCAGACAACTCTCAAAATAGGAGAAAAAATGCGCGTTACCCTGGATTACACTGCTAGTCACCCCCACCATCCACCAATTAATTATACTCTGATCTTATGTTTGGCAAAAGTTGCTTGTGACTGTAATTCTACTGATCTTTGACAACTGGATATTGATGTAGTCAATAAAAATTACTCTTCAAATATATTGTCAACCATAATAATGATAATAATTACACAGTTTTGATTGTAGACAATGTTTACAAAGTGTACAGTGTGTATGAATTTAGCAAAGGTAAGAATGGTTGACCTCAAGAAGATAAGTAATTCAGAAAACAGCACACCAACAACACACTGCATGCCTTGAAACACAACTACAAAATGGGGTGGGAGTGTCCAAATTCTAAAAAATTATATAAGTAGATGGAGAGAGAGAGAGATTGGTTACTGAATCCTGCCTGGTTCATCGAGTCTACACACCTAACAAACCATATACAACAGAAATGACTCAATGCAAATACCAGAGATATGGAACATATATTCAAGTGTTGGTGGTAGTGTGATGTATCTAGTCCTTTCTTTGGTGTAGACTGAATTCTATCAGTCAGGTTGTAATGTGACCACCATGCCACTAGGTAGCTCGCCATGACGGCACACATTGATTTGATGGTATTAGATGATAGTTGGAGGCAATCGGCCACAGGAAGCCTTGGACATCACCTAGGTTTCGTGCTAGTTGGCACTCACCAGTCAAGCAAGGCGTATCTGCAACCACATTGAAGGAACTCATGTCCCTTCTGAGATTCGAACCCGCGTCACACAGTTCCAGCTGCAGTCAGAGACGTTACCACTTAGCTCTTCAGGCTCGCGATTGACCTCCTGTAGGACTGTAGTGGATATTCGACACTAGTAACTAGTGTGATGCTTCTAGTTAATCGCTAGCCCGAATAGCTCAGTGGTAACGTCTCTGATTGCAGCTCTCACTGGGTGACGCGGGTTCGAACCTCAGAAGGGACATGAGTTCCTTCAATGTGGTTGCAGATACGCCTTGCTTGACTGGGGAGTGCCAACTAGCACAAAACCGAGGTGAAGCGAGGCTTCCTGTGGCCGATTGCCTCCAACTATCATCTAATACTATTAAATGTTAAAATGTATTCAATTCAATTCACATTATAACATTCTAATATTTATTTTACTAAAAAAATATCTTATTTCCTATCGTACTGACTAACAACACTCGTCTTATTTCCCAGCCTATTGTCTGTTATTGATAACACTCTAATAAGGGTTCCGAATGTACTTTATCTTCCATTCTGTATCACGCATGTCTTATATTGATTTTATTCATCAAATGTCTAATTGCATCAATTTTTACTCATGTTATAGTAAATGAAGTGAGAAAATTGTGTGAGAGTAATGCCTTGTGATATGATGACAATGAGCAATCATAAATTGTGCTCAAAACGTGTGTTGTTGTACCTCCAGCAATAGACTTTTTTTCGGAGAAGGAAAGACATAATAATATTTCATTCCTGAAGGTCTCTTTGACTAAGAGAGAGGATGACAGTACACTAAGAAGGATTGTTTTTATAGGGAAATTACATCGACCATTTAGTACATTCACCCATATAAACGGAACTCGGTAGAGCGTCTGGTCGAACGACTCTCTCAATTGTGAAGAGCTCAAGATTATCGAAGAGTTACTTATTAAAATGGTTATCCAGATAAATTCGTTAAGAAAAACGCATGGATTTAGCACTGAAATAAGCCGTTTAAGTAGGGCAACAGCTCCAAACACAACCATTGTGCATGAAACTGTCATTCATCATCAGCGAAATAGCACTAAGTAGCACAAAAAAGGCCTAAACGATGAAATGAAACAGATAGAAGAAGAGTAGCTGGTAGGTGTCAAATTAAGAAGATCAGAAAAGGTCAAAAGCAAAATAAAAAATTGTGAAACTAGTAATGATCACATAAATAAGAGAGAATATAAGACATCTACAGATTTACCATATAAGGATGGGGACATTTGAGACCTTCCCTATGTAGGATTCTCAATAAAATAGGAATTAGTCTGGGATTCAAACCCTTCTGCAGACTCATTCAAGAAAGACAAGCTGTGTAGGTTAAAGGACAATGCATGTTGATCCAGTTAGGCAAAATAATAAAATTTACAAAATACCTTGAAATGACTGTGAGTCAAGTCAACAACATAAGTCATGGGTCAAACTAGTAGGTCGGGGGTAGTCAGATTATCAGAACATAAGAATTTAGTTAAGGTTAGAATGATTGACCCCACCCGGGAAAATAAGTAATTTAGAAAAAAGCCTAGTCATTGCACTGCGTGCATTAACAACTCACAACCACACAATAGGGTGGGTGGGACAGTGTCAAAATTCTAAGAATTAATATAGTTAGGTGGAGAGAGGGAGAGAAAAGATTGATTACTGAATCCTGCTTGGTTCATCGAGTCTACACACCTAACACACCATATACAACATAACTGACTCAATGCAAAATACCAGAAATATGTATGGAAGATATTATTACCACCAGTCTATCAGTTTTCGACATAGAACTTTGCACATATGTGCGCCAGTTCAAGTCACCACACTCCCTCCATGTAGCACACAAAGCAACAGAAGAAAGTACAAGAAAAAGCATAATACAGATAGTAAGCAGAGGTGTGAGACAAAGGAAGAGTAATAACGAAGAACAATATAGTTTCATTGGAAATCATAAGTCACAAGGAGTGGATGCATCTGCACCAGCCATGGACAACGAGGATTTTGAGCCATGTCACCAATTGTTTCTAGCCTTCATTGATTTTCACCGTCCCGAGGACCCCAACCAGTCAGGAAGCCAGTCTACACCTTCCTACGTGGCTTAGACCAACTGTTGTGGATTTCATTGATAGGTGAAAGTTGTTATTTGACCGCCGCTAGCTAGCTTTTTTCCAACCTGACCATATATCCGCTAACATTGCTCGTCAAGGAAGGCGATGAGAAGGCATACGTTACGCATGTCCTAACCATCTCAATATGTGTAACTTCACAACTTCATCGATTGATTTCCCCTGTTTACCTGGAACTCGACCGGCGCCTAACCTCAATATTGCTCACCTTATTATGCCACTTCACATGGGAAATAGAGCGCAGGCACCTATGATAAAAGACAGCTAGCTAATCTTATCATGTCTTCCAATCTCAGTGGCCAGGTCTCATAGCTGGCCATAAAGGAGGACGGAGCGGACTGATGAGCAGTACACCCACCTTTTGGTCGATAGTCGAATATGTCATCAACACCAGAGACGGCGTAAACTGGCAAATGCGAAACGAGCTCCCATGTATCCGTGCTGAGATTTCGTCAGAGATCAACCCGTTGGCACTGGCTGATGGTACTTCCCAAATAAGTGAAGCGGTCAACGTGCTCTACCACTTCACTTCCTATTTTTAAACTAGGCATCGATGTAGTCCAGTCCTGTAACATCATCTTGCATTTGGCGGGAGCGAATCGCATGCTAAACATTCGTAAAATACAGCACAAGGTTTTCAGAAGACTGCATTTTTTCAGCGTCTTCGCCTAACGGTCAGTCAAATCAGAGGAGGATAATAAATAATCTTAAAATTCTATTTCAATTCACGTAGCTTTTTGAGATATGGCGAAGATAAGCGATTAAATCGAATGAATAATGTTTCTTTAGGACAACATATTTCGAAACAGAATTTAAGATAATCGGTAGTGTTTGTGATTGTTTCATCTAATGTTTGTTATGTAAATAAGTCCCAGTTAGTGTCTTTCAACATGCATCTGAGCCTGCCTAGGTTGTTTTGTGAGTAGCATCTCCGTTGAACTTTACTGTAGAGGTGAGAGAGGACACAGTTTACAATTTATTTAGGATAGTAGGCTATATGCCTGTGTTAATCCTTTCGATTTATTGCATACAGGAGGTCCAATCTCGCCTTGAATGAATCAACGGATGGCGCTGATACGACGTGTTCCGGTAGGGAGTTCCAATGGTTCACAATTCGATGCGAAAAACGGATTTCCAGACGCAGACGATTCGACCGTGGTTTTTGAACCTTGAGGTGATGTCCTCGCAATTGGTTGGTGCTAGAAGGAAGAAATAATTTAGATAAATTAGCTCCAAAATCATTTCTTAGGATACGGTATGCTAGTATTAGGTCACCCCTAAGTCGTCTGTATGACAGTGGAAATAAACCCAGTCGACTTAACCTCTCCTCATATGACAGGGTTGAGAAACCCTTTATTAGCTTAGTTCCTACTCTTTGCACCCTTTCTAATAAGTCTATTTCGTATTTGAAACACGGGCTCGCTGCCTGGATCCCATATTCCAAATGAGGTCTGATATAAGTCGGATATAATATACGAAATATATCAGCGTCAAAGTTCGCAAAAGCCTTGCGTATGGCCCATAACATTCGAAAACCCTTAGTGGCTGCAGTTCTACAGTTTGTTGCTGTTTTCAAGTCATGCTGCACAACCACTCCCAAGTCCTTGTACTCAGTGACCACTGGGAGAGTAATGCCATTCATTGAGTAATTGTGCACGTGACTATGGGATACATGCATAACTACACTCTTGCTTAAGTTAATCTCCAAGGCCCAGTGCTTACACCAATCACTTAACAAGTTTAAATCTTCCTGCAAAGCAAGTTGATCACTGTCATCGTGCAAAGCCCTCCATATCTTGATGTCATCAGCAAACAGTAAGCAGGATGACTTAACTACCGATGGAATCTCATTAACATAAATCAGGAAAAGAAGTGGGCCTAGAATTGTACCCTGAGGAACGCCACTCTTAACCGATTCCCATGTTGATAAAACCCCGTTAACTCGTACTCTTTGTCTTCTGTCCTTTAGAAAGTCTTGAATCCAGTCGGTAACCACTTTATTGATTCCCAGACTACCTAACTTTACTAGAAGACCTGAATGAGAAACCCTGTCAAACGCCTTGCTAAGGTCTATGAATATGGCATCCACCGGTATATTAGCATCAGCTGAGCTTGCCCAACTTTCTCTGGCCAAAAGAAGGTTGGTCAAGCAAGAATGACCTGCTCTAAAACCGTGCTGTTCCACAGCGAAAAGTTTGTTCCCTTCAATGAACTGAATGATAGCATCACGAATTATTCTTTCTAGTAGTTTAACAACAATACTGGTCAAACTAACAGGACGATAGTTCTGAACTAAGTTTCTAGATCCGGTTTTGAAGACCGGACTAATGATGGCATCTTTCCAGTCTCTTGGACATTTAGACTGGTCCAGAGACATATTGAAGATTACCGACAATGGCTCGGCTATGCTTTCAGCCAATGCTGTTAATATACGTGGGTGGAGTTCATCAGGGCCACTGGACTTACCAGGATTGAGCCTTAGAAGCCACTTTAGGACAGTATCCTTTCCAATGTATAAGGGTGCCATTTTCAAGTTACCTTTTGGAAAATTTACAAAGCTGGTATCAATATTATCAGAGAATACTTGACTAAAGTGCTTGGACAAAGCCTCAGCCTTAGTCAAGTTATCCTCAGCCATGTTTGTCTGGTCATCTTCAAGCATAAGAGGTGGGATAGCATCACTCTTACGTGTTCTTCTCTTGATATATGAGAAGAGTCTTTTTGGGCAGCCTGGTGAACTTTTAACTAACTGGGTTTCGTAAGCTATCCTTGACTGGTGGATCAAAGTTTTACACTGGTTTCTGGTTTCACAGTATTTCAGCCGGAACTGCTGTAGCCCAGTAGAAACAAAGAGATTCCAGAACCTTTTTCTCCGTCTCAGGAGTGTTATAGCTTGTCTATTTATCCATGGTGGCCGATTTGTTGGCCTTTTAGGAACCCTCCAGGGGATGAGATCAGTGGTAACCCTCTCAAGTGTATTCTTAAATCTATCCCATTCATCTTCAATGGATGAGACAATGTTGACTGACCAGTCGGCAGTTGAAGCACGCTCCTTTATAGCCACTATGTCAGCATGCCAAACACTAGGCCGGGATTTGGGTTGAAAACTGACTAAATTGCCAGCCCTTAAGTTAAAATCTAACACCCCATGATCACTGTTTGCTAGAGGTGGATGAATAACTAGACCATCCACGTCGTCGTTGTCATGAGTAAGCACTAAGTCCAGCAAGGAAGATCCTTGGGTAGAACCGAATCTTGTACTACCTAAGACATGTTGTGTCAGGGCATTTTCCATGGTTGTCAAGAGTAACCGGCTGTCAAACTTATCAGCGGATCCTGGAGATGTGACAGCTACCCAGTCTATATGAGGTGCATTAAAATCACCTAGAATAAGACAGCTACTGTGTTTACTCCATTGTTTGAGGTGATCTAAAATGAAGTCATCACACTGACAATAGGGACTTCTATACAGAACTCCAATGAGTAGAGTGCCGGTTGCAAAGCTTACTTCACAGCTAATTACCTCACCTGTCCCACTGTCATGAGCTTCAGATTTCACGGAACGAACATGTAGGGAGTTGTTGATGTACAGAGCAACCCCGCCACCTCTACGACCCTTAACCCTGTCGCTGCGCAAGCAACTAAATCCGCATAGCTCAGGTGTGTCATCTAATCCCGAAACCAGCCATGTTTCAGTAATGGCCACAATACCTGGGCTAAGGTCTTCTACTAATACACCTAGCTCGTGAAATTTGTTCCCGATACTACGTATATTAGTGTACACTACCTTCAGGCTTCCTATGCGGTCTGGCTTATCCACACAGGTCTTGGAAGCATACGTTTCCAAGACCTGACTATTTGAAAACCCACCAGTTTAAGGTTAGTCTCACCATTTTTACGTCTTGTTTCTAGCTGGGACAAAACTTCTTTTCGTTTAAGTCTGTCTTCAAGAGATAAATCAGGTCTGGCTGAAATTCCTGACCCGGCAAGGTTGTGTACATTAGCCAGTAGATGATTCCGTTCATCAGGAGAACCTAAGACTACTTTAAGCAACCTACGCTGACTAGAACATTCATCATCTCTTTTGCCTATTCTAATCAGCTTTTTAATCGATACTCCAGGGAAATTCGCTGGGAGCATCTTCCTTATAATACTACTCACTAATTTAAGGTCGTGATCGTGCCTTTTCACGGGATCAGATTCTTTGGACTCTTCCAAATTTCCAACAATTATGTTAGAGTCTAAGGAGAGCTTGTCGTATTTAGCAGTGGCTACGTCCTTTCTCACCACTATTGATGCAGCCTGGCTACAGGTGACAGACGTTTGCCTACCATCAATATTACTATATTTCTTCCGACTGCTTATTTTTGTTACCCATTTATCATCTGCCTGCAGTTGCTTCTCAGGGCTGCTGCAGTTTTTGATGGTACAATCAAGATCAGTGTCTGCACCACCTTCATGGTGAACTTCGCTTACGGTGTTCTCTGGTTCTGAGATGCTGTTTACAGCTTCCGTTTTGTTACCTTTTCGCTTACTAAGACGCTTCGAACGCCTAGTAGGTTTTACTTCCGGGGTAACTGGGATAGTAACCGCCGGTGTGATAACATTCATGATGGCACTTACTGCGTCATCTTCAGACGGGCAGTCCGTGTCACTCTTACTAGCCACGCTATCATCAGGAAGTTCCATGGCTTTAGACAGCAGTTCGTGAGCCTCCCTTATTAAGGTCATCTTTGGGGAACAACACATTCTGCACATCCAGTGGGATGTTGGAGCAGTACAACGTTTGTATGCAGCTGGACGTAATCCAGTACACATCTTATGATACCACTTTTCACAGTTATTACACTGTATTCCATCATCTACCAAAAAGTAACACTCCGCCCTATTACATTTATGTGGTACTTTTGACATAATGAACTTCTACTGGAAACAGCCAAGACAATTTACCCAATATAGACTATATAAGTGGTTAAAATCAAAACTTAACAGACAAAAGTCAAGTTAAAGTTTTTTTTAAAATGTTCTTGAAGTGAATAACACAACAAAACAGCGATTTGTCAAAAACGTGAAAAAAACAATCTCTTTCAAACAGCGCGCGATATATAATGTCCTTTATACATCGCGCGCTGTTTGAAAGAGATTGTTTTTTTCACGTTTTTGACAAATCGCTGTTTTGTTGTGTTATTCACTTCAAGAACATTTTAGAAAAAACTTTAACTTGACTTTTGTCTGTTAAGTTTTGATTTTAACCACTTATATAGTCTATATTGGGTAAATTGTCTTGGCTGTTTCCAGTAGAAGTTCATTATGTCAAAAGTACCACATAAATGTAATAGGGCGGAGTGTTACTTTTTGGTAGATGATGGAATACAGTGTAATAACTGTGAAAAGTGGTATCATAAGATGTGTACTGGATTACGTCCAGCTGCATACAAACGTTGTACTGCTCCAACATCCCACTGGATGTGCAGAATGTGTTGTTCCCCAAAGATGACCTTAATAAGGGAGGCTCACGAACTGCTGTCTAAAGCCATGGAACTTCCTGATGATAGCGTGGCTAGTAAGAGTGACACGGACTGCCCGTCTGAAGATGACGCAGTAAGTGCCATCATGAATGTTATCACACCGGCGGTTACTATCCCAGTTACCCCGGAAGTAAAACCTACTAGGCGTTCGAAGCGTCTTAGTAAGCGAAAAGGTAACAAAACGGAAGCTGTAAACAGCATCTCAGAACCAGAGAACACCGTAAGCGAAGTTCACCATGAAGGTGGTGCAGACACTGATCTTGATTGTACCATCAAAAACTGCAGCAGCCCTGAGAAGCAACTGCAGGCAGATGATAAATGGGTAACAAAAATAAGCAGTCGGAAGAAATATAGTAATATTGATGGTAGGCAAACGTCTGTCACCTGTAGCCAGGCTGCATCAATAGTGGTGAGAAAGGACGTAGCCACTGCTAAATACGACAAGCTCTCCTTAGACTCTAACATAATTGTTGGAAATTTGGAAGAGTCCAAAGAATCTGATCCCGTGAAAAGGCACGATCACGACCTTAAATTAGTGAGTAGTATTATAAGGAAGATGCTCCCAGCGAATTTCCCTGGAGTATCGATTAAAAAGCTGATTAGAATAGGCAAAAGAGATGATGAATGTTCTAGTCAGCGTAGGTTGCTTAAAGTAGTCTTAGGTTCTCCTGATGAACGGAATCATCTACTGGCTAATGTACACAACCTTGCCGGGTCAGGAATTTCAGCCAGACCTGATTTATCTCTTGAAGACAGACTTAAACGAAAAGAAGTTTTGTCCCAGCTAGAAACAAGACGTAAAAATGGTGAGACTAACCTTAAACTGGTGGGTTTTCAAATAGTCAGGTCTTGGAAACGTATGCTTCCAAGACCTGTGTGGATAAGCCAGACCGCATAGGAAGCCTGAAGGTAGTGTACACTAATATACGTAGTATCGGGAACAAATTTCACGAGCTAGGTGTATTAGTAGAAGACCTTAGCCCAGGTATTGTGGCCATTACTGAAACATGGCTGGTTTCGGGATTAGATGACACACCTGAGCTATGCGGATTTAGTTGCTTGCGCAGCGACAGGGTTAAGGGTCGTAGAGGTGGCGGGGTTGCTCTGTACATCAACAACTCCCTACATGTTCGTTCCGTGAAATCTGAAGCTCATGACAGTGGGACAGGTGAGGTAATTAGCTGTGAAGTAAGCTTTGCAACCGGCACTCTACTCATTGGAGTTCTGTATAGAAGTCCCTATTGTCAGTGTGATGACTTCATTTTAGATCACCTCAAACAATGGAGTAAACACAGTAGCTGTCTTATTCTAGGTGATTTTAATGCACCTCATATAGACTGGGTAGCTGTCACATCTCCAGGATCCGCTGATAAGTTTGACAGCCGGTTACTCTTGACAACCATGGAAAATGCCCTGACACAACATGTCTTAGGTAGTACAAGATTCGGTTCTACCCAAGGATCTTCCTTGCTGGACTTAGTGCTTACTCATGACAACGACGACGTGGATGGTCTAGTTATTCATCCACCTCTAGCAAACAGTGATCATGGGGTGTTAGATTTTAACTTAAGGGCTGGCAATTTAGTCAGTTTTCAACCCAAATCCCGGCCTAGTGTTTGGCATGCTGACATAGTGGCTATAAAGGAGCGTGCTTCAACTGCCGACTGGTCAGTCAACATTGTCTCATCCATTGAAGATGAATGGGATAGATTTAAGAATACACTTGAGAGGGTTACCACTGATCTCATCCCCTGGAGGGTTCCTAAAAGGCCAACAAATCGGCCACCATGGATAAATAGACAAGCTATAACACTCCTGAGACGGAGAAAAAGGTTCTGGAATCTCTTTGTTTCTACTGGGCTACAGCAGTTCCGGCTGAAATACTGTGAAACCAGAAACCAGTGTAAAACTTTGATCCACCAGTCAAGGATAGCTTACGAAACCCAGTTAGTTAAAAGTTCACCAGGCTGCCCAAAAAGACTCTTCTCATATATCAAGAGAAGAACACGTAAGAGTGATGCTATCCCACCTCTTATGCTTGAAGATGACCAGACAAACATGGCTGAGGATAACTTGACTAAGGCTGAGGCTTTGTCCAAGCACTTTAGTCAAGTATTCTCTGATAATATTGATACCAGCTTTGTAAATTTTCCAAAAGGTAACTTGAAAATGGCACCCTTATACATTGGAAAGGATACTGTCCTAAAGTGGCTTCTAAGGCTCAATCCTGGTAAGTCCAGTGGCCCTGATGAACTCCACCCACGTATATTAACAGCATTGGCTGAAAGCATAGCCGAGCCATTGTCGGTAATCTTCAATATGTCTCTGGACCAGTCTAAATGTCCAAGAGACTGGAAAGATGCCATCATTAGTCCGGTCTTCAAAACCGGATCTAGAAACTTAGTTCAGAACTATCGTCCTGTTAGTTTGACCAGTATTGTTGTTAAACTACTAGAAAGAATAATTCGTGATGCTATCATTCAGTTCATTGAAGGGAACAAACTTTTCGCTGTGGAACAGCACGGTTTTAGAGCAGGTCATTCTTGCTTGACCAACCTTCTTTTGGCCAGAGAAAGTTGGGCAAGCTCAGCTGATGCTAATATACCGGTGGATGCCATATTCATAGACCTTAGCAAGGCGTTTGACAGGGTTTCTCATTCAGGTCTTCTAGTAAAGTTAGGTAGTCTGGGAATCAATAAAGTGGTTACCGACTGGATTCAAGACTTTCTAAAGGACAGAAGACAAAGAGTACGAGTTAACGGGGTTTTATCAACATGGGAATCGGTTAAGAGTGGCGTTCCTCAGGGTACAATTCTAGGCCCACTTCTTTTCCTGATTTATGTTAATGAGATTCCATCGGTAGTTAAGTCATCCTGCTTACTGTTTGCTGATGACATCAAGATATGGAGGGCTTTGCACGATGACAGTGATCAACTTGCTTTGCAGGAAGATTTAAACTTGTTAAGTGATTGGTGTAAGCACTGGGCCTTGGAGATTAACTTAAGCAAGAGTGTAGTTATGCATGTATCCCATAGTCACGTGCACAATTACTCAATGAATGGCATTACTCTCCCAGTGGTCACTGAGTACAAGGACTTGGGAGTGGTTGTGCAGCATGACTTGAAAACAGCAACAAACTGTAGAACTGCAGCCACTAAGGGTTTTCGAATGTTATGGGCCATACGCAAGGCTTTTGCGAACTTTGACGCTGATATATTTCGTATATTATATCCGACTTATATCAGACCTCATTTGGAATATGGGATCCAGGCAGCGAGCCCGTGTTTCAAATACGAAATAGACTTATTAGAAAGGGTGCAAAGAGTAGGAACTAAGCTAATAAAGGGTTTCTCAACCCTGTCATATGAGGAGAGGTTAAGTCGACTGGGTTTATTTCCACTGTCATACAGACGACTTAGGGGTGACCTAATACTAGCATACCGTATCCTAAGAAATGATTTTGGAGCTAATTTATCTAAATTATTTCTTCCTTCTAGCACCAACCAATTGCGAGGACATCACCTCAAGGTTCAAAAACCACGGTCGAATCGTCTGCGTCTGGAAATCCGTTTTTCGCATCGAATTGTGAACCATTGGAACTCCCTACCGGAACACGTCGTATCAGCGCCATCCGTTGATTCATTCAAGGCGAGATTGGACCTCCTGTATGCAATAAATCGAAAGGATTAACACAGGCATATAGCCTACTATCCTAAATAAATTGTAAACTGTGTCCTCTCTCACCTCTACAGTAAAGTTCAACGGAGATGCTACTCACAAAACAACCTAGGCAGGCTCAGATGCATGTTGAAAGACACTAACTGGGACTTATTTACATAACAAACATTAGATGAAACAATCACAAACACTACCGATTATCTTAAATTCTGTTTCGAAATATGTTGTCCTAAAGAAACATTATTCATTCGATTTAATCGCTTATCTTCGCCATATCTCAAAAAGCTACGTGAATTGAAATAGAATTTTAAGATTATTTATTATCCTCCTCTGATTTGACTGACCGTTAGGCGAAGACGCTGAAAAAATGCAGTCTTCTGAAAACCTTGTGCTGTATTTTACGAATGTTTAGCATGCGATTCGCTCCCGCCAAATGCAAGATGATGTTACAGGACTGGACTACATCGATGCCTAGTTTAAAAATAGGAAGTGAAGTGGTAGAGCACGTTGACCGCTTCACTTATTTGGGAAGTACCATCAGCCAGTGCCAACGGGTTGATCTCTGACGAAATCTCAGCACGGATACATGGGAGCTCGTTTCGCATTTGCCAGTTTACGCCGTCTCTGGTGTTGATGACATATTCGACTATCGACCAAAAGGTGGGTGTACTGCTCATCAGTCCGCTCCGTCCTCCTTTATGGCCAGCTATGAGACCTGGCCACTGAGATTGGAAGACATGATAAGATTAGCTAGCTGTCTTTTATCATAGGTGCCTGCGCTCTATTTCCCATGTGAAGTGGCATAATAAGGTGAGCAATATTGAGGTTAGGCGCCGGTCGAGTTCCAGGTAAACAGGGGAAATCAATCGATGAAGTTGTGAAGTTACACATATTGAGATGGTTAGGACATGCGTAACGTATGCCTTCTCATCGCCTTCCTTGACGAGCAATGTTAGCGGATATATGGTCAGGTTGGAAAAAAGCTAGCTAGCGGCGGTCAAATAACAACTTTCACCTATCAATGAAATCCACAACAGTTGGTCTAAGCCACGTAGGAAGGTGTAGACTGGCTTCCTGACTGGTTGGGGTCCTCGGGACGGTGAAAATCAATGAAGGCTAGAAACAATTGGTGACATGGCTCAAAATCCTCGTTGTCCATGGCTGGTGCAGATGCATCCACTCCTTGTGACTTATGATTTCCAATGAAACTATATTGTTCTTCGTTATTACTCTTCCTTTGTCTCACACCTCTGCTTACTATCTGTATTATGCTTTTTCTTGTACTTTCTTCTGTTGCTTTGTGTGCTACATGGAGGGAGTGTGGTGACTTGAACTGGCGCACATATGTGCAAAGTTCTATGTCGAAAACTGATAGACTGGTGGTAATAATATCTTCCATACATATTTCTGGTATTTTGCATTGAGTCAGTTATGTTGTATATGGTGTGTTAGGTGTGTAGACTCGATGAACCAAGCAGGATTCAGTAATCAATCTTTTCTCTCCCTCTCTCCACCTAACTATATTAATTCTTAGAATTTTGACACTGTCCCACCCACCCTATTGTGTGGTTGTGAGTTGTTAATGCACGCAGTGCAATGACTAGGCTTTTTTCTAAATTACTTATTTTCCCGGGTGGGGTCAATCATTCTAACCTTAACTAAATTCTTATGTTCTGATAATCTGACTACCCCCGACCTACTAGTTTGACCCATGACTTATGTTGTTGACTTGACTCACAGTCATTTCAAGGTATTTTGTAAATTTTATTATTTTGCCTAACTGGATCAACATGCATTGTCCTTTAACCTACACAGCTTGTCTTTCTTGAATGAGTCTGCAGAAGGGTTTGAATCCCAGACTAATTCCTATTTTATTGAGAATCCTACATAGGGAAGGTCTCAAATGTCCCCATCCTTATATGGTAAATCTGTAGATGTCTTATATTCTCTCTTATTTATGTGATCATTACTAGTTTCACAATTTTTTATTTTGCTTTTGACCTTTTCTGATCTTCTTAATTTGACACCTACCAGCTACTCTTCTTCTATCTGTTTCATTTCATCGTTTAGGCCTTTTTTGTGCTACTTAGTGCTATTTCGCTGATGATGAATGACAGTTTCATGCACAATGGTTGTGTTTGGAGCTGTTGCCCTACTTAAACGGCTTATTTCAGTGCTAAATCCATGCGTTTTTCTTAACGAATTTATCTGGATAACCATTTTAATAAGTAACTCTTCGATAATCTTGAGCTCTTCACAATTGAGAGAGTCGTTCGACCAGACGCTCTACCGAGTTCCGTTTATATGGGTGAATGTACTAAATGGTCGATGTAATTTCCCTATAAAAACAATCCTTCTTAGTGTACTGTCATCCTCTCTCTTAGTCAAAGAGACCTTCAGGAATGAAATATTATTATGTCTTTCCTTCTCCGAAAAAAAGTCTATTGCTGGAGGTACAACAACACACGTTTTGAGCACAATTTATGATTGCTCATTGTCATCATATCACAAGGCATTACTCTCACACAATTTTCTCACTTCATTTACTATAACATGAGTAAAAATTGATGCAATTAGACATTTGATGAATAAAATCAATATAAGACATGCGTGATACAGAATGGAAGATAAAGTACATTCGGAACCCTTATTAGAGTGTTATCAATAACAGACAATAGGCTGGGAAATAAGACGAGTGTTGTTAGTCAGTACGATAGGAAATAAGATATTTTTTTAGTAAAATAAATATTAGAATGTTATAATGTGAATTGAATTGAATACATTTTAACATTTAATAGTATTAGATGATAGTTGGAGGCAATCGGCCACAGGAAGCCTCGCTTCACCTCGGTTTTGTGCTAGTTGGCACTCCCCAGTCAAGCAAGGCGTATCTGCAACCACATTGAAGGAACTCATGTCCCTTCTGAGGTTCGAACCCGCGTCACCCAGTGAGAGCTGCAATCAGAGACGTTACCACTGAGCTATTCGGGCTAGCGATTAACTAGAAGCATCACACTAGTTACTAGTGTCGAATATCCACTACAGTCCTACAGGAGGTCAATCGCGAGCCTGAAGAGCTAAGTGGTAACGTCTCTGACTGCAGCTGGAACTGTGTGACGCGGGTTCGAATCTCAGAAGGGACATGAGTTCCTTCAATGTGGTTGCAGATACGCCTTGCTTGACTGGTGAGTGCCAACTAGCACGAAACCTAGGTGATGTCCAAGGCTTCCTGTGGCCGATTGCCTCCAACTATCATCTAATACCATCAAATCAATGTGTGCCGTCATGGCGAGCTACCTAGTGGCATGGTGGTCACATTACAACCTGACTGATAGAATTCAGTCTACACCAAAGAAAGGACTAGATACATCACACTACCACCAACACTTGAATATATGTTCCATATCTCTGGTATTTGCATTGAGTCATTTCTGTTGTATATGGTTTGTTAGGTGTGTAGACTCGATGAACCAGGCAGGATTCAGTAACCAATCTCTCTCTCTCTCTCCATCTACTTATATTATTTTTTAGAATTTGGACACTCTCTCACCCTATTTTGTAGTTGTGTTTTAAGGCATGCAGTGTTGTTGGTGTGCTGTTTTCTGAATTACTTATCTTCTTGAGGTCAACCATTCTTACCTTTGCTAAATTCATACACACTGTACACTTTGTAAACATTGTCTACAATAAAACTGTAATTATTATCATTATTATGGTTGACAATATATTTGAAGAGTAATTTTTATTGACTACATCAATATCCAGTTGTCAAAGATCAGTAGAATTACAGTCACAAGCAACTTTTGCCAAACATAAGATCAGAGTATAATTAATTGGTGGATGGTGGTGGTGACTAGCAGTGTAATCCAGGGTAACGCGCATTTTTTCTCCTACTTTGAGAGTTGTCTGCCAGCTGGATGTGCATTCTGCAGTGAGTGGTGAAGCTCCGACCAAGGCTGGAACCCAGTGCCCACAGTTTCAAACGTCAAAATCGAATTACATAATTAATATTACGTGTTACTCATGAGGGGGGCGTGTGGCTCTCGTGGCCCAATCGGTCCTGTGGATGACACTTTGGCGTTTGAACCTATGGCCACTGGGTTTGAGCCTCAGTGGGAACATCATCACTCACTGGGAAATGCAGGTACATCCAGATGATGAATCCGGAATAGGACGAAATACGCGTTATCCTTGATTCCATGAATCAATAGACACATCGAGATAGACAAAATTTATCAACGGAAAAGAAAGAAACCTCACACACAAAGGGTCAAATTTCAAGTCAAGAAACAATCAGTTCCAATAGAAGTAGCCTAAAAGGTATGAAAACACACCAAAATAACCAATCTCGTCCAACGTCACCGACCAGCAGAGATGATTAATATACTCGTGGAGAAATTTAAAAGTTCACTTCAATTCGAATTGAAGTATGGGCGCTGAAGATGTCGCCTGGTTGGGGGGTGGCGATGAAAGCTTCCTGAACACAACCACATCAAAATGTGATGGTATATCTGCTTTGTCTCTGCTTCAAGAAATCCATAATATCTAGTTGAAAGTCTATTGTTAGATGTTCAGAAGTACATTTTGACAATCAAAGACATAAGTGAAGAACAGTTATCTCATGGATTGCAATATGTTGCCAGCCACAATCAGACCATTCTTCACGATTAGTAGGAATTTGCGAATTAGACAGGAGCTTGTAAACACTTTAAATATGACCTATTAGAGGTCATATCTCAATCGACTAAAACAAACTGAACGAGTGGGAAAATGTATACAATAGATAGAGAGAGAGAGAAGGAAGTTTTTGGTTATCCAGGCTCTCTCCACCTGATGAGTTGTGGTGACATACAAGTAGGACCGACAAAATGTTCTGACATCCTCATTGGAAAGAACGTGTTCCCAAAGGGTTATTATTAAATCAAATAGAATATCAAAATGTAATTATTATCATTATTATTGTTGTTGTTCCCTTGGATTTGTAGTGGAACACAGGGCTTCAACTTCACGTCTCCACTTGCTACTGTCTTCTGCTGTACTTTTCACCTGAATCCATGTTAGTCCATACTGTTTCAACTCCTCTTCACACGATCTCCTCCATGTAAATCTACAATTGCTACTACTACTAATACTATAACGACAGGAGACAAGGGCCAGGCAACAGATCGTCTATTGAGAAAATGAACAGATATTTATAGATTTTTATGTATATTTTTTATATTCGGTATTGTTAGCATAGAAACAACGTCTTCTGATTGGTTGTTTTCCTGCTGAAGGTTATTCTGTCATCGCTTTGTTGCTGTTTCTTAGACAGGCCGGTGATATATTTATTTGCTAATCGTATCCGCCTACGCTAAGTTTACTGTGATTGGTTGTTGAATTAGTCTTTGTTCTCGTGTGTTTTTGTTGTTGTCATGATCAAGATTTAGGATGTAAACATTGACGGCAATTGATGTCAGCTGCAGGTATCGGCTAGCAGGCACAGCTCTCCCATCACACTACATGTCAGTCTTTTAGCATACATCACAATATCGATTTTTTTTGTTTTCTCTTTATTTATTATTCTTCTACTTTTAGCGAACGTAATTATGGTGCTGTCCAACTGATTTGGGGTGATATTCAACAAACAAAATGGTTAGATCGTTGGAATCCAGTGTCAAAAGATGTTCCAATGACAATATTACATCATCACCCGTGTTATTATTCACCTGAACTATTACCGAATAAAGATCTATTCGATGTTGATCTGGCACTGTCAACTATTTCGACGACATTGTCTACATTAGGTGTTGAGGTTAGTCTTTATGCGCTATTCTATACTATATGTATATTCTGTGTGTGTGTGTGAGTCCCATTTTGTTTCTTCTGTTGATGTTTATGTGCAGGTATACATACCATTGACTGGTTTGGGATGATTAGTTGTTATATACTACTCACAGGAACCAGTAGTGCTTGCCTGTCATCCGGACATCCAAAAAACTGGATGTCCATTTCTTTCGTTTGGGGCTGATTTCATCAGTGGTGTACCCTGTGTTTTTTAATCATATATACACCCTTCGAGTCAGTGCCACTTCACGGATCAGAGACTTGGCGCGTCTCATCAAAAGCACATCAGCCAAAATACACACCTTCATTAACAGGTGTCTTCGCTCAGTACCACTCAAGTTCAAATGGCCGGCCAGAAAAGATCAGCAACAGGGAGGGATCTCTGGCAATGAACAAACCAACCAGGAACCGATTGTGCAACAAATATGCAAGAAGAAATGGAGGTGGATTGGATTGGTCATACTCTGAGAAAAAGACCGTCAAGTGACATCACTAGACAAGCCATAGGTCGACAGGACCCAAAAGAGAGCCGGCGAGTTGGTCATCCAAAGGTGACTTGGAGGGAGTCATGTAAAGAGGAGATGAAAGCATGTGAGTAGACTTGGAGACACGTGAAAACTCTAACAGAGAGCTGAACGCAATGGAAACGCTCGGCTTAAACCCTTTGTTCCTCTAGGAATTTTAGGAAGTAATAATAATAATTCACCCTTCGACATACTTACTGTCCTGTGTCCAATAATTGTCATGTTTCTTGACCAAAGGGGGTTATTCGATTCTGTCGACCGAGAGGTACTCTGTCAATGTCTGGCTGTCACGGGAATGTCGAGAGAATACACTACACTAGTCAAGACACTCTATTCGAAGTCATGCAGTCAGCCAGGTAAAAGCTTACGGTGAGTTGTCATCTGAAGTGGTGACAACTAGTGGTGTCCAACAGGGATGCGCATTATCACCATTTCTATTTAGTTTCATCATAGTTGTACTGATGGACTTAACCCTTACTCACTTGAGTGACTCATAGATTGACTTGTTACCACCAGGGTATAAATAATCTCGTTAACTTAGAATATACAGATGATATAGTCCTCCCTCCTGGGTGAAGACGCTGACAAAATACATTAGAGTCTTCTGAACACCTTGATCACTGATCAGCAATCTTCGAATGTTTGCCATGTGATTCGCTCCCTCTGTCAAATGTGTGATGATGAGGCTACAGGACTGGACTACACTGACTCTTAGCTTAGAAATAGGGAGTGGAGTGATGGCTGAGCTTGTTGACCACTTCACTTATTTGGGAAGTTGCACTGGAGCCCAACAGACCGATTTCTGACAAAATATCAAGACGGATACAAAAGGTTCATGTGGCATTCGTCAACCTATATGATCTCTGATGTAGACATAATATCCGGCTGACATTCTTTCGATCGGTCAAATGATGCGTCTACTGCTCAGCAGTAGTTCGCTGCGTCGTCTTCCTCTACAGCTGTAAGCAAGACATGGATATTGAAATGTGGTAGGCATGAAAAGCCTAGCCATCGTTTTTCACACGTTTCATCTCTCGTCTTAGGTGTATTGGTAATGGTGTGTGTTTGGGTAATATTGAAGTTTTAGCCATAGATTGTTAGATAAGGAGAGAGAGGGAGAGAATCAATCTATGAGTTTGTGAAGCTACACTGACCAAGATGGATAGGACACGCATGTTGCGCATTTCTAACCTTCACCTTTTTCGACGGTCAAATGCTGTCGAAGAGCTGGTGGTGTTGTTAGAACAAAAACTCGGAATCCGTGCATAAAATGCTTGACAGTTGATTTGAATCAACCACATAGGGAGGTGTAAGCTTCCTGATTGAGATCGTTGGCCTGCTGTGTTCCACTGGCTGGAAACAAATCAATGTTTAAAGCAGTCAGTCTACTCTCGCTTCCTGTTGATATCCGGTAGAAATAATAATAATAACAACAATAATCTCTCGTCAGACAAGCATACTACGCAGACAGACACTACCTGTCTGTCTGTTTTCGACATAGAACTTTGCACCGCAATGTGCACCAGTTCAAGTCGCCACACTCCCTCCATGTAGCAAACAAAGCAACAGAAGAAATTAGAAGAAATGCATATTCGAGACAGTAGACAGGGATATGAGTAAAAAGGAATACTAATAACGGACAACAAAACAGTTTCATTGGAAATCATAAGTCACATGCAGTGGATGCATCTGCACCAGCCATTGACAACGGAGATTTTGAGCCATATCACCAATTGTTTCCAGCCTTCATTGGTTTTTACCGTTCCCAAGGATCCCAACCAGTCAGAAACTCTACGCCTTCCTACGTGTCACGTCTACGCCAGAGGCGGCGTAAACTGGCATATACAAAACTAGCCCTCTGTATCCGTGCTGAGATTTCGTCAGAGATCGACCAGTTCGGTCTAATGGTACTTCCCCAATAAGTGGAGCGCTCAACGTGCTCTATCACTTCACTTCCTATTTCAAACTGGGAGTCAGTGTAGTCCAGTACTGTAATATCATCTCACATCTTACATTACATGCCAAACATTCGAAGATTGCTGATCAGTGATCAAGGTGTTCAGAAGACTGATGTATTTTGTCAGCGTCTTCACTCAGGAGGGAGGACTATATCATCTGCATATTCTAAGTTAACGAGATTATTTATACCCTGGTGGTAACAAGTCAATCTATGAGTCACTCAAGTGAGTTAGGGTTAAGTCCATCAGTACAACTATGATGAAACTGAATAGAAATGGTGATAATGCGCATCCCTGTATGACACCACTAGTTGTCACCACTTCAGATGACAACTCACCGTAAGCTCTTACCTGGCTGACTGCATGACTTCGAATAGAGTGTCTTGACCAGTGTAATGTATTCTCTCGACATTCCCGTGACAGGCGAACATTGACAGAGTATCTCTCGGTCGACAGAATCGAATGACGCCTTTCGGTCGAAAAATATAATGATTGTTGGTTGCCGGTAAGAATTCCTTATTTTTCTAGAATTTGTCGAAAGGTGACTGTAGGTATGATCAATACACCCATTTTCTTCCTGGTCTAAAGCCTGCCTACCTGCCTGTTCTCTCATTTTTGTGTGCCTCCCGAGCACCACTTGGTGCACAGACAGACACTTGTGAGTCTATACTATCCTACTGCATGTTGGTTTCTCTCCACCCGCACACACGCCACTCTTTTTTTCTGTGTTTTTTGTATTTTCTAGGTGGCAGTGGAATATGCCAATATTTGTTTAAATTCACATGTCAACTTCTTCACTGTCGTCTATAATCAAAGTAATCTGGGCTTCTGTAAAGATCGTAATGGTGTCAGCTTTTAGAAAGACAAAAAAAGACAACGTGTAGCTGTCGTCGTTTTCGTTATCTTAGTCGTTGTCCTTTTCCTCGCAATACACACACACACATATCATAGAGCTTTATTCATCATTTTGTGATGATACTCAGGGATTACAATCCTCCGTGAACACGCATTCACAAACACACAAACACCTAAACATGCACATATCAGTGAGTATTTTGTTTTGTGTGTTACGTTTGACTTGTTTTTCAATTTGTTATTATTATTATTATTATTATTATTGTTATCGTTGCCTTTATTTCTCCTTTCCTCCCTCCCTCGCTCGCTCTCTCTCTCTTTCTCAGGGACAATCAATTTTATCGATTTTTTTTGTTTTCACTGATTGATTTTTTCTATTGAGTATCATTTTGCACACTTTTTCTATATATTCTTTATTTACTACAATCATAATATATCACCCTAGATTAGAATTGATTAGATTAGATTGCATAATAATAATTGGTGACACTTTATGACAGGCTGTGACAAGATATCTATATATATATACATTAGACAAAATAAACTATTGATGTAATTGGGCGCCAAAAACAAGTTGAGTACTTCTCTTCTCGTCACTCGGTTGTTGTAAATTGAACAAGGACAAAAAAGTGTTTAGCCGACTGCATACATTACCAAAAAAAACAACAAAAAAAGAGCTTATGTCATCATCCTACTGTGTCTGTTAACAAAGTTATTGATACAAAGGATGGATGGAAGGAAGAAACTGTGAGAAGTTAAATGCCCAATCCGAAATACTAGGGTGTGTTTTGATGTTGTTGTTGTTGGTGGTGGTGGTCCATTGGCTATAAATGCTGCGTGTGTTTATGCCAATCAAGGGAACTCCCGGTTGGTTGGCAGTAAATCCGTGATACAGGAGAGGAGGGGAGAACTTGGGAGTAAATATTATGCAGCTACTAGTACTAGTGAGATTTTGAAAGCGCTCTTGAAGTCACACAAAACGCATGATTGACTATTTCTAATAGTTAATTAGACAAGTATTCTTGAAAAATTCCAGGTGGAGGATGACGATCTCGAAGTTTAAGAGGATTGGTTACAAGAAAAAACAAGGTTGAATTGGACTGGAATAAAAAAATCTAGTCTTTTACCCTGATAGTTCCTTCCTCACGTCTATCAATAACTCTGTTGTTCAGGGTAAGCGACTTGAGAATATCGTCGAAATACTAACACACACTCACATACACACAAGTGAAGTACAAATGTGATCAAATTTGAGTGTCAGTCAACTTACTGTGCCATATTGATTGGTGTTCTCTTTGACTTTTGCTTTGTATAAACAGTGGCGTCTTTGTGTTTGTGTGGTTCCCAGCTTTTCTCTCTCTCTCTCTCCTCTGCCTGCCACCTGCTACCTACTTCACTGCTGTACATCTTACGCGTCTCCAGTATCATTGTGATTAAGATTCTGTGCTGTTTTTTTTCTGCGTGTTTGTTCATGCTTTCTACTCATGTAATAATAATAATAATAATATTCTAACATCGTTGAGACACCCCACCGTTGTCTTTCTGTTCTCTTTTCTATTATTAAATTGCACGATCATTAGTACAAAAAATAAATATTGATTTTGTTTTTGTTTGTTTTTTTGTGCTGTGAATTGTATGTTTAATGCTGGCTGGTATTTGTTTAGCCAATACATGATGTATTCTTCATATCTCTTGTCTAATTTAGTTTCTAATGCATACGAATTAAATGTGGCTGCGTTTCATTTTGCATTCTATTGAACATATTGAATATGTTAGGTGAAGATGAAAAAATCAATCGCAAGGTAGGTAGGTAGGTGTTTTTTGCGTATAGTATAGGTAGGTTAATAGTGCATCGGTGGCACAGCGATATAGAATGCTTGTCAACCACTGAAGTGGTTCGGGGTTTGATCCTCGGCCACTGATGTACTACTCTTTTATCTCGTTAAGCCAGTAATAAGACTGGTCTGGTAAAGAGGGAAGGTTAGGCTGGGCATGAGGCAGGTTAGCAAATTCTCAGCACGGATACAGGGGGCTCGTTTTGCATTTGCCAGTTTACGCCGTCTCTGGCGTAGACGAGATATCCGGCTATCGACCAAAGGACGGGTGTACTGCTCAACAGTCCGCTCTGTCCTCCTTTATGGCCAGCTGTGAGACCTGGCCACTGAGAGTGGAAGACATGAAAAAAATTGCTGTCTTTGATCATAGGTCTCTGCGTTCTATCTCCCATGTGAAGTGGCATAATAAGGTGAGCAATATTGAGGTTAGGCGCCGGTCGAGTTCCAGGTAAACAGGGGAAATCAATCGATGAAGTTGTGAAGTTACACATATTGAGATGGTCAGGATATGTGTAACGTATGCCTTCTCATCGCCTTCCTCGACGAGCAATGTTAGCGTATATATGGTCAGGCTGGAAAAAGCTAGCGGCGGTCGAACAAAAACATGGCTTCACCAGTCAATGAAATCTACAACAGTTAGTCTAAGCCAGTCACGTATGAAGGTGTAGACTTCCAGGCTGGGGTCCTCGGGACGGTAAAAATCAATGAAGGCTGGAAACAATTGATGACATGGCTCAAAATCGTTCTCAGTGGCTAGTGCAGATGCATCCACTCCTTGTGACTTATGATCTCCAATGAAACTATATTGTTCTTCGTTATTACTATTTCTTTTGTCTGGCACCTCTTTTTACTGTCTCATATATGCATTTCTTCTAATTTCATCTCTTGGTTTGTGTGCTACATGGAGGGAGTGTGGCGACTTGAACTGGTGCACATTGGTTAAAAATTCCACGTCGAAAACAGACAGTCTAGAGGTGATATGTTTTTGTTGTTAGCAATAACTTTTACTGATCCGGCTGAAACGACTTAAAAACCACTGATTGAGTCATGGCTGGGGGTTGAACCAGATTACTACGGATAGTCTACGGATACCGTCACACCAAGATTGAAATGGACTGCCGAAAAAAAGGCATGAAAATTGTTCACTACTTCAGTCATTCTTGGATATATATCTTATTTCACGTATCACCCAACAGCTAAGTGGTCGGTGGAAACTTTCACAACTTCTGTGTGATGATGAACTCGTGAGGCTTGGCGTAAAAATGGTAGCTTTGAATTTGTGAAAGAATAGGAGATTTAAATATATTTTGATATATCCATCTTATTCATTGGTGTACAGTAGATTGAGACTGGGAAATATATATATGATGGTGTAACAACAGAAGACAAGGGCTGGCAACAGATCGTTTTATTACGAAAATCAACACGTATTTATATATATTTTATATGCATTAATAAGGCTTATGCAAGTAGAAAAAGGCAGTCTTCTGATTGGTTGTTTCTCGGAAGTTAAGCAGACAAACACAGTCTTATGATTGGTTGTTTTCGATATTTCTCGGAAAGTAGAGCCATCTATCTGCGAATAATATTTGTCCACACTTAAGTTTGCTGTGATTGGTTGTTGAAACAGCCTTGTTCATATTTTCTCACGGCCCATATTAGTGACCTAGAAATTAACGTAGATTAGTGCCAACCAATCGGCTAGCAGCCTGCTCTCACCACACTCGTCCCCCCTTCAAATAGCTTTGTGCGCAGACGTTCCGACCTTCTGGGTGCTACATCCTCTAGTTGAGGATTGTTACTGACCGGCTTGTCCCACTGTACCCATCTTTGGAGCTGACTGGCGTTAACTCGTTTCTATTTATCACCTCTTCGGATGGTATATACCTGACCCCGTCTTTTTGTGATTGTGTATGGTCCTTCCCACTTTGGAAGGAGTTTCCGTGAACCTAGCCCGCCTCCAACTGTATATCTCCTGTCTCTACACTTCACTTGGTCCCCGACTGCAAAGGTAATGTACTGCGTCCTTTCTTTCATCTGAGACTTCGTGACATCACTGCGCTGCTTCCGTATTACATTCTTGACTGCCTCTTTCCTCTCTGCTTTTAATTTCGTCGTACTCCACTTTTGGTGCATGGGCCAGGTCTCATTGTGTACCGGTAATCGTGGTTTTCTACCATTGCATAATGCATATAAAATATATATAAATACGTGTGATTTTCGTAATAAAACGATCTGTTGCCAGCCCTTGTCTTCTGTTGTTACAATGGGACTACTAAGCGAAACATAGACATCGGCATTTCTGTATCCTTCTTGAAGGAACTTATTTTATGGTGTACAGTGAATGTTCACTTCTTATTCACAATAAGGAATAATACAGACAAACTGCGATAGGAGTGTGGCTATGGGCTCCTCATAAGGTCCAATCCTAGTTAATTTTTTCCTTGTTAAGTTAGAGAATGGACAACTGAAAGGAGTAATTCATAAGTTAGAATTTTTACTGTTGATATATGGATGATACTTTTCTGGTTATGAAAAGGAGAATGATGCACGAGGAGGCTTTGTGTGCTCTTGGGCGGTTTTTACTTCCCGGCTGCCCATAACGTAGAAGTTGATTGATTCTTCAGGTACTTGAAACAGAAAGAGGGTTAGTGTAACCTGACCGCAGTGTTCAGGGGACAACTGCTTGAGGCCTGTCACTCAGAGCCTATATGATTTGGTTTCTTGGTTCGGTGCCTTATTAGTAAGCTTACCGTCGGTTGCGGGGACCACCTTAGGTTAAGTCGGGATGTTCAATTGTTGAGGTCGATCTTTTCTAACCCTCTCTCTCCAGAGTGGAGAGAAGGCATGCTGGTCATCTGAGGGAAACACCTTACTGCTGTTACATCCCTTTTCCCCAACGGCAGTGCGACTTCGTCCACAGACCCTCAGCATATTGTAAAAAGAAAGTTCTTACTACTCAATGCCGGTAACTGCTTTTATTCTAATCGCTATCCTAACAACCTTCCTAGCATGGTAGGTAGGACCTGCAGGAACAATAGTTCCGGTTAGTTTAGCCTGTTGGGTCATTGCGATTTGCAAGCAGCTATCGATCAGGCTGGTTTATGAAAAACAAGAATGAAGTGACGAACACACTCGGCAAGTGAAATGTATTGTACCTCCAACAATAAACTTTCCTTCAGAGAAACAGATGATGACAATATTTCATTCCTGAAGGTCTCTTTGACTAAGAGAGAGAGGATGACAGTACACTAAGAAGGATTGTTTTTATAGGGAAATTACATCTACCATTTAGTACATTCACCCATTTTTTTTTTGAGTTCTGCACCTCTGAAAAATATAAACGGAACTCATTAGAGTGTCTGGTCGAACGACTCTCTCAATTGTGAAGAGCTTAAGATTATCAAAGAATTACTTAGTCAAAATCAACTCCAATGTGAAGTCATTCAGTGCTACTATACGGATCAGAGACTTGGCGCGTCATAAAGAGCACCTCAAACAAACTACAGACCTTCATCAACAGCTGTATTCGCTCAGTACCACTCAAGTTCAGATGGCCGGCCAGAAAAGATCAGCAACAGGGATCTCTGGCAGTTAGCGAATCAACCAGGAACCGATTGTGCAACAAATATGCAGGAAGAAATGGAGGTGGATTGGATTGGCCATACTCTGAGAAAAAAAACCGTCAAGTGACATCACTAGACAAGACCTGGGGTGGAACACGAAATGGGAGCGGTGAGTTGTTCGTCAGAGCGAGGGTGACATGGAGGAGGTCATGTCAAGAGGAGATGAAAGCATGTGGGCTGACTTGGAGCCAGGTGAAAACTCTAGCAGAGAACCGAACGCAATGGAGACTTGGGCGGCTGAAGCCCTATGTTCTTCTACGAATTAAAGGCAATAATAATGATGATACTGTTTTGTATCCATATAATATGTGTGTTTTGTTTGACAGTGTGTCCTTGGTGATATGTATCCATATAATATGTGTGTTTGTTTGACAGTCGGTTATATTTTGCTATGTATACATGGATCGATATTCCATTAAAATTAGCCAATCATGTTAAGACTGTCTATTGATTTGTTCATTTTGAATATTCGTTCACACACTTGTTCGGACATTCATATATATTTTGCTCTCACACTCTTGTGTGACATTTTGATTCTCCTGGTGTTTGGAAAATAGAAGTATCATTCCAAACCTTGTGGTCTTCTGATTTCCATCTTTCTTTCGTCAGGACTATTAAATTCTCGACCAGTACATAAGAGATACTTAGTAAAAATGGTTATCCATGTCAATTCGCTAAGAAAAACGCATGGATTTAGGTAGGGCAACAGCTATAAACACAACCAATGTGCATGAAACTCATTTCTCGATGATAACGACAATCAGTGAAATCGTAGCACGCAAGGCTTGAAGAATTCAGGTAAAATAGCATTCAAGACAACAGCAGGAGCAAAAGTACTACACGTTGTCTTTTCACTACCACGCCTGAATTAACTTCTGAGAAATACGGATAAATACGTTTTTTGATGAAATAGCATTCCTATGCATAGCTTGTACTATAGCAGAATCAATAATACGCTTAGGAAATTCAAGTTGTAGTTGATCGCTGTCACAATTGTAACTATTTAAGTAGGCTGAAACGTAAAGGTAAATTTGTTTTAACGATAATTGAAATATATAATGCACTCATACCTACCCTCATCCCCGAACCAGTGAATTATTAGGACATATTAGTTGAGTAATGAATGAATCAATAAATGATTTATTAAAATCTGCGGGCGTCAAATTTGAAATAATTGCACGTAATTAATCAGTCAGTAATGATTGATGAATAGATTTTAAATCAGATGACATTTATCAATAACTCCATTATGGAGATTTTTATTTTGATAAATCACACAGTATGCTTATTATACAGTAATATTAACTGATGCGACCACACGCTTCGGGCGCAAACTATTATCACTCATAATCATTGTTATGTTCTCGTCGCTAAATTATTGTTATGGACTGGTCGAGAAACTAATAGTCCTGACGCAAGAAGGCGGAAATCAGAAGACCACTAGGTTTGCGATGATACTTCTATTTTCCAAACACCAGGAGAAGCAATAAGTGGTATCACACCAAAGTAAGTGTAAGTCAGTCACACAATATTGTGAGAACGAAATATATATATATATATATATATATATATATATATATATATCAAAATATAGCAGACATGTCAACAACCACCATATATGGATATATGTCACTAAGCCACGGACTGTCAACAAACACTCATATTATATATAATATAAGGAGAATATACGTTGTTAAGGTGACAGGTTCATACAAGTGAAATGGTCACAGACTAAGCGAGCAAACAGAAAGAGAGACCAACATACACACACACACATAAATATATATGTGGATACATATCAATCACATCAAGTCACTCACTCACACAACTTTTTCCTTCATTTATATACATGTGTGGAATCGATTAGACACTGGAATAAAACACAGTATAGGATAATGTACACTCAGAAATAATAATAATAATATGAGTGTTATTGATCAATTACAATCAGATGGGAAATAAGACGAGTGTTTTTATAGTCAAAATAAATAAGTAACTTGTTAGAATGTTATGATGTGCGTGAATTGAAATAGAATTTTGAGATTATTTAATATCCTCTTCTGATTTGACTGACTGACTGGTAGTAATAATATCTTCCATATCTCTGGTATTTGCATTGAGTCATTTCTGTTGCATGTGTTCGGTGTAGATTCGATGAACCAGGCAGGATTTAGTAATCAATGTCTCTCCCTACCTACATAGATTACTTCTTAGAGCCTTAACCCTCTCCCACCCACCCTATTGTGTGGTTGTGGGTTAGTGCATATAATGCAATCGCTGAGCTCTTTTTTTTCTAAATTACTAATCTTCTCGGGGTCAACCATTCTGACCTCAGCCACTAAATTCTTATGTTCCGACAATCTGATTACCCTCACGATCTGCTAGCTTGACTTATGTAGTTGACTCAACTCACAGTCATAGCAAGGTATTTTGTAAATTATATTATTTTGTCAAATCGGGTCAACCTAGGGGGTCCTTTAACCTACAGAGCTTGTCTCTGAGTGAGTCTGTCGGAGCGTTTGAATGCCACCCTAATCAATTTCACTCATGTATATAAATGAAGGAAAAAAGTTGTGTGAGTGAGTGACTTGATATGATTATGAGTGGAAATAGTTTGTGCTCGAAGAGTGTGGTCATCAGTAAATATTACTCTATTACGACCACACTGTGTGATTTATCAAAATAAAAATCTTCCCCATAATGGAGTTAAACTCTACCACAGTGCCCAAGTTCTACACTTATATTGAGGTACACCTTGCAATTGCCATCATGAAGCATAAGTTGAAGGTTTCTTATCGATCACCTGTAACCATATAAGACAGTCAGATAACAATTCAATCCGTTCACGGTGATTTGACTGTAACGATGATAATGATGATGATGATGTTTGACTTGTATTTGGGCTACCGATATCCATGCTGAAAATTCCATACTTGTACCAAAAATTACAGTGTGGAATCAAGCTGTAAATCGAAAAAAAAAAAAAATTAAACAATTCAAAGGTGAGAAATCAAAGTTCCCACTGGAAACGAAGAGTCCTCACAACACAATATGTACTATCTGTTTGATAACATAAGCTACATATAACAAAAGGAACCTCGTTTGAGGTCGAGCATATGCACGTTGTAACCGGTTTAACTTAGCTCAGAGAGTTCAATGAGTTTGAAAACATAGGAACTAGCGAATTTATATATGATGAAACCCAAGGAGAGCTTCAACAACACATCTCCGCTTTGTTCTGTTTTTACCGTCCTCTTCAGATGGCTCCATGATTGATCAAACTGTCTCATCTCTTCCTCACACGATCTCCTGCACTAACGACCACTTGTCGCTTCCCACTGCGATTCCACTCGAGTAATGGCCTGTTGTGCGATGTCATCCGGTAGTTACCCCTGCTCAATGTATTATGCCCGATCAATCCATCTCTAATTTCTCCTACATATTTGTTGAACGGTCGGCTCTCGCCTGTTTGTTTTGTTCCTCTAGTTTCATGTTGCTTATTTTTTTTCTGGTCGGCCATTCCATCTTCAGTATGGAGACGACAATCAGCGAAGGTGGTGTCTATCGATAAAAGTCTGTAGTAAGCTGTTGGAAATCGTCTTCATAACTGACGCGTAGTCAAAGTTTTTGAGCCGTATAGAACAACCGACTTCATATTGGTGTTGAAAATGCGAATCTTATTCTTTGCACTGAGTGCGGAAGATTTCCAAACTGGTTTCAAGTTCATGAAGGCGATTCTGGCCTGCTTTGACATATTCGTTCTTTCCGTCTGTAGCTGAAATGATGCTTCCCAGATAAGTGAAGGTAGGAGGTGACCTGTGTTAAATCTCTCCTGTTGATGGTGACTGGTTTTTTGTCGTTGTTGTGGTTCATTGGTTATCTTCGTCACCTCTGTCTTCTGTGTCCACCTACAGTCCTGTCTTTGCTGCCCACTTCTTCAACTTACTTTACTTTACTTCGGCTATCTCCTACGGGAGGATGAGCCGGCTTCATGAACGTCTCGAATCATCGCTGCCCAGGCGCGGCAATTTGTAAGAGAGTTCATGAAGTTTCATGGGAATTTGGTACGAGTGATGTCCCCAGCATCGCTCGGCCTTTTGTTTGAGAGTGCAGCTCTAGCCTTTACACAGCCAAGTGTCACCTACAAGGCAGTAGGAGTGGAGTAGAGAGTCCACTATCCATTGGCAGCCGGTGACCGGAGTTCGGTTCATACGCCTTTTGGAATGGGGCCAGACATCCAGGACATCCAACAAGCCCTTTGTCCATACGTCTGCCGGTGAGCTCCAGTGAGCTTCATGCGCCAGTCGTTGGAGGTTTGGAATCAGGGTTTAGCCATCTCCCCTAGACCGTCATCCAATGGACAGTCAACCCGGTGGAGAGCGCCGGGCATCCGCTTTCGCCCTCTCACTTTGGTGAGAAACATCTCCGCCACGTGAAGGCAGTGAGTAGGACTTCCTCAGGAGAGGCTATGTAAGACGCCCGGTCATATGGGAGCATTTCAAGAGGTGTGCGGAGGGGTGGCCAACCCGCAGCGCAAGGCACCCACCCCCGACCATCCTGAGGCTTTGTTGGTTTTCGCCTGCCTGCCTACAAATCTTCAAGTTTATGTGACATTAGACATATATCATCCACACGCGAAATCCAGGTCTTCTAGAGTCCTCTTATCAGTCGTCCAGTGTATTTCTGACTCCTCGTCCTCAACAATCTGACGCATAATCCAGTCGACCACAGTTGAGAATATGTCCAGTGATAATAGGCAGCTAGCTTGTCTTACTCTTTTATGCACTTTGGACGCCTCGCTGAGTTTTCCATTGTGGACCACTTGAGACGTGGCGTTGTCATATAGCTGTTGAATTCGGTTGAAAAAGACTTGAGGTACACCGTAGTGTTGAAATAGTTTCCAAATTACTTCTCGGTCTACGCTGTCTGTTGAAGGCCTTTTCAAAGTCGGTGAAGTTGAGGTAGGTAGAGGTTTGACTTCCATTCTATGCTTTGTTCTGTGATGTCGATGCGTAGAGTTCCAATTCGATCAGCACATGATTCGTCTGCCTTTTCCTGAGTCCTGTGTATCGAATGCATCCTTTATTCTCTCCAGGATGATGCGACTTAGCACTTTACCTAGTGTTGACAAGAGCATGATTCTATGCCAGTTCTTGCACAGGCAGGCATGAGTAGCCCTTTGACAGTTTGACGAGGTAGCCTCTCTTCCAATCAGTAGGCACCATTCTTTCGTTCCAAACTTTTTTGCAGTAATGGAGCGAGAACATCTGTAATCTCTGAGGCCGTCTTCAGTGCTTCGGACGAAAAGCCGTCTGGTCCTGCTGTCTTCCCGGACTTCAGTAGCTTGATCCTATTCAGGATTTCTTCTTTTGTTGGAGGAGTGGTGTCTCCTGGCACTTCTGTGTGTGTTATTGTTTCTTTTTTTTGGTGAGTTGCCGGTGGTGATGGATTCAAGAGTCCTTCCAAGTGATCAGCCCATTGTTTGATTTGCTTCTCCCCCTTTGTGATCAAGGTTCCTTGAGCATCTCTTATTGGTTTCATCATCTAGGTTGATCTCTCCCCGGATAGCGAGCAGCGTGGTTATCTGATATAGTGTTCTGGAGTCTTTTTTACCTGCTGCCTGCCTGTTCTGCTTCTGAATTATATGTATATATATATATATATATAATTTTTTTGCGAGTTGATCACGGATTGATATCAGAAAAAATATATATATATATTCACCAAAATGGCGGCTAGTCAGTTTGGCTGTGAAAGGAATGCCGAGAAAATACATGGTATTGATCAAGGAACTCTACTCGAACTCATGCAGTCAGCCAGGTAAGAGGTTACGGTGATTTGTCATCTGAAGTGGTGACAACTAGTGGTGTCCTACAGAGATGCCCACTATCCCCATTTCTGTTTAATTTCACCATAGAAGTAGTCATGGACTTAACCCTAACTGACTTCAGCGACTCAGAGATTGACTTGTCACCACCAGGGTATGAATAATCTCGCTGACTTGGAATATGCAGGTGATACAGTCCTTCTAGGTGAAGACGCTGACGAAGTACATCAGAGTCTTTTGAACACCTTGAGATGATCAGCAATCTCGGAATGTTTGGCATGCGATTCACTCCCGCTGTCGAATGTAAAATGATGATGCTACAGAACTGGACTTCACTGACTCCTAGCTTAGAAATGGCGAGTGAAGTGATGGCTAACCACTGGAGCATTGACCACTTTACTTATTTGGGAAGTTGTATCAACCAACGCCAACGGGTTGATGGTTGACGAATTCACAGCATGGATAATGTCAAAATCTTAAACAGAGGAAACACCAAGTGTGCCAGAGAATTCCTAGAAGCCTGGTACTCAAATGAAAACGCAATTAATAAACACGTTAACATAGATGAAATATACCAACTAATAAGAAGTAAATCAGGTGATCAGAAAGTTTAAAATCCCAATCAATAGAAAACGGTCAATAAATATCTAAAGATGGTTACCGGGAGACTCATGAAGAAATTTAAATCATTTCACTTTATCCTAAATACTGCGCTGAAGATGTCGTCCAGAAAGACGATGAAAGCTCCGCAATTAAACCAAGGAGCTCAGAGAACACTATCAATTCCAGTTCAGCGTATACCAGTTTACGCTATCTCTAGATTTAGTAGACCTGAAATACAGTTGGTTGTTGACCAAAGCGCATGTGTACTGCTCGGCAGCAGTCTGCTCTGTCCTCCCTTATGTCTGTGAGTGAGTTATGGACATTGAAAGTGAAAGACGTGAAAAGCCTGGCTAGCTTCCTTTGATCATATGTGCCTGAGTTCTATCTCTCATGTGAAGTGGTATAATCAGGGGAACAATATCGAGGTTAGGCGTCGAGTGTTAGGTAAGGACGAGAAATCAATAGACGAGGCTGTGAAGTGTTACGTCGACAGATTGAGATGGTTAGGACATGTGTTACGCATGCATGTCTAGCCATTTATTGCCTTCCTCGATGGAGGACAATGTTACTTGACATAGAATGGATCAGGTTGGACAAGAACTAGTAGTGGTGAAACCAAAACATGGCTCTATCAATCAATGAAATGCACAACAGACAGTTGAAGCCACATAGAAGGGAGGCGTAGACTACTTGGCTTGTTTGGACCCTAGGGTAAAGTACGAATCAATGGTGGCTGGAGACAATTGCTGGTTCAAAATCCTCTTTCTCAATGGCTGGCTCAGATGCATCCACTCCTTGTGACTTATAATTTACAATAAAACTATATTGTTCTTCCAGCATATTACTATTCTTCTTGCCTCGTATCTATGTTTACTGTCTTTATTTTGCATTTTCTTCTCTTGCTTTGTGTTCTGAGTGAAACGTGGTGACTTGACCTGTTGCTGCTGCTGCATATCGGTGCACAGTTTCTATGTTGAAACCAGTTAGTCAGATTATGGATTGATTTGAACTCAATTGGCTTTTCTAGCTGAAACAAACAGAATACACTACTGATGAGCTTTTTATAAAAAGCAAAAGAAATGACTGTTAAGTGTGCAGATCACTACGATCTCTTCACAGCTAGCAAGCAAGGATCAATACTGACTGAAATGAGTTTCATACCATCGTGTGGTATATCTCTTGAAGTTGAAATATCTTTCAATCCTGTCATATTTGTGGTGCTAAATTTTCAATCATTCGATCCTAGATGTGATCTTAGCTGCTCCACATATGTCAGCTTGAGCGACTAAGTATTATCATTAGGCTTCACACACACACTGTGTAACTTATTCCCTTTTACATATCCCACATAGTCTGGAGGTTAGGATTCTTTAACACCATCCAGTCGCTAACTACGCGATCTGGGGGGCTTCCTATGTTTGCTCTTCTGTCTGTTTTCGACATAGAACTTTGCACAAATGTGCGTCAGTTCAAGTCGCCACACTCCGTGTAGCACACGAAGCAAGAGAAGAAAGTACAAGAAAAGCATAATAGAGACAGTAAACAGAGGTGTGAGACAAAAGAAATAGTAATAACGAAGAACAATATAGTTTCATTGGAAATCATAAGTCACAAGGAGTGGATGCATCTGCGCTATTCATTGGGAACGATTTTGAGCCATATCACCAATTGTTTCCAACCACTGGTTTTTACCGTCCCGAGGACCCCAACCAGTCAGTCAGGAAATCTACACCTTCCTACGTGATTAGCTGGGCTAAACTAAATACTGTGGATTTCATTGACTAATGCCATATTTGGGTTTCACCTCCTCTATCTCTTTTCCAACCTGACCCTATATCCGCTAACATTGCTCGTCGAGGAAGGCGATGGCTAGGCATACGTAACACATGTTTTAACCATTTCAGTCTTTGTAACTTCACAACTTCGCCGATTGATTTCCCCTGTTTACCTGGAACTCGACCGGCGCTTAACCTCAATATTGCTCATTTTATTATGAGGTGCTCTTGGCTGATGTAATCCTAAAACTTGCCTATAAAACGGGGGGAAGAATTGGGAGTGTGAGGCTAACAGTCTTACCTTGGAATTTTCAAAAAAGCCTGAAACTTTATGTTCCAGTGTGAAGGTAACTTAGAAGAAAACAATACCCTGGTTCGTAAAAAGTATCTGAGAGGACAGTTCCACTTGTATACCGTCATCATTTATCATTACAACAGGAAGTGAACCTGGTACCTTCAGGTCTCAAAACCAAGCTAGTTTGCCATTCAGACGCTTAGGTTGGAACTCAAAATAACTCCTCAATTATAAATTTGTCAACTCCGTACGATATATAGTCCTATACTCCCCCATGCCTTTGACGAACATCCACTTCACTTTGACATGTCTGTGGAACCCACTGTACTTTCAGGAAATCCATCCATCCTAGGGTCCACCACCACCACCACATGTCAAGGTAGAGTGGATGGCCATGAAAGGCATTGATGAGAGTAGCAGTATATCTTACGGAATTGAAAAAGTTAGAATTCACGCTTAACTGAATACAAGCTCAAGACAAGGGTCTGAATGGCCAACAGTTTTGGTTGATTAGGGTTCCCAGGTTCGGTCCTTGCCCCGTGGAGTGAGTGGCTGGGCCTTCGCTGATGAAGAGTCCCAAAATATGACGAAACAGTTATCCAATGCTCCTTGAGGTATTTTTCAATGTTGGCTCATGTTGAAAATCTAACAGCAGGTTGAAGATGTGGCAGTAACTCATCGAGGAAGACATTGGCTAGTGGTCGCGCTATCTCGTGAATTGGCAGAAGTTAGAATTCAAGGACCATTGGAACAGGTCCCAGTGGCTTAACGGTATACGAGCTCACCTTGTAACCGGAAGGTCCTGGGTTCGCCCCCCCCCCAGTTGGTGGGTGCGTACTGATGAAGAGTCCCAAACTAGGACGAAGCAGCTGTCCAGTACCCCCAGGTGGTTTTCCAATGGTTCTCTATCTAATGTCAGCTCATGGTGAAATCCTCCATACAAAATCAAACAAAACCAATACTTGAAAATCTAACAACTGTAATTCATTCAAAAATCTTAACAATTCATATAATCATACATTACTTATCAGAGTATATAGCCCGACTTGTCAGAATTACATCACATGAGATTATCTTTGATGATATTTACCAAAGATCTTTGACGTTTTTACAAGTCATATGTGAGTTATCGACTGAATTCTTGAGAAGAAAATCTATTGAAATTATAAGATATTTGACACAACTATTGTCTATTTGTACTTTCGCTGTGTATGAATCATTCAAAAAAAGCACTCACACGAAAAACAGTTTATTTTTGTGTGTTCAACGAAAACATTTCTTTTCAACGACTTCATTTTCAAGCCAACTGTACAGTCGTATTCATTCATATTACAGAAAATGGTTATTAAGTGACACTAAATAATTGCTCAGTCAATATACATATCACAAGTGATAAGAATAACGATAATTAAAATGTTATAAGGCGTAGAGTTGAAGTGAATGAACTACAGAATTATTAAAGATTGGTTTATAGTTAAATCATACCAAAAATATTTTATAAAAGAAAAATGTCAAGCGTTGTCTAAAAATTTTTAAAAAATTAGGAGTACGATTACGATAAGAATGAAGATGTGGAGCGAAGTGGAATGAATTCAAGTGGTAAAATAAAATAAAAACTAGAAAGAGCATTTCTATGACCAAGGTAAAGAAAGATGTTGGACAAAACGTTTCTGAACACATAATTTAGGTTTCTGTTCATGTATAGCTAAAGCTTCGGCTAGCTATGCATAAGTGAAGAAAACGTAAACTTTTGGAGCGATTTTTGATTTTGCTATGTAGATAACTTTGAAAGATGAATCACATGACGCTGAATGACCAGACTCGAACAGGTGATCACCTATAGACGACTTTGCAGTTCTACGTTCGCCGCCTTTCATTAACCAAACCGGATAGTGTTCAGCTACACGTTTTCGGAGATCATGCTGACAACGTGCAATATAATCAGCTCCACAAGAGCAGGTAGAAGAGTAAATGCAAATAGTTGTGGACATAAGCGGTAATCTATCCTTGACGCGCATTGTCTAATCATATTTCGGCTGGTCAAAACTAGTTGTTAAGTCAGCTGCAGGAAAAGAGCATTTAATACATTTAGATAAACGATTTTTAATCAATTCCGAAATGGTGTCACCTTTGAATGCAAGACTCATAAACAGTTTTTTTTCTTTGGCACTGTGATTTGCCTGGGGGCGAAATCTTCCTTGATGTTACTTTATAGTAAAAATTCGATAATAATAAACCTTGTAGGATATCCATTGTTCAGGAGATTTGATCAAAGGTTATCTAGTTCACTATCGATTGTCTCTGGAGTGCAGATTTTACGAATTCTGGAGCATAAGGAATGAATAAGATCTCTCTTTCTCCCTAAAGGAGGTGCCCAACTGTTGAAGTTAGTATACTGCCCTGTGAATGTTGGCTTTCAGTAAATCGACCTTAACAGCGTTCTATTCTCTCTTCTATCTAGCTTAACGTCTAGGAAGTGAAATGAGGAGTTCCACGAAACACGATACCGTATAAATGCTTCAGTATTTTTCTGTGAATAAAAAGACTGAAGTTGTCTCACCACCACCACCGGGTGGCGGGAGGGTATGTAAAAGGAGTCATCTGTTTCACTTAGCCAGGTAGGATTGTTTCAACCACTGGATAACAATATCAAAGTCAGTTGGCTATGGGGAAAACAGTGAAGATAGACCTTCCTTCATGAATCTGAAATCAGTGTAGGTATCTAATCAATTCAATATTATCATCAGGAGCAAGATCCTGATTTTTCCCAAATTATTGCCACTCATAATCATATCAAGTCACTCACTCACACAACTTTTTTCCTTCATTTATATACATGTGTGGAATCGATTAGATATTGGAATAAAATTCAATAAGGGATAATGTACACTCAGAAATAATAATAATAATATGAGTGTTATTGATCAATTACAATCAGATGGGAAATAAGACGAAAGGCCTAAAGCAAAATAAAAATAATTGTGAAATTAGTAGTGATATCATAAATAAGAGAGAATATAAGGCATCTACTGTTACACCGTACAAGGAGGTGACATCTGAGACCCTCCCTACGTAGGATTCTCAATAAAGCCGGAATTACGGTGGTGGCATTCAAACCTACAAACTCACTCAGACAGGACAAGCTCTGTAAGCTAAAAGATCCTGTGGACCCAATTAAACAAAATAATATAATTTACAAAATACCTTACAATGACTGTGAGTCAAGTCAATTACATAGGTCAACCTAGTAGGTCGGAGGTAGTTAGATTGTCGGAACATAAAAATTTAGTGGCTGAGGTCAGAATGGTTGACGCCGAAAAGATGAGTAATTTAGAAAAACGCTCAGCAACTGCACTACACGCATTAACAGAAAACCACACAATAGGGTGGGATGGAGAGGGTTAAAATTCTAAGAAGTTATATAAATAGGTGGAGAGAGAGAGAGACTGGTTACTGAATCCTGCCTGGTTCATCAAGTCTACACCCAACGCAACACATGCAACAGAAATGACTCAATGTAAATACCAGAAATATGGAATATAAGGAGGATAATAAATAACCTCAAAATTCTATTTCAATTCACGCACATCATAACATTCTAACAAGTTACTTATTTATTTTGACTATAAAAACACTCATCTTATTTCCCATCTGATTGTAATTGATCAATAACACTCATATTATTATTATTATTATTATTATTTCTGAGTGTACATTATCCTATACTGTTTATTATTCCAATGTCTAATCGATTCCACACATGTATATAAATGAAGGAAAAAAGTTGTGTGAGTGAGTGACTTGATATGATTATGAGTGGTAATAGTTTGTGCCCGAAGCGTGTGGCTGCATCGGTTAATATTACTGTATAACAAGCACACTGTGTGATTTATCAAAATAAAAGTCTTCTCCATAATGGAGTTATGCTCTATCACCACAGTGACGCAGTTTTATACTTATATCCTGATTTTTCAACATGAATGTCATGTCAGTCAGTCTGTCTGTACTTCTCTGCACTTCAAGAGAATTGGCTCGTGTGTCCTATGAAGAGGCAATTTTAACAGCTTGCTACAGACTTTCATTGACAATGAAGTGAACAAATTTAAACAGAAGCAAGTGGATGTGACATCCTCTGAGTAGACGCCTGAGTGATATCACACGTCGGATAGAATTTTATATAACAGGCAACTGGGAAACGATTTACTACGTGTGTGTGTCTGAAGGTGAAGTGTATAGATCATGTAAGAAGGAAGGGATAAAACTAGTGAGCAATCGTGTGTGTGTGCCACAGCTAAAGAGGACTGTAAAGAACAGAATAAAAGTGAAGATGTGTTGTTGAAGCCGTAGTATGTTTCAGTCGGAACTCCAGGGGAATAAATAACATTAGGCTAGGTGAGCTGTTTAACCGGCACTAATCACCATCAACGTGAGAGATTTAACAGAGGTTACTTCCCACCTTCACTTATCTGGCTCTCCAGGAAGCTCTCCAGGATTTCAACTACAGGCATACAGAACGAATGAAGGTTGTCAAAGCTAGCCAGCAAGTCAGAATCGAAAAGGCGAGATATGCACGCCTTCAACAACCTGAAATCAATTTGATAATCTTCTGTTCTTCACTCAGCCAGCCAACCAGCATAAACAACAAGATTTAGTTGGATTCTGTTTAACACAAACGTGAAGTCAGTCCTTCTATACGCGTGTCACCATAAGGATTCGCAACAGGGTGCAAACTTTCTGGCAATAAACCAACCAAGAGTCGATCACTCAGCAAATATGCAGTGTAAAACTGAGATGGTTGGGTATACTTTGAGGAGGCTTGCGAATAATACCACACACAATATACAGGCCATCTCTCGAGTGGAATCGTAAAGGGAAACGCTAAAAGGGGTCTTTGGTGTGAAGATGACATGGGGGGGTAGACGGTGTGAGTTGGAGCAGGAGAAAATGAGAGATTATGGGTGATCTTTTGTCTATGCAGCTGAATAGGACAGCAGAGAATAGAAGAAAATGGAGCTGTTTTGTTGAAGCCCTGTTTTTTTCACACGGAACCCAAGGGAGCAATAATGAGGCAATTTGTTTAAGAATGTGCCATTCGGGATTGAACTCGCCCCTCCTGTATGGCAGAGTGCATTCTGCCACTGAAATTTCAGTCACCTGCAACCCAATAGAAAAATATATTTTCCATGAGAGAACTTCATTCACACAATAACTTATAAGTCGTCTTAATGTATTAATTCCACACTTTATGACGTCATCTATACCCTGTATTGACAACGATAATCAATATTTCACAGCATTAATAATAATTTATTAATAATAATAATTTCTATTTCGTATAAACTGGTAAGCTTGTGGTGAGAGCAGCCTGCTAGCCAATTGGTTGACATTAATCTACGTCAATGTCTAGGTCACTGATATGGGCCGTGAGAAAATATGAACAAGGCTGTTTCAACAACCAATCACAGCAAACTTAACGTGGACAAATATGATTCTCAGATAGATGGCTCCACTTTCCGAGGAACTCGAAAACAACCAATCAGAAGACTGAGTTTGTCTACTTGACTAGGCTATAATAATGTATGTGGAATTTATATAAATACGTGTTGATTTTCGTAATAAAACGATCTGTTGCCTGGCCCTTGTCTTCTGTTGTTACAAGCTTACAAGAAATGCCTGCAATTTTTACAGGCACGATCAGTAATGTTATAAATTACAATCTTGAAGTATCATATAAATTAATACTTTTTCAAAAGTTTCAATTGTTCAATTATTGTACAAGCAATCAGAACAGGTTCTTATAAATGTTAAATTGTAATCCGTTTACTAAGTAAGGTTACCATCAAAGTTAAGCGACAACCCAAACTTCGTTCCGTTTCCCGCTGATAGTTATGGTCAACCAACCAGTGAACAGCGTATATCTGGGTGAGTGGTATGTCGCCACATGATTGAACGCTATTTCAGGAAGAGAAGAAAATTCTGTGCAGCTGTAAAATGGTATAAAATGCAATTATGAATAATTGGAACATTATTGGAAGTATATTTACAAGATAAATACAAGGAGAAGAAGCTATATAGTACTTGAAATGATGGTATACATTTGCAATGTGTAATTCTAACCATATTGGTCTAACTACCACAGAAGGGCGACTTAGGACTCACTCTGCAAGAACTGGCGAGGAATCATGCTCCTATCGACGCCAAGTGAAATCCTGAGTCGCATCATCCTGGAGAGATTAGAGGACGCACTGGAGACAGAACTCCAACCAGAACAAGCTGGATTCAAGAAAGTCAGGCAAATCATGTTCTGACCAAATTGTAACTCTAAGCATTATCATCACGGGACAAAGCATGGAATGGTGATCAAACCTCTACCTCAACTTTATAGACTTTGAGAAGGCCTTTGACAGCGTTGATCGTGAAGTAATTTGAAGGTTACTCGAGTACTACGGCGTACCCCAAATATTCATCAACCTTATTCAACAGCTGTACGACAACGGTGGCACATGCCAAGTGACCCACAACGGAAAACTCAGCGAGGCGTTTGGAGTAAACACAGGAGTCAGACAAGGGTGCTTGTTATCTATCACCAATGATATTCCTAATTGTGGTGGACTGACTGGATTATGCGTCAGACAGTGAGTAGGAAACGAGAAGAGGAACAGGGATATCCTGGACCGACGGACGTGAAGAACCTAGAAGACCTGGATTTCGCGCGTGGATGATTTATGTTTGATGTCACTGTCACAAAATCGAAGACTTACAAGCAAAAACTGACAAACTGGTCGAAGAAGCGGCCGGTGAAGACAGGACTCCAGGTGATAATAGAAAAGACGGAGGTCATGAAAATAACCAACAGCAACATCCAGCGTCAATCAACATCGACGGGATGGATTTGAAAGAGGTTACTTCATTCACTTATCTAAGGAGCATTGTCTCAACTACAGGCACTCGGAACGGACGAGGATGTAAAATTGAGCGAGAATCGGGAAGGCGAGAAACACATTGATTAATCATCATGCATTTATTCCCCTTGATAAACTTGAATAAAGCGAGAACAACATTGATTTGTGCAGAATAACATGGTACCATCATTTATTTCGTTGGCTTCTCGTCAGCTGCTTACAGCCTAAATAAATTTTCAGGTTTAAGTACAGAAACGTGTTAACATACTTGCAAATTTTACATGTTGTCAGTTGACAGAAAGTTTCACAATTAGTAAACAGTGCTCAGATTAATCAAGCTGAAACCAATCTGGAAATCTTCGTCACTCAGCCAGCATCAACAACAAAATTCGGTCGGATTTTCAATACAAACGTAAAGTTAGTTCTTCTGTACGGATCAGAAAGTTGGAGGGTCACAAAGAATATCTCCAAAAGGTTGCAGACCTTTATTAACAACTGTCTTCGCTCTATACTGAAGATCAGATGGACGGGCCGGAAATAATCATCAACAAGGAACTATGGGAACAAACAAACAAAACAAGAACCAATCGCCAATCAACAAATATGCAGTTAGAGAAAGTAGGGAGGGATGGATTGGACACTCGCTGAGGAGACCGCTGGGTGACGTCGCGTGTCAGGCCGAAAGGGAAGCGGCGTGTGGGACGTCAGTGCAAGGGTGACATGGAGGAGATTGTGTGAAGAGGAGTTGATAGAGTATGGACTAACATGGATGCAGGTGAAAAGTACAGCAGAAGGAAGACAGAAGTGGCAAGTGGAGACGTGCAGTTGAATCCCTATGTTCCACTAGGAACCCAAGGGAGCAATAATAATTATATTAGTCTAAGCATGGAATATATGATGTTTTCGATGAAGATATAGAGCTTTGTTCAAACATTGGTGTTGTTGTGTTTTTAATCAAAGCAACCAAACTTTGGACAAGAGAGCAACAAATATGAACAAAGAGCAAGTTTTAGCGTTAGCTTTAACAAAGGCCTAGGTAGTTAAGATCAAATAGAGTATAATAGTGCGTAAATAAAAAAGATAATTGTGAGGTAGGTAAGTGATATATTTAAGTGAGAAATGAATTCGAACGACTCGAAAATTGGAAGTTGACCTGTAAGATGCCGCATGCATTTCTGTAGGGCCCAATGAGTAGCATCTTGACAAGAAGCTGAACAGGCTTGTAGATGGTAGGAGCAAAAGCACTTTTTTATTTATCATTCAGATCTGTACAACCCTTATTGTTATTATTTTGTGTTAATTTGTATTTCCTGTTATGTTGGACTGCTACACTCGGTATCTATTCAAATATCGACTGACTCCTTGGAGCGATCCTTAGATGATGTGTGGAGATTAACATGATCTCACTTTGTATTTGTGGCTTGATTAACAGTGAAATCTAAGGTTTCGTCATCTGGATGCGCTTGTATCCCAAATAGGCGACATCATTCATCCAACTGATGAGTGATGGATAGGACGCGAAACAAGCATCCTTGATACCATAAGTCATATTCACAGCATTCTGTCTAATTTCTTGGTCATAGGTTTGATCGTGCGCTGACATATTAGTTAGAAAAGCACTGGAAAATTACCAGAGTGTAACTGACAACTGTTTCGTCCTAGTGCTTGGAACTGACTCTTCATCCACACTATGCACATACCTCCATTCGAACTCAAGGGCGTCTGGTTGCATGGTAAGCGCCTAGACCGTTCAACTAACTTGGAGCCGATTTAATAGCCATTCCATGAATTTCAACGTCTACTAATTCGTGAGTTTTATGCAACAATTAGCCAATTTCATTTTCAGAGAGCATTTGTCCTCAAACACATTTGACTCATTAGAACTCCAGGCTACCGCGTGTATAGAGTAGGTCACTAGTGAGCATACGATTAGTTTCCATCTGTTAGTTAAAGTTAGCAGTTGGAATTCCTGGGATATTGGATCAAGTCCCAATAGAAATAATAATAATAATAATTTACCTTATTCCAAAAACAGTATGCGTCGGTGGCACAGTGGTTAGGACTCTCGCCGACCATGCACATGGTCCGGGGTTCGAGCCCACGCCGGCGCACATCTGATATCTATGGTCGGCCTGCAAAATTTGGGCTACCGATATCCATGCTGAAAATTCCATACTTGTACCAAAAATACAGTGTGGAATCAAGCTGTAAATAAAAAATAAAAAAAATAAAATAAAAGTATTTGTGATACAGAATGGAATTTTCAGCATTAATCACAGTATTCCATCTAATTTCCTCAAATTATAAATAAAATTAATCACACAGAAAATTTTCCACATTCACAATAGTGGTGGGTAATGTCAAAAACATGCAGCATATAAAATGGAAATAATAATGATAACAGCTAAGGTAATAATAATAATAATAGAAGTGAAAATTTCCGTAGGCTTGCTTCACACAGTATTGTCGATGCGGTATAGAAATCCCAGCATGTTTAAAAATATTGAATATAATGTTCTCTTTACATGATGGTGATGGTGAGGGGAAAAACAAAGATTACAGCAGTCATGGAGATAAGTCGGTGCTCGTAAAGAAGCAACAGGACTATAAATATAATAGAAATAATAAAAGTAAAACTTGAAGGTATATAAGGATAGATGAAAAAAGGTTAGTAAATTGTTGCCCGACACTATTTTCACTATCACATAAAATACGTGACAAGTATGGTATCATAGAATTTTTATACTTAGACGTGCGAGCATACAGTTTTCTGAAGTTACGCCTTGTTCTACCTGAGGAGATGCAAGGTGACAGCAGCTGAGGGTGAAGTGGATGCTCCAAGTCAGATAAAATCCCTTTAGCAAATTTATTGCACGAAGTCAAGTGCCTATAGACAACGACGTTAACTATGTGGTCCACTGGGACACCACTCATCCTACTCACAGTCTTCAGCATTCTGCGAATTGTGACATAGTCTTTTTTAAGCAAACCAGGAAAGAATAAGGGTGAACAATAAAGAAGAATAGGTAGGATGCAAGAGTTTATGAACTGTAAGAGGGAGGAGGGGTTGAGTTATACCCGAGAGTGCCTTAACTTCTTAGTGTAAAATGTCAGGTGGAATATTTTACTGGAGATTGCTAAGACATGGGAAGACCGGGAGAGATCAGAAGAGAGAATAAGTCCAAGATACTTAATTTCTGATTTGATTCCTATATCATTGTCGTCAATCTTACAACTGTCATAAGAATCAACGACTTCTTTTAACTGTCTTTTACATCTTAAGCTGAAATTAACCTGTTTGACATTAAGAAGGATTCAGTTTAAGACCGTTAGACTCAGACTATTTACTGACTCCTGATAGTAAATGTCTGGATGGTCCACATGTACGTCCTGTAACTGGAAGATCCTGGGTTCAAACCCTGATAGATGTCTACCACTGCTGCTACTGAAGAGTCACAATCACTACGAAGCAACAATGGTGCAGTACTCCATCGGTGGTTTATCAATGGCTTTATAACTCCTCATATATCTGCTCACGACCGATGAAAACTTTTACGGAACCAATACTTGACCACTGTATTTCTTTTGTATTGTCATTGCTATTGCCAAAGTAAAAAATCAATAGTGTGTATTAAGCAAGCAAGCAAGCAGAAATTATACTGCTCAAATTGATATGTGCACAGGGTGTGTGTACAGAAGAAAGTAGTCATAGTTACTATTATGTTTCCACCACTCTCCCTTAATTTGTTTTTCATGTCAACCTATCTATCCATAGAAACTTCACGTTCACGGATTAACAAAAAAAGTTTATTGCTATGACAACATGCATGTAAGACTTTATTTTGCATGCTGTGTACACATTTTTTTCTGTTTACTAGTTGCTTACATTGTTTTTTTTTAAATGTTTGCATAAAAAATTACATATATTTTCTATACGTTGCTGACAAATCCTTTATCAGTAGTATATGGAGTTTGAAATAAAATTCCGAAGTTCAGATAACTTTAATTTTTGGCTGGCTGTCTGTTCGCCGATAACTTCTCATGCTCTTCCTCACGAAATCTCCTCTGTATCACCTTCGAAGCTATGCTTAACCCCCACATAACTCACTTATGTTTCACTTGAGTGATAGCCAACACAATGAGCTCACACACACACACACGAAAATCGGTAAACAGTGTGGGGTGTGACATAATCACTTGTGCACTTTTGAAGTTTACAGTGAAGCATATTTTTAGCTTTTTCGACAATTACAAGATGGGTTGCATAAATAGTTTCTATGGATGACCGAATTCAACCTTTGTCTCAAAATGCTAATTGTTTATTTCCCCGTTAAATGGTAATTTCATGAAAACATTTTTCTTCTTGGGTGGGGTATAGATTGTAGGTTTAAAGACTAATTGTTCGAAATGTATAGGGCACATACATCACATCTCATTTTTCAGATAATCTCTGTCTTCTAATAGAGCTATCCACACAAAAGGGATATTTGTCAATGGTTCTCCAACTGATATCAATCTGTGATCGACTCATAAAAACATAACTAACCCTTACAAACAAAACTTTAGAATATTATCCTGATGGTCGCTAGTGTCTCAACTACAGGAGGAACGGACGAGGATGTCACATCGAGAATCGGAAAGGCGAGAAACACATTCATCAACCTGAAATCAGTCTGGAAATCTTCGTCACTCAGCCAGAATCAACAACGAAATCCGGTCGGATTTTCAATACAAACAACGTCAAGTCAGTCAGTTCTTCTATACGTAACGGATCAGAAACTTGGCGGGCGGGTCACTGAGAATATTTTCAATAGGCTATTGAAGACCTTTATCAACAACTGTCTTTGCTCTATACTGGTGATCAGATGGCCGGGCCGGACACAATCGCCAACAATAAACTATGGGCACAAAGAAACAAAACAAGAATCAGTCGCCAACCAACAAATATGCGGGAGAAAGTGGAGATGGATGGATTGGACACTCGCTGAGGAGGCAGGCCGCTGGGTGACATCGCGTGTGCGTCTGGCCATTGCTCGAGTCGAACCGGAAAGGGAAGCGGCGAGTGGGACGTGTCCAAGGGTGACATGGGGGAGATCGTGTGAATGGAGAGGAGTTGACACAGTATGGACTAACATGGATGCAGGTGAAAAGTACAGCAGAAGGAAGACAGAAGTGGCAAGTGGAGACGTGCAGCTGAAGCCCTATGTTCCACTAGGAACCCAAGGGAGCAATAATAATAATAATCACAAATATTTTATTTGCATTTCATACTACTACTATTATTATTTCATGTATTCACACCTTTGACCTAACTCCCTCACTGGATATAATTTCTTTATAGAAACCACATAAGTATACTTTTGTACAGCTTGATAATAAATTCCTTGTTGAAAAGAGTCCCTTCGGGGAATATTGTGTTCTTAAATACAAAAGTCTAAGTTTGACCGCACCGACTTACTTAAAACAAACAAACAAACCCTGAATAATAATAACAATACCTGACCGACTAACCCCGAAAGCCACAGCCTATAAAGAAAGGGAGAGTCAGAAATGCAGAAAATAATAATTAACCAAGGAAAATGTCATTTTTGCTTGCTTCATATTTGAAAAAAGGCGGGAAAGAAAATTATTCAATTTAAAACAATTACAATTATTTTTTTTATACAATTATTTACCAATAATAATGATAATAGTAATTCTTATTTTTGTGGTCACTGCTACTATTATTATTATTAATGATTTTTTTGATTTGCTTAAATGAGCCATTATTAATGTTGTTAATATTATTGTTGCTGTTGTTGTTGTTGTTTTTCTTTTAACTAATCCGTTGCCTATAGCAACGATTGTTTTGAGGGCAGAATTAAATGTGAACAATGAATATATTTCTTTTGTTGTGCAAGAGTTTTGGTATAAATGTATATATGTATGTGTGAATGTTGCTTCCTTTTGTATTAAACTTTTGAAAAAAAAATTTAAAAGAAACGAAATAATATTCTTAAAATTACATCCTTTTTGGTGCCGTTTTTGTTGAAATAAATTCTGCAAATTAAAAGACCCACTGTCCAACTCGTCGTTAGAGAAAGACGTGTACATCAAGCCACCCTATATGGGGCATCAAAGCAGCTTGATAACTGGCCATATTCAGGTAGGTAGTTACCTGGGTTCCAGTGGGAAGTCGTGACCAGTAGGGTGCAGCGCGTCGGGTGTGAGGACAAATACTCGCCACCGGAGACATTGGCTAGCGGTCGCGCTATGTCGTGAATTGGCAGAAGTTAGAATTCAAGGACCATTGGATCGGGTCCCAGTGGCTTAATGGTATACGAGCTCACCTTGTAACCGGAAGGTCCTGGGTTCAAATCCCGGTGGTTGCGTACTGCTGAAGAGTCCCGAACTAGGACGAAACAGCTGTCCAGCACTCTCAGGTTTTCCAATGGTTCTCTAACTAATGTCAGCTCATGATGGAATCCTGAAACCAATCAAATCCCTACAAACCAACACCTAAAAACCAGACAAAGACTGAAGGCTGCTGTTAAAAAGACATTTTATGCAGCTAATATCATAATGGTAATTGAGAATGTGAAGCCAATATATCTATCCATCTATGCCCTTCAAACATGTGAAAAATGATGTCATATCCCATTGTATTTAGCAATTTGAATGTACCTATGGACACACACATACATACATAGGGAGAACTCATCGATCTCTGCAAGTAAGAGCTGGCTTCACAGCATATCCCCTGAATGGCTCCAGAAACAAATAGAATCTTCAGAATCCATTAATAGTGAGAACAGGAGATCTAGCTTCTCTATTGTGAAACATATTACAGAGAAGAGAGGACATAAAATTGACGTTAACACATGTCTTTTAAGCCTATCTATAAAATGTGTCTGGGGTGTTGTATCCTAAAGTTTGTGGACGCCTTAGATAGCGATTAGGAAGTTTAAACCACCTTTATGCGTTCAAAGCAACAAAAATTCGTCATGACACTAAACCTACCTTCCTTAGTAAACTTTGTTTTGATACACCAGCCTGGGCAGATGTACTATTACCTCTGTTATTTGGTTTAGTGACCTTCACTGTCATATTTTGACCTACAATATGTCCTTTAAACTTCAACTAAGTAGTTTATTTTCTCACCTCTAAACTCTTTATCAATTTCATATATACACATTCCTATGACAAGTCCGTGTGTGATCAGATTGTTCGAAATGTGTTTTGCGCGCAAATATGCATATTACACGATTCAAACAAAAATTACGTCTTCTTATTGCTTTGTCTAAATTCATAAAAGGGAACTAATTGTTTTGTCTGAGTGTTGAAACTTTACTACAGTCTGACATACATATTACATATTATCACTGGCGTTATATCCTTGAACTGCGTTACACGCTTTTTGCTGCAGTTTTATTCGCAATATATCTCGTCATACTGATATCTGTGTAATGGAATGCGGATTAAATCAGGCAGGCAGTTGATTGAAAAGTTAAACATACAGTGAAACCCTACTGATATATACTTTGGCTTATTTATTGATACGCCCTAATACCCACCCATTGGATAAAGCAGGTGGCGCCAATTTCGAAAAAAAACAGGATTTACCATATTTATCAGTCGATCATCACACCCTAAATGATAATCAGAACACCAAATTTTTAATTTGTAGTGCTACATACTACTAAATGACTGATTTGAGTAGTTATCTACCACTTGCGTCAACCAGCAGTGCCTCCTGCTAGTCCAAGTGGACAGCCAGCTAGTTAACTAGCCGATCAGAACTCAGGTGGTTTCCTGTGGTCTGGCTGCCCAAGCGGAAGGAGCTTAGTCAAACTGGGCACATCACTGATGAGCTTAAAGTCTAACGAGCGAAACAGTTATCCGGCTAACGCTTAATCTAACTAAGAAACATTACTAGCGGTTGGTATGAGATATGTAGATAACTAATCATTGATATCAATCATTGGCAAAGTTCAACAATACCTTCCCAAGGGATGTGAACGCATGAGTGACCTTCAGATGATCAATCATAAAGACTGTTACAACAAAAGACAACGGCCAGTCAACAGATTATTTATTAAGGAAATCCACATATTTATGGATTTTTCATGTACATTATTATAGATTATTTAAGCAAACAAACACAGTCTTCTGATTGGTTGTTTCTCACGGAAAGTTTACCTTGCATCTCTTTGTGACTGTTTCTTGAATGTCGAATCATCTATATGTTAACTTTATCCGCCTACGCAAAGTCTGCTGTGATTGGTTGTTGAATTAGTCTTGTTCATAATTTCTCACGACCAATATTTGCGACATACCCATTAACGAAAAAAAAAATACTGTCTACCATTTTTGGCTAGCCTGCTCTCACCACAAGACTAATTTCTCTAGATGTTCTCATCGAGGGGACTGAGGAGGAGCTGATTTTGTGAATTATTTTATATTGTCTTGTCCTGTTGTGCTGTCTTCCGTAAAAGTTATCCGTTGAATTACTATAGTTTCCAGTAAGAGAATCGACGACTAATTACGAGGAAAATGTGCATATAAGAAAACAAATTAAAATAATTGACATCAACTTTAAATCTATCGCTAATGGTAACCTTAATCCCAACCCTAATCATAACCCTTATGCATACACATAATTTAAACCCTATCGCTAATTCTAGCCCTGATCTTAACCTCTAACTCCAATACATACCTTAACCTTAATTCTAACCCTAACAAGGTATTCATACATTGTTCAAACAGTACTTAAAACGTGATCTGAATGAAGAGGGAAATCAGTAGACAAGGCTGTGAAGTTGTAACAACAGAAGACAAAGGCCAGGCAACAGATCGTTTTATTATGAAAATCAACACGTATTTATATATATATATTCACATACATTATTATAGCTTATGCAAGTAGACAAGCGCAGTCATCTAATTGGTTGTTTATCAGAAGTAAAGCAGACAAACACAGGCTTCTGATTGGTTGCTTAGGGGTTCCTCGAAAAATAGAGTTCTCTATCTGCGAATCATATTTTGCCACGTTAAGTCTGCTGTGATTGGCTGTTGAATCAACCTTGCTCACATTTTCTCATGGCCTGCTCTCACCACACTCGTCCCCCCATCAAATACGTGCAGCTGAAGTCGGCTTGATCTTCTTAGTGCAGGCGTCATCGTTGGCTTGACTCGCTGTATCCATTTCTGAAGCTCGCTGACGTTCACGCGCCTCTCATTGTTCGCCATTGCGATTGTGTCTGCGTAACCCCATCTCGAAGTGACCATATGTGGTCCTTCCCACTTTGGAAACTGTTTGCCTGACCCTGTCGAACATTCATCGGTATTTCGGCTCACACTTTCATATACTGCTTTCGCCCGACCTCCCAGCAGCGTTCCAAGTAGCAGCTCCATCGCTGACAGATCTTGAAAGCCACTCAACTGCGCAGAAGCCTCGAAGTCCTGCCCGAAGATCCATATGTCTCCATCAAAAACAGCAGGGCATAGGCTTTCCATTTGTTGGTAGGCAGCGACACCAAATGTAACAACAGAAGACAAAGGCCAGGCAACAGATCGTTTTATTATGAAAATCAACACGTATTTATATATATATCACATACATTATTATAGCTTATGCAAGTAGACAAGCGCAATCATCTGATTGGTTGCTTCGGGGTTCCTCGAAAAATAGAGTTCTCTATCTGCGAATCATATTTTGCCACGTTAAGTCTGCTGTGATTGGCTGTTGAATCAACCTTGCTCACATTTTCTCACGGCCTGCTCTCACCACAAAGTTACATCTATTGAGTGAGATGCTTACGACGTGTGTTACGCATGCATACCTTGCTATCGACCACCACCTTTCTTGACGAACAATGTTAGATGACATAGGATGGATCAGGTTGGAAAACTTAGCAAGGCGTTGAAAATGCATACACAGGAGTAAGACAAAGCTGGCTGCCTGCCTTATGTGTATATGAGTGTTGGGCAAAGAAGGAAAATCAATCGACGAGGCTATAAAGTTACATAGACTGGGATGGCTAGGTCAGTCAGGTGCTGCGGATGCCTAACCATCGCCTCCCACCGCCGACGGGAATTACTAGCTGATTGATATAGGTGCAGGTTGGAAAAGAGTAAGTGGTGGTGGCCAAACAAAAACATGGCCTCATCAATCCATGAAATCCTTGACAGTTAAACTGACTCAGGCAGGTAGGGAGGGAGATGCAGACTTCCGGGTTGGGGCCCTCTGGACTGACTCTAGGAATCAATGGCTGGAGACAATAGGTGGTGACATGGCTCAAAATTGTTGTCAATGGCCAGCTCAGATGTATTCAGTCTCTGTAATCTTTCATATTCCTTTCTACCATTACCCATTGTGTTTCACTCTTATACTTGTCAGACTGTATTGATTCTCTTCACTCATCTTCTTGTCTACCTTTGTGTGCTATTTGGAAGGTGGCAACTCGAACTGGTGCACTTCGGTTTCAAGTTCTACGTTGAATCCAGACAGACAGACAGACTTATATCGCCCATGATGATATTCTTAATTGTGGTGGATTGGATTATGTGTCAAACTGTGTGTGTGTGTGTGAGGGGGGGTGAGGAGTCAGGACGACCGATAAAAAGATTTGGATTTCACGTGTGAACGATATATGTCTAATATCACACAAACTTGAAGACTTTTAGTAAGGCAAAAACAAAACAAACCAGTTGAAGAGACTGACCGCGAATACAGGACTATAAGTGAATATACAGAAAACGGAGGGGTTGAAGATAACCAACGAACCGCAACAACAACAGCCAATCACCATCAGTGGGAGAGACATAACAGAGGGGTTACTTCCTGCCTTCACTTATCTGGCTATCCAGGAAGTGCGTTTTCAAACACACACACACACAGGCAGCCAAAACGGATGAAAATGTCAAAAACAGCCAGCCAGCCTGCTAATCAGAATCGGAAAGGCAAGATACGCACGCCTACATCAACTTGAAACCTGTTAGGAAATCTCTTGCAGTGAGCCCGCCGGCCAGCCAGTCAGCCAGCCAGCATAAAGGATAAAATTCGGATCCAGTTCAACAAAAATATGAAGTCAGTCACTCAGTCACTTCTTCTTCTATATGGATCATAAACTTGACCAGCGTATCTTGGAAAGGATTTGCAACAGACTACTGCAGACATTATCAACAATCGCCACCTTCATTGACTACTGGCTCCATCGTGAAGATTAAATGGCTGGTTGGGAAGAATTAGTAACAAGAATCTCTGTTTGCCTGGAAACAAGTCAGCAGGTGAAAGCCGATCGCTCAACAAATATGAAGGAAAAAATAGAGATGGATTTATCGGGTATATATTGAGAGGCCTTCGAATAACATCGCGCTGAATGCATGTCATCGCTTGAATGGAATCCGAATGGGAAGCGACGAGTTGTTGATGGCCTGTGCGAGGGTGACATTGAGAAGATGGTTTGAGTTGCAGGGGAAGATGATGGATAATGATCAATCTTATTGCTAGCCAGCTGAATAGGATGGCAGAAAATAGAAGAGAGTGGAGATGTGTTGTTTTGAAGCTACATGTACCATTCGGAACCCAATGGAACAATTATCATTTGTTTTCTTAAAAAGTTTATCCCATATTAACTAACTACTAATAAGTAGACAAAATTTACTACCGAAAATATCACAACTTTTATCAACATTCAGATTTTCAGCTTAAGATTTATTGATTGAAAATAGAAGAATTGAAGCCTGTGTTAGCCTTTTCCTGATAAGGGTCTGTGTTTGTCTAAACTCTTCTTGAATGGGTCAGTTGAAGATGTTCGACTATCGACCAAAGGGCGGGTGTACTGCTCATCAGTCCGCTCCGTCCTCCTTTATGGCCAGCTGTGAGACCTGGCCACTGAGAGTGGAAGACATGAAAACACTGACTAGCTGTCTTTGATCATAGGTGCCTGCGTTCTATCTCCCGTGTGAAGTGGCATAATAAGATGAGCACTATTGAGGTTAGGCGTCGAGTTCTAGGTAAGCAGTGAAATTACATAGACTGAGATGGTTAGGTATGCCTAGTCATCGCCTTCCTAGACCGACTGGCAATGTTAGGTGATATAGGATCAGGCTGGAAGAGAGCTAGAGGCGGTCAAACCAAAACATGGAACCAGTCAATGAAATCCACAACAGTTGGTCTAAGCCAGCCACGTAGGAAGGTGTAGACTTCAAGGCTGGGGTCCTCGGGACGGTAAAAATCTATGGTTGGAAACAATTGGTGACATGGCTCAAAACCGTTCTCAGTGGCGCAGATGCATCCACTCCCTGTGACTTATGATCTTCAATGAAACTGTTTTGTATTTCTTTATGACTCCTTTGTCTCACACCTCTGCTCACTGTTTCTATTATGCTTTTCTTGTACTTTCTTCTCTTGCTTCGCGTGCTACACGGAATGTGGCGACTTGAACTTCCGCACATTTGTGCAAAGTTCTATGTCGAAAACAGACAGACAGACAGAGACAGACAGTTGAAGATGGTGACACTACCTATTCTGGGAGTCAATTCCAGGAGTTGATGACTCGGTGTGAGAACCACAAACAACGATGAGAGTCATAGAAACACCCCCGACAACCTCTTAAAGCCACGTCGCCAACTTCATGTAGGAGCGTTCAACGTCAGAACCTTCTGCCAAAGTGGACCACAGGCATCGCGAGCAAGATATCAGGCGTCTTGAGCCATGATGTATGTTGTGTTTCAGAGACGCGCATACAAGACCCGAATGTGGTCACTCACTTAAGCCAAACTCAGCCGGCCAACAAGGTGAATTTGCAAAATTCACTTAAGGAATGTCAAGAGACCCCTCAGCTAGTTCGTGAGGACTCACAGGTGTAGGTGCAGAGAGCATTGAGTGTTAGGGCAGAAAAATCACTTCTTGACTTGATCCCAGTAGATAGTTGTATGTGTGCGGTCCGTCTGAATGGGTCTGTTAGAAGAAGGAAGGACAGTGTTACCTGTCGTTGTATTTCCGTAGTCTCCGCTTACTCCTCAACAGGCTGATTTCTACCTGAATCTGTCTCATTTGCTTCAAAAAGCTGTACACTCAGATATAGTTGTTTTAGCAAGCGACTTCAATGCCCAAGTAGGGAAGTTTGGCCAGACTGAGAAGTATGTAGGTGGTAGGTATGGAGTTCCCTGCCGACGAACCAATAACGGTGATCGTCTTCTACAGTTTTGCTCAGATAATCATCTGTTCCAAGTCAGCACTAAATCTAGACATAAAGAAAGACATCGTGTAACCTGGCGACCTCTATCACCAAATCAACGCTGGACTCAGCTCAGATAGACCACATAACGATAGGGTATCGTTGGCGAGGGTCGGTAGAAGACTGCCGCTCCTTCCGGAACACGTGCGTAGACTCTGATCACGCTCTGGTTCGTGCACGTTTATGCTTACGGCTAAACAGACATAAGGAATTGCTGGCAGCGAAACAGTTACCTCCCAAACTAGATCGAGAATCTGAATCCCTATTTTAAGGAAGAAATGGCGAAACGAGAATCTGAGGTCGACGGCAGGACTTCTCCTAAGGTAGGCTGGTACAACATACAGTTAGTTGTAGACACAGCTGTAGAAGCTGTTAATAAGCTAAAACCAAAAGTAAGTAAGAGCCATTGGATCTCCACCGCCTCATCCGAACTGATTGACGCAATAAAGCTAATTCCGGCGAGCTCCAATTATGATGAGGAGCGAAAGCTGCTCAGACGCAAAATAACAAAAAGTCTTCGCAACGACCATGAACAGTGATGAGCGAAAAAGCGGAAGAGATGGAAAAGGCATCGGCGATTGGCAACATCAGACAACCATTTAGAATTTTCAGGGAAACAGGTGGTTAAAGGTAGACGATAAGTGAAACAACCTCTGAGAAGAATGCCGCCATAATTAACGCCCAAGACAGACAACTGAAAAGCTGGAGGGAACACTTTGAGGAGCAATTCAATTGGCATAAACCACGCTCAACCTACCGAGCATCCAACGCCTCCCTGAATGGGACATAGACACAGGTCCACCATTCCTAACTGAGATTACAAAAGCTGTCACCTGATGAAATGACTCCAGAGATGTTTAAGAATGGCGGAGACAGTTTACTGTCTGAATTAACTAAGGTATTATGCAGCGTCTGGGAAGCATGGAAAGTTCCGTCGGGTTGTTGTAAGTCATCGATTACCCCGATATATGAAAAGGGAGACAAGTATTTCTGTGATAATCACAGGGAGATTAGCTTGACTAATATGATATCTAAAGTCCTATGCTCAATTAAAATACTTAGACTAAACGGTCCGCGGGAGGAACAAACACGAGAGAGCCAGGCAGGCTTTAGACCAGAAAGAGGGTGTACTGATCATATATTCACCTTTCGACAGATTCTGGAACATAAGCACACCTATCGGCGTCCAACAATCGTCATATCTTTTGACCTAAAGGCGTCATTCGATTCTGTCGACCGGGGAGTAATATGGCGATATTTCGTTGTGGAGGGAATTCCTAGGAAATACATTGCACCTATCAAGACGTTTTACTCGAACTCATGCAGTCAGCCAGGTAAGAGCTTACGGAGATTGTCATCTGAAGTGGCGACAACTAGTGGTGTCCTACAGAGATGCTCACCATCCCCATTTCTATTCAGTTTCATCATAGATGTACTAATGGACTTAACCCTAACTGACTTCAGTGACTCATAGATTGACTTGTTACCACCAGGGTATGAATAGTCTCGTTGACTTAGAATATGCAGATGATATAGTTTTGATCCTAGGTGAGGATGCTGACAAAATACAGCAGAGTCTTCTGAACACCTTGAGCTGATCAGCAATCTTCGAATGTCTGGCATGGCTCCCTGTGTTGTCAAATGTAAGTTGATGCAACAGGACTGGACTACATCGGTTGCCAGCTTAAACATAAGGATTGAAGTGGTGGCTGAACGCTGGCGCACTGACCACTTCACTTACTTGGGAAGTGAAATCACACTCAACGGGCTGATGGTTGATGAAATCTCAGCACGAATACAGAAGACTCGTTCGGCATATTCCAGTTTACGCCGTCTTTGGCATAGACTTGATATCCGGCTATCGATCAAAGGGCGTGTGTACTGCACGACAGTGGCCCGCCTGTCCTTTTCTATGGCTGGGAGACCTGGCCACTGAGAGTTTTTTTCCCTCACGTTCCCCAGTGGAACATAGGGCGTCAAGCTGGTAGCTTAAAGTTTCTTGTAGCAGTGTTTAATTTTACAGGATGAAGTTGCTAGCCGGCCTCATGCCCACCTTTCCTCTTTACCAGCATTATTTCTGGCTTAGCGAGGTAAAGGAGTGCGTCGGCCGAGAGTTGAATACCTGACCATGTTCATGGTCGGCGAGCGTCCTAACCGCTATACCACCGACGCACGGCCATTGAGAGTGGAAGACATGAAAAACCTGTCTAGTTGTCTTTGATCATAAGTGTTTGCGTTATATCTCCCATGTTAAGTAGTATAATAGGGTGAGCAATATTGAGGTTAGACGTTGATTGAGTGCTAGGTAACGGGGAAAATCAGTATATGAGGTTGTGAAGTTACATCGACTGAATGAGATGGTTAGGATGTGTGTTACGCATACATGCCTAGCCAACGCCTTCTTCAACTAACATTGTTAGCTGACAAAGAATAGATCAAGTTGGAATGGATCCAGCGGGATTCTAACCAAAACATGGCTTTATCAGACAATGAAATCCACAACAGTTAGTTTTAGCCAGCCAGTTAGGAAGGTGTAGACCTCCTGGTTGGGGTCCTCAGGACAGTAATCACCAATGGTTGCCGGAGACAATTGGTGATATGACTCAACATCCTCATTGTCAATGTCTGGTGAAGATGCATCCACTCTTTGATTTTTGTTTGATTTACAGCTTGATTTCACACTGTATTTTTGCTACAAGTATGGAATTTTCAGCATGGATATCGGTAGCCCAAATTTTGCAGGCCGACCATAGATATCAGGTGTGCGCCGGCGTGGGTTCGAACCCCGCACCATGTGCATGGTCGGCGAGAGTCTTAACCACTGTGCCACCGACTTATAATACCCAATAAATCTCTATTGTCCTTCCATATTACTATTCTTCTCGCCACATATCTCTGTTTACTTTGTCTATTTTGCATTTTCTTTTACTTTCTTCTCTGGCTTTCTGAAGTGTACTAATTGAAGTGTGTCGACTTGAACTGGTGCACATCTGTGCAAAGTTCTACGTTGAAACCATTCAGCCAGTCAGTATGCTTCGAATCTTATTGGCGATCTACATTCACGAGTACTTACGATCGAAGGCTCTGCATGCTAGACGATAATTATCTAATGATGAACGAACAGAATTTGAGGATAATGTTCCCAATGTTACAGAAAAAACGTTTAAACGTTATGAAACAATCTAAACAGAAGGTTCTGTATTTCTTGAATTGAATAGAAGTCCCGAACGAATTCCCACTCAAATCTTTCAAACATTTCGTCTAATTTCTTAAATGTGACAGTCATATCATACGTACTTTAAGCAGTACTATCACTCGGAATCAGATTCTACAATTATTCTTCAACACTGAAGTCGAGTTTAAGCGTCTTGTTAATTAGACAAGAGATTGTTAAGGTGAACAAATCCCCAAAATTATCAGTCTACACCATTCTGCACTAAACCTTCAATATTTGCTGTTTACGTTGACTTGTTAAGCTGAAAGTTCGTAGCAAAGCATCTACGCCATTTGTTACGTTGTCATCTTTTGCTTTCGGTTGTTCGTACATGATTCCTAGCTACCAAGGGGTGTTTCGAATCCAGAAAAAAGTCTCGTATTTTGGAAGATCAATTTGACTTGTCTTTTGTCTAAGCGATACAAACACAATACGATTTAGAGAAGGGGGATAAGAACTTGCATTTGTACAAAATTGTACTTTGCATCGACAAGTCGACATTTTTTTTTGTAACAACAAAAGACAAGGGTCAGGCAACAGATCGTTTATTTAGGAAATCGGCACATATTTATAGATTTTCATGTACATTATTATAGATTATTGTTAGCAGAAAAACACAGTCTTCTGATTGGTAGTTTATCGCTGAACGTTGTTAATCTTTCATCTCTTTGTGGCCGTTTCTTGAAGTTCAGATTATCTATCTGCAAACTGTATCCGCCTATGCAAAGTCTGCTGTGATTAAAATGTTGAGTCAGTCTTTGTTCTTATTTTTCTCACGACGTAAATATTGACGAAAATTACTGTCTAACATTGATTTGATGATATTAGATAGTTGGAGGTAATTGGTAGGAAGCCTTGGACCTAAGCTTCGTGCTAGTTGGCACTCTTCAGCAAGGCGTATCTGCAACCTTGAAGGAACTCATGTCCCTTATGAGATTCGAACCCGCGTCACCCAGTGAGTGCTGCAGTCAGAGACATTAGGTTCAAGAGTTCCTGTGGCTGATCGCCTTCAACTATCATCAAACCAATGTGCACCGTGATAGTGAGCTACCTAGAATGGTGGCCACATTACAACCTAACTGACAGAATTCAGTCTGCACCAATGAGACGACTAGACACACATCACACTAGTTACTAGTGTCAAATCAAAGTACTACTCTCTACCAATTTGGCTAGCAGTCAGCTCTCTTATCTCCTAAAATAATTCAGTTCCTGTTTCTAGTGAAGAAGTACAACAATTGAGGGCAATTGTACTCGACTATTTTGTCTGAAGTCCAAAAAATTTATAGGAGAAGTATCACCAACTCTTAACTGAACAATTACCCAGCAAAAAAAGAAGGATCCAATCGTTACGCGTCCATGGTCTTAATAGTATACAAGCTCGCTAGCCTTTTAACCTGAAGGTCCTGGGTTTGAACCCTGGTAGTGGACGTGTACTGCTCAAGAGTCCCAAACTAGGACAGAGGAAACAGCTACTCTCCAGTACTCTCTAAAAGCTGGTTTTCCAATCGTTCTCTAAATGACGTCAGCTCATCATGAAATCCTGTAACCAATGAATTAACTAATTATTTAATGTAGTAAAATAGAGTGGAGGCAGTTAAGTATTTGATGAGTGGAATTGGTTGGTGTTTGTTTAAAATTTTTCGACTATATATATTGTTATCATTATTTCATTCCATTCTGTGGAGGCCTCTTCAACTGATCTCATGACCATCTACAGACTGTCACCTCATCCTCCTCCACAACCTGACCTTATCTCCTCCATGTCACCCTCACGTTAGGTGGTTTAATAAGGCAAGTAATGTTGACGTTAGGCGTAGAGTGTTGGGAAAAGAGGGAGAATCAATCGACGAGGCTACAAAGTTACATAGACTAAGATGGCTAGGTGACGTGGTGCGCATGCCTAACCACCGCCTCCCCCGACGACGGGCATTGCTAGCTGATATAGGTGCAGGTTGGAAAAGGGTAAGTGGTGGCCAAACAAAAACATGGCTTCGTCAATCCATGAAATCCTTGACAGTTAAACTGAGTCAGGTAGGGAGGGAGATGCAGACTCCCGGGTTGGGGCCCTCGGGACTGACTCTAGGAATCAATGGCTGGAGACAATAGGTGACATGGCTCAAAATCGTTGTCAATGGCCAGCGCACATGTATTCAGTCTCTGTAATCTTTCATATTCCTTTCCACCATTACCCATTCTGTCTCACTCTTATATTTGTCAAACTCTATTAATTCTCTTCACTCATCTTCTTGTCTACCTCTGTGTGCTATTTGGAACGTGGCAACTGGAACTGCTGCACTTCGGTGTGAAGTTCTATGTTGAATCCAGACAGATGTCACCCACTCTGAGATACACCATGCTCAACTCGCTGTTTCCCATTTAGGTTTAACTCACATCCCACGGAGTTTCTTGTTACTCATTTTTTCTCACTGGTCAGCCATTTGATTTTCTTTCACCATGGAGATGTCGAAGACAGTTGTTGATAGAATTGTCTAACAGCCTGTTTGAAATACTTTTCATTATGCCTTTGTCAAGAATCTGACCTAAACAAAGGAAGTGTGACAGATGTTGATGGTGAGTTTGTCAAAAGATTTCCAAACGGATTTCAGTGTGCCTTGTATTTTTTTTTCCAATCCAGCCTGGTTTTAGCCTTATGAAATGATAAGTGAAGAAAGTGACCTTTGGTTAAAAAAAAAATGTGAATCTTAAGATCGGCATACACCATTGGCTAATGAGACAACTAAACTTAAAAAAACAGATATGATTGGAAAACTTTAGACCACTTGACCTTGAGTGAGCCAATCAAATTATAGTCATTTATGGTTGGCTTAATTTTATAACTTTTAAATTTCTCAACTTCATCGACTTTGAAAAGGCCTTCGGCAGCGTCGATCGAGTGGTCATTTGGCAACTACTTCGTTACTACGGGTGGGGGGCCATCGACAATTATACATCTCATCCAACAGTTATACGACAATGCTGCATGCCAGGTAATCCACAACTCGAAACTTACGGAAGCCTTCGAAGTGAGGACGGGAGTGAGACAAGGCTGTCTACTATCGCACATGATCTTCTTGATTGGAGTAGATTGGATAATGCAACAGACAACAGGCAATGAGGAAACCGGTATAAAATGGAGTCACAAAAAACACTTGGAGGATCTGGACTTCGCCGATGATGACACATGTCTGATTTCCCACAAACTGGAAGAAATGCAAGTGAAAAGCAACAAGCTGGTAGAAGAAGCATCAAAGATAGGACTTCAAGTGAACATAGATAAAACACAAGTGATGAAGATTCCTGGCCAACACCAACACCAACAGCAACAACAACAGACAACAATCAGCCAGCATAAATGGGAGGAACCTGAAAGAAACAACCTCCTTCACCTGCCTAGCTGGGAAGCATCGTTTCAACAGGCGGAAATGGTGAGGATATCAAAGCCAGAATCGGAAAAGCAAGACGGGCTTTCATTACTCTTAAGTCTGTGTGGAAGTCAACAGCACTCAGCATGAAAATCAGAATAAGATCCAGATTTTCAACTCTAATGTGAAGTCAGTCAGTGCTACTAAACAGATTGATCAGAGACTTGCACTGAGCGTTATAAAGAGCATCTCAAACAAACTTCAAACCTTCACTAACAGTTGTCTTCGCTCAATACCACTCAAGATAAGATGGCCGGCCAGAAAAGATCGGCAACAGGGATCTCTAGCAATGAGCGAACCAACCCAACAGGAACCGATTGTGAAACAAATAGGCAGGAAGAAATGGAGATGGATTGGCTGGCCATACTCTGAGGAAACGAACCATCAAGTGAGTGACTCACTAGACAAGCCATTGCTCGAGTGGAACCCGCCTGAATGGGAAGCGGCGAGTTGGTCGTCAGTTGTGAGGGTGACTTTGAGGAGGCCATGTGAAGAGGAGATGAAAGCATGTGGGCAAACTTGGAGCGGGGTGAAAACGTTGACAGAGAAAACCGAACGCAATGGTGACTTGGGCTGCTGAAGCCGTATGCTCCTCTAGGAATTAAAGGATATAATAATAATTAATAATAATAACTTTTTTGGCTCTCATTCAGCTACTGCAAGTATTCAACAAATGCCATCCAGCCACAAAGTCCACTCTCGAAATTGAAAACGAATCTAAAATCCCTTTTGCTTGATGTTGAACTTACAAGGAGAGCTGACGGAATTTTAAGAAGGTCCATCCATAGGAAACCCACATGGAACGGCCAATTGACAAGCTTCTACAGCTGGGTACCAATCAGTTGGAGAAGAAATCTAATTAGATCTCTTGCCACTCGCGTCCGACGCATTTGCAGCTCTGAAACCATAGAAGAAGAACTAAACTTTCTGAAAGAAACCGTCATACAAGACGGTTACCCATCAAGATTCGAAGACAAAACATCAAACAAAAAATCCAAAAGCAAGAGACGCCATCCGTTCCAAATAAGATACTTTATATGAACCTCGACTTCAAAGGTGACCCACTCAGTGATGTCCTTAAGGGGGAGCATTTCCACTTCTTTAAGAAGAAATTCCCTTTGCGGAAACATTGAGAATAGTGTTCTCCAGTCGCTCGCCAATTTACAGAGGCTCAAAGGACAAGATCCCGCACTTGACCACTTCTATGTGTATATATCAGTTCACCTGTTGCTATGGAACCAGGTACATCGGTAGTTCAACACGCATCCTGTCAAAAAGGGTCAAAGAACACTATCCAGTGCGGCTGCAGAAAGAAATAATGGCCGTATAAAGAGTGCAATAATCGAACATCTCGTCACCACACTGGTCATTCCATCTCAAAAAACGCCTCCTCCTTCAAAGTAATCTGCAAAGTGAAGAACAGCCTTCCAAAGACAATACAATTCCGTCTTCTTTGCATCGCAGAAGCCCTAGCTATTCAGTTGGAAGAACCAGAACTGTGCACACAAAAGAAAACTAGTCACGCACTTCTACTCTCATGGTAACAACTCCCTTGATTTGGCTTAACTTTTGTTTGTATGCATATTTTTCTAACTACTTAAAACCCTTGTGTAATTTTGTATATTATTTTGTTTCTATGTAAACCCTGAGCACGGCTCTTTCATCAAACTGCACATCTGCAAATTACACATCTGCATTTGACTCTGTTCCCAGATCTCTCTTGCTAAGTAAGCTTGCTGCAACACAGGCTGAGAGCTGGACAGATAAGTGGTTGCATTCCTATTTTTCTGATAGGAAGCAGTACACGTCTACAATGGAAAGTCCTCAACTAACTCACTTACTTTAGCTGGTGTTCCTCAAGGTGCTGTTCTTTCTCCCTTTCTGTTTTCTTACATGACTTGCCTCATTTGATGTAGCCACTCTTGTTAAGTATGCCGATGACCTCTCTGTTTCTATGCCTGTCTACTCTCAATCAGATTGTTCCAAATTAAATAACTTTCTGTCGGAAATTAGTCAGTGGTCCTCTTCAAACGGTCTTAAGCTTGATCCATCTAAATGTCAGGTAGTCAATTTCACATTCAGACATAACCATGACCTACAGCGACTAGTTAGCTCACATGGCCCCACTATCATTGACGGCACAGACGTTGAAAATACATCTAATGTCAAGTACCTTGAGCTGAGTTTTTCTGCCGATCTTTCCTGGTCTTCCCACATCTTGCTAGTTACTAGAAAGATGTTTCGCTTAACCTTCTACATTAGGAAATTTAGGCAGTCTGGCTTAAAACAGTCTTTGCTTTCTCAGTATGTCAATTCTTGTATTCCACCCATCCCCTTTACTGCTCACCATTAATCTTTCCGGACTACTTAAGAAAGACTTTGCTTTGCTGAGAAGGGCACTAAAAGCCATTAGTAGGATGGGCAAGTAGGATATCGTTAAACCAACTGGTTAACACTATTGTGGATAGACATATTATGCCATGTAAGAAACTAGCGAATACAATATTATCAGACCCCGAGAATCCTCTCTATACGTAGCTGTCTCCTTGCATTTCATCTGGTAGAACTAGGAGCAGCTATAGGAGGCTATATGCTAGGACTACCAAATACAAAAACTCCACAATACCATATCTGGCACATCTGTTATGTGATGAGAAATCCGTTAGGTATGGCACGATCAACTTACTGCAGCACTCTAACAAATAGTCTCATTAGTTTTTGTTTTCCTTTCCTCGTTACTATTACACTGTTGTTCTCATCTTCTATCACACATCAGCTTTATATTTCATATCCTGTGGTGCATTGTTTGAAATGTAAACTCTACGCTGTTTTTTTTAAAAAAATTTTATTTATCTTTTATTTTTTGGCGTTGGTTTTTTTTTCATTTATTTATTTTTTTGATTTTAAAAGTCTTATAAAATTTATGAGGTAATTAGATGCAATGTATTGTAATGCACGCTGAAAATTCCATACCTGTACCACAAATACTGTTTGGAATAAAGCTGTGATTAATAATATTATTATTATTAACTATTCATACCATCACGTAACTCTTATTTAACGATCGTTTATGACAAGTCATCACTTTTGTTACCACTACCCTCTTATATTAACATTCAGTTCATCTGAACTTACTAAGTGTATTTTCAGGATTTAAACATGAGCTGACATTAGTTAGAGAACCATTGGAAAACCTGGGAGTACTGGACAGCTGTTTCGTCCTAGTTTGGGACTCTTCAGCAGTACGCACCCACCGGGATTCGAACCCAGGACCTTCCGGTTACAAGGCGAGCTCGTATACCATTAAGCCACTGGGACCCGATCCAATGGTCCTTGAATTCTAACTTCTGCCAATTCACGACATAGCGCGACCGCTAGCCAATGTCTTCGGCGAGTATTTGTCCTCACACCCGACCAGCTGCACCCTACTGGTCACGACTTCCCACTGGAACCCAGGTAACTACCTACCTGAATAGGGCCAGTCGCCAGTGAGCATCTTATTGGTATTCAAGTGTTGGTTTGTAGGGATTTGATTGATTTCAGGATTTAATCATGAGCTGACATTAGTTAGAGAACCATTGGAAAACCTGGGAGTACTGGACAGCTGTTTCGTCCTAGTTTGGGACTCTTCAGCAGTACGCACCCACCGGGATTCGAACCCAGGACCTTCCGGTTACAAGGCGAGCTCGTATACCATTAAGCCACTGGGACCCGATCCAATGGTCCTTGAATTCTAACTTCTGCCAATTCACGACATAGCGCGACCGCTAGCCAATGTCTTCGGCGAGTATTTGTCCTCACACCCGACCAGCTGCACCCTACTGGTCACGACTTCCCACTGGAACCCAGGTAACTACCTACCTGAATAGGGCCAGTCGCCAGTGAGCATCTTATTGGTATTCAAGTGTTGGTTTGTAGGGATTTGATTGATTTCAGGATTTAATCATGAGCTGACATTAGTTAGAGAACCATTGGAAAACCTGGGAGTACTGGACAGCTGTTTCGTCCTAGTTTGGGACTCTTCAGCAGTACGCACCCACCGGGATTCGAACCCAGGACCTTCCGGTTACAAGGCGAGCTCGTATACCATTAAGCCACTGGGACCCGATCCAATGGTCCTTGAATTCTAACTTCTGCCAATTCACGACATAGCGCGACCGCTAGCCAATGTCTTCGGCGAGTATTTGTCCTCACACCCGACCAGCTGCACCCTACTGGTCACGACTTCCCACTGGAACCCAGGTAACTACCTACCTGAATAGGGCCAGTCGCCAGTGAGCATCTTATTGGTATTCAAGTGTTGGTTTGTAGGGATTTGATTGATTTCAGGATTTAATCATGAGCTGACATTAGTTAGAGAACCATTGGAAAACCTGGGAGTACTGGACAGCTGTTTCGTCCTAGTTTGGGACTCTTCAGCAGTACGCACCCACCGGGATTCGAACCCAGGACCTTCCGGTTACAAGGCGAGCTCGTATACCATTAAGCCACTGGGACCCGATCCAATGGTCCTTGAATTCTAACTTCTGCCAATTCACGACATAGCGCGACCGCTAGCCAATGTCTTCGGCGAGTATTTGTCCTCACACCCGACCAGCTGCACCCTACTGGTCACGACTTCCCACTGGAACCCAGGTAACTACCTACCTGAATAGGGCCAGTCGCCAGTGAGCATCTTATTGGTATTCAAGTGTTAGTTTGTAGGGATTTGATTGATTTCAGGATTTAATCATGAGCTGACATTAGTTAGAGAACCATTGGAAAACCTGGGAGTACTGGACAGCTGTTTCGTCCTAGTTTGGGACTCTTCAGCAGTACGCACCCACCGGGATTCGAACCCAGGACCTTCCGGTTACAAGGCGAGCTCGTATACCATTAAGCCACTGGGACCAGATCCAATGGTCCTTGAATTCTAACTTCTGCCAATTCACGACATAGCGCGACCGCTAGCCAATGTCTTCGGCGAGTATTTGTCCTCACACCCGACCAGCTGCACCCTACTGGTCACGACTTCCCACTGGAACCCAGGTAACTACCTACCTGAATAGGGCCAGTCGCCAGTGAGCATCTTATTGGTATTCAAGTGTTGGTTTGTAGGGATTTGATTGATTTCAGGATTTAATCATGAGCTGACATTAGTTAGAGAACCATTGGAAAACCTGGGAGTACTGGACAGCTGTTTCGTCCTAGTTTGGGACTCTTCAGCAGTACGCACCCACCGGGATTCGAACCCAGGACCTTCCGGTTACAAGGCGAGCTCGTATACCATTAAGCCACTGGGACCCGATCCAATGGTCCTTGAATTCTAACTTCTGCCAATTCACGACATAGCGCGACCGCTAGCCAATGTCTTCGGCGAGTATTTGTCCTCACACCCGACCAGCTGCACCCTACTGGTCACGACTTCCCACTGGAACCCAGGTAACTACCTACCTGAATAGGGCCAGTCGCCAGTGAGCATCTTATTGGTATTCAAGTGTTGGTTTGTAGGGATTTGATTGATTTCAGGATTTAATCATGAGCTGACATTAGTTAGAGAACCATTGGAAAACCTGGGAGTACTGGACAGCTGTTTCGTCCTAGTTTGGGACTCTTCAGCAGTACGCACCCACCGGGATTCGAACCCAGGACCTTCCGGTTACAAGGCGAGCTCGTATACCATTAAGCCACTGGGACCCGATCCAATGGTCCTTGAATTCTAACTTCTGCCAATTCACGACATAGCGCGACCGCTAGCCAATGTCTTCGGCGAGTATTTGTCCTCACACCCGACCAGCTGCACCCTACTGGTCACGACTTCCCACTGGAACCCAGGTAACTACCTACCTGAATAGGGCCAGTCGCCAGTGAGCATCTTATTGGTATTCAAGTGTTGGTTTGTAGGGATTTGATTGATTTCAGGATTTAATCATGAGCTGACATTAGTTAGAGAACCATTGGAAAACCTGGGAGTACTGGACAGCTGTTTCGTCCTAGTTTGGGACTCTTCAGCAGTACGCACCCACCGGGATTCGAACCCAGGACCTTCCGGTTACAAGGCGAGCTCGTATACCATTAAGCCACTGGGACCCGATCCAATGGTCCTTGAATTCTAACTTCTGCCAATTCACGACATAGCGCGACCGCTAGCCAATGTCTTCGGCGAGTATTTGTCCTCACACCCGACCAGCTGCACCCTACTGGTCACGACTTCCCACTGGAACCCAGGTAACTACCTACCTGAATAGGGCCAGTCGCCAGTGAGCATCTTATTGGTATTCAAGTGTTGGTTTGTAGGGATTTGATTGATTTCAGGATTTAATCATGAGCTGACATTAGTTAGAGAACCATTGGAAAACCTGGGAGTACTGGACAGCTGTTTCGTCCTAGTTTGGGACTCTTCAGCAGTACGCACCCACCGGGATTCGAACCCAGGACCTTCCGGTTACAAGGCGAGCTCGTATACCATTAAGCCACTGGGACCCGATCCAATGGTCCTTGAATTCTAACTTCTGCCAATTCACGACATAGCGCGACCGCTAGCCAATGTCTTCGGCGAGTATTTGTCCTCACACCCGACCAGCTGCACCCTACTGGTCACGACTTCCCACTGGAACCCAGGTAACTACCTACCTGAATAGGGCCAGTCGCCAGTGAGCATCTTATTGGTATTCAAGTGTTGGTTTGTAGGGATTTGATTGATTTCAGGATTTAATCATGAGCTGACATTAGTTAGAGAACCATTGGAAAACCTGGGAGTACTGGACAGCTGTTTCGTCCTAGTTTGGGACTCTTCAGCAGTACGCACCCACCGGGATTCGAACCCAGGACCTTCCGGTTACAAGGCGAGCTCGTATACCATTAAGCCACTGGGACCCGATCCAATGGTCCTTGAATTCTAACTTCTGCCAATTCACGACATAGCGCGACCGCTAGCCAATGTCTTCGGCGAGTATTTGTCCTCACACCCGACCAGCTGCACCCTACTGGTCACGACTTCCCACTGGAACCCAGGTAACTACCTACCTGAATAGGGCCAGTCGCCAGTGAGCATCTTATTGGTATTCAAGTGTTAGTTTGTAGGGATTTGATTGATTTCAGGATTTAATCATGAGCTGACATTAGTTAGAGAACCATTGGAAAACCTGGGAGTACTGGACAGCTGTTTCGTCCTAGTTTGGGACTCTTCAGCAGTACGCACCCACCGGGATTCGAACCCAGGACCTTCCGGTTACAAGGCGAGCTCGTATACCATTAAGCCACTGGGACCCGATCCAATGGTCCTTGAATTCTAACTTCTGCCAATTCACGACATAGCGCGACCGCTAGCCAATGTCTTCGGCGAGTATTTGTCCTCACACCCGACCAGCTGCACCCTACTGGTCACGACTTCCCACTGGAACCCAGGTAACTACCTACCTGAATAGGGCCAGTCGCCAGTGAGCATCTTATTGGTATTCAAGTGTTGGTTTGTAGGGATTTGATTGATTTCAGGATTTAATCATGAGCTGACATTAGTTAGAGAACCATTGGAAAACCTGGGAGTACTGGACAGCTGTTTCGTCCTAGTTTGGGACTCTTCAGCAGTACGCACCCACCGGGATTCGAACCCAGGACCTTCCGGTTACAAGGCGAGCTCGTATACCATTAAGCCACTGGGACCCGATCCAATGGTCCTTGAATTCTAACTTCTGCCAATTCACGACATAGCGCGACCGCTAGCCAATGTCTTCGGCGAGTATTTGTCCTCACACCCGACCAGCTGCACCCTACTGGTCACGACTTCCCACTGGAACCCAGGTAACTACCTACCTGAATAGGGCCAGTCGCCAGTGAGCATCTTATTGGTATTCAAGTGTTGGTTTGTAGGGATTTGATTGATTTCAGGATTTAATCATGAGCTGACATTAGTTAGAGAACCATTGGAAAACCTGGGAGTACTGGACAGCTGTTTCGTCCTAGTTTGGGACTCTTCAGCAGTACGCACCCACCGGGATTCGAACCCAGGACCTTCCGGTTACAAGGCGAGCTCGTATACCATTAAGCCACTGGGACCCGATCCAATGGTCCTTGAATTCTAACTTCTGCCAATTCACGACATAGCGCGACCGCTAGCCAATGTCTTCGGCGAGTATTTGTCCTCACACCCGACCAGCTGCACCCTACTGGTCACGACTTCCCACTGGAACCAGGTAACTACCTACCTGAATAGGGCCAGTCGCCAGTGAGCATCTTATTGGTATTCAAGTGTTGGTTTGTAGGGATTTGATTGATTTCAGGATTTAATCATGAGCTGACATTAGTTAGAGAACCATTGGAAAACCTGGGAGTACTGGACAGCTGTTTCGTCCTAGTTTGGGACTCTTCAGCAGTACGCACCCACCGGGATTCGAACCCAGGACCTTCCGGTTACAAGGCGAGCTCGTATACCATTAAGCCACTGGGACCCGATCCAATGGTCCTTGAATTCTAACTTCTGCCAATTCACGACATAGCGCGACCGCTAGCCAATGTCTTCGGCGAGTATTTGTCCTCACACCCGACCAGCTGCACCCTACTGGTCACGACTTCCCACTGGAACCCAGGTAACTACCTACCTGAATAGGGCCAGTCGCCAGTGAGCATCTTATTGGTATTCAAGTGTTGGTTTGTAGGGATTTGATTGATTTCAGGATTTAATCATGAGCTGACATTAGTTAGAGAACCATTGGAAAACCTGGGAGTACTGGACAGCTGTTTCGTCCTAGTTTGGGACTCTTCAGCAGTACGCACCCACCGGGATTCGAACCCAGGACCTTCCGGTTACAAGGCGAGCTCGTATACCATTAAGCCACTGGGACCCGATCCAATGGTCCTTGAATTCTAACTTCTGCCAATTCACGACATAGCGCGACCGCTAGCCAATGTCTTCGGCGAGTATTTGTCCTCACACCCGACCAGCTGCACCCTACTGGTCACGACTTCCCACTGGAACCCAGGTAACTACCTACCTGAATAGGGCCAGTCGCCAGTGAGCATCTTATTGGTATTCAAGTGTTGGTTTGTAGGGATTTGATTGATTTCAGGATTTAATCATGAGCTGACATTAGTTAGAGAACCATTGGAAAACCTGGGAGTACTGGACAGCTGTTTCGTCCTAGTTTGGGACTCTTCAGCAGTACGCACCCACCGGGATTCGAACCCAGGACCTTCCGGTTACAAGGCGAGCTCGTATACCATTAAGCCACTGGGACCCGATCCAATGGTCCTTGAATTCTAACTTCTGCCAATTCACGACATAGCGCGACCGCTAGCCAATGTCTTCGGCGAGTATTTGTCCTCACACCCGACCAGCTGCACCCTACTGGTCACGACTTCCCACTGGAACCCAGGTAACTACCTACCTGAATAGGGCCAGTCGCCAGTGAGCATCTTATTGGTATTCAAGTGTTGGTTTGTAGGGATTTGATTGATTTCAGGATTTAATCATGAGCTGACATTAGTTAGAGAACCATTGGAAAACCTGGGAGTACTGGACAGCTGTTTCGTCCTAGTTTGGGACTCTTCAGCAGTACGCACCCACCGGGATTCGAACCCAGGACCTTCCGGTTACAAGGCGAGCTCGTATACCATTAAGCCACTGGGACCCGATCCAATGGTCCTTGAATTCTAACTTCTGCCAATTCACGACATAGCGCGACCGCTAGCCAATGTCTTCGGCGAGTATTTGTCCTCACACCCGACCAGCTGCACCCTACTGGTCACGACTTCCCACTGGAACCCAGGTAACTACCTACCTGAATAGGGCCAGTCGCCAGTGAGCATCTTATTGGTATTCAAGTGTTGGTTTGTAGGGATTTGATTGATTTCAGGATTTAATCATGAGCTGACATTAGTTAGAGAACCATTGGAAAACCTGGGAGTACTGGACAGCTGTTTCGTCCTAGTTTGGGACTCTTCAGCAGTACGCACCCACCGGGATTCGAACCCAGGACCTTCCGGTTACAAGGCGAGCTCGTATACCATTAAGCCACTGGGACCCGATCCAATGGTCCTTGAATTCTAACTTCTGCCAATTCACGACATAGCGCGACCGCTAGCCAATGTCTTCGGCGAGTATTTGTCCTCACACCCGACCAGCTGCACCCTACTGGTCACGACTTCCCACTGGAACCCAGGTAACTACCTACCTGAATAGGGCCAGTCGCCAGTGAGCATCTTATTGGTATTCAAGTGTTGGTTTGTAGGGATTTGATTGATTTCAGGATTTAATCATGAGCTGACATTAGTTAGAGAACCATTGGAAAACCTGGGAGTACTGGACAGCTGTTTCGTCCTAGTTTGGGACTCTTCAGCAGTACGCACCCACCGGGATTCGAACCCAGGACCTTCCGGTTACAAGGCGAGCTCGTATACCATTAAGCCACTGGGACCCGATCCAATGGTCCTTGAATTCTAACTTCTGCCAATTCACGACATAGCGCGACCGCTAGCCAATGTCTTCGGCGAGTATTTGTCCTCACACCCGACCAGCTGCACCCTACTGGTCACGACTTCCCACTGGAACCCAGGTAACTACCTACCTGAATAGGGCCAGTCGCCAGTGAGCATCTTATTGGTATTCAAGTGTTGGTTTGTAGGGATTTGATTGATTTCAGGATTTAATCATGAGCTGACATTAGTTAGAGAACCATTGGAAAACCTGGGAGTACTGGACAGCTGTTTCGTCCTAGTTTGGGACTCTTCAGCAGTACGCACCCACCGGGATTCGAACCCAGGACCTTCCGGTTACAAGGCGAGCTCGTATACCATTAAGCCACTGGGACCCGATCCAATGGTCCTTGAATTCTAACTTCTGCCAATTCACGACATAGCGCGACCGCTAGCCAATGTCTTCGGCGAGTATTTGTCCTCACACCCGACCAGCTGCACCCTACTGGTCACGACTTCCCACTGGAACCCAGGTAACTACCTACCTGAATAGGGCCAGTCGCCAGTGAGCATCTTATTGGTATTCAAGTGTTGGTTTGTAGGGATTTGATTGATTTCAGGATTTAATCATGAGCTGACATTAGTTAGAGAACCATTGGAAAACCTGGGAGTACTGGACAGCTGTTTCGTCCTAGTTTGGGACTCTTCAGCAGTACGCACCCACCGGGATTCGAACCCAGGACCTTCCGGTTACAAGGCGAGCTCGTATACCATTAAGCCACTGGGACCCGATCCAATGGTCCTTGAATTCTAACTTCTGCCAATTCACGACATAGCGCGACCGCTAGCCAATGTCTTCGGCGAGTATTTGTCCTCACACCCGACCAGCTGCACCCTACTGGTCACGACTTCCCACTGGAACCCAGGTAACTACCTACCTGAATAGGGCCAGTCGCCAGTGAGCATCTTATTGGTATTCAAGTGTTGGTTTGTAGGGATTTGATTGATTTCAGGATTTAATCATGAGCTGACATTAGTTAGAGAACCATTGGAAAACCTGGGAGTACTGGACAGCTGTTTCGTCCTAGTTTGGGACTCTTCAGCAGTACGCACCCACCGGGATTCGAACCCAGGACCTTCCGGTTACAAGGCGAGCTCGTATACCATTAAGCCACTGGGACCCGATCCAATGGTCCTTGAATTCTAACTTCTGCCAATTCACGACATAGCGCGACCGCTAGCCAATGTCTTCGGCGAGTATTTGTCCTCACACCCGACCAGCTGCACCCTACTGGTCACGACTTCCCACTGGAACCCAGGTAACTACCTACCTGAATAGGGCCAGTCGCCAGTGAGCATCTTATTGGTATTCAAGTGTTGGTTTGTAGGGATTTGATTGATTTCAGGATTTAATCATGAGCTGACATTAGTTAGAGAACCATTGGAAAACCTGGGAGTACTGGACAGCTGTTTCGTCCTAGTTTGGGACTCTTCAGCAGTACGCACCCACCGGGATTCGAACCCAGGACCTTCCGGTTACAAGGCGAGCTCGTATACCATTAAGCCACTGGGACCCGATCCAATGGTCCTTGAATTCTAACTTCTGCCAATTCACGACATAGCGCGACCGCTAGCCAATGTCTTCGGCGAGTATTTGTCCTCACACCCGACCAGCTGCACCCTACTGGTCACGACTTCCCACTGGAACCCAGGTAACTACCTACCTGAATAGGGCCAGTCGCCAGTGAGCATCTTATTGGTATTCAAGTGTTGGTTTGTAGGGATTTGATTGATTTCAGGATTTAATCATGAGCTGACATTAGTTAGAGAACCATTGGAAAACCTGGGAGTACTGGACAGCTGTTTCGTCCTAGTTTGGGACTCTTCAGCAGTACGCACCCACCGGGATTCGAACCCAGGACCTTCCGGTTACAAGGCGAGCTCGTATACCATTAAGCCACTGGGACCCGATCCAATGGTCCTTGAATTCTAACTTCTGCCAATTCACGACATAGCGCGACCGCTAGCCAATGTCTTCGGCGAGTATTTGTCCTCACACCCGACCAGCTGCACCCTACTGGTCACGACTTCCCACTGGAACCCAGGTAACTACCTACCTGAATAGGGCCAGTCGCCAGTGAGCATCTTATTGGTATTCAAGTGTTGGTTTGTAGGGATTTGATTGATTTCAGGATTTAATCATGAGCTGACATTAGTTAGAGAACCATTGGAAAACCTGGGAGTACTGGACAGCTGTTTCGTCCTAGTTTGGGACTCTTCAGCAGTACGCACCCACCGGGATTCGAACCCAGGACCTTCCGGTTACAAGGCGAGCTCGTATACCATTAAGCCACTGGGACCCGATCCAATGGTCCTTGAATTCTAACTTCTGCCAATTCACGACATAGCGCGACCGCTAGCCAATGTCTTCGGCGAGTATTTGTCCTCACACCCGACCAGCTGCACCCTACTGGTCACGACTTCCCACTGGAACCCAGGTAACTACCTACCTGAATAGGGCCAGTCGCCAGTGAGCATCTTATTGGTATTCAAGTGTTGGTTTGTAGGGATTTGATTGATTTCAGGATTTAATCATGAGCTGACATTAGTTAGAGAACCATTGGAAAACCTGGGAGTACTGGACAGCTGTTTCGTCCTAGTTTGGGACTCTTCAGCAGTACGCACCCACCGGGATTCGAACCCAGGACCTTCCGGTTACAAGGCGAGCTCGTATACCATTAAGCCACTGGGACCCGATCCAATGGTCCTTGAATTCTAACTTCTGCCAATTCACGACATAGCGCGACCGCTAGCCAATGTCTTCGGCGAGTATTTGTCCTCACACCCGACCAGCTGCACCCTACTGGTCACGACTTCCCACTGGAACCCAGGTAACTACCTACCTGAATAGGGCCAGTCGCCAGTGAGCATCTTATTGGTATTCAAGTGTTGGTTTGTAGGGATTTGATTGATTTCAGGATTTAATCATGAGCTGACATTAGTTAGAGAACCATTGGAAAACCTGGGAGTACTGGACAGCTGTTTCGTCCTAGTTTGGGACTCTTCAGCAGTACGCACCCACCGGGATTCGAACCCAGGACCTTCCGGTTACAAGGCGAGCTCGTATACCATTAAGCCACTGGGACCCGATCCAATGGTCCTTGAATTCTAACTTCTGCCAATTCACGACATAGCGCGACCGCTAGCCAATGTCTTCGGCGAGTATTTGTCCTCAAACCCCACCAGCTGCACCCTACTGGTCACGACTTCCCACTGGAACCCAGGCAACTACCTACCTGAATAGGGCCAGTCGCCAGTGAAATCAATCAAATCCCTACAAACCAACACTTGAATACCAATAAGATGCTCACTGGCGACTGGCCCTATTCAGGTAGGTAGTTACCTGGGTTCCAGTGGGAAGTCGTGACCAGTAGGGTGCAGCTGGTCGGGTGTGAGGACAAATACTCGCCGAAGACATTGGCTAGCGGTCGCGCTATGTCGTGAATTGGCAGAAGTTAGAATTCAAGGACCATTGGATCGGGTCCCAGTGGCTTAATGGTATACGAGCTCGCCTTGTAACCGGAAGGTCCTGGGTTCGAATCCCGGTGGGTGCGTACTGCTGAAGAGTCCCAAACTAGGACGAAACAGCTGTCCAGTACTCCCAGGTTTTCCAATGGTTCTCTAACTAATGTCAGCTCATGATTAAATCCTGAAATCAATCAAATCCCTACAAACCAACACTTGAATACCAATAAGATGCTCACTGGCGACTGGCCCTATTCAGGTAGGTAGTTACCTGGGTTCCAGTGGGAAGTCGTGACCAGTAGGGTGCAGCTGGTCGGGTGTGAGGACAAATACTCGCCGAAGACATTGGCTAGCGGTCGCGCTATGTCGTGAATTGGCAGAAGTTAGAATTCAAGGACCATTGGATCGGGTCCCAGTGGCTTAATGGTATACGAGCTCGCCTTGTAACCGGAAGGTCCTGGGTTCGAATCCCGGTGGGTGCGTACTGCTGAAGAGTCCCAAACTAGGACGAAACAGCTGTCCAGTACTCCCAGGTTTTCCAATGGTTCTCTAACTAATGTCAGCTCATGATTAAATCCTGAAATCAATCAAATCCCTACAAACCAACACTTGAATACCAATAAGATGCTCACTGGCGACTGGCCCTATTCAGGTAGGTAGTTACCTGGGTTCCAGTGGGAAGTCGTGACCAGTAGGGTGCAGCTGGTCGGGTGTGAGGACAAATACTCGCCGAAGACATTGGCTAGCGGTCGCGCTATGTCGTGAATTGGCAGAAGTTAGAATTCAAGGACCATTGGATCGGGTCCCAGTGGCTTAATGGTATACGAGCTCGCCTTGTAACCGGAAGGTCCTGGGTTCGAATCCCGGTGGGTGCGTACTGCTGAAGAGTCCCAAACTAGGACGAAACAGCTGTCCAGTACTCCCAGGTTTTCCAATGGTTCTCTAACTAATGTCAGCTCATGATTAAATCCTGAAATCAATCAAATCCCTACAAACCAACACTTGAATACCAATAAGATGCTCACTGGCGACTGGCCCTATTCAGGTAGGTAGTTACCTGGGTTCCAGTGGGAAGTCGTGACCAGTAGGGTGCAGCTGGTCGGGTGTGAGGACAAATACTCGCCGAAGACATTGGCTAGCGGTCGCGCTATGTCGTGAATTGGCAGAAGTTAGAATTCAAGGACCATTGGATCGGGTCCCAGTGGCTTAATGGTATACGAGCTCGCCTTGTAACCGGAAGGTCCTGGGTTCGAATCCCGGTGGGTGCGTACTGCTGAAGAGTCCCAAACTAGGACGAAACAGCTGTCCAGTACTCCCAGGTTTTCCAATGGTTCTCTAACTAATGTCAGCTCATGATTAAATCCTGAAATCAATCAAATCCCTACAAACCAACACTTGAATACCAATAAGATGCTCACTGGCGACTGGCCCTATTCAGGTAGGTAGTTACCTGGGTTCCAGTGGGAAGTCGTGACCAGTAGGGTGCAGCTGGTCGGGTGTGAGGACAAATACTCGCCGAAGACATTGGCTAGCGGTCGCGCTATGTCGTGAATTGGCAGAAGTTAGAATTCAAGGACCATTGGATCGGGTCCCAGTGGCTTAATGGTATACGAGCTCGCCTTGTAACCGGAAGGTCCTGGGTTCGAATCCCGGTGGGTGCGTACTGCTGAAGAGTCCCAAACTAGGACGAAACAGCTGTCCAGTACTCCCAGGTTTTCCAATGGTTCTCTAACTAATGTCAGCTCATGATTAAATCCTGAAATCAATCAAATCCCTACAAACCAACACTTGAATACCAATAAGATGCTCACTGGCGACTGGCCCTATTCAGGTAGGTAGTTACCTGGGTTCCAGTGGGAAGTCGTGACCAGTAGGGTGCAGCTGGTCGGGTGTGAGGACAAATACTCGCCGAAGACATTGGCTAGCGGTCGCGCTATGTCGTGAATTGGCAGAAGTTAGAATTCAAGGACCATTGGATCGGGTCCCAGTGGCTTAATGGTATACGAGCTCGCCTTGTAACCGGAAGGTCCTGGGTTCGAATCCCGGTGGGTGCGTACTGCTGAAGAGTCCCAAACTAGGACGAAACAGCTGTCCAGTACTCCCAGGTTTTCCAATGGTTCTCTAACTAATGTCAGCTCATGATTAAATCCTGAAATCAATCAAATCCCTACAAACCAACACTTGAATACCAATAAGATGCTCACTGGCGACTGGCCCTATTCAGGTAGGTAGTTACCTGGGTTCCAGTGGGAAGTCGTGACCAGTAGGGTGCAGCTGGTCGGGTGTGAGGACAAATACTCGCCGAAGACATTGGCTAGCGGTCGCGCTATGTCGTGAATTGGCAGAAGTTAGAATTCAAGGACCATTGGATCGGGTCCCAGTGGCTTAATGGTATACGAGCTCGCCTTGTAACCGGAAGGTCCTGGGTTCGAATCCCGGTGGGTGCGTACTGCTGAAGAGTCCCAAACTAGGACGAAACAGCTGTCCAGTACTCCCAGGTTTTCCAATGGTTCTCTAACTAATGTCAGCTCATGATTAAATCCTGAAATCAATCAAATCCCTACAAACCAACACTTGAATACCAATAAGATGCTCACTGGCGACTGGCCCTATTCAGGTAGGTAGTTACCTGGGTTCCAGTGGGAAGTCGTGACCAGTAGGGTGCAGCTGGTCGGGTGTGAGGACAAATACTCGCCGAAGACATTGGCTAGCGGTCGCGCTATGTCGTGAATTGGCAGAAGTTAGAATTCAAGGACCATTGGATCGGGTCCCAGTGGCTTAATGGTATACGAGCTCGCCTTGTAACCGGAAGGTCCTGGGTTCGAATCCCGGTGGGTGCGTACTGCTGAAGAGTCCCAAACTAGGACGAAACAGCTGTCCAGTACTCCCAGGTTTTCCAATGGTTCTCTAACTAATGTCAGCTCATGATTAAATCCTGAAATCAATCAAATCCCTACAAACCAACACTTGAATACCAATAAGATGCTCACTGGCGACTGGCCCTATTCAGGTAGGTAGTTACCTGGGTTCCAGTGGGAAGTCGTGACCAGTAGGGTGCAGCTGGTCGGGTGTGAGGACAAATACTCGCCGAAGACATTGGCTAGCGGTCGCGCTATGTCGTGAATTGGCAGAAGTTAGAATTCAAGGACCATTGGATCGGGTCCCAGTGGCTTAATGGTATACGAGCTCGCCTTGTAACCGGAAGGTCCTGGGTTCGAATCCCGGTGGGTGCGTACTGCTGAAGAGTCCCAAACTAGGACGAAACAGCTGTCCAGTACTCCCAGGTTTTCCAATGGTTCTCTAACTAATGTCAGCTCATGATTAAATCCTGAAATCAATCAAATCCCTACAAACCAACACTTGAATACCAATAAGATGCTCACTGGCGACTGGCCCTATTCAGGTAGGTAGTTACCTGGGTTCCAGTGGGAAGTCGTGACCAGTAGGGTGCAGCTGGTCGGGTGTGAGGACAAATACTCGCCGAAGACATTGGCTAGCGGTCGCGCTATGTCGTGAATTGGCAGAAGTTAGAATTCAAGGACCATTGGATCGGGTCCCAGTGGCTTAATGGTATACGAGCTCGCCTTGTAACCGGAAGGTCCTGGGTTCGAATCCCGGTGGGTGCGTACTGCTGAAGAGTCCCAAACTAGGACGAAACAGCTGTCCAGTACTCCCAGGTTTTCCAATGGTTCTCTAACTAATGTCAGCTCATGATTAAATCCTGAAATCAATCAAATCCCTACAAACCAACACTTGAATAAGTGTATTTTCGTTTAACAAATTTAATGCACTCACACACACACACATACAAACACAACCATATGCAATATTTGTGATTGTACAGCTATGAAAATGAATTCGCCAACGCCGAAAAGAGACTCTTCTGTCTATTAATATTCGAATGGGAATTTTCCATGTATATATATATATATACATTCATTCACCCTTGTTCAATAAATAATCTCGTTTATATGGTCTTCCAAAGGTGTACAAAGATGATGTCCCTCTGTGACCTGTATTGAATATGCTGAATTCACCGTATCACTCTACCGCTAAATGGCTTGCGGAGATTCTGGAACCGGTTAGAATAAATCTTTGTAAACATAATCTTTCTGACAATTTTGACTTTGTCAGTTGTGTTGATGAAATTAATTTGACGGGTAAGCATATGATTTCGTTAGATGTTTGTTCATTGTTCACAAATGTACCACTAGTAGACACTTTCTGCTATCTATGCAAGTATATTGATTTAAATAGCATGAGCATTGGCTTACTAACTGAATATGTTAAACAACTATTATTGAGATGCACACTGAATGTGCAATTTAGATTTAATGATGTCATCTACAATCAAAGGGATGGAGTTGCCATGGGGTCTCCTTTAGGACCGCTCTTAGCGGACGTCTTCATGGCAAGCTTAGAGAATGACCCACTAAAGGAAACCATCGATAGTTTCTTTATGTATGTAAGATATATTGATGATACCTTCATTGTATGTGATGAAAACTCTTCAACTGCCGAACTTCTTAGAATATTTAATGGTTCTCATCCATCTTTGCTTTTCACGGTCGAAGAAGAGTCGAACTCCTCGTTTCACTTCCTTGACGTTAAACTAGATAGAGGAGAGAATGGAACGCTGTTAAGGTCGATTTACCGAAAGCCAACATTCACTGGACAGTACACTAACTTCAAAAGTTGGGTATCTTTAGAAAGAGAAATCTTATTCATTCCTTATGCTCCAGAATTCGTAAAATCTGCTCTGCAGAGACAATCGATAGTGAACTAGATAACCTTTGATCAAATCTCCTTAACAACGGTTATCCCAAAAGGTTCATTGAACGTAACATCAAGAAAGAATAATAATAATGATTTACTTTATTCCAAAAACAGTACTTGTGATACAGAATGGAATTTTCAGCATTAATCACAATATTGCATCTAATTTCCTCAAATTATAAATAAAATTAATCACACAGAAAATTTTCCACATTTACAATAGAGGTAGTGTCAAAAACATGCAGCATATAAAATGGAAATAATAATAATGATAACAGCTAGGGTAATAATAATAATAATACAAGTGAAAATTGCCGTTGGCTTGTGTCACACAGTATTGGCAATGTGGTATAGAAATCCTAACATGTTTAAAAATATTGAATATAATGTTCTCTTTACATGATATGGTGAGGGGAAAAACAAAGATTACAGCCGTCATGGAGATAAGTTGGTGTTTGCAATTATGAGAGTAAAACAAAGAAGTAACAGGACCATAAATATAATAGAAGTAATAAAAGTAAAACTTGAAGGTATATAAGGATGGATGGATGGAGGAAATTGTTTATTTACTAGATGAAAAAAGGTTAGTTAATTCTTGCCTGACACTATTTTCATCACATAAAATACGTGCCAAGTATGGTATCATAGAATTTTATACTTAGACGTGCGAGCATACAGTTTTCTGAAGTTACTTTTTGTTCTACCTGAGGAGATGCAAGGTGAAAGCTGAGGGTAAAGCGGATGCTCCAAGTCAGACAAAATCCCTTTAGCAAATTTATTGCACGAAGTCAAGTGCCTATCGACAACGACGTTAACTATGTGGTCCACTGGGACACCACTCACCCTACTGACAGTCTTCAGTATTCTACGAATTGTGACATAGTCCTTTTTAAGCAAACCAGGAAAGAATAAGGGTGAGCAATAAAGAAGAATAGGTAGGATGCAAGAGTTTATGAACTGTAAGAGGAGGGGTTGAGTTATACCCGAGTGTCTTAACTTCTTAATGTAAAATGTCAGGCGGAATATTTTACTGGAGATTGCTAAGACATGGGAAGACCAGGAGAGATCAGAAGAGAGAATGAGTCCAAGATACTTAATTTCTGATTTGATTCCTATATCATTGTCGTCAATTTTACAACTGTCATGAGAATCGATGACTTCTTTTAACTGTCGTTTACATCTTAAGCTGAAATCAACAGTTTGACACTTAGAAGGATTCAGTTTAAGACCGTTAGACTCAGACCATTTGCTGACTTCCGATAGAAAGCTATTTATTTTAGTACAATCTAGCTGGGAGTTAACAGCCATTGAAACCGTTAAATCATCAGCGTACTTCACAAAGTTTATTTCATCAGAGTGAGGCAAGTCATGCAAGAAGAAAGAAAAAAGAAAAGGAGAAAGAACAGCGCCTTGAGGGACACCAGCTTCAGTAGGCAATGAAGTGGAAGACTTCCCTTTATATACGGTGTACTGCTTTCTATCTGAGAAATAGGAATATAACCAGTTAACAGCCCAACATTCTGTTTGACTAGCAGCAAGTTTATTTAATAAGATGTCCCTAGGGACCGAGTCGAAAGCAGATGTATAGTCTAGGAAGGCACAACGAACAAATTTAGCCCCCTTGTCTAGACTGGAAGCAATGTTATGATATAAGACGGCAGCTGCATCTAAAGTGCTTCTACTGTGCTTATAGGCAAATTGTTTAGGGTCATTAAAGGATTTAAGCGAAGGTTCAAGACTAAGTAAAAGTAATTTCTCCATAGTTTTCAAAAAAGGAGACGTAATAGCAATGGGTCTAAATTTGACACATGCTCCAGTAGAAGATTTAGGTATGGGTACAACTTTAATGTCCTTCCAAACGGCAGGCACAATATTATCGGAAAAAGATTTGTTAAATAGATCAGTAAGAGGGTGACACAGAATATCAGAACATTTTTTAAAAATAATACTAGGTACATAATCGGGACCTAAGCTCTGGGAAGGGTTTAGAGACTTGAGGCACTTTTGAACATCATTTGTGTTAAAACCTGGAAAGGGGCTATTATTAACACAAGTGATGCTGGGAAGCATGGCATTTGAGTGAGAGTAAATAAAATAATCCGCCCCTAGAGAAATCACAGTGCCAAAGAAAAAAAACTGTTTATGAGTCTTGCATTCAAAGGTGACACCATTTCGGAATTGATTAAAAATCGTTTATCTAGATGTATTAAACGCTCTTTTCCTGCAGCTGACTTAACAACTAGTTTTGACCAGCCGAAATATGATTAGACAATGCGCGTCAAGGATAGATTACCGCTTATGTCCACATCTGTGTGCATTTACTCTTCTACCTGCTCTTGTGGAGCTGATTATATTGGACGTTGTAAGCATGATCTCTGAAAACGTGTAGCTGAACACTATCCGGTTTGGTTAATGAAAGGCGGCGAACGTAGAACTGCAAAGTCGTCTATATGTGATCACCTGTTCGAGTCTGATCAATCAGCGTCATGTGATTCATCTTTCAAAGTTATCTACATAGCAAAATCAAAAATCGCTCCAAAAGTTTACGTTTTCTTCACTTATGCATAGCTAGCCGAAGCTTTAGCTATTAAACATGAACAGAAACCTAAATTATGTGTTCAAAAACGTTTTGTCAAACCCCTTTCTTTACCTTGGTCATAATAATGTTCTTTCTAGTTTTTATTTTATTTTACCACTTGAACTCTTTACACTTCACTTCACATCTTCATTCTTATCGTAATCGCACTCCTAATTTTTTTAAAATTTTTAGACAACGCTTGACATTTTTGTTTTATAAAATATTTTTGGTATGATTTAACTATAAACCAATCTTTAATAATTCTGTAGTTCATTCACTTCAACTCTACCCCTTATAACAACATCTAAAAAATTAATAAAGAGGTAAGAGGTGAGAAAAATAGACTTAGGTCAAGTTAAAAGGACATATTCAAGGTCAAAAAATAAAAGTGAAGACCTTGAATATGTCCTTTTAACTTGACCTAAGTCTATTTTAATTATCGTTATTCTTATCACATGTGTATGTATATTGACTGAGCAATTATTTTTAGTGTCACTTAATAACCTTTTTCTGTAATATAATATACGACTGTACAGTTGGCTTGAAAATGAAGTCGTTGATAGAAATTTCCTCGCTGAACAAAGAAAACGCAAGAAAAAAACACGAATCCCGGTGGATGCGTACTGTTGAAGAGTCACAAACTAGGACGAAACAACTGTCCAGTACTCCTAGGTGGTTTTCCAATGGTTCTCTAACTAATGTCAGCTCATGATGAAATCCTGAAAAATTACAAAAAATTACAAACAAGGAAACAAGATATTTAGTGACAATAGATATATGTATGTATGATAGTAGTGTTAGTGTTCGTAGAATAACGGGAGTACAAAAAAAATAGCGTCACAATTACTAATAACATTTAAAAGTTTTTTTGTTTATTTGTTGATTTCTGAATTCGTATACTCGCTCAGCTGTGTTCTTTTTGTCTGTTTGTTTTTGATTCTGTTTGAATCGATTAAGTCTAGTCTAGCATCTCTCTTTGTTTATTTGCTTACCATCAGAGGATTGATGTATACGTGGGTAGGTGGGTGTGTGTTTGTGTGTGTGTGTGTGTGTCGAAAGGCGGCGGAGGAGGCGAGTGTGGGTGTATGGAAGTAATTTATTGTTCTAATCTGTGCAGCAGCAACGAATAAATTAATGATTATGACAATATGATTAAATCCTCCATACAATCAAACCAAATCCCTACAAAACCAACACTTGAAGACTATGACAATAATGATAATTATAGTAATAATAATAATAATAATGACAAAATAATGAATTCTTGTGAGGAGGTGAGCCTTTCTGCCTTCTTTCTGTTTGTTAGTCAATTGTGTGCGTGTGTACGTACGTGTGTGTCACTGGGTGGATGCGTGGGTGGGTATTTCACATACATGCACACATACGAAGATAGATAGACAGACAGATAGAAAGATGGATAGATCGATAGATAGACAGACATAAATGACACCATGGATATCATCTCCGATGGGTACGTATTTATTTATGCGAAAGAAGGTTTACAAAGAAGTCGACAAGGAGACAAAATAACTCAGAAACAAAACAGGAAAGGCAAATGAGAAATGAATCAGCCGGTGTGTGTGTGTGTGTTTCCAGATGTTGTTCGAGTGAGTGAGTCAGTCAGTCAATCAATCAATAAATGGGTGACCGGATAAATAATTTGAAATAACCGCGATAACACCACACTTCATTCATAGAATATACGCCCATACATTTATGGCTGCATATGTCTGCGTATATATTTATATATATTCGCGTGGGTGGTTCAGCGTGTTGGTGGATGTGTGTGTGGACGTGTGTGTGTATGTGTGTGTATGTCTGTACCACTAGCTGTACATATATTTTCTCACAAACAAATGCGCGTGGGTGTGAGTGCCTACTGTGTATGTGTGTGTCTACCTTTAGCTGAATACACGCACGCACACCTACACACTTACGCACACATAGACATACATAGGGGACTAAATGAAACAAATACAAAAATCTCGATTACTATTGATATTTTTAATATTTTTATTATTATTGATGTTCATTTAATCAATTAATTATCTCAATAATACACTGATTACAATTCAATAAAAATAATGGATATATAGATAGATAGACAGAGATAGACATACAAATTGAGAAACAATCAAATAAATGAGGATTATTTTTTGGATATCTTAGTTATCGAAGAAGATAATAATGACGGGGTGGAGTAAAAAAATAATATTAATAGTAGTAGTAATAATAATAATAATAATAATAATAGTATGAATGACAATTACAAGCAATATATGTATGACAATGATAACAATGACAGGAATAATAATAACATAACAATGTAGGTAGTTCTAACACATGAGTTTTTTAAGAACATACACACATATATTACTTAAATAAGCATGAAATCTAGTAAAATATTTTATCAATTCTAAACTGGACATAATACACATACACTTACATGCAAAAGAAATATAATAGTAATAATAATATCATTGTAATTTGTGTGTGTGTGGAACACAACAATCTTTCGTTGTCAGCTTAGATACAGTGTTGCCTAGGTGATTCGATTCAATGATCACTTCATCATCTGTTTGAGTAAGTGACATGTACACGCAAAAGCACAGGTGCCCACACACACGCACGCACACGCACACACACGGACACAGACACAAAAGTAAACGATCAATGTTTGGTTTCAAACGGCGTTTTAGAAAAAAAGGCCCAAAACAAACAAAAAGACATCAGAAAATAAGTTGGAAAAATATATTCTTCATTTCGTCTCTGAGTTCGAATGAAAATCAATACATACTTGTTATGATGAATGCATTCCATCATTACGAGTAGATAAACACACACACACAGACATATATGTGAGTGTGTATGTGTGTGTGTATGGTTGAGCAACACGCACGCACGCCCACACACCCACACAAAACAAAACAACTCATAGATATGCTGACAGTTTGTGATGATAACGAAGATAATAATGGCGCTCACGAGGATGATGTTTAATGATACACACATAAATGTTACATAAATAACACACACACACACAAAAGAGAAAAATAAACAGAAACTTGACACAAAAACAACTTTTTTTGAATTTTTTTTGAAAATCTTCTCTCAAAATTACCGGTAGACATAAAAATATCAATGTGTGTTGTATACACGTACATAAGTGTATGTATAATAATAGTATTGTTTTCTTAAAAATGAATGGCAAGTCTAAGAGGGAGATAGTTCTGGAGCGTAAATGTCACATGGGGGAAGGAAGTCACATCAGATAGTAAGGAGAAGAAGAAGCATATGTGAGGGGAATTGTAAAAAATAAAAATAAAATAATATGAAAATATCTTCTTGTCTGTTTCTACTTTGTCTGTTATTTCTTTGTTGTATTTCGTCCAACAAGAAGACGACTTTGAAGTAGCTTTCTTTGTTTCTTCAGACTCCATGAACACCCAATCGACCACCCACCCACCCACCCATCCATCCATCCATCCCAGTATCCCAGCAACCTTCTCCTCACAAATATGCAGCTATTAAAGATACTCAAAAGACACCTTGATGCGTATATAAATATTTATTTGAAAAAAAAATAATGATGTCAAGTTTCAGTAATGCAATGCGAAATACCGGTATTTATATATGTGGACGCATGGGTGTGTATGTGTGTCTGTATGAGGGTGAATATATGTACGTAAATAAGTCGTCCATCTATCCATCTATGCAGGTATGTATGCATGTGTGTATGCGTTTGAGTAGTATTATGAAAAAAATAGCAATAAAAAATGACAGGTAATGAGTCAGTGAGTCAATGAATGACTGAGGTATCATAATTTAATTATTGATTTATGATTTCAGCAAATGATCTAGTTCAAAATATAATGAATCTTTGAAACAAAAATATGTGTATGTATTTATATTGATTATTATTATTATTTCTTGGTGAATTGATGACCACAATGAAGATAATGACGATGATTGGGATGATGAGGATGACGAATAAACAAACAAACAAACAAACGCAAATAGTCACATAATTTGTACGCAAGTGTACGCGTGTTGGTTACCACGGTAACTACCACTGTCTGTCACCACTTCCAGCTGCAAGCTTATTTTTGTGTTATTTATTGTTTACCTACTTAAATACATTATTAAGTAGTACAATCTATTTTCGAAGAAAACATGTCACTCCATTTAGGGCAGTTGATCTTTTTGTTCGGATAATAATTACATAATCAGATGTCAAATGAATATAATAATTCCAATGTTTTCTCAATGTCATTGATTCATAGGTCATTTATGATTAATCAATAAATATATGTATATGTATATGTAACGATGGTGGTACATGTATGTATGTTTTGTTTTTCTGTGACCGGGATATTTGTTTACGCAATGAATGAATAGATGCGCACATCAAAATAACTTAGACGTTTCTTTTCTCTTTCAAATAAGGCGAAAATAAGACATGAGAAACATTCATAAAAAGAAGAAGGAATTTAGAGTGATGAATATGAATGTCTGTGTCTGTTTGTGAGCATATACATAAATGAGAACCTAGGGGATGAGTGGTTGGGATGGGTGGTAGTGTTTTTAAAAAAAACAAAACGAATGCATAAATCCTTTTGAACTGTACACTCACTCAGTCAGTTAGGATTTTTACGAATGATATTTTGATTTGTTATTATTACTGCAATGATTTTTGAAATTTAACTTAAAAAGCTGAGAAATAACATTGTCTATCATTTGTTGATGTGATATCTGCCTTCTGGATACCATTTGATGTGAGGATTACATCATCAGCGTTAGGATCAACATGATTATTATTGTTTTTGGCCTTGTGAACAACACCGTCACGGATATTTTCATCGTCGAGATGATCAGTTCCATTGTCAAGAGGACTGTTCAACGATGATGACAAGGAGACGGAGGAGGAGGGGGATGCTTCATTAACATCTCCATTCAACTGATCCGATTTTGTATATTTATCATTTGCTGATAACTTTCCACGATGATTTATTAACTGTTGATGATGATGATGATGATGATGACGATTTTGACGGTGTGAATGATCCAGGGGGATTGTATAATCGATTTGCGTTTATCGATTGCCTCTTTAACACAGTCATTATCAGCTCCATCAACATCATCACCATGATTTACTGGTAAATGTTGTGGTACATACTGATGTCGACGTCGACGTTTAGCAGAATTTAAATGTTGTGCTACTACCGATGCTGATATTGGTGACGTCGACGTCGAATTCAATTGATGTTGTTGTTGTTGTGAATCTTCTTCTTCTCCTTCTTCTGATATCGATTTTCTGTCATCATTATCATTATTAATATGGTGATTAGTATTCATGGTATTTGTGGGGGATTACCAACGTTGATCGTGCTATTGTCGTCGCTGAGGCTCCTTATCCCCACACAGTCAATACTATCAGTGTCTATATCATTATGTATATCATTATTATCATTATGATCAATACTGTGATCATCATTGCCATCATCTTGATGATCGGGATCATGATTATTATATGCATTTAATAATTCTCTATTTGACCAACTACGCTTTAATGATCGGTTATTAGTGTTATTAGGATTTATGTTGTGATTGTTGTTGTTGTTGTTGTTGCTAGGAAACAGATTTCCCGCATCAATTGATTTCAGTTTATCCATTGTATATTGATTATTTGTTTGAATTTTTAATGGATGATCTCCTCCACCAAGAATTGATTCAATTCCAATACTCGTTGACAGGGTATTTGTTTCACATTCCGTAGGATTATTATTAGTATTATTATTATCATGATTATTGTCAGTGTAATTGATATTTTCCAATCCAATTGAATTAATTTCATCTGTCATCACAGGATCAATACACGGGGAAGACGACGACGAGGAAGATAGCGATGCTGATGCCGACGATATTGATCGATTATGAAGAATATTTCCACCATTATTATTATTATTACACTGGAGTAGATCAGTCGATGTTGGGGATAAACTATTTGGTAGGATTGCGTTTTGATTAAATCTAGAAGATTTATGCGATGAAATCAACAGGTCTTTAGGATCTTCATCAACATCCTCGTGTTGGGTTGACTTTAAACCGACATCATCATCATCATTATTATTACTGTTTGAATTGGCATGGAATAAAAAATCATACATATGATTCGGTGTACTGATATCTGTCTTATTCATGATAATATCATCCTCATTCTCATTTTCATCCTCACCGCCATCGTCGTCAACTTCTTCTTCTTCTTCCTGTTCTTCTTGATTTTTTCCTCTGTTAGGATGATGGTGTTTGATAGCGTCGGTGTTGATTTCGGTGTCAATTTCGATGGGATTCTTTTTATTCCCTTCTTCATTATTATCGTTGTTATAGGCGTTTAAAACATCATCAGTATTATCGTTATGCCTATCGTTGTACCATTTTTCACAATTCTCATGACTGTCTTCCTTAATATTCATTCTCTGACATTCATTGGCTTCTATAGTTATATCATCTGTTGTGTTTAACAGTTGACTTGGTGATGTACACGGTGAAGATGTCAACTGACCGACAACATGACTAGATAGTAATGATTGACTGGAATGATTTTGTACAGGCAAAGGTATATGCTCTTCTTGATGATGGTTCTGATGATGGTGTGGATGGGTGTGCTGCCGTTGAGTTTCTGACTGTACAGTTGGATGGTGGTTAGCGGTTGTACAGTTAGTCTGATTATCATTGTTATTATTATTATTGTTAATATATAACGAATTTGATTCCCCCAACTGTACAGAATGTTGTTGATGAGCTGGAGGTGGAAGTAATGCATGTCGATGTATACCCTCATTATTTAACGAACCGTTAACTGCAGTCACTGACTGTGTTGTTCCCGTTGTAGGTGATGGAGTGATTGAGGTAGTAGAAGTAGTGATAGGCGTTGAAATATATCGATCCATTGTTGAATTCACCATTCCCCCTGTTGGTGCTATTGTTACTGATGATACCGATGATGAACTACTGATGGCGGTACATTCAGTTGACGGGGAACAAATTCGCTTTGAAGTAGTAGTAGTAGAATTAGACAAACGATGCTGTGTTAAATTTAATAAATGTTGTTGACATTGTGATGAATCATTTACTCCTGGAGATAATGATGACGACGCTGATGAAGATGAAGAAGATGGCGATGCTGTTGACTTAATTGATGTCGAGTGACGTTTAGATGATGAATGCGGAAGAGTAGTAGTGTTATTTGTACGTTGATTAACTTGAATATGTTGTTGTCCTTGAGGAAGTTGTTGCTGAGGTTGGTGATGGTGAGGGTGATGTTGATGACCGTACAGCTGTTGTTGTTGTTGTTGTTGGCTTTGATTATGATGATTCGGTGAGGATAAATTTGAATGTCCATATGAATTCATGTGTTGATGGCTTTCCTCTTGAAAATGTTGATGACGATGTGATGACGTAATACACTGTTGTTGTTGTTGTTGTACAGCTGCAGTTAAATGTTCACTACTCGATCCATGAATCATTCCGCCTACTGGTAAATGATGAAATAATCCTCCTACGCTTGTTGTAGACATTGAACTATAATTCAATGCATTCCCATTTCCATTATTATTATTATTGTTATTATTATTATTATTATGTAATAGGTCACATCCTGTATTCGGACTATTACTATTACTATTATTCGTATTATTGTTATTATTATTCCCATTAATTCTTGCATCATTTAATGTTGAATTAAAAAAACCGCATGAATTGTCAATATCACCGCCAACACCAACAACACGATGATTATTAAGATTCATACCATTATTATTATTATTGGCATTAGTGTTACTATTGGCAACAGCTGCTGCTGCAACAGCCCTTAAATGCAAGTCTTGATGTGCATGTGCTGCAACCATAGCCGCCGCTGCTGCTGCTGCTCCATGTGGATGACGTCCACCAGTAGTAACACCTCCAAGACCACCCATATGTGTAACAGCTGCTGCAGCATTCGAATCGATAACCTGTCCACCACGAGTAAGTGCTGAGGCGGCTGCAGCAGCCATAGCAACTGAATGATTATGAAATCCAGCAGCGAATATATTATCCATACAGGTTTGATTTCTCAGATTTATCACACTAGTATTATTATTATTACTACTACTGTTAGTGTTATTAGTAGTATTATTGTTATTGTTGTTGTTGTTGCTGTTGTTATTACTATTGTGACTGTTATTGCCCCGCGTATTGGAGCCATTGCCATCAGCACCAGCTGTAGCCGCCGCCTCTTTATGCCGATCAACATGTTTAGCTAGATAGGTTTCTGAATTATAAGATTTTGTGCAGATAGGACATACTAGGACCTGGATTGTTAGAAAGTGGAGAAAACAAACAGTGATTAATTGAATTAATAAAATACTACAGAAGAACAGGTATGTTACAAAATTTTAAAAAAGAAAATGTGATCATTTTGTAGTGACAGAAGACAGCGGCCAGGCAGTAGATTGTTTATTGAGAAAATCGACAGATATTAATCAATTTTTACATACATTATTGTCAGCAGAGAAGTAACGTCTTCTGATTGGTTGTTTTGCTGCTCAAGGTTATTCTGTACTGCTTGTAACAGTTTCTCAGAAAGTTGAGCCATGTATCTACGAATCATATTTGCACATGTTAAGTCTGCTATGATTGGTTGTTGAGTTGAGTTCCTCAAGGTTAAGCTTTGTTATTGTGTTTTTTTTCTCATGACCCTGATTTGGGACGTGAAAATTGACGTGAATTGTTGTCTATAACTTTTAGCTAGCAGACAGCTCTCACTCACCACAAGGTGAGTAGGAAATATCACCACACCCCACCACCCTCTAATTCTTCCGCTTCTTCTTCGTTTTTTCTTCTTACAAGCAGCAAGATTTCATGAACCACAGACAGTGTCGAATGATTCGATCCCGTCAAATGTAAGAGGATAAGGCTGCAGGATTGGATTACGCCAACTTGTTCCCAGCTGGCTTAAAAATGGACAGGAATGAAGTGGTTTGGTAAAGTGTATTGACCAATTCACTTATTTGTAGAGTTGTATTAGCCAACGTTAGCGAACTGATCACTGAAGAAATCACAGCATGGATAAAGAAGGCTCATTTGTCTATGACCTGTCAACTTACACCATCTCTGGCTTAATAGACGTGATATTTGGACTGTATACTGCTTAGCAGTAGTTCGATATGTCCCCTTTAATCGTTGTGAGTGAGACATGATTATTGAAAGTGGAAGCTACGAAATAGATAGCTAGTTGTCTTTGATCCTAGGTGTCTGCGTTCTATCTCCCATGCAAAATGGTATAATTGGGTGAGAAATTTTGAGTTTATGCTTCGGTCAAGTGTTAGAGGGTTAAGAAGAGAAATCAATCGATGAGGCTGTGAATTTAGGACATGTTTTACACATACATACGCCTAGATATCGACCGTCTTCCACGATCAACGGGCAATGTTAGCTGACTGACATAAGATGGATCAGGCTGGAAAAGAGAAGGCCGGTGGTGACAAAGTCACAAGCAACATGTCTTCATCAGTCAATGAAATCCGCAATAGTTAGTTTAAGCCAGCCAACTAGTCGTGTATAGGGAGGTGTAGAATTCTTGGCTAGTTGGGGTCCTTGGGATGGTAAACACCAGTAGTGGCTGGAAACAACTGGTGGGTGATATGGCTCATAATCCTCGTTCTCAATGGTGGCGCAGATGGATTTACTCCTTGTGACTTATAGTATCCAATAAAACTTTATTGTGCGTCGGTGGCACAGTGGTTGGAACTCTCGCCGACCACGCATATGGTCCGGGGTTCGAGCACCCGCTGACGCACACCTGATATCTATGGTCGGCCTGCGAAATTTGGCCTACCGATATCCATGCTGAAAATTCCATACTTGTACCAAAAAATACTGTGTGGAATCAAGCTGTAAATAAAAAAAATCAAAAAAGTTCTTCCATAGAACTATTCTTTTTGCCTCATATTTCTGTTTACTGTCCTTCCAGCTCTTCTAATTGTCTATTTACTCTCTTCTCTTTTGTGCCATAAGGAATGCGGCAATTCGAATTACTCCACATGTGTGCAAAGTTTGTATGTTGAAACCAATCAACTGACTCATGTGAGACATAACCGCCTTTTGTAAACAACCGAATTTGTTCAGAGTTCACAGTAGTCATACCATGCCAACATGTCATTTAAACAGCCCACAGCAATTCTAACACTCTCTTGACAATAAAACTCAATATAACGATCTATTTATAGAAAAGCGATCTGGACAGGACAGTATCTGAATCACCACAGTTTCTGTCCTGTTCATTAGAAAAGAGCCTTAGTAGGCGAGGTGCCTCTTCAGTAGAATCCAACGAATATGCACTGAAGACAGACACACTTGATGAAGAAGAAAGTGGAACACCGAGACCCACTGTTCAACTCACCAATAAGAAAGACACGTGTAAATCAAGCTACGCTATATGGGGGATCATAGTAGCTTGATAACTAGACAAAGATTGAACTGTGTTGTGGTTAAAAAGACATTTTATGCAGCTAATATCATAATAGTAATTGAGAATGTGAAGTCAATATATCCATCCATCTAAGCCCTCAGAAAATGCGAAAAATAATATCATATCTCACTGTATTTACCAATTTCAATGTATATGTAACCACACATACACACGGAAAGGACTCATCGATCTCTGCAAGTAAAGGCTCTAGCTTCAGAGGATATTCCTAAATGGCTTTGGAAACAAATTCAGTCTCTCCCTCCAGAACTCATTGATGGTGAAAACAGAAGACCTTGTTGCTCCTCTAATGGCAAACATATTATAGAGACAGGATATAAAATTGATGTTTACACGTCTTCTAAACCTAGCGTCGGTGGTATAGCGGTTAGGACGCTCGCCGACCATGCACATGGTCCGGGGTTCGATCCCCGGCCGGCGCACACCTTTACCTCTCTAAGCCATAAATAATTCTGGTAAAGAGGAAGGGTTGGGCATGAGGCTAGCAACCCCATCCTGTAAAATAAACTCTGCTACAGAAACTGCAAGCTACTAGCTTGAAGCCCTATGTTCCACTGGGGAACGTGAAGGAAAAAAAAAACCTATCCAAAGAACGTGTTTGTACCAGTTCAAGACGAGTGGCGAGCATTTGTCCTCACACCTGATCTGCTACACGCATAAATCGCTTATGAGCTCTCTGGCCTTGTAACCAGAAGGTCCTAGGTTCAAAATCCGGTCAGTGGGTACGTAGTGATGAAGAGTTTCAAATTAGGCGGACGGAACAGTCGTCCGGTACTCCCCAAAAAAGCCAATTTTCCAAGTTTTCATCTCTACTCGATATAAGCTTATGATGAAATCCTGTAACCAATCAGTCAGGTCCCTCCTTAATTAATTAATTAATTAATTGATAGGCCACATTATTCTATGCAAGATAGACACACACATTTAAATAAAATAACTAAAGAAATTTAATATACCACTGATATTGAATTAGTTAGTAGTATTGCACACTATGACGGCATCAATACTGGCTGGTAGTGATTTTTTTTGGCTTATTTTGTTATTTTAACAATCCTGTCTAACTTAGTCTGTAATGCACTCCCGCTTTGGGGGGGGTTTTCACCGTCGTCTATCTGTCCGACTGTCTGTCTGTCTGTTTTGGTATTTGCTCTTCCAAACAAAACCTGTAATTTAGTTTTTTTTTAAATAAATAAATATTTATAATAAAAGTTTCAAAATTGAATTTTAAATAAATGTTATCCGACTGTCTGTTGACGTAAGCCTCCGTGTCTGCATGTATGTGTGTGTGTGTGTGTGTGTGTGTTAACGTCAACATTTAATGTCTTAAAACTAGGCGAAGGAATGTATATTATACATACGTGTATCAGTTTATCTCAATCTGAACTTTCCCATTTATTGATTGGACCAAAGTGTTCAGGTTCAGGTTGACATGTCGCCGCCTCCTACCTAGTATGGACGCTTCGACAATGCCTCAGGAGTTAAGCTGATGTAATTTTTAGTGGATTAAACACAGGAGTCAGACAAGGGTGCTTATTATCTATCACCAATGATATTCCTAATTGTGGTGGACTGACTGGATTATGCGTCGGACAGTGAGTGGGAAACGAGAAGACAGGAATATCCTGGACCGACGCGAAGAACCTAGAAGACCTGGATTTCGCACGTGGATGATTTGTGTTTGATGTCACACAAAATCGAAGACTTACGAGCGAAAACCGACAAACTGGTCGAAGAAGCAGCCGGTGAAGACAAGACTCCAGATGAACATAGACAAGACGCGGAGGTTATGAAAATAACCATCCAACAACAACAACAACAGCAGCAATATCCAGCCAACAACCAATCACCATCAACGGGAGGAATTTGAGAGAGGTTACTTCATTCACTTATCTAGGTAGTCAGCATTGTCTGAACTACAGTTGGAGGAACGGAAAAGGATATCAAATCGAGAATCAACAGGAAGGCAGGCGAGAAACACATTCATCAACCTGAAACAACCAATCTGGAAATCTTCTTCACTCAGCCAGAATCAACAACAAAGTTCGGTCGGATTTCCAATACAAACAACATCAAGTCAGTGAGTTCTTCTATACGGAACGGATCGGAAACTTGGCGGGCGGACGGACGGGTCACAAAGAATATTTCCAACAGCCTGTTCCAGACCTTTATCAACAACAACAACTGTCTTCGCTGGCTCTATACTGAAGATCAATCAGATGGGCGGGCCGGAAAGAATCACCAACAAGAACGAAGTGTGGGAACAAACAAACAAACAAACAAAGAAAACAAGAACCAATCACCAACCAACAAATATGCAGTTGGAGAAGGCGGAGATGGATGGGTTGGACACTCGCTCGCTGAGGAGGCTGGCCGCTGGGTGACATCGCGCCCGGGTGACAGACCAGTTCTCGAGTGGAACCAGACCGAAAGGGAAGCGGCGAGTGAGACGTCAGTGCAAGGGTGGGTGACATGGAGGAGATCGTGTGAAGAGAGAGGAGTTGAAAGAGTATGGACTAACACGGATGGATGGAGGTGAAAAGTAGAGCAGAAGGAAGACAGAAGCAAGTGGCGTGAGACGTGGAGTTGAAGCCATATGTTCCACTAGGAACAATAATAATAATAATAATGACGCACTCAGTGGAAATACCATTGCTTACTAAGTGACTGCGGAATACAAATACATCGAATGGTTGACGAGTCCCAAATAGGACGAAATGCTTTGCATCTTTGTGGATTCTACTGCTAGTCAGCATCCAACGAATATGTACCTATATATATATATATATATATATATATATATATATATATATATAGGGGTTGGTTTGAGTACTATAAGAGACTGGTAATTTCCCTTTCAATCAAACTTAACAAATCAATTTAACCTTTCAATTCATTTGCGAACTGAAACGAATCTGACAGCTCCAAACTTAACAGCTTTCTGTTGGACATCAACAACTGGTCCAAGTCAAATGGTCTTATGTTAAATCTTTCCAAATGTCTGGCAGTTGACTTTACTTTCAAGCATCGACGTGACTTACATGAACTAGTTAGTTCGCATGATGCCTGTAGCACAGATGGCACTGAAATTGAAACCAAATCAAATATTAAATACCTTGGACTAGTTTTTTCCTCTGACCTTTCATGGTCATCCCATATCTTATCTATCTCTAAGAAAATGTTTCGTCTTACCTTCTACATTAAAAAAGTTAAGACAATCAGGTATCAACCAACCTTTAGTTTTGCAATTTTTAAACTCCTGTATTTTACCTATTGTACTCTATTGCTCTCCATTAATCTTTCCTAGGCTTCTCAAAAAAGATTATATCATATTACGAAGAGTATTAAATGCTGTTAGTAGAGCTTGTGGTCTGCCACTGCATGAGCTCACCAATACTATAGTCGAGAGGCATATAAATTCCTGTACAAATTTGGGCAAAGGCTATACTGTCAGACCCTCTGCACCCCCTTTATTCACACCTGTCCCCTTGTATCTCATCAGGTAGGACGAGAAGTCAATAAAAGAAGTTACATGCTCGTACCGCTAAGTACAGAAATTCTACAATACCCTATTTAGCTCGTACTTTATGTGACGAAGACTCTGTTAGACGTGAAACACACAAGTTACTATGTAATTAGTACAGTAAATCGACCCTTTCATAGTTCATCTTTCTGTATTTTATGGTATCACACTTTCTGTCGTTTAATTATTACTCTGCTATTTTATTTTAGTTGGTATTACTATAATTACTACAATTTTATATATTATGCATATTTTTCTCCGTATCGCATACAGTATTTTGCTATGTAGCTGCTGTAACAATCGTTTTGTTATTATTATGTAATGTGTATTTATAATTTTTTGTCGTTTTTGAGTAAATTAGATGCAATATTGTACTGAATGCTGAAAATTCCTTGCTGTATTATTAGTACTGTTTTTGGAATGAAGCAAAAAATATTATTTCTATTATTAATCAGAGGCGTACGGTCGATCAAAAGTTTCCTATTATTCTGGTACACCTGGTGGATACTGAACACAACATCGATAAAACAAATTCAGCTTTTTTAGAATTCTATTACAAGGTGGCCACCTCAATCCATCTCAAGTTTGTACGTGCCTTCGATTGCTAAACATTATTGAAACAGTCGCCATAAAAGTTCTGTCAATCTCTAATTTTGGTGTTCAGAAAAAGATTGTTCACTTCCTGTCTCTCCCTCTCTCTCTCTCCCTCTGTCTGCCTTGGCGTTCAACGCCAACCAAGAAAAGTTATCTCTCAAGAGGGTGTATATTTTAACGTTAGCCTCACACTTTATTAGTATTATTATTATTATTGTTATCATTCTACTTGCATTCCCCTTAATTCTATTCATCCAAACTGTTTCAAGTGTTGCTTTTTTTGTAGGGATTTTTCTATGATCTTTTCGAGGATTTCATCATGAGCTGACATCTGATGCTCACCAGCGACTGGATCTATTCAGCCAGTTAACTTGGGTTTTCTAGTGAGAAGCCATTACCAGTAGGGTACAGCAGGTTGAAGGCGAGGTAGTTACTCAGTGAAGAAGAAATTTTATACGAGTTGATCACGAATTGAGAACTATTGACAACCAGTCACAGGGAGTACTGGATAGTTGTTTCCTTCGTCCTAGTTTGGGAACCATCGTCAGTACTCACCTACTGTGACTCGAACTAGGATGAAACAGCAGCTGTCCAGTACTCCCTAGTTTTCAATGGTTCTCTAACTGATATCAATCCATGATCAACTTGTTAAAACACAAAACTAACTCTTAAAAACCAAACTATAGAAAATTAATCTGATGCTCGCTAGTGTGAGTGACTTGCTATAAGATGGAGTTTCCAGGAGTTCTAGTGAGAAGTCGTGACCAGTAAGGTCCATCCAGTCACGTGAGAGGATGGACATCCCACCGATGACATTGCTTAGGGTTGCACTGAATCACGAATTATTAGTAGAAGTCAAAATTCATGAGCCACTGAATCGCATCCTAGTGGCTGAATGGTTTACAACTCAGCTTGCCTTGTAACCGGAAGGTCCCGGGTCAGAAACCCAGTGGGTGCGTACTGCCGATGATTCTCAGACCAGGACGAAGGAAACATCTGTCCAGTACTCCCTGTGGCTGGTTTTCAATGGCTCCCTGAGTGATATCAATCCATGATCAACTCGTTAAAACAAAATTGACCCTTACAAACCAAACTATAGAAGAAGAAATTGCTAATTGGTCACCCTCTGTCATGAATTGCTAGAGATTAGAATTCATGCGCTAGCCATTGGATCAGGTCAGGTGCCAGTGGCTTAATAGCCTACAAGCTCTCTGGCCTTGTAACCAGAAGGCCCTACGTTTTGAAACCCAGGTGAGGTGGATGCGTACTGCTGAAGATTCTCAAACTAGAACGGGAGAAACAGCTGTCCAGTACTCTATAAGGCAGGTTTTGCAACGGTTCCCTTACCGATGTCAGTTCATGATTAAATCCTCCAACCAATCAAACTGTAAATAAGAAGACAATTGCAGCGAAGAAAATTTTCTTTTCAACGAAGTCATCATCTAGGCTGTTTATGATGACCATGGCAGGGACAGGGGTTGGACGTATTTCTTTTGTATACACAGCGTGGGTTTGAGCTTTTGTATAGCTAGCGCCTCGGCTATGCCCAGTTGCCTTGATTTTACTCCCTTTGATGGGTTTGATCGAATCTTGTACATGATTTTGAAGGATTTTTCGAGTGTCGCTGAATGTCCTGAATTAACCAGATGTTCTGTCACCGAACTATTTACCCGTTTTCGTTCTCCTTTTACTAGCCAGGCTGGATAGTGTTCACGAGCGCGTTTTTCAAGTCGGCGCATGTTACGGCCAACGTACTCAGCTCCACAAGAGTAAGTAAACTGGTATATGCACGCTGAGGTGGCCCAATGCAACAGCTTGTCTTTCGCGTTCTGGCTGAACAGTTTCTTGCAGGAAAACGTCAGTCGTAGGCTCTCGGCGAAGTATGTTTTCCTCAGCGATTTTGAGAGGCGTTTGCGAACGTACTATGTGTTTCCTTGTTAAAATAGATAACGGAATGAGGGCTCAGAAGTAACAGAAAATCAGTATTCCGTATTCTGTTAATTTTTGCTTTCACATATTGAACCCTAAACAGCCTATACTCTGCTCTATACTTAGATTTGGTGTCCTCTCAGTTAGTTTCAACGACCACACTTTGAAAATTTCAGCTCTAAACTTTTGACAGTTTATGAAATAAGTTTAAGTGTTGGTTCATATTTAAACAAATCCATGGTGAAAGTTCATCCAAGGTGGTTTTTGACCAGAGGTGAACCACATTGACTAACTGAGCCTAAAAGAATGCAACGGTTGTCTAGCGTTTACAACACTGATAATCTTCCTACTATTTCTTACGAATAAATTTCAACTACTCATTAATCAATCAGTAGTATGCAATATTCGAGATAAAATTATCGCTTACTTAACTTCAATTTCTCTCTTTTTGATACTTTTCAAGACAGGATTGACCATCTGATGAAAATTGTCCTTCAAACACATGCCACTATGCAGTACAGTCACTTTGATGATGTCCGGGCATCTGCACAAGAAGTCGATATGTCAACCTGAGATCGAGAAGCAGATGAATAATCCCTAATTTATTATAGACGTCATTAATGTACCCACTGCAGACAATGACCAGAAACACAGTGATGAGCATGCAATGGTCAGTGAGGACCCAGTAGATTGCTCTGTTCAGTCAATCAGTCAATCGATCAACCAGTGATAAGGATTCTTGAACTTCAATTATGTATCCACTTTTGATTTCAGGGTTCCCGTTGGTTACAGGATTGATGACAAATTGGCTTCAGGAAAGAGAAGAACCATTGGAAACCTACTGAACAACAGGTAGTAAGTAGTGGGTAGCTGTTTCATATTAGCAGTACTCATTCATCGCCAGGGTTTAAGCTCAAGACCTTTTGATTACAAGTTAAGCTTGTAGACCATTGTTATTCAACCACTAGGATCCAATTTCTATAATATCTAGCTCAACCGCTAGCCAGTGTCAGAGGTGAGTAATGAATTATGCCCACTTATTCAGATGACATAGTACCAATGGCTAAAGGAAGAAGGTGCGTCGGTGGCACATCTGTCAGGACGCTTTCTGACCATGAACATCGTCTAGAGTTCGATCCCCGGCCAACGAAGCACTCCTTTACCTCGGTAAGCCAGTAATTAAAAAAAAGCTGGTAAAGAGGAAATGTTGGGCCAGCATGACGCTGGCTGGCTAGCGAATACATCCTGTAAAAATAATCACCATTGCCACAGAAACTTCAAGCCTCTAGCTTGAAGTGAAGCCCTATGTTACACTGGGGAACGTGAAGGAATAAAAAAAAGAAATCTTCTTGATGGATTTAACGACACATAATTCTTAAAGATAAGCCTAGTGGGTAGATGTTAACAAGATTCTCCGAAAGACATCAGGAGAGTTTTGTCACAGTAAAGATTAATAAGTTCGGGTGTTTATGATCATGTAAGCTTAATCAATGATAGTGAGAAGAGATTCGTGGATACCATAGTACGTTGAATAAAGGAAAGTTCCAACATAATCCAGTCTTTGGTTAATCTACTTTCAAAAGTATCAATCACAACAGATATGGCAAATTTCATTATTATTATTGCTCCCTTGAGTTCCTAGAGCAACATACGGCTTCAACTCCACGTCTCACGCCACTTGCTTCTGTCTTCCTTCTGCTCTACTTTTCACCTCCATCCATCCGTGTTAGTCCATACTCTTTCAACTCATCTCTCTTCACACCATCTCCTCCATGTCACCCACCCTTGCACTGACGTCTCACTCACCGCTTCCCTTTCGGCCTAGTTCCACTCGAGACTGGTCTGTCACCCAGGCGCGATGTCACCCAGCGGCCAGCCTCCTCAGCGAGCGAGTGTCCAACCCATCCATCTCCACTTTCTCCAACTGCATATTTGTTGGTTGGCGATTGGTTCTTGTTTTCTTTGTTTGTTTGTTTGTTCCCACACTTCGTTCTTGTTGGTGATTCTTTCCGGCCCGCCCATCTGAATGATCTTCAGTATAGAGCCAGCGAAGACAGTTGTTGTTGTTGATAAAGGTCTGCAACAGGCTGTTGGAAATATTCTTTGTGACCCGCCCGCCAAGTTTCTGATCCGTTCCGTATAGAAGAACTCACTGACTTGATGTTGTTTGTATTGAAAATCCAACGGAACTTTGTTGTTGATTCTGGCTGAGTGACGAAGATTTCCAGATTGATTTGATTGATGGCAAATTTTAGGTCGTGGTATATTACGATGGGATAACGGATATAACCTCCGTTAGTTTCAATAAGGTTTAATGATCAATACATTTCAGAAATGGAAATTTTTATAAAACTTACAAAGCAAAAAAAAAGAAAAACAAGAAAGAAAACAAAATTCTATATTGGTTTGTTTACTAGACGGATATATCACACGCACACACACAGTCAGGGGGACAGTATTACTATTTACTGGATGACAAAGTTTCGAACAAAATTATTGCTGTTCATAATCATATCGCCAATTATAATCACACGACTTCGAAACTTGACTTTTATAGTTTTCTGTGTTCTCTCCTACTCGTTGTCGTTGGCGTCACAGAGTTCCAGGGGAAAATATAAAAACAAACCTAGGGAGTTGCCAAGGGGTCACCAATATACCCGGTTCTGGCAGATATAATCATGGTTAGGTAGGAAAACATAGCAATTGAAACGTTCACCTCGCCGCAAAAGTAGGTATGTGGATGACTGATTCACTGTACTTAGAACACAAGATATAAATAGATTTTTCGAACACATCAGCTCGAAGGTAGAAGCAATTCAATCCACCTATGAATTAGAAAGTCAGGAAGCAGGGGGAACTGTCAATGTTTGATTGCAACGTAAAAAAGAAAGAAGATGGGAAGTTAAACACACGGGTGTGTGTTTACAGGAAACCCACACATTGAAATAGATACTTGGAATTACGATCATTCCATCCTATGTCAGTGAAAATAGATTGGTGAAATGTTTAAGTGACAGAGCACAAAAGCTAATTAGTACCAAGGAAAATCTAAGACAGGAAGTGAGGTCTATAAGAGTAGCTTTTGAAACTTAATAATTACCCGGATAAATTAGTCAAGAAATATGTAAGGAAATGTAAAAATAAAATAAATAATGATGGTAGTGATATTGATAATAATAATAATAATGCTAGTAATGGCGACAACAACAATAAGAATCTAAATCATCAGTAGTAATTCCATACAAGGAAGAAACTTCGGAATTCTTAACAAAACAGTCAGGAATAAAAGTGGCTGTTATTCAAACCAACCACCCACAAACTCAATTAGAAATAAGCTTTGTCGGTTAAAGGATCATTCTGTGAGGCCTTTTAAACAAAACAATTTGGTTTATCTAATACCCTGTCTGCAATGATTGTCAGGTCAAATACATAGACGGGTCAAACTAGTAGAACAGGAGCAGTCAGTCAGGCTAGACGAGCATGAAAACCTACCAAAATCTAGACTAGTTGACTCGAATAAGATAAGAAATCTGGAGAATGTTCAGCTATACCATTCACTACATGCGATCACACTCAACCATACAATAGGATGGATGGGATAGGATGACAGTTTTAAAATCTAATGCAGTAGCATGGTGAAGAAGATATTGATAATAGAAGCTTTGTTTCTGGAATGATTCAACACCTGTTCCAGATATCTTGAACACTCTACTACCCCATATGACGACAGATAGGAGAGAAGAAAGAAACCTATAAAACTGAAGTTTCGAAGTTGTGTGATTATAATTGGCGATATGATTATGAACAGCAGTAGATTATGTTCGAAACTTTGTCATCCAGTAAATAGTAATACTGTTCCCCTGACTGTGTGTGTGCGTGTGTGATATATCCATCTGATAGACTAACTAATATGAAATAACATAAACTACCACAGTGCTAAAGTTTTACACACACATATAATAATAATTATTTAAAAAAAGAAAACAAAATGTAAAATTTTATCATTTTTTCACGCACTTTTTTACTCACCTTAGCATATCGGTTACCCGAATGCTTTGCTTGTACATGAACATCCAATTCTTCTTTTGTATCAAATGACATAAAGCATTGCTCACAACGAAATGGTTTGCCTTTCATATGTTGACGTTGATGGGATTGTAAATTAGACATTTGTGTAAAACTTTTCATACATGTTGTACACCTGTTTTTTTTTGTTGTTGTTGTCATGGTTGTTGTTTTGTGTATTTTGAAGGGATAAAATTGAAGAAAAAAGAAAAAAACCCAGAAAAAGTTAAATTAACATATCATTTAAACGAAAAGTATAGTATAAATATCATAATATTTCGATGAAATTCAAATCACCTGCCTCTCCCCCACGGATGACCTTGAGCAACCAATCAAAATTCTTCTTATTATTATTATTATTTCCTTGCGTTCTCAGTGGAACATAGGCTTTCAACAATACATCTCCACATAGTTCTGTTTCCTGCTATCATTTTCAGCAGGATAGCAAACGACTGATCAAACAAAGAATATTTCCAACAGCCTGTTGCAGACCTTTATCAACAACAACAACAACTGCCCTCGCTGGCTCTATACTGAAGATCAATCAGATGGGCGGGCCGGAAAGAATCACCAACAGCAAGAACGAAGTGTGGGAACAAACAAACAAACAAACAAACATAGAAAACAAGAACCAATCGCCAACCAACAAATATGCAGTTGGAGAAGGTGGAGATGGATGGGTTGGACACTCGCTCGCTGAGGAGGCTGGCCGCTGGGTGACATCGCGCCCGGGTGACAGACCAGTGCTCGAGTGGAGCCAGGCCGAAAGGGAAGCGGCGAGTGAGACGTCAGTGCAAGGGTGGGTGACATGGAGGTGATGGTGTGAAGAGAGAGGAGTTGAAAGAGTATGGAATAACATGGATGGATGGAGGTGAAAAGTAGAGCAGAAGGAAGACAGAAGCAAGTGGCGTGAGACGTGCAGTTGAAGCCGTATGTTGCTCTGGGAACTCAAGGGAACAATAATAATAATTAATTCTTTCTGGCCATTTAATCTTAATCATGGAGGCAGCCAGCGAAGTTGGCAGCTGTTGATGTTAGTCTGTATTGGCTTTTTAGGAAATCCTATTCGTGACTAACATGCAGTGCAAGTTTCTGACCCTTATAAAAGAACCGACTTGACTGGGGGATCCCAGTGAGCACAAAACCTAGTTCTTGGAAGGGCTTCCTGTAACATATTACCTCCAATCGTCTAATATCAACAATTCACAGTGCATATTACCAAAGAAAGGAGGCTTAAGTTAATGCAGGAACTGGCGCGGAATTATGCTCCTATCCATCACAAGTAAAATAATAAGCCGCATCATCCTGAAGAGAATCAAATAAGCCAAACTGGATGAAAAACTTTGACCGGAACAAGCTAGATTTAGGAGAAGCAAGTCATATGTTGATCGAATTGCCACACTACGGATCATCATTGAACAAACCTTGGAATGGCTGTTATCTCTCTATCTCAACTTCATCGACTTTGAAATGGCCTTTGACAGCGTCGATAGAGAGGTGATTTGGAAACTACTTCGCTACTACGGGTGGGGTGTCATCGACAATTATACATCTCATCCAACAGTTATACGACAATGCTGCATGCCAAGTAATCCACAACTCGAAACTTACGGAAGCCTTCGAAGTGAGGACAGGAGTGACACAAGCTGGCTGTCTACTATCGCCAATGATCTTCCTGATTGCAGTAGATTGGATAATGCGACAAACAGCCGGCAATGAGGAAACAGGCATAAAATGGACTCACAAAAAAAACTTGGAGGATCTGGACTTCGCCGATGATACATGTCTGATTTCCCACAAACTGGAAGATATTCAAGTGAAAATCAGCAAGCTGGCAGAAGGAGCATCAAAGATAGGACTTCAGGTGAGCACAGAGAAAACGGAGGTGATGAAGATTCCTGGCCAACATCAACACCAACAACAACAACAACAGACAACAATCAGCCAGCACAAATGGGAGGAACCTGAAATAAACAACCTCCTTCACCTACCCATCTGGGAAGCATTGTTTCAATTACAGGCGGATGGAACGGACGAGGATATCAAAGCCAGAATAGGAAAAGCAAGACAAGCTTTCATTACTCTCAAGTCTGTGTGGGGGATCGACAGCACTCAATATCAAAACGAGTATAAGATCCGGATATTCAACTCCAATGTGAATTAAGTCAGTGCCACTTGCTATACGGATCAGAGACTCGCACTGCGCATCATAAAGAGCATCTCAAACAAACTACAGACCTTCATCAACAATTGTCTTCGCTTAATACTTAGGATCAGATGGCCGGCCAGAAAAGATCACCAACAGGGAGGGATCTCTGGCAATGTGTGAACCAACCCAACAGGAACCGATTGTGAAACAAATAGGCAGGGAGAAATGGAGATGGATTGGCTGGCCATACTCTGAGGAAACGAACCATCAAGTGAGTGACATCACTAGACAAGCCATTGCTCGAGTGGAACCCGCCTGAATGGGAAGCGGCGAGTTGGTCGTCAGTTGCGAGGGTGACTTTGAGGAGGTCATGTGAAGAGGAGATGAAAGCATGTGGGCAGACTTGGAGCGGAGTGAAAACGTTGACAGAGAAAACCGAACGCAATGGTGACTTGGGCGGCTGAAGCCGTATGTTCCTCTAGGAATTAAAGGATATAATAATAATTAATAATAATTGCAAAAAAGAGGCATAATTTCTCCTCCTTTTCACTGTTATTATCCCCTTACCACTCTGACTGTATATTTAAAATTGGCACTATTATTACGATTATTATTATTATTATTATTACGATCTCTTCTACCTCCCCCACCCTCTGTTTATTTTTCTTACCCCTTCCCTGGAATTTAGACATACACAACGAAGCAATAAAATATAAACAGCAAGATAGGGTAAGGAGGTGGGGGAGGCGAGAAAAACTTGAAGAAAAAAACGCTTCGCAAATACACAAGACAGAGAGAGAGAGAGAAATAAAGAAAAAAAGAGCTGAAAATGTCCAGAAACTAGGTCTGACCCAGATTTGACCATTTGTTTTTTTCAAATATATAAATGCATACATATAGATGTACCTTTATCTATGTGCACACTATACCATTTGAAATGTACTTCTATAGTTTAATGCGGACAGGGAAACACGCACGCACGCACGCACACACGCAGGCAGACAGACAGAGAAACATGAACATTGAAGAAAAAAATATTGTAGAGACAAGTAGAGAAACAGAAAATAACTAAGCAGAGTATCATCCCTGTGTTGTTTGTGTTGTTTGTTTTTCTTTGGCATTTTGAAGGTTTTTGTTTAAAGCAATTTAGGCGCGCGCGCACACACACATGCAAGCACGCACGCATTCACAGACACACAATTGTCATATGAGATGACGATTGTCCAGATCTGGGTCATTATAATTATTCTTTTTGTTATTATTATTAGTAGTAGCCATAGTTGTTGTTTCATTGTCGTCGTATTAATCTACTTTAAAAAACGCGGCTTTCTGACCAACACTTAACACGCACCCAGACACAGACACACGAACAAAGATAATATGTACATGTCTCAACACAATCCCCTAATATTCCTTCATTATTCTACTCAAAATATCCCCTTCTTCTTAATTTTTTAATTTTTAATTTTTTTACTTTTATTATTTCGCCCTTGTCTCAGTTAAAGTTTGATAATTGTCTGCTGTGGAATCATTTTTTATTCGTCCGGTTGGTTCGCTGGTCGTTTCAATTGTCCAACTCAAATGCCGCCCCTACTCCACCTCGTCGACTCGTCGAAAACATTCAAACCTCCACATCGAATACTTAGAAAACCTGCTCAAATTTGAATTTACCTACGAAGCGTAACTAACTAACTAACTAACTAACTAACTAACTAACTAACTAACTAACTAACTAACTAACTAACTAACTAACTAACTAACTAACTAACTAACTAACTAACTAACTAACTAACTAACTAACTAACTAACTAACTAACTAACTAACTAACTAACTAACTAACTAACTAACTAACTAACTAACTAACTAACTAACTAACTAACTAACTAACTAACTAACTAACTAACTAACTAACTAACTAACTAACTAACTAACTAACTAACTAACTAACTAACTAACTAACTAACTAACTAACTAACTAACTAACTAACTAACTAACTAACTAACTAACTAACTAACTAACTAACTAACTAACTAACTAACTAACTAACTAACTAACTAACTAACTAACTAACTAACTAACTAACTAACTAACTAACTAACTAACTAACTAACTAACTAACTAACTAACTAACTAACTAACTAACTAACTAACTAACTAACTAACTAACTAACTAACTAACTAACTAACTAACTAACTAACTAACTAACTAACTAACTAACTAACTAACTAACTAACTAACTAACTAACTAACTAACTAACTAACTAACTAACTAACTAACTAACTAACTAACTAACTAACTAACTAACTAACTAACTAACTAACTAACTAACTAACTAACTAACTAACTAACTAACTAACTAACTAACTAACTAACTAACTAACTAACTAACTAACTAACTAACTAACTAACTAACTAACTAACTAACTAACTAACTAACTAACTAACTAACTAACTAACTAACTAACTAACTAACTAACTAACTAACTAACTAACTAACTAACTAACTAACTAACTAACTAACTAACTAACTAACTAACTAACTAACTAACTAACTAACTAACTAACTAACTAACTAACTAACTAACTAACTAACTAACTAACTAACTAACTAACTAACTAACTAACTAACTAACTAACTAACTAACTAACTAACTAACTAACTAACTAACTAACTAACTAACTAACTAACTAACTAACTAACTAACTAACTAACTAACTAACTAACTAACTAACTAACTAACTAACTAACTAACTAACTAACTAACTAACTAACTAACTAACTAACTAACTAACTAACTAACTAACTAACTAACTAACTAACTAACTAACTAACTAACTAACTAACTAACTAACTAACTAACTAACTAACTAACTAACTAACTAACTAACTAACTAACTAACTAACTAACTAACTAACTAACTAACTAACTAACTAACTAACTAACTAACTAACTAACTAACTAACTAACTAACTAACTAACTAACTAACTAACTAACTAACTAACTAACTAACTAACTAACTAACTAACTAACTAACTAACTAACTAACTAACTAACTAACTAACTAACTAACTAACTAACTAACTAACTAACTAACTAACTAACTAACTAACTAACTAACTAACTAACTAACTAACTAACTAACTAACTAACTAACTAACTAACTAACTAACTAACTAACTAACTAACTAACTAACTAACTAACTAACTAACTAACTAACTAACTAACTAACTAACTAACTAACTAACTAACTAACTAACTAACTAACTAACTAACTAACTAACTAACTAACTAACTAACTAACTAACTAACTAACTAACTAACTAACTAACTAACTAACTAACTAACTAACTAACTAACTAACTAACTAACTAACTAACTAACTAACTAACTAACTAACTAACTAACTAACTAACTAACTAACTAACTAACTAACTAACTAACTAACTAACTAACTAACTAACTAACTAACTAACTAACTAACTAACTAACTAACTAACTAACTAACTAACTAACTAACTAACTAACTAACTAACTAACTAACTAACTAACTAACTAACTAACTAACTAACTAACTAACTAACTAACTAACTAACTAACTAACTAACTAACTAACTAACTAACTAACTAACTAACTAACTAACTAACTAACTAACTAACTAACTAACTAACTAACTAACTAACTAACTAACTAACTAACTAACTAACTAACTAACTAACTAACTAACTAACTAACTAACTAACTAACTAACTAACTAACTAACTAACTAACTAACTAACTAACTAACTAACTAACTAACTAACTAACTAACTAACTAACTAACTAACTAACTAACTAACTAACTAACTAACTAACTAACTAACTAACTAACTAACTAACTAACTAACTAACTAACTAACTAACTAACTAACTAACTAACTAACTAACTAACTAACTAACTAACTAACTAACTAACTAACTAACTAACTAACTAACTAACTAACTAACTAACTAATACACGCTATACCTACCTACCCAAAATACTTTTGCTCATTCCCTACCCCTTATCTTGTTACTTTCCTTTATTTAGCTCTGTCTAACTAAAATGTAGTGAGAATAAGCATTTTACACGTTCACTTCTTCACTGCCTTTCATTTTAGATTTGACTAAGTGCTTAGAAACATATATATATATATATATTAGATAGAGAGATCTCCTAGCGAAGGAATAGGGCGTGGATTGGTGTGACTGACCATGTTGACCACTTCATTTATTTGTGGAGTTGTATTAGCCAGCGCCAGTGTGTTGATTGCTGAAGAAATCACAGCACGGATAGAGAAGAAGGCCAGTTTACACTGTCTCTGGATTAGTGTAGACGTGATAAACAGTTAGTTGGCTGTCTATCCATCAAAGGACGTGTGTGTACAGAGGGCTGGCTGTCATCTAATACGGAAAGCAATGTACATAGACTGGAGATACACTTTATGCAGGTTGTTGAATAACCCTTGAGGGAATGTGAAATGCGAAGTGATTAGTTGGACATGATGGGTCCAAGAGTGACATGTGAAAGAGATCATGTGAGTGCAGCGTGGAATAAAAACCAGTTAAAAGAGATTGCAATAGAAGAAAGGGTGAGATGTAGATGTCTCTCTGAAGCCTTGTGTTCGACTCCATACCTGAGAAAATAATTATTATCAATATCATTATTATTACTATTGCTAAACATTTCTGAATTGCCAATTTATAGTCCTGGTATCTCAGGCAGTTTATTGCATCCTCATGATGAAACCTGAGTGGTGCATATCTTCTTCTTGCACGACCTCTCCACGTTAACCTCTAATAAATTGTCATGAGAAAATTGTTGCCTTCTGCTGTCTGACGCCAGCCAAACTCTCAGAAGCATCAAAAGTCTTCATCTTCACCTCCAACAAAAGCGGAGGAGACATATATGGTGATGGAGAACACATTTCTTTCAGTACTTCACGTTCTTAGTGGAACATAGGGCTTCAATTCAAGCTAAAGGCTTGAAGTTTCTGCAGCTGTGGTGATTTTTTTTGTAGGATAGGGTTGCTAGCCAGCCAGCCTCATGCTGGCCCAACCTTCCCTCCTTAGCGAGGTAATGGAGTGCGTTGGCAGATGGTAATCGAACCCCGGACCACATAAGGTGTGGTTGGCGAGCATTCCACTCTGTGCCACCGATGTACTACATACATTCAGTGACGATGAAATACGTAACAACTGCTGTTTATGATCCTTAAAGAGAACATTACGTAATATTATTTTTATTGTTGTTATTACTATTATTCCTTTGGATTATGAATGAAACACACGGCTTTAAAAGCATATTTCCACTTTTTCATGTTCTCTACAGTCCTCCCGTCCCACTAGCTTGCTTCAGAATTACAAATATTCAGCCTATCATCGCCAATTGATAAGATCTCCTCGGACATACGTTGAGGTTCGTTCACCACCCTCGCACTCTCTATGTTCACTTGAATTCCTGTCTTCACTGCTGATTCCTTCTGAAAAAATATTTGGTTTTCGCTTATAGGTCTTCGAGTTTATCTCACAGTAGACACTGGTCGTCCGTCATCTTCGAAGTCCATATCTTCTAAAGTCTTCTCACTTATCACATAAAGTATTCCACAGGATTCTTCTCAACCATAATCAAGAATGCGTTGGTGAAACAGTGGCAGGGCACTCACTGACCACGCCTCATGTGGTCCGGGGTTCGAATCTCGGCGGCCAACGCACTGCTTTACCTTGCAAAGCCAGTATTAAAGCTGGTAAAGAGGAAATGTTGGGCCAGCATGAGGCTGGCTAGTAACCCTATCCTGTAAAAATAATCACCACTGCTACAGAAACTTCAAGCCTGTAGCACTTGAGGGCGCCGTATATTCCCCTGCGAACGTAAAGGAATTTAACAAAAATAGTAATCAAGATGATCATGAGTGATAGCCGGCGATATTATTGATGATTTCCGCTTGTATGTCTTCGATTTTGTGTAAAATTAGACAGAAATAGTTGGAGAAGTCCATATCTCACAGATTCATTCAAATCTTACCTCTTTACGAACTTTATTTCTGGCCTAGCGAGGTAAGGTAGGAGTGCGTCGGCGGCCGGGGGTCGAACCCCAGACCACATGAGGCATGATCGGCGAACGTCCTAACCACTGTGCCACCGAAGCATCCATCCCATAATATAAAATATATATAGACAACTAAACAAGTTCTCATCATTATAGGTTAAAAAAAAATCGGAAATAACTCACCGATAAGGCTTTTCTCCTGTATGTATCCTTTCATGTTGTTGTACATGACTGAGTTGGGTGAATCGACGATCACAATACCGACATGCATAAGGTTTAACACCGGTGTGTATACGTCTATGCTGGGAGAGATAGGCACAAGTTGAAAATTGTCGTCCACACTGTTCACATCGATATGGTCGTGGATCTTGCTTATGCGTTGCAGCATTGTGCGCTGACAAATCATGACGTGAAAAACATACCTAGAAATAAATCAATAAATAAATCGATAGAAACAAAAGTAAAAATCAATAATAATAATAATAAGGATAACTAGGTCATCTAATCTTATTGGTTCTATACATGACCACTAGTCGGTTACAACACTTCCAACAGCCAGCTGGAATAAACATTCATGAATTGTTGCCTTCATTGAATACTGAAGGTCAGGGTGACACTCTGTGCCAGAGAACTAAAATCAATAACCTGCTGTTCAATAAATATGCAAAAGTGTTTGTTTGTAGAGATTTCGCTGATTGGTTACAGGATTTCATCATGAGCTGACATTAGTTAGAGAACCATTAGAAAACCAGTCACAGGAAGTACTGGACAGCTGTTTCGTCAACGCTAGTTTGGAACTCTTCAGCAGTACGCACTCATCCCACCTGGGTCCGAACCCAGGACCTTCTGGGTACAAAACCAGTGAGCTCGTATGCCATTAAGCCACTGGAACCCAACCCGATCCAATGGCCAGTACATAAATTCTAACTTCTGCCAATTGACGACATAGCGCGACCGCTAGCCAATGTCTTTCGTGGAGAGTATTTGTCCTCACTCACTAGCGATTTGCCCTATTCAGGTAGGTAGTTACCTGAGGTTCTAGTGAGACGTTGTGACCAGTAGGGTGCAGCAGGTCGGGTGTGAGCTTACTGGCCTTGTACCCAGAAGGTCCTGGGTTCGGACCCAGGTGGGATGAGTGCGTACTGATGAAGAGTCCCATACTAGGACAGAGGAAACAGCTGTCCACTACTTCCTGTGACTGGTTTTCTAAAGGTTCTCTAACTAATATCAGCTCACGATGAAATCCAGGAAGTCTCTTTCACATAGTAAGTCACTTATTGAATTCCAGTTGAATTCAAGCAATGCTTTCATGACTAAATGGTCAATATTGCCGCATCTTCGTAACTTGAAAGAAAGTCTTCGGTTGCACTGCTGATAGAGTAATCGATAAGAGCACTGTAGTAATCCCCATTGCTTCTTAGTTTTCAGTGGTTTGTCTAACCGATATCAGTTCACAACGTAACCCGCTAGTTTGGTGCACTTAGGGTTTAAATTGACCTTGGAATCCTATCGGAACCGAAAAACCACATTAGCGCATTGTCTATTTGTTTTCAACATAGAACTTTGCACTGATGTGCAACAGTTCAAGTCGGCACACTCCCTTCATGTAGCACACAAAGCAAGAGAAGAGTAAAGTATAAGGAAATGCAAAATAGAGACACTGGATAGGGATATGAGACAAAAGGAATAGTAATAACTAAGAATAATATAGTTTTATTGAAAATTATAAGTCACAAGAAGTGGATGCATCTGTGTCAGTCATTAAGAACGATGATTGTGAGCTAGCCATATCACAAAAATTGTCTCCAGCCTTCATTAGTATTTACCGTCTCATGGACCACAACCAGACAGGAAGTCTACACTTTCCTACATGGATGGATTAAAGTAACTGTTATGGATTTCATTGTCTGATGGAGCCATGTTTCGGTTTGACTACCATTAGTTCTTTTCCAACCTGACGAATCCTATGTCAGCTAACATTGCCCATCGAGGAAGGCGATCGATGGCTAGGGTGCATGAGTAACACATGTCCTAACCATCTTACTAAATCGATGTTACTTCACAGCCTCGTCTATTGATTTCCCCTCCTTCCTAACCTAACACTCAACTGAAGCCTAACGTCAATATTGCTCATCCTATTACGCCAATTCACACGGAAGATAGAACGCAGGCGCCTATGATCAAAGACAGCTAACTGGCCTTTCCACATCTTCCACTTTCAATATCCAGGTCTCACTCACAACCACAAAGAAGGATGGAGCGGACTACTGTCGCACAGTACACCCGCCCTTTACTTGATAGCCAAAAGGCTAGTGTAAGCAAACAGCTGCTCCTGAAGGCTGCTCAACTTCTTGACTAGACTCTTTTTTATTGGGGTCAGACTTCAAGACAACCATTGCCTGGTTCGGTCTAGGCATCCAGACAGTAAGTATCCCAACAAATAATATAAAGTGAATTTCATTTATCCAATGTCGCATATATTTTATAGACTCACGATGATTCATACAAAGTGAAGACAAAACACACACACACACGTGATGGCTGAGTCATGCACTCACGCATACACACACACACACCTCATAGGAAAACAGTATTGTACACTAGATTTAGATCACCCAAGAATATCACGTACAATTATTCAATAAACAAAAAGTACACGACAGTGTTAATGCACAAATGTGCGTCGGTGGCACAGTGGTTAGGACTCTCGCCGACCATGCACATGGTCCGGGGTTCGAGCCCACGCCGGCGCACACCTGATATCTATGGTCGGCCTGCAAAATTTGGGCTACCGATATCCATGCTGAAAATTCCATACTGTACCAAAACTACAGTGTGGAATCAAGCTGTAAATCAAAAATAAAAATAAAAAATAAAATAAAAAATACTAGTATTCAGTACTGGGCAGTTATTTTTAATCTACTTTGTTTTTGTATGTGTATGTGCGCGCGTGTGCGGAGACGCGTTTGTCCCTAAATAACTATTACTATTGTAACAACCGGCAACAGATCGTTTTATTACGGAAATCAGCACGTATTTATATATATTTCATGTACATTATCATAGCTTATTCAAGTAGACGAACGCAGTCTTCTGATTGGTTGTTTTCGAGATTTCTCGGAAAATGGAGCCATCTATCTGCGAATCATATTTGCCCACGTTTAAGTCTGCTATGATTGGTTGTTGAATCAGCCTTGTTCATATTTTCTCATGGCCAAATTAGTGACCTAGACATTGACGTAGATTAATGTCTACCAATTGGCTAGCAGCCTGCTCTCACCACACTATTACTACTAATACTATTACTCTTCTAAATACTCGATATCAGCAAAGTAAGGTCTAGCTTCAGAGCATTTTCCCTGAATGGCTCTAGAAGCAAATAGAATCTCCAGAACCTATTACTAGTAAGAACAGGCGACCTAGTTCCTCTCTTGCCAGATACATTATAGAGACAGGACATAAAATTAACGTTTACGCATGCCTTTTAAACCTATTTATAGAATGTGTCTGGGAGAGGGCGTATTATAAAGTTTGTGGAAGCTGTAGCTAGGTGGCAATTAGGAAGTTTAAAAACCACCTTTATACGGACAAAGCAAAAACAGTTCGTCATCACACTAAACCTACCTTCTTCCTGGGTAAACTTTGTTTTGATACCAGTCAGGGTAGATGTACTATTTATTACCTCTTTTATATGGTTTAGTGATCTTCATTGTTCTATTTTTACCTTGAATATGTCCTCCTTTCAACTTGATCTAAGTAGTCTATTTTATCACCTCTTAACTCTTCATTATTAATTTTTACGAGTTGATCACGGATTAATACCTCAGGGAGTACTGGACAGCTGTTTCCTTCGTCCTAGTTTTTGGAAATCATCGGCAGTACGTATCCACCTCCAGCAAGGATTTGAACCCAGGATCATCCAGTTACAAGGCCAGTAAGCTCGTAGACCATTCATTGAACCACTGGAACCCAACCCAATCCAATGACCATTCCATGAATTCTAACTTCTTATCAATTCGTGATCATTTTAGTGCAACTGGCACCAACCAATGTCATCGGTGGGAAATCCATTCTCACACACTTGACTGGATGGATCTCACATGTATATATATATATATACCCCTATGACAAGTCCATGTGTGTGCGTGTGTGTGTGTGTGGTCATTTATTCTTATTATATATACATACATCCATACAGACAACCATAAGTGTATTGATTAGTATCGATTATCAATTTTATGTAATAATGACATTAATATTATGACGTAGCGAATATTTTGAAATTATTGATTAATTCACAAGTATAAATTGAAACATTCACATGATTTTTTTCGTAAAATCTTGTCTGTATATGAACGAATTCATAAATAAATGAAACTATTGTCAATAATTATGCGTTGGTGGCACAGAATTCGAGTGTTCGCTGACCACGGATGTGGTTCGGGGTTCGAACCTCGGCCGCCAGTGCACTCTTTTACCTCGCTAAGGCCAGTAATAAGAATGGTAAAAGCGGGCCAGCATGAGCGCCTGGCTAGCAATCCTATCTTGTGAAAATAATCACCACTGCTATAGAAACTTCAAGCCTCTAAGTTGAAGCCCCCCCCACTTTGTTCCTCTGAGATCGTCAAGGAATTTAAAAAATTGTCATTATTGATATAAGTATAAAACGTGGACATTGTGGTGATAGAATATAACTCCATTATGAATACAAAATTTTATTCCGATAAAATCACACAGTGTGTTTGTGCTTGTTATACAATAATATTTACCGATGATGTGACCACAAACTTCTAGCGAGATAATGTACATTCAAAAATCGTAATAATAATAATGATATAAGTGTTATCAATCAAATACAATAACATGGGAAATAACTTGTTAGAATGTTATAATGTACGTGAATTGAATTGAAATACATTTTAAAATTATTTATTATCCTCCTCTGATTTGACTGACTGGTGGTAATAATATCTTCCATATCTCTGGTATTAGCGATGATGAGTCACTCCTGTTGCATGTGGTGTGTTCGATGTAGACTCAATGAACCAGACAGGATTCAGTAATCAATCCTTATCTCTCTCTCTATCTCCACCTATCTACATTAGTTCTTAGAATTTTAACCCTCTCCCACTCACCCTATTGTGTGGTTGCGTGTTAAAACATGCAGTGTTGTTGGTGAGCTATTTTCTCAATTACTTATATTCGTGTGGTTAACCATTCTTACCTTAGCCACTAAATTCTTATGTTCCAACAATCTGACTACCCCGACCTACTAGTTTGACCTATTCGGTTGAGACTTAACTCACAGTCATTGCAATGTATTTTGTAAATTATATTATTTCGTGTAATTGGGTCAACTTACAGGGTCCTTTAACCTTCAGAGCTTGTCCTGCCTGAGTGAGTTTGTTGTTAGAGAGTTTGAATGTCACCACCCTAAATCCTGCTTTATTAAGAATCTTAAGTAGGGTCTCAGGACATCTGATACCCATGGATCATGGGTCAAACTAGTAGATCAGGTAGGAGTAGGAAGATTATCAGAACATAAGCATTTAGCTGAGGTTAGAATGATTGACCCCACCCGGGAAGATAAGTAATTTAGAAAAAAAGCTCAGCGATTTCACTTCACGCATTAACGCACAACCACACACAATAGAGTGGGTGGGAGAGGGTTAAGATTCTAAGAAGTAATCTATGCAGGTGGAGAGACGGAGAGAGATTGATTACTGAATCCTGAATCCTGGTTCATCGAGTCTACATCAAACATACCACATGCAACAGAAATGACTCATGATCGCTAATACCAGAAATATGGAAGAAATTATTACCACCAGTCAGTGAAATCAGAAGGGGATAGTAAATAATCTGAAAATTGCAAAATATTCATGCCGACATCTATAATAAAACACAAAATAATCGAGCAAAGAATATCCCTTTTCGATAGATTCCTCCTCTTCTGGCTCTACAATTATATACATGCATGTTTATATACACAAAATATCCAAGATTGGTAGTTAATAACAATATTAGTGTGTTTTTTAAATAATATCGATTTGTAAAGTATGATCACAGCGGAATTACGGTTCATTAAAGATGCCTAATTTATAATAATAATACTAAAGATATAATAGCGAATAGAATATCAACTAAAATTAGAGAAATTCCACAAAAATTCAGGATAATTCAAACCCAGATGGCCCAGGTAAGGACAGCGTCTGAACTAACTTCTTTTGGACGCACAAATTAGGCTTTTTAATGTGGATCCCGACAGCCAGCCTCAGCAATATTTAGTAGACGAATTCTTAAGGCAAAATTGAGATTCGTAGGTATGCGGTAAATGGCCCTGAAAGATGCCTTGTTAACATCAATCTTGTGTTCTGTCGCATCCACAAGATGAGACAGAATAGCGCTACAAATGGATTTTGTTTGACCTATTCTAAACGACACACACAGGGTGATGTTCAAAAATTCGACGAGAAACACGCCTAATTGTACGGCCTATGCAACTAACTGGCTCACTTCACAGGAGCAGTTAAATTGATAGATACACATGGATGAGGCGAAATTAGACAGTTTGTCTTTTACTTCTGAAGAGGAATTTATCAAAAAGAATATTCTTTGCTCGATTATTTTGTGTTTTATTAAATCTCAAAATTCTATTTCAATTCAAGCACATCATAACAGTTTAACAAGTTAACTATTATGACTATAAAAACACTCGTCTTATTTCCCATCTGACTGTATTTTATTATTTAACACTAATATTTAAAAAATCAGTACCCTTTATGAATTTAGATAAAGCAATAAGAAGACGTAATCTGTCTGAATTGTGTAATGTATTTGAGCAACACATTTCGAACAATCTGATCACACACGGACTTGTCATAGGAATGTGTATATATGAAATTAATAAAGAGGTAAGAGGTGAGAAAATAGACTACTTAGGTCAAGTTAAAAGGACATATTCAAGGTCAAAATAACAGTGAAGGTCACTAAACCAAATAGCAGAGGTAATAGTACATCTGCCATGGTATCAAAACAAAATTAACCCAGGGAGGTTTAATGTGATGACGAACTGTTTTTGAACGCATAGAAGTGGTTTAAACTTTCTAATTGCTAGTTTTGGCTTCTACAAACCTTAGGATACGCCCCAAACACGTTTTATAGATAGGTTTAAAAGATCTGTTAACATCAATTTTATGTCCTATCTCTATAATACGCTTCGCAATAGAAGAGCTCGGTCTCCTGTCCTCACTGTGAATAGGTTCTGGTGATTCCATTTGTTTCTGAAGCCATTTAGGAATATGCTCAGAAGCCAGCCCTTACTTGTAGAGATCAGCGAGTCCTCGCTATGTATGTGTGTCCACACGTATATTCAAATTGGTAAATACAGTGGGATGTGACGTCATTTTTCTCATGTTCAAAGGGCTTTGATTGATGGATATATTGGCTTTACATTTTCTATTATTATGATATTAGCTGCATAAAAAGTCTTTTTAACAGCAGCGTTCAGCCTCTGTCTATTTATCAAGCTGCTTTGATGTCCCATATGGGGTAGCTTGATGTACACGTCTTTCTTAGGGGCGAGTTGGAGAGTGGGTTTTGGTGTTCTGACTACTTTATATCTCCTGATGAACTTGTCTGGATAATTGTTATCAACCAGAGTTTGTGTCAACCCTCTTTCTTCTTCATCAAGCGTGTCTTCAGTGCATATTCGTTGGATTCTACTGAATAGGCACCTTACTAAGGCTCTTTTGTACCAAACAGGGCAGGCAGAAACTGTGGTAATTAAGATACTGTCCTGTCCAGGTAGGTAGATCTTTTTATTGACCCATTAAACCATCGACTAAGCAATATGTCTACGAAAGATAAACAATTATCTTACTTTTCTATAGATGTAAATGATATGCTATTCTGAACTTCATTCATTTGACGTCTGCTTATTGCTTTATCTAAACACTAATATTATTAATATTTCCGAATGTACTTTATCATCTTATATTGATTTCATTCACCGAATATGTAATCGCATCAATTTTTATTCATGTATATAAACGACGAAGCAAGAAAATTGTATGAGTAGTGCCTTGATATGATGATTATGAGTGGCAATAATTTGTGCTCGAAGCGTGTGGTCGCATCAGTTAATATTAGTGTATAACAAGCACACACACATACACACACTGTGTGATTTATCAGAATAAAATCTTGTCTATAATAAAGTGTGCTTTTGTTTTATTTTTAACGAGTCAATTATTGAAATTTTAGGACTACAATGCACGTGAGTTTCATATACACAAATATTGATTTTTTTTCATTTTAACGGTCACTTTGGATGATGTTGTGACGTAAAGAAATATTTAAAAAAAAAAGAAAGAAGAAGATCCTAATAGTAGTAGTAGCAGGTAATTGATTTTTGAAACAACGATCAGTTGAAGTAATCGAAGTAATCTGATCGTCAGTGTCTGTTCATCGGTGTGTGTGTGCTCAGGTGTGAGTGTGTGTGTGCGTAAGAGAGAGAGACAGCACTTAGTAATAACTACTACTACTATTATCCATGGGATCAATATTGATATTAACCTACTAAATATATATAAATATACAAATATGGATGACCAATGTGATATATATTTATGATAACGATGACGTAATCACAGACTGCACATTTTTTGTCATCGATTTAAATTTGCTTTGAGTAAACCTTTTGTGATTTCAGACACGTGCACGCGCACACACACATACACACATGATACTACTTACTACTACTACTACTACTAATAATAATAATAATAATAATAATAATTATAAATAGAAAAACCATAAACATCAGTTCAGCATAGAAAAGAAAATATCTTCTCAAAAAACGAGCACTCATACCTTCACATCGATACATTTATTGATTTTATTCCGCAATCCGTCAAAGAAATAAATCAATAATTTTATTACAGGATTTTCATCATGATCTGACATTAAAGAACCATTGGAAACCCTGCAGTACTGCAGTCCTGGGCAGCTGTTTCCTCCGTCTAAGTTTGGGACTCTTCAGCAGAACGCACCCACCCCGGCTAGGTTCGAACACAGGACCTTCCGGTTACAAAACCAGTGAGCTTGTATACCATTAAGCCACTGGAATCCAACCCGATCCAATGGCCAGAACATAAATTCTAACTTCTGCCAATTGACGACATTAGCGTGACCGCTAGCCAATGTCTTCGGTGGCGAGTATTTGTCCTCACACCCGACCTGCTACACCCAACTAATGTCAGATCACGATGAAAATCCTGTAATCAATTAAATCCTTACAAACCAACACTTGAATATCAATAATTTTATCTTATTTTGAATTTTGAATTTAAAAAAGTAACTATTTTTTAGGAAAATGTTAATTTATGTATTGGTAAAAAAGGGGGAGAACATTTTGGTTTTTTTTTAAAAAAACCCAGCTGGATAACAACAAAACAAACTATTTTTAGAATCATATTCGACCCTAATTTTTCCCTTAAATTTCATACATACATACATTATTCGAGGTGAGATAAAATATTCAAAATATTTATAAAATTCTGTAGTCAGTTTGACAGCAGCATTAATGGGAATCAAAAGCGTAGGGACAATTTATTGATTTATTTGTTGATCGATTGATGTAAGTAGTTAGATACCATTCAATTCAAATCAAACACCAACAATGCTTGGTGGTTAGTCAATCAACCAGTCAATCAGATCGAAGTTATCTAAATACCCTCGTCGACTGGTGAATAATTGATTGATTGACTCAGCTTGGTTTAGAAAGGGAGAGAGAGAGAGTGGGGGTGGAAAGCCGTATCAGATCAAACAACCTGAATGTTGCCTGGCCAGCTACTTGAGCTAAATGTGGTGGTACCGGTTCGTGTGAGTTGGATACCTATCCAACCACTCATTCATATCAATCAATCAACCAGTCAATCAATTAGTCAATCAATAATATATGGTATCATACATTATTATTATTTCCTTTAATTCCTAAAGGAACATAGGACTTCAGTTGCCCAATCTCCATTGCGTTCGGTTCTCTGCTACAGTTTTTTCACCTGGCTCCAAGTCTTCCCACATGCTCTGATCTCCTCTTTACATGACCTCCTCCATGTCACCCTTGCGATGACGATCAGCTCGCCGCTTCCCATTCAGGCGGGTTCCACTCGAGCAATGGCTTGTCTAGTGATGTCACTCACTTGATGGTTCGTTTCCTCAGAGTATGGCCAAGCCAATCCACCCCCACTTATTCCTCCTTATTTGTTTCACAATCGATTCCTGTTGGGTTGGTTCGCTCATTGCCAGAAATCCCTCCCTGTTGGTGATCTTTTCTGACCGGCCATCTGATCTTGAGTGGTACTGAGCGAAAACAACTGTTATTGAAGGTCTGTAGTTTATTTGGTGTGCTCTTTATAACGCTCAGTGCAAGTCTCTGATCCGTATAGCAAGTAGCGCTGACTGACTTCAAATTGGAGTTGAAAATCCGGATCTTATTTTTTCATGCTGAGTGCTGTTGATCTACCTGCACACAGACTTGAGAGTAATGAAAGCCTGTCTTGCTTATCCTCGTCCGTTCCATCCGCCTGTAGTTGAAACGATACTTCCCAGGTAGGTGAAGGAGGTTGTTTCTTTCAGGTTCCTCCCATTTATGTTAACTGTCGTCTGTTGTTGTTGTTGCTGTTGGTGTTGGCCAGGGAATCTTCATCACCTCTGTATCATACATACATACATACATACATACATACTCGTTTTCTTGATGATCGATTACCATTTACCGTATCAAAACAAGATCACTTATATTGTAATCTGAAATGATATTGAAACAACGGACACTCATAATACACTATGAAAATTGAAAACATAAATTGACTTCACAATTCAAGTTCTCCATTCGTATTCAACAGCTGTATGACAACGGAACATGTCAAGTGATCCACAACGGAAAACTCAGCGAGGCGTTTGTAGTAAACACAGGAATCAGACAAGGTTGATTATTATCTATCACCAATGATATTCCTAATTATCGTCGACTGACTGGATTATGTGTCAGACAGTGAATGGGAAACGAGAAGACAGGGATATACTGGACCGACGCGAAGAACCTAGAAGACCTGGATTTCGCGCGTGGATGATTTATGTTTGATGTCACACACAATCGAAGACTTACAAGCGAAAACCGACAAACTGGTCCAAGAAGCAGCAAAGACAGGACTCCAGGTAAACATAGACAAGACGGAGGTGATGAAAATAACCAACAACAGCAGCTACAACATCCAGCACCAATCACCATCAACGGGAGGGATTTGAAAGAAGTTACTTCATTCACGTATCTAGCATTGAGCATTGCCTCAACTACAGACAGTCGGAACGGACGAGGATGTCAAATAGAGAATCGGGAAGGCGAGAACACACACATTCATCAATTTGAAACCAATCTAGAAATCTTCGTCACTCAGCCAGAATCAACAACAAAATTCAGTCGGATTTTCAATACAAACACGTCAAGTCAGTTAGTTCTTCTATACGGATCAGAAACTTGACGGGCGGGTCACAAAGAAGATTTCCGACAGGCTGTTGCGGACCTTTATCAACAACTAACTGTCTTCGCTCTATACTGAAGATCAATCCGATGGCCGGCCTGGAAAGAATCCCCAACAAGAAACTATGGCTGGGAACAAACAAACAAAACAAGAACCAATCGCCAATCAACAAATATGCCGGAGAAAGTGGATTGAGATGGATCGGACACTTGCTGAGGAGACCGCTGAGTGACATCGCTCGTTAAGCCCTCGAGTGGAACCCGAAAGGGAAGCGACGAGTGAAACGTCAGTGCAAGGGTGACATGAAGGGAGGAGATCGTGTGAAGAGGAGTTGAAACAGTATGAACTGGCATGGATACAGTTAAAAAGTACAGCAGAAGGAAGACAGAAGCAAATGAAAACGTGTAGTTGAAGTCGTATGTTCCACTAGGAACCCAAGAGAGCAATAATAATAGTAATAAACCAACGCATTCCGCTCATAGATATTTAGACAGCTTTAATTTACCTCATACGTTAACTGTTAAGGCAGGCTTAGTTAAATGTCGAACAAACCGAGCGGTAGCACTAAGTAGCACAAAAAAAGACCTAAATGATGAACTAAAACGGATAGAAGAATAGTTGGTTGGCATCAAATAACTATCCTATAAAATTCATTAGGAAGATCAGTAAAGATCAAAAGTAAAATAAAGATAATTCTGTATTTAGTAATGATAACATAAAGGAGAAAGAATATGGGTCATCCACTGTTATACCATATGAGGAGGGGACATCTGAGACCCTACGTAGGATTCTTAATAAAGCAGGATTTAGAGTGGTGGTATTCAAACCTACACACTTACTCAGAATGGACAAGCTATGTAGGTTAAAGGACACTGTAGGTTGACCCGATCAGACGAAATAATATAATTTACAGAATACCCTGCAATGATTGTGAGCTAAGTCATCTACATAGGTCAGTCAAACTAATAGATCACGGAGATAGTCAGATTATCAGAACATAAGAATTCAGCTAAGGTTAGAATGATTGACCCCACCCGGGAAGATAAGTAATTTAGAAAAAAAGCTCACCAACAACACTGCATGTATTAACACACAACACACACACACAATAGAGTGAGTGGGAGAGGGTTAAGATTCTAAGAAGTAATCTATGCAGGTGAAGAGAGGGAGAGAGATTGATTACTGAATCCTGTCGGGTTCATCGAATCTACACATCAAACACATGCAATAGAAATGATTCATCACTCATACCGAAAATATGGAGAATACTACTACCAATCATCAAATCAAACGATTGCATGGAGAGGATTTAATCATACATGAGCTGACATCAGTTAGAGAATCACTGGAAAACTTGGGAGTACTGGACAGCTGTTTCGTCCTAGTTTAGGACTCTTCAGCAGTACGCACTTGAAAATCAAACGATGAAAAATAATAATGGAGTTATATTAAAAGAAGTTAGAAAGATGTGTGAGTAGTGCCTTGATATGGTTATGAGCTATAATTTGTGCTCGAAATGTCATCATCAGTAAACATTACTGTATAACAACACTGTGAGACTTTATCAATATAGTTCCTAATCTTGTTGAGATATCGACTACTGGAAACAGACAGATCTCTATACATACAATGATGAAGAGGCAGTTAGTTGGCTCAACATGGCTGGCTCTAGTGATAAAATCAACATGCTGAAATCGATCAATTTAATCAATCAAGGAATCAAATCAATCTGTACAAACTTATTACCATATGCTAATTCAATTAGTGGACGTAGAAAAAACCTCCCCCCCCCAGATATTGATCGATTAATCAAGCACACACGCACAAATACACACAACACAACACAAAACTACACATGCAGCATAATTATACTGAAAAAAAATAATCAAACACACATAGTGCAGAGTATGATAATGAAGAGAACATGGCATATTTCACATTTTATGCAAATCTGTGTTATTGTATAAGTACGATTAGCACAGTTTTAAACTCACCCACCACACACACACACATAAACACAAACACACGAGCAGTGGAGAGCAAAAACACTTTCAGGCTGATATTGTTTATTTCGGTGTTTTCACAAATTTAGTCTAACTAACGTAAAAGTTGGTTAAACCATCATCAAATAAAAAAGAAACGGAGGTTTATTTCTTATTCTCTGATATTTTTATTTATGTCCTAAGTATTTCTCTCTCTCTCTCTCTCTCTCTCTCTCTCTGATCTCTCTTGGTTTTCCACGATCTTTTTATGTTTGTTTTTATTTTTTTTTATCTTTAATTTTTCGATAAACAGAAACACACACACACAATGTTAAAATATGATCACCGAAACAAAAACAATGATCTTTTCGATACCAGTGTTTGTCCTAGATTCAGGACATGAATTCAAGACTATATATACACTCATAAAATAGATGATATAATTTATATTTATGTATATATTTTGAATATATATCAATCAATAAGTATTTCCATATGTCTGTATTTGTTGTATACGTCTACCTCTATTTTAGCACATAAAGACATAATAAAGTGCATGCAGACACCCCCCCACACACACACGCAAGCATGCCCACACATATTCAAATCTTGTTTGCACTAATACATATATATATATATATATATATATATATATATGAGGCACATATAGATACGCACATACGTATGCACAAGCAGACAAGATTTAATCGATAGACATTTAAATAAATCATTAAATATTATATATGACATATATATGCATTTATTGTCCGTTTAGATAAATGATATACGCAGAAAATTTTAAATAAACACGCTGACGACATATTTATCCGTCATTGACGTTTGTCTTATAAATCGTGAGGGATGGGGTGGGGAAGGAGGTAAACCAGAGATAAAAGCATACATTAAAAACTAGTCTGTTCCTCTTCCCCCACCCTCTTAACTACCATACTCCGCGCTACCATCTACATATATGGTATGAATTTATTATTCCACTTAATCGAAGCTATAATACCAGTGGAGTGAAGTTATTTTTGTAAACTCAGGGTACAATACAAACACACACACACACACACACAAAGAATAAACACGAATTGAGACATGTAGCGCGGTACATGACAGCAGGAGAAATTATGAGTCATTCAATATTATGAATATATTGGTATACGAGACACATGTATCTAGGCTATTGATCATTATTCATGCAAAATACATATTTTTCTTAGGAAAGATGTGTCCAAATACTAGTTCACTTCTATCTATGATAATATCGAATGACTCAGCAAAACACACAGACCATGCATGCTTTTTATTGCTAATTTCTCATTTTTTCATTTTCATTTGTATTGCAAACAAGGAGAAAACAACCTTCTTGAGTTAATTAGGATGTGTGTAAGAGCAGTCTGTCTTACAGTGACTGACTGCCTGACTGACACTGTAGGTGTGTGACAAAGAAATATTGATTGAAAAAAAACACAACAAATCTACCATTGTCCTCTTAGCTACTTTGCAACATATCAGTTAGATAACCGTTGGGAAACGACCAAAAGCGGACGCAGCGGGGGTGGAGGTGTGTGTGTGTGTGTAAATACTGATGGATAGCTGGCTGTCTCATCCCCAGTGATTGTGCCTCTTCAGCAGTATGTACCCATCACCAAGTTGAGCTTGTAGACTTTTCCATAGAATTCCAATTTCTACCAATTGGTGATATACAGAGTAATGCTGAATAGTCCTAAACTATGACGAAACAGCTCTCCAGCTTTCCAGAGGTTCTCTAACTGATGCTGAAATGTGTTCACGAGTAAAAAAGAACCGATGCCAAAATTTTCATTCATGAGAAATAGAAATACTTTTTTAGATTAGATCATTAACTAAAATCGTTTGTAGAACCATTGACAACCGCTAGGAACTACTGAACACAAGTCCTCTTCGATCTAGTTTGGAACTCATAACCTCATTCAGGAATGAAAACATCTCCTTTAAATTACAAAATGAGTTTGTTGACCAGCTGATTTAGGCGGACTTTACCGGTCATCCTTTCTCACCAACATCACCATGTGTCGTGTATGAAGGCAAAATAATATTCTTTAATAAAATTGACAGTGCGTCGGTGGCACAGCCGTAGAGTGCTCGCCAACCACGTAAGTGGTTCGAGGTTCGAACCCTGGCCGCCAGCGCACTCCTCTACCTCGTTAAGGCCAGTAGTAAGAATGGTAAAGGGGGAAGGTTGGGCAAGTATGAGGCTGGCCAGCAACCCCACCTTGTTCAAATAATCACCACAACTACAGAAACGTCAAGCCTCAAGCTTGAATGCGCCCAATGTTCCACTGGGAACGTAAAAGAATTTAAAAAACTGTCATTATTGAAACAAGTATAAAACTTGGACATTGTGGTGGTAAAGTACAACTCCATTATGGCTACGACTTTTCCTGACGACGTCATCAGTGCATACCGCCTGAGTAGCCTTACACATTAGAATGGAATAGCTACATGAAATATACCTCGATCAATAATTGGTTTTCAACACTTCTTTATAGATCTAATTAATGACGTCACTTTCTCATTTAACTTGAAACCAATTAAAACCTTGGTTACCGAAAAAACAAAAATCCTTGAAGGAATCACCAGTATTTTTGTTTTTAAAACAATTGATTGATTCCTCCTCCCTCGCACAAAAATATCAATATCAATTTTTTCATGATTTTTGAAAAACTTTCTAATCAATAAATATATTTAAATTCAAATATTAAAAAAATAATTGTAAGAGTCATTATGATTGTGTAGAGATAGTGAAATGTGTATTACTAGGCTATCTAGACATACTGGAACCATTTTGTCCAAAAACTGGGTCAATCAGAATTCCACCTCACTATCTCTTCAGCATTTGTTCCATCCATCTCCACACATCTTCTACATGTTTATTCAGTAGTATATTCTTGGCTGATACACTGGTCTTGCTTCCTAGCTGACTGGCTGATGATCTGAGCTTCAGCATGAAGCAATCGATGGCAGCGGTTGATAAAAGCCTGCACCCTAGCCTGTCGCAAATGTGTTCGGTGACGCATTAGTCAAGTTTCTGTTTCATATATGGAAGATCTGAATACTGTATTGTATGCTGAGTTCAACAACAGGAGAATGGAAATTATCCTTAAGGAAGTGTCGTGTCAAGGTTTTAAGACAAACAAACCTACCAATAACCAATTTAATTACAAACCAAATTGGAATGAACAGACAGCTGACAAACTTCTCCTACGACAAAAACCGGTCTCATTTGCACTAAAGATAAATTTAGCCAGTAGAGGGTTGAAATTCTTCAAGAATAAATATCCGACATTCTTCATCGATAAACATTTAGAGAGAAAGATCGATGCTTGAGCTAAACGTGAATTTGCTTAAGGAACGACTTATTTGTTACAGGATTTCATTATGAGCTTAAATTGGTTAGACAACCATTGGAACATCAGCCTTAGGAAGTACTGGACAGCTGTTTCATCCGTCCTAGTGCTTTGTACTCTTCTTCATCAGTACGCACCCACTGGGGTTCGAACTCAGGATCTCCTGATTACAATCAAATCCCTACAAACCAATACTTTAAAACAACTAACAACTGTAAGAGGGTAGGCGACGGAGATTATCTGCCATGAGCGATTTGAAGAATGTTTTGTGTCACACTGCACTGCCACATATCATGTGGTCCACAACGATGTCTTTGAAGTGAAGACAAGAGTGAGACAAACTAGCTCGACTACTACCACCGATGTTATTCTTGATTGTCGTGGAATGGATGATGCAGAACATCTTAGGTGGAGAGTGAATAAGACAAGAACACATTGGGCCGACAAGAAGGCTCCAAAAGATCTGGACATTGAGGAGGATTTATGGAAAATGAGAGATTAGAGAGGTAGCAAAGACAGGACTTCAAGTAAGCATAGAAAAGGCTGAGATAAAGATCAATAATCAACCAACCAATCAGTCAATATCAACATGAGAAATCGGATCTTGCAGTATCATTTTTAAACAAAGACGACAGAATGGCTGAGGATGCGAAAACCAAGCTGAATTGAAAAGGCAAGTTAGACACCTTTATCACTATGATATGAGTCTGAAAATCTGTCGGGGTTCAGCAGACGATGCAATATATTCTGATTTTCAACACCAATGTCAAATCATCAATTAGTTCTTCTATCTATACGGGTCAGAAATTCGGAGAGTGATTCACAAAAATCACTTCTAACATCCAACTGCAAATGTCTATCAACATCTATCTTCAATGATTCCATATTGAAGATCAGCTGACCAGCCATCTGACCAGAAAGAATTAGCAACAAAAAAACTCCCGTGAATCGATCGTTTAACAAATATTCCGGAGAAAGTGAAGATGGATGCGATACACAATAAGAATATCGATGAATGACATCATATTCAGTGTTACCATCTCTCCAGTGGTCATTGGTATGAGAAACAACGATTTGCGTGCAATGGGTCCAAAGATTTTATCATGAACTGATATCATTTAGAGAATCATTGGGAAACCATGCGCCAAAGAGTACTGGACAACTGTTTTGTGCGCTTATTTTGCGCCTCTTCAGCAGTACACACCCACCATTAACGTTCACAACTTTCCCCATGTATCTTTTCAGGGAAAACGCGAAGCCTATATAGGAAACTATATGCTCGCACTAGTAAGTACAAAAACTCATCCATACCCTACCTAGCTCGTGTTCTGTGCGATAAAGAAAGCATTAGGCGTGAAACCTTTAACTTATTAAATAGTCAGTAGAACAACTGGATCTCGTCTTTCCAAGTCACATCATTTACAGGTACAACGTTTTCTCTCTACCATTTTTTTTCTCTTTCTGTATTTATTTTTGTTATGTGCTGTTTTGTTTCTCTCTTCCTTACAAACTCTACTTAAAAAATTCTTGTTCGTTCTTTCACACTCTGTATATCTCGACCATTTTGCTGTCGCTTACGCCAGTAAATATGCTAGCAGTATCTACTTTTCTAACACCTTCTAACGCTGTTTAAATTTTGGCTTTGCTACGACATGCTAATATGTTGTTGTCAAAACTGACTGAGATAACTTAATCTATGTAGAACTTTATTTATTGTTAACGTACTAACTGGATGCAATATTGTAGTAAAAAAAATGCTGAGAATTCCATTCTGTATCACAAGTACTGATTTGGAATAAAGCTTATCTTATCTATCTATCTATCTATCTATCTATCAGAAACTTCCGATTAAAAGGCGAACTATTAGACAATTCATCCAACCACTAAGATTGATTGGCAGAACTTTAGGTCAGATAACAATGGGTCATGCGTTTTACTGTCGTCAGTTACTAGTGTACTTAAAAAGATCCTGGGCGAAATCGAACTGTTGTACCAATATAATTTCTGTACATTATATGAGGACTGCTCAGAATAAAGCTACTGTTATTATTACTATAGGCCACTAGTTTGTTTAAATGAACACTGTAAGCTGAACACAAAGAACTGGGACACAGCGCTGGTGATCTCGTCTTCTCAAACAAGTGAAACAGTCATCTACTGTTTACCATGAAGAACTACTTACTAGTCTTGCGAGTACTTCAATTTCTGGTCGGAAAGAAGAAGAAAGTTGGGAGTTGTAGATAACAACCTCCTCCTCGGCAGCCTCAATCAAAAAAAAAAATTGTTTACACAACATCATGAATACCACGACACTAGTGAAGTCTAAAAAAGCCTTCGGGCTTAAAAGCCTATCTTTCTAATCCGAAGACACAAACGAGTTGAAGTCATAATTATCCTCTATCTCATAGTTTTGTTCTACTCATCTGACTGCATCTCTGACTTTCTCTTTTTCTATCTCTACCTCTCCCTCGCCTTCTCTCCCATTACTTTCTCCTGCTCCTGACATTTAAATTTATAAATGAAACTTTGGAGCATAAAAAAAACTTAACGGAGGAAGAACACACATCCTGAAATGAAACAAAGTAAAACTGTTTATTAGTCTAATGAACTCATCCTATATTCTTTTCTCTCTCTCTCTCAAATTTATATATATCTAGTAAAAAATGCATTTATTTACCCACCCAGCCCCTCACTACCACTCTCTACCATCTAAATTCATTCAACCTAACAATGACTATTATTATTATTATTATTACAACTTTTTGAAATCTATTTTTATGCTCTAAAGGAAGTATCAGACGATGTAGAAAAAAATAGACACACAAAAAAACACACATCAACAAATAAATAACATAGATTTTGTCCTAAAACTAGATCATTTCGGACATTCTCACAATTCTCACTGTCTCTTCCTTCCTATCGCCTTCTACATCCTCTCCCAATACTACTATTACACTTCTTTATCGGATGTATTGTTTCCGTTTTTATTTTACTCTCTCTCTCTCGTCTCTCTCTCCTGTCTTTTGACCAATCAGAAGTGTCCATGTATGACTGGCAGTTTGCCTGTCTATCTACTATCTATCGGCCTGACTGCCTGCCTGTCCACCCGCCTACTTGCCTATCTATCTATCTATTCATCTATATTTTATCTGTATTTGAATATAAGCGTTCACTTTGTTTGTTTGTGCATAAATCTATCTGTCTATACGAGTATATTTGTGTGTATGCATAGTAAATATATATATATATATATAGTGTAAGGTCCAACCTAGCCTCCTTTTTTCTATCTTTTGTCTACAACATCCTAACAAGTTTTGAAAAAAATCTGATGAAGTATGCATATATATTTATATGTATGGTGAAATCAGCTGCTCTTTTATATTAATAATAATAATTATTATTATTTATTATGTGTGTGTATATATATACATAGACAGCATAGTTCTTTCTGACTTCCTTAATCTGCCTCCCCCTTCCTGTTGAGGCCTCTATGCATGAATGAACCGACGCACTACACTATAGACAGATAGAGAGATAGACAAACAGACAGACAGACAAAAAAGAAGTACAGATTGAAAGCAAAACTCAGTCAGCCGATTGATGAACCAGTTTTTAGACAAGTATATCACAAGACAGTCCGGATTATAAAAAAAAATAATAATAAGCAACTACTTATAACGATGATGATGATGATGATGTGTTGGGGTTGGAGATGATGATGAATGGGAGGCATAATTTGTAAAAATGTCTGGGTTAACAGAAGGCGATAGAGAGAGAGAGAGAGAGACAGAGAAAGGGAAGTAACTTTTAGTGTTTGTTGTTAAAGTTGGATGATTAATTGAAAGCTTAGAATTTAGGACAAAGACTTTCTTCATCGCTTCAATATAAAACAATTGAGTGAGATAATATGAAAGCTGTCGAACAAATGTGCAGAACCTTACTAATACATACTAATACTACCACTATTACTACGAGTGCTTTGTGTACTGACTGGGACTGACTGGACGTCCAACTGCAAGACAGCTGCAAGATACGTGCACCTATACTCTATCAATTCCCCTCCACGACAGTCTACTAAGTGGTTTGTGATGTCTCCGAATATTTCATTTCAAGGGGGATGTCCGATTCACCTCTTTATTTCCCTCAGCAATATTTTTGGACAATAAGAAGAGGTTGTTGGTTTCGATTGCTGCCAGAATTCTTCGTTACTTGCCTATCTTCTATTGAAGAGGCCGTCTGATCTTTACAGTGTCTAAGTTTGTCATTATTATGATTATTCCCATGGGCATTGGGTGCAGAATCCGACTTCAAAAGCACGTCACCATTACATCCTCTTCCCAGTACTTCCAACGTCTTATCTCCTCCATGTCACCTTTCGACCCATCAAGCGCAAACTGTGATTTCCAATTTTCTGTCACACTTCGTCGACAGCTTGAATTGAGCATACACAAGTCGTCACACAATCTCCTCAGAGTGTATATCTGAGGATGTCATCTCAGTATGGAACCACATGGTTGTGGGGGGGGAAGCTGTCGAGGAAAGTCTCCCAACAGCCTGTTGGTAATGCCAGCTCTCCCCCTTTGACTCATAAGCCAAGTTTCTCACGCTGTTCTGTTGAATACAGACGCAACTTTGTAACTCATTTTAGAATGACGGAGAATATCATGTCTTTTGTACCACCACCTATAGTTGAAATGATGCTTCCTGCTAAGATAAATCAAGGAAGTAATCTCTCTTTTGAATATCTCTTTACGTTATAGTGATTGGTTCGTCTTCTCTAATGTTCCCCTGAAACCATGGGTTTCCTGCCAGCTCTTTTCCTAACTTCTTCATGGTTCTCACCTAACAAAAGTTTTCAGATCTTTGTACTGTTAGACAATAATTCACCTCACCCCCAAAGTCCATATCTTCCAGAGTCTTCTATTATCGGTCGTCCACACGTACAGCAGGATGCCTTGTCGTACAACATGCCTTCACTTTAGAGTATTCAATTTACAGATAGGTGAAAGGGGTGGCAAGGTGGTAACATTAAGTCTCAACGGAGTGAACACTAGACCTCATATTTCATGTCGGCAGTCATTTAACTTTAAAAGACGGAAAAAACAGCAACAACAACTGAAATCCCTTAAAAGAGCATCCTAATTTTCAAGAGACGGGCAGTTATCTTCTAAATTATGAATTAACATTCATTTACCTCTAATTTTTGTTAATCACATCTTAAAACACTAACGAATTAATTGCATAGTCTATAATTATATGAATGAACTAGATATTGGACATATAAATTATTTTAACAACACGTCAGCCAATTGAATGATAAACATGGTTCTTACCCTAACCTCAATCTCTCCCTCTTTCTATCTCTGCTGAGGGAAACAAAAAGCTTCCCTTCTACATGAATTCCACACTCTGAGTAATTTATGCATAGGCACTACTACTGCTAAGGCAAGACCATCCAGTGTTGTCCACACACATGTTGTAAGTGACGTCAAATAGAAATGTCCAAATTCTGGGTTATTTTTTTTGTCCATCCATATATGTTTAAATGTATATTTGAATAGTCCGGAGAAATAGCCAACGACTGACGTCAGTCTGGAATAATGTTACTGATGAAAACCGGGAAAGAGTCCCAAGATAAACTACTAAGACTTCTGACATTCTCAAACAACTATCCTTTTTCGTCGCTTTCTTGGAAATCATAATTTTTACAGAATTCTGATTGCTTATGGTCGGATGGGGAAGTTTGTTTTTGTAACAATAAGCATGATAATAATAATTATTATATTATTCCATTCTTTCTTATACAATGTCTGGCTAGTATTTAGCTGTATGTCCATAATCTAGTTCAATATGTAAAGAAATGCCAGCTGTGGGTGTATGCGTGCACGTGTACTACCACCGGACGGACATGTAAAACTGAGAGGGAGAACAAAAAATATATGAAGTGATAGATGGATAGCTAGACAGACAGACATTTATATCGTACTTGTGTTTCGTCCCTCTAGTACTTAGGTCTCTTCAGCATCCAAAGTCTAGAAGAGCTCGTAGACCATATTCTTCAGTGATATCATCGCCTGTCGATGGCTGAAAGGGGGCCTATACACTGACCCTGTAACTGGTAGTGGTTGTGTACAACTGATGAGGAATCGCAGTTATGGGGAATCATTTGAATATTCACCCCTCCCTCTCTCCTACCATCTGGCTTCTTCTTTGCTCATGTCTCAGTGGCAGAATAATCTCAAGAGACTGAAAGGTCTCTCTCCCTCTCTCACTATGTCTGCATATATGTGAGTATTTCTGAGCAGATGCGTGTAGGAAATGTTTGGCACCAGCAGACTGATCGCTGTCGAAATCTCTACACAAATACAGAAGGCTCTTTTTGGTATTCGCCTGACAATCTTTGATCATAGATGTCTGCATTCTATCTCTCATATTAAATGATATAATAAGATGAGTCATATTCAGGTAAGCCTTCGATCGAGTACTAGGTGAGGAGGGGAAATCAATAAAAGAGATTGTGAAGTTATATCAGTTGTCATGGTAACGACATATGTTACGTATGCATGCCTCCTAGACATCTTCTTCCTCGACTGACAGGCAATGTAAGCTGGCACAAGACCGATCAAGTTGGAAAAGAGAAACTTAGTGGTGGTCAAACCAAAATCAATATGGCTCCATCAGTCAATGAAAGTCATAACAGTCATGTAGGAAGGGGTGTAGACTTCTTGACTGGTTGAGGTCCTCGAGATGGTAAGAATCAATGCTGGCTGACGACAATTGGTGATATGACTGGTTCGAAATCCTCGTTCTCAATGGTTGGTGCAGATGCATCCACACCTTGTGATTTATCTCTCAATAACACTTCCGTGTATTTCATCTGCTTTCTGATGCTCTCCTTAATATCTTTTCTTGCTCTATGTGCAACATGAAGGGGTAACTCGAACTGCTGTACATCTGCACAAGTTTCTAGGTTGTGAATAGTCAATCAGTCAGTCAGTGAAGTTGTTCTTCCTATAACGTACGTCACGGACACAGAGATGGAAAGCCCACCGACCACTCAAGTGGTCCAGGATTCAATACCCTGCCAACGCACTGCCAAACGTCGCTTAGCTTGTAATAACTCTGTCAAGGCGGGGGGGGGGCTTGAGCGGGGCACCATCAATCTCATTCCGTTAAAGTTCGAAGCTCTAATTTGAAGGGAAATGTTTCAATGGAAATGAAAATGAACTAAAATAAAAATTTTTTAAAAAACCGTTGGAAGAAACAGTCCTTTATGTTTGTTTTTGAAGTTCTTTCCCAATCTTATCCATTCTGTGTTAGCTAACATTGTCTGTCTGTCAAGGAAGGCGATGGCTAGGCATGTATGCATGCATGCATGCATGCGTAACACGTGTCCTAACCATCTCAATCGATGCAACTGTTTCACAACCTCGTCGATTGATTTCACCCTCCCTCCTTACCTAGTACTTGACCGAAGTCTAACCTTAATGTTACTCAACCAATGACATTTGAAGTAAACTACAGGCACCTATGACGAAAGACAACTTGCCAGACCTTTCATGTTTTCCATTTTCAATGATCATATATGGCAGCCAAATAGGAGGATGGAGTGAAGTACTGGTGTTCAGGACTCTGTCTGTCTGTCTGTTTCCAACTTAAAACTTTGCATCGGTGTTCAGGACTTTAATTTGCCACACTCCCTTCACTTAGCACATAAAGCAAGAGAAGAAAGTAAAAAGAAATGCAAAATAAAGACAGTAAACAGGGATATGAGACAAAAAGAATATTAATATTGAAGAACAATATAGTTTCATTGGGAGGAGTGGATGCATCTGAACCAGCCACTGACAACGAGGATTTTGAGCCATATCACCAATCATCTCCAGCTGCTATTAATTGTTACCGTCCCGAGGACCGATGGTGTAGGAAGTCCATACCATCCTACATGGCTGGCTTAAACAAACTGTTATGAATTTTCATTGTCTGATGGAGCCATGTTTTGATCTGACCCCCACCAGCTCTTTTGCAACCTAAACTTTGTCAGTTAATACCGCTCGTCGAGGGAGGCTGTTCAGTACACATGTCTTTTGGCTCAATCGGATACACACCTACTAACTCAGAGATTATGCAAGCTGACAAATAGCATCCTGGGCGTTTGTATCTATGCCCAGCACATCCGTCATTTAGTCACATATTTATTCATACTGTTTTAAAATTCATACCACTTCCAGTTCCTTGTAGGTGGGGTTAGCTAGTTAGCTTCACATCCAACCTACCATCATTTCCAGGCTTCCTATCTATTGACTACTACAAATCTAGGTGAGGTTTTCTGAAGTACTTCAGGTAGGAGTCATACCCTAGACCACTTATAGCTAACTGACAAGAATTTTGACCACTGAAACACTGACGTCTATACATTAGAAACAGCGAATCAATAGAGGAACTCCTGTGAATCTTTAAAAAAACGCTAAAAAACATTGTTGATATCTTTTATATTGATTGTATTTTAAATTATTTATTTTATTTTTTTATTTTTGACTACAGCTTGATTCCACACCGTATTTTTGGTACAAGTATGGAATTTTCAGCGTGGCCCAAAATTCGCAGGCCGACCATTGATATCAAGTGTGCGTAGGCGTGGGCTCGAAACCCGGACCATGTGCATGGTTGGCGAGAGTCCTAACCACTGTGCCACCGACGATCAAATCAATAACACTAATGTCTGGCTTGACATCGGAACGTCCGCAAACCATATCTAAGCATCTGTATACTTTATATCTCTACAGGATAATTTAATATACGTATCGATTCAAAATATTGCCTGTATAAGATATGTTACGATGTCCCTAAAACACATGCGGTTGAGTGAACTAGATTCTGGAAAACTAGACCTTTATACTCTACAAATGAATATTCTTCAAAATAGTTTTTGGCTTTGAAGAAAGAAGCTAAACAAGGAGAATTGAATGACATGACATAATTAACGCAATCGATTAATGCCGAGGTAAAAACTCAAAAAGGGTCAATTTATGATCAAAGATGTCATAAAGAGTAGAAACATAGTAGTAGTAGTAGTAATAGTAGGACCTAATCCCATCTCTGTTCCTATGACGACCAAGGTCCAGTCAGTACGAACTCATCGCTTGCCTTCCGAGTTCAACTAAAGGAAAAGCAAGTAGCCGTAGTATTGTTGGCTTTCTCCACGATTGTGTGTGATGTTGACAGACTAACGCAAAACCTTTCCCCTTTCGCACACTTACTTAATATTGTGAATTAAAAGTCACTCTGAATGTGAGGGATATTCTTTTCAATAATTTCTCCTCTTCCGGTTCTTAGAATTATAAAATATAATAGGACTTTTGTCGCTACAATAATGATAGCCAGTTCTGCAATGGATACATTTTTTAGCGTACAATGATAGATTCGTAGTTATGGCGTGTCAAAATAAATAGTCATTTTCTGAGTGTGACAAACGTGCTCTGAGCTGAAATCGATTACAAAATATTTCAGTGAAATGAGAGACAATGGTGATGATTAGTCATAATGGGATTCATAGAGTGTGGGATAGGAAAATTGACAAGTCAGTCAGTTCAAGGTTGTAAAAGGTGTCAGGTGAGTGAGTGGCTAGTACAAAGTGGTCTGTGTTAAACAGGAGCAGATAGTAAGACTGCAATGAGAGGGGTTCATCATGAAATAACGAATGTGTGAAATCAAGAAACAGGTGGAGGCATATATAGAGAAAAGCGATAATATCATTCATAATAAGTCCAGATAGTATAAATGGAAAATTTGATGGTACTAAGAGAATGTTTGCATGAAGGGTATAAATTATGACGAATAATAATAATAATTGTAATAATAATTTTGTAATAATAAGCAAAGGAAAAAACCAAGAGTGTTAAGGGCAGGAGCACTCTTCGTGAGAAGAAGAACCATCAATCCAAGTTTGGCCACGGAAGGAACAGCATCTGGACGTCTTCCTTTTGGATACAAAGTTCCGGTTTAGTCGATCTTATTGCAACAGCTTCAGGTCTGTGTGTAAGAGATGTAATCGAACTGTACGTGATAACGATTTCGGAATTTGGTATATAACCCTGAAAGCTGTGTTAACATCGATACGGTCTAGTATCGATCAAGTGTGACAGGATCGAGCTTTTTATGCACTTAATTTCCACCCCCCCCTGCTGAACCAAGCTGGTAAATGTTCTGGAACCTGTAAACGAACCTGCCTGATCTGTTTGTTATTCTACGTTAACGAAAATGTATCCATCGCATAACTGACTATCATTATTGTAACGACAACAGTTCTATTATATTTTATAATTGTAGGAACCTGAATAGGAGAAATTATTGAAAAGAATATTCTTCACATTCAGATTGACTTTTAATTCATGTGATATGGAATACTTAATATTGACTTGTACCAACTGGGTGAGATTTGAGAGTGTAGGCGTCGGGAGTCGAACCTTCGACTATTGAGACATGGAGCTTCAGGCCAGAAAGTACGAAGTTTCAGTATCAATGGCGTTATTTCTTTTTTTATGGGACGGGGTTGCTAGCCTTCCACACACACACACACACCAGCTTAACCTCCCTTCTTTACCACCTGAGTTGCTAGTCGCCAAACAGGTGAGGTTTAGGAAGGGTCGTCAGCTGCTGAGAATTGAACGTTGGATCATGTGAAGCGTGGTTGGCAGGTGTTCTTCTCCTTAAATATTGACGCAAATCCTCACCACCACACCCCTGAAGACAAATAGGATCTAATAATATTATTGTTGTTATTACTAGTATTATTATGAGTATTATTATTATTTCGCCTACATCAGCTGGTGAGTTTCACAAAGCCGTCAAGTTTACATCTCAACTATTGTTTACTTGACTTCATCAAAGGAAACAATGCAACACCTATGATGATGATGATGGATTGCCAATTCGATAGTTAACCTCCCACCACGTCCCATACCGGTCCACTTCACTCTACACCCCACCCTGCCACCTCAGAAAATAGCAACAATAGTCAACTATCTACTGTCTATCATTATTCTTCAAGATTACGAAAGAATAACTCAAATAAAAATGGATTAACAAACAACAAAAAGGGTATGAATTTACCGCCAATGTAAGTAGTTACTATGGCAACCAGCTGAATGGAAGATAAAAGCCTTTTTATTTTATTCTTAAAACTCCAATTTTAAGAAAAAAAAGTGAAAACAAAAGGAGAGAAATAAGACACGGGGGAATCAAAAGCCTGTGTTCATCTCCTGCTGAAGAAAAAATTCATTGGCGATAATTAACAGATGACGGACAGAAGTCAGTCATGAGAATATTCTGTACGGTTAGTCTGATTCCTGATGATTTTCCAATTGTTCTGCAACCGATGTCAGTTCATGATCAAATACTATAACCAATCAAATCTATAAAAATCAATCCTTGGCAGTTATTCTGATGCTTACTAGCGACTGGCCCTATTCAGATAAGTGGTAGTTACCTGGGCTCTAGTGGGGGTCTTGGCTAGCCGCGGGATGCAACAAGTTGTGTATAAGGCCAAAGACTAGCCATTGCTATTCATGCCAATGAATTGGGTCCCGGTGGCTGAATGAATGGTCTAAGAGCATACCTTGTAACTAGAAGGTGGGTCCCGCGTTCGAACCCTAGTTCAGTCGAAAGTCAACAGATACTCGTCTTTCGTGAATTTCAACTTTATCCACCTTCCAAAGCAGATTTATTGGAAGAACAGGGTGGAAGATCGAGGAGTGTACAATTAAGAAGAGGTAATTTGCTGCTGAACAGCCCAATCGTGAGGTGTCTGATCAACAAAACAGGATGCCATGCTGAAGTCTTAAATTCCTTTCAAAGTAATCACCAAACAAGTAAGCTGAAATCTTTTAAATTTCTTAGACGCTATCGTTATCACAAACTGCTTCAACCTAATTTATGTATTCAGAAATAAACTGTTTTTGTATCCTTTAAGTTTTCAGTGGAACATACGGCGCCTTCAAGTTGAAGGATTGAAGTTTCAGGACCATTGGTGTTTAATTTTACGGGATGAGGTTACTAGTCACCTTCCCTCTTTATCAATCTTATTACTGGCCTTAACGAGGTAAAGGAATGCGTTGTCGGCTGGAGATTGAAATTTGGACACATGCATTGTTGTCGGCGTGTATCCTACCGCTGTGTGACCAACGCACAAAAAATAAACTGTAGTGTTTTATTTTCTTGCTCTAACATGGTAAGTCATCCTTTTAACCCCTTACAAATGATTATATCATCTTTTATGAAATATAAGAAGAGTTGATTTCACTTTCACTCCTACCTAATTACATCATCATATGTCTGATGTAGAAGTAAATGAGCTTAACTCAATATCTCTGGATGGCGAGCATTTTGCCACTTTGCCACTGGCACAGGTTTAATCATGGGCTGACAGTTTCAGGAGGAGAAAATTTACTTATCTATGACATTTTCTGGTGATTAACCTTCATGTATACATTGCCAGTTGGCAGAAGTTGAAATTCATTGGCCAGTGGCATCATATTATTCGAGATTAGTTCGTAACCGGATAGTCTTGAGTTTTATCTTAGCCAGTAAGTGGGCACACCTGATGAAGAGTAGCCACCTGTGACGAAATGGTATCCAGTAGTCTCTAGTTTCCAGTAGTTCTCTCACTGACGTCAGTTATTTGTGATCAAATTTGTAACCAGTCAAACTCCTGCAAACCACCATTCGATGATTACGTAATAAACAATTACAGATGAAGTAGGCGGAATGATAAAAGTAATATCGAGAGTGATGATTAGTAAGTAATATAGGAGAGTTGGGCTGATAAACTGTCATTTCGTCTATTCTACATATAGTTGAAGCCAGAGGAGCTCAAATGAAGAGACAAGACCTGTGTGTTCAGAGGAAATTCTTACACTTCACTTTGCCTACCTTGGCCATTATTGCACAAAATGTAAAACGGCATGGTAATTTCGCCCTCCCCTAAGCCCTCCAAAAACTATCACTGTCCAGGTGTTGGCTTGCAAAGATTTGATTGATTGGTTAGGGGATTTCATCATGAGCTGACATTAGTTAGAGGGGAACCATTGGAAAAGAAGCCGTCGGCAGTACTGGACAGCTGTTTTCTCCATCTTGCTTTGTGACTCTTTGGAAGTACGCACCCACTGACCGGGATTCGAACTCAGGAACGTTTGGTTACAGAGCAGAAAGCTTGTAGACCATTCATACAGCCACTGGGTGCAGCAGATGGCCAGGTGTGAGGATAAATACTCGCCACATATGATATTGGCTAGCGGTCGCGCTATGTGATGAATTTACAGAAATTTGAATTCATCGGCTGACCATTGGATCAGGTTGGGTCTCAGTGACTGAATGAAAATGGTCTACGAGCTCTCTGGCCCTGTAACTAGAATGTCCTGGATTCGAACCCAGATGGTGGGTGAGTGCGTACTACTGAGGAGTTCAAAACTAGACGGATGAAACAGCTGTCCAGTAATCCAGTTTTGCAGGTTTTCCAATGGTCCCCTAACTGATATCATCTCATGATGAAATCCTGTATCACTGTCCACATTTTTTTCGTTCTCCTGACCTACTACTCACTCTTGACAACTCATTACGTAATCAATTCGGACACTCATTTATCACTATATACCCCCCACCACCACCACCATATTTCATCAAAATTATGTATAACGCAATCCTTGTTGTATTCGTTTCTATCCTTTAACTTTTTGCATTAATTTTATCTTCGTGAATTATTCTAAGAGTGATTAACTTTTATGGCGTGTGCTACTACTGGTAAAGATTTATCAGTAGTATTAGTAGTATATTAGAGAGAGGCTTTCGTTAGTACGAAATATCAAGCAGCGGAGAGATGGAAGGATTTGACGTCAAAGAGGGAGAGGAAATAAACAACCAGTGTATTGCTGCGGAACATGAAGCGGCACGAAAAGAAGACAAAGGGAATAAAACAATAAGAAGGGCAGAAAAGCAGTAGGACAACATGGAAGATTTGTGCAAATGACAATTTTCACATAAGCTGGTGTCAGTAATTTTCTTATATGTGTATACTAAACTGCAGTTAAACATGCTGTTACCAAGTCTCCTACCTTCTCCCATTACACTATGACTAACGCTTCCTGCTACTCCATCTAGCCACTGTCTGCACTGTGTGTTTGTTACTAGAAGCTGGACGTTTTGCCTTCTGACTTCTGTCTTACAGTGTAAACCTCCTAGACATTTATGACCAAATGTCCTTAAACTAGGTCAATCAGGATAAATTCATATAGCGGACTATTACTCACCAATCAATGCGAAAATCAATAATGGTAACATTACAAACATATACAAACAACTGACTGTTTCAAATAACAGTGACGTCAAGATCGGGGAGGGGTGGAGGAGAGAAACTGAACGGAATTAAAATTTATAGACCAATCAGAAATAAGACTTGAAACATAAACATGAAACTGTGAGAAGTAGCCATTGAAAGTGGTAGAAGAACAAAGAGCGGCGCAGTGTCAATCACCTGACATGCCTATAAAAGTGTTGGATTTCTCAATAAGCCCAATAAGTTGAAAAAAAATGGTTAAATTAGGTTTGGTCAAACGTACAATATGACATCAAATTCATGGAGGCTTTGACTGTTAGTGGAATGTACACTTTCTGGTTGGCTGAAGTCCCTTAGACGTTAAAAATCAATACTTGGGGGGAGGGGTTGGTGGGGGTGAACAATAAATTATGCCTTGAAACTTCATCCAGTAAATATTTTTATTACATTTATGTGGTATATCCACTAAGTTCAATTGAAAACAGGATAGAATTATATGCCTGAACTGGTTTTTGGACATTTATTGATTTTTAATTTATATATAAATAAAGATGCATATCTGAATAGCCTGGTAACTGACTGTCAGAATCAGAAAAGACAGTCAGAGAGATAGACACCGGTATTGATCTGAAATCACTATAAAAATCTTATAACACATTCAGAATTTTAGATCAAGATCCTAATTATTTTCAAAACAAATATCGATTAGGTCTGTCAAGTTGTTAATTCCATTATGGCTCAGAGAGAGTTTTGAACTCCTCGCCACGGTAAAGCACTCCCAACAGCAGACTAGTGTAGACTTCATCATAAACCATCTGCCATCTCTGGTTGGATACTGAAGATCAAATGGCGTAAAAGGATAGGTTGTAAGGAACCAAAGAAGAACCTGATGTTTAACAACTATGCGGTGTGAAATTGAGACAGGTCGGACAAGCGAGGTAGACCAACGAACACATGGACTCTGAACGATAGATGACAAGCTGGGTGTCTAAGTGTGTGTGTGTGTGGCAAAGAATAACACAGAGAACTGTGTAGAATACAGTGATATGGAGGCGTGTTACTTAAGTAAGTCCCTGTTCCACTTCGAACCCTAAGTGAATAATACCAATAGTAGGTAACTCAAATAGCTGTCGTAACACTAGTCATACTAGACAACATTATCAGTGCTGAAGTTCACGACTGTAAAGTTTCGTGTATTTGTATGTTTTGTGTGGGTTGGAAATGTCACTTCTGTTTGTTTTTTTGTTTTTCAAATTTTAAGACAGGGGAGGGATTGACAAGTCACAGGAAAATATGTTTTAACGAAGTTAACACATATCGATCAATACAGAGTAGAGTAGAGTAGAGCAGGGGGAAGGGAAAATGTTGTTAATATACAAATATAATACCAAAAATATGATCAAGATTTGACCAAATAGTTCCAAAAACAACATTGAACTCCTTGTGAAATGCAGGGCATATGTTAATATCAACGAAATTGAAACCCACAGTTTCAATGCTTCGTTCTTTGGCAAACTGGTTCATACTTTTCCAGGGAAATGAATCAGAATTAGAAATAATAATAAAAAGGTGTCTTGGCTTATGCAATCAATAGATACAAGTTCTACACAGAATTACATGAGCTGTGATTAAAAATTTAACCACAGGGTTAGTTAGAGCTATATGCTCAGAAGAAGTAATTGAAGATTTCAAATCATCCACCTGAGCTACAAATCTTCTCTATTAATTGAAGATGAATTAAGCATTGTGTATGATACTTTGATTGATCGAAAATAGCTATCCCGACAAATTTATCAAGAAACACATGACAAAGTAAGTGGCGGAAAAGGACTACTCATTATCTGTAATTAGGAAGCCTCCATATATATATGAGACTACAATTCAAGAGCAATCGATATACCAAGTGAGATAATTACGAGGAAGTTAAGAAAATCAGTTCAAAGAAATTTCAATGCTGGTGGCGCACTACACGTCTTATTTTCTACACGATCGATGGTGCTATCTTGACTGAAAGATGAAGTGCCTAGACTAGCTGGCCAATTCAAATTGTATCTACCAGTTCAACTGCTCTCCTGTGGTGCAGCGAGTTTTATTGGCCGTTGCCCTGGGAACAAGATTTTTCGTGCCCCCTTGAGTACATCTCCCAGTATGGCTAAATAAAGATGCGGTGAAAACGATTAACAGTTTGATATTGGACCATCTGGTGCAAACCGGCCACAAAGCCAGCCAGCCAGCCAGCGTGGAAGAATCCTTCTCTATAATCTGCCGAAATCATCGAAGCACCACATGCTCCAAACAGCAGAGTTATTGCAATTCACCTAAAACAGCCAGTGCTTTGTGTGAAAAAGAAGCATGTCCAGACAGCCACTACTATTGCCCTGAACGGTCTTCAGTAGATACTTTAAATTCCTGAATTTGTAATATTATCTTTCCTAATTTCTCTGTCTGACATTCAGTTTATTGCTATGTTGATGCTGTTGAGCTGTAATCTATCAATATTATTGATTCGATGTTACTTTAACAGCAATATTAATGTTGTTCATAACACTAATTCATTCATTCATTCAATCACTATAATGTATAGATAACTGTAGAGCCTGATGACGAAGGGATTATCGAAACGAGTATTTATTCTTTGTTCAGTATCCATTCTTTTTAAAAACTTTAATGGGCATTTTTTATTGAGTTAAAAGCTATAGTATTAGTCTATTTTGTAAACAATGTGTAACAAGTCACCTAGTGGCATGGTGGCAACATTGTAAACCTGACTGACGACAGAATTTAGTCGGCACTAAGCAAAGGATTAGACCATATTACACTAGATACCTACTAACTAGCGTCCACCCAAAGTATCCCGTACGCTAGTCCTACAGGAAGCGAATAACTCCTCAGTTATTACCGTCTCTGACTGAGGTGAGCACTACATTGACTGACTCAGGTTCGAATCTCAGTTTCTGTTTTCAAGATGACAGATACACGTCTTGCTTACTTGACTGGTGAGTGCCAACTAGCATGAAACTTAGGTCTTGGTAGGGTTTCCAGCAACCGACTACCTTCGATCAATATGGGTATGGGTGAACAATTGTCTACCATTCCTCAGTATTTTCATTAGAAGATAGCACATATGATGGGGGAAAAATAGGTTAAAAGTGAGAAATTAATGATGCGGGAGTCGGCATGCATTAGCCAACATCACATCACATTGTCACGCCTAATCATCAAACTTTAGGGATTCATTTATATAATATACATATATATTCAGGACCACCAGCACAGTAAGTTCTTCCTTTTTATAAATCAAAAGTTTTCCTTTGCGTCAGTAGTTCAGCGGTACAATGCTTACCAACGACACCTCACATGGTCTAGGATTAGATCCCCGGTTGATGCACTCCTTAAACATTACTCACTCGGTATTAAAGCCTGATAAAGAGGGAACGGTAGACGTGTGGCTAGCAATCCCCTTGTGCTACCAAAACTTCGAGGCTCTAGCTTTAAACTCTGTGTTCCCCTCAGAATGTGGAACCATTGGTTTTTATCAAAAATCGATTTAGCCTATCCCCGTTTCTATTGAATGTAGTACAATCACGTTTACAAATCTACAGAGGTCTTCTTTTTACTCTGGAATCACAACAGCATCACAATCTCTCTTACACACACTTATCGATAAGCCTTAATGCCTGGTAGGTAAGTAGTGAATCGATTAAAAAATATATAAAATTTAAATTATCGATCAATAACAAGAAAATGTTCGATTTTTATAACTAAATTAAGAATATATATGCTTCCTTATCTTACTGAATAATAATAATAATAATAATAATAATAATAATAATAATAGTAATAATAATAATAATAGGAATATAATAGAATGAAAAGTTAAATACTTCAAAACCAGACTATTATTATTATCATTACTATTACTATTATTATTATTATTTAAATTAAAATTAATTCGATTCAAAAGTAATTGAAATGATTCATATTTATTGATTTTAAAAGCTATTGATAAAAGATACGCACAGCAAGTGAGAGAAGCACAGAGAGAGAGAGAGACGGGCAGAAAGAATAAGAGAGTTTTAAAACTCAAATTAAGAAAAATTGATGGAAGAGCTAAGCTACTTTCTGAACCTTGATCACTTCAATTCTTATTTAAAATATAAATTATTATTGACATGTATCCGCATTTACGCATACATACTTACATATATACATATAGATACTGATAGGCTTGTGTATTGTATAAAATGGTTGTGTTGTGCGTGCGTGTGTGTGTGTGTGAGGGCGAGAGAGACAGTGTAAGAGAATTCACTTAGACGGATATCTATCCATTGTGGATGTGTGCATATTTACGTCATAATATTTTAGATCTAACGAAAAACTCTAATGATTAAAGTTGAAAATTGCTCTCTCTCTCTCTCACCCTTTGTTTCTCCCCGTCTCTCCGTCTATGTTTCCACACGCACACATAGGCACACACAGACACAAACACTCACAGATACTTGGTATGAATACGTACGTTAGTCTGTTAAAACATAACTATAACATGTCTGAACTAGTTTTAGACAATATATTATTATTATTATTAAATAGTACAAAAGACAATACAAAATGGATAGGCCTAAGGTCTATGCGCTGAATATGACGTCGTCTAATTTATGCACAAAATGGATTCCCTTCGTGTGTTATAACAACATGACTAACAGTGAAACTATAGTAACAGCGGCTCACGGTATCTACTAGATGATTGTTGCTAGGCAACCTTCCTGGCCCTTGTTAACCTTGTATACCTATACAACTGGGTGTGTTAAACGCATAGAAATTGGACAGTTAACGACTCAAGACAGTGAGGTGTGCTGAGCATTCATCTCCAGCATCTCAGCAAATAACTCATTTCACGAAGAAACAATCAATGTTAATTTGGCAAAAAATCAATCAATCAATCAATCAATATAACTAACTGACTGACTTACACATGTTGATTCAAATCCACTCGTTGTTGAATTCTGATCACCCATACACATTGATCGCTGTCTCTCTCTGTGTGTTGTAATACAATGACCAGCAATGACTTTACACAGAAACTTTAGATATCTAAGTATCTGTCGCCTGAACTAAATATTTTTTTTGTAAAAATCTGTTTTTGGCGAATATATAAGAATGGCCTGTTTCATCTCCTTCTTTTTGTTTATAAAACACCTATCAGAAAGTATCTTGATCTAGTCACGTGACCATGAAGTAAATCAATACGGTGTTAAAAGTAGGATTCTTCAGGCATGCCTATTGGTTACTTTTGTTTTACTATCATTTTCTCAAATCGAATTGACCAATCACACAGTGATTCAAAGATAAATTACTAAAGAGTGGGCTATGTGAGACACTAACCACAAATAAATACACACAATGTCAACAGTTTGTGTAGACTGGTTGGCATTATTTATTGGAAAAATACTTCACAAATTATTTGTGAGGCATGGATATCACACTTGAAGACGCACGCACGTACGCACACACGCTTACGCAGACCGTCGAAATACAAAGAGAGAGAGGTAGAGAGAGAGAGAGACAGAAGTATAGCGTGATCAGTTCTTCAAGAAAAATGTCATCTCGTCTCATTGTTAATGAGAAGATGTGTTTTGACAGCTGTCAGAATAGGCAAAATGGTTTATTTTAAAAACGCTAGCTTTTGTGTAATTCTGACTGTCTGATATTGCATGCACGCAGCGTCAGGTATATCTGAGTGTGTGTGTGGTGTGTGTGTGAAGTCTTGATCACACTGAGTACACAGGCACTGTGTGATCACCAGAGTGTATTGCTTTGAGCAAAGCGGTTACCTGAGTCATAGAAAGATTAATCATTAAAGATACTCGTACGCACACACGCACATACACAGAAGCACGTCTGAACATATACATTTGGTTTTTGACACAGATTTAGACATGTTATACCTCTTTCACACCAGATTGAAGCGGCAAAAAATACGATCAAAAAACAATTTCAAGAATGTTTGATCATGGATTGTGATATCAGTTGGAGAGAAATTATTACAAAACCAGGAAGGGAAAGGAGTTCAGATTGAATAGTAACTGTCTCGGCCTATTTTGACTCTTATCAAATGTACGCAGTCGTCACCTGACGGCCAAGGATTGAATCCTGGACTTTTGGACTATGAGGAGAAGGCGTTGACAAATTCAATGACTGAATAGTCTATAAGCTCATCTTGTAACTGGAAGGTTCAGGGTTCGAATCCCGGGAGGGTGCCTATTATCGTTGAACAATTCCAAGAGACTGACTTATTCCGCTAAGAGTACAGAAGAAGTACATCAGACTGATGAATAGATGGTCAACAAACAATCTGTGGATAAGCAGGAGGGAGACATACACACCCAAATAATAATCGAATTAATCCAGTAATTTTCGCTGAAAATATAATCAACCACTATGAATATTGCTCATACAACATCAATAATTGCAGTAATCACAGGGTTCTGGAGAATGTGTCATCAGTCAAGTTTTAGCAGATAGTTGGTTAGTTTGTCGGTGATGAAATGATGGCGCTATACTTGCCGAACCCTTCTCATTTGGCCTAGGGTTCGACCCCCAGTCAACACATACCTAAACCCCCCCTCTAATTAGCCGTATTAAGCCATGTAGTAAAAAAAGAAGGTTGAACGTGAGTAAAGCCAGCAGCTCCATCCCTCGGAAAAATACACGCACTAAGACCACTGAAACTCCAAGAGCTACAGTCTGAAATCCTGTCTTCCAGCGGTAACGCAAAGGAATAAAGTATTCATCATAGTTACTAGCTCTGACTGATAGAATACAGTCTGCACCAAGTGGAGAACTAGACACATCACACTAGTTACTTACTAGTGTCCAGTCCTCCAGGAAGGATGTCAATCGCTAGGCCGACTATCTAGTTCAGCGGTAACGTCTCTGATTGCAAACGGCACTTGGTGACGCGGGTTCGAATCTCAGGAGCAACAGATACGCCTTGCTGACTGGGAGTGCCAACTAGCACGAAACATAGGTGGAGCAAGGCTTCCTATAGACGATTGCCTCCAGCCATCTAATATCATCAAGCTATTAGCTCTGTCAGTGACCGAACGAGTCAGGGAAATGTTGACGTCCAAGGTCACCGACCAGGAGAGATGAATAATAAACTCGTGGAGAAGAAATCTAAAGGCTCCTCTCTTCAATTCAAATGGAAGTATGAGCACTGAAGATGTTATCTAGTTCGGGGGTGGGGAGGATGAAAGCTTCGCCAGTTAACTATTCAACTGGCTCAAAGAATACAATCACATCAAAAATGAATCTAATCTACTGAACAATGACAAATAAACATTATGTCTTGTAAGTAAATCAAAATGGTTATTTGTTTTTATTAAAGCTTGATTCCACACCGTATATTTGGTACTAGTATGGAATTTTCAGCATGTGATATCGATAGCCTAAATTTTGCAGGCTAACCAATTAATATCAGGTGTGCGTCGATAGAAGACTAAGCCCCCGAACCATTCACATGGTCGGCGACAGTTCTAACTCCTGTGCCACCAACTTTTCGGCACTAATAATCACGATGAAGTCAAACTTGTAGGAAAAAGTATAAAATGATAATAATGGTAATTTTAATAAAAGTTACAAATAGGAGAGAATATAAGTGCCATTTATTTTGCTTATCACCTTATAAGTTGTAAGTTACACACTGAACACTTCATGCATCAAATAGAATGCTGGCGGGCTAAATAGGGTATCATTGCTTTTGTAATGGCTTGTAGTCTCTCTATTCTCTATTGTTCCCCCTTAGTTTTTCCTGGGCTGGCTACTGAAGAAAGACTATAACTTATTACGCAGGATGTTAAAGGTTGTCAGCAGGGTAAGTAACAGGGTGCCACTTAACCACCTTGTTAATATTCTGGTCGACGGGCACTTGGACTCATGGGAAAAATGGGCTAAATCCATTCATTCTATCTAACTCACACCACTCACACTCTTCATTGACAACTGTCCCCTTGTATCTACCTCATCAGGCAAAACCAGAAGCCTATGTAGAAAACTATATGCTCGCACTAGTAAGTATAAAATCTCATCCATACCCTACCTAGCTCGAGTTCTGTGCGATAAAGAAAGCATTGGGCGTGATACCTATAACTTATTAAATAGTCAGTAGAACAGTTGGATCTCGTCTTTCCAACTCATATCATTTACGGGTACAACGTTTTCTTTCTTTCTTTTCCTTTTCTCTCTCTCTCTTTCTGTTATATTCTGCTTTGTTTCTTTCTTCTGCTTACGCCAGTAAATATGCTACCATCTACTTGTCTAACACATTCAAACATTCTGTTCAATTTTAGCTTTGCTACCGACATCCCAATATGTTGTTGTCATAATGAACTGAGATTACCCTTAATCTATGTAGAATTTTATTTATTTATTGTTAATGTACTAACTGGATGCAATACTGTATGTAGTGAAATGCTGAGAATTCCATTCTGTATCACAAGTACTGTTTTGGAATAAAGCACATTATCATTATTATTAGTCCTGTCTGATGCGATCCTAGTGTGGTGGTGTTGTGTGTGTGGGGGGGGGTTACTGTGGAGAGTTGAGAATACAGAAGCTTTTTAGAGTTCGACAATATGGATTTAGACTATTTCTCCCATAAGTTCAGGTGTCTACCGATTATGGTAGAAACGATCTAACTTAGTGGTGTCACACCAATTACCCTACTAACAACCTTCAATACCCCTTCTGAGTAGCCAAGGAAAGAATATCGCCGAGCAGTTAAGTATAATTGATAAGAGTTAACAAGGAGTTAACAAGAGTTTTCTGACTGCCTTAACTGCCTAACGGAGTAGTAAATTACCCGGAAGATCTTCTTAAAAATCAACAAGATAAGAGATGACCAAGAAAGATCAAAGAATAGAACCATTCAAAGATATTTTATGCGCTTGACTTAGTTTCTATCTCAGTATCTTCTATAATACGACAAGTATCTTGTGAACGGACCATTTCTTATATGGATCACGTTTAATCCCCTAAGGTGAAATCGACAGTCTGACATTTAGTAGAGGGATTTAAGGTGAGACAATTGAGCTTAGACTGTCGGCGATGATATCTGTCTATTTTAATGCCCTTTGTGTACTGCGAGCATCGTGTGAATAAACAAGGTCATATAGATCAAATTTATGCTTGAAATTAAAGTTCACGGTGTGACATTTAGTAGAGACATTTAACGTAAGCACGTTTAACTAAGAGAGACCACTGAATTATGTCCAATGAAAACCTATTAAATTTGGAACAGTAAGATCGGAACGTGACTGCCAACGAGACATCATCATCAGTATGGTGAACGAAAGTGATTTCTCATGATAGAGAAAAGTCATGTAAGGAGAAAGAAACCATAAAACGGCAGGAGGAGAGGGAACCAAAACTTGAATGACTCCAGCTTCAGTTAACAAGGCAAAGGCAGATTTAGCTCTAAATGCAGTACACTGTATTCTGTTCGATAATTAAGTATGCATGCATCTGTGGCACAGTGGTTAGGATGCTCGCCAACCATGCACGTGGTCCGGGGTTTGATTCCCGGCTACCGATGCACTCATTTACCTCAATAAGCCATTAATAAGACTGATCAAGAGGAAAGGTTGGGCCTGCATGAGACTGGCTAGCAACCCTATCCTGTAAAAGTAATCGCCACTGGTACCGAAACTTCATTCCTTCAGTTTGAAGGCACCGTATGTTCTGGATGTACCTTCTGAATGTACCAGTCGATCGCAAGGGGAACATCTAAAATTGAATTAAATTAGTCAAGGAAGTTAGCCATGATTTGAGTGCTTGTTGCCGCATGTGTGATAACATGTAGGGGATTATTCTATGCCTGCGCATAACATTTTCATATGAAAAATAAACACGTCACTAGTAACACGCCCAGTCCACACTGAATCTGAAGAAAAAACATTCTTGTAATCGGTTTTCTCCCAGATCAATTCACTTGAAGGCTTCTAATACATACATACACCAGTGGGCTACATCATGTCACCTGTGAAGCAATAACTAGCCATGGCATTGTAATACCACCTGACAGGCAGTAGTTGAAATTCACACCTCTCCTTGAATTCCATCCAATCCAAAAGGCCTGAAGAGTCAATAGACCAGACTCGTCAAGGTTCGATACCTAACTTGGGTGACGGGATGCTGAAGAGGTCAAAAAACTACGACCGATTCTTAACAAAAACATATTCAGTAAAAGTCAACTTAACAAATCTACGTGTATTGTTATGCTTTGAGGGGTTTCTTAATTTCCACCAAAAAAACACCTTCCGAAAAATTAAGTTTTCTAGACAACCTGACAGCAGACAGATTAAGAAAATGAGAGAAAGCGAGAGAGAGAGAGAGATAGACTGATTACATAATCTAGACAAGATTATATTTCGTATATATCTATACATATATTTCATTCAGTGTCTGTCTTTAAACACAAAATACTAATCTCGACAAGTCAAATTAATTTACGCTTTGCATACATTGTAAATTAGGGGTTGAAAATTAGTTGACCTAGTTTCTGGACATTCAATGTCCAATTTCTCGTACACGCTTAGAAATGATTGTAAATTTTGGCATATATAGAAAGAAACACGCGCGTAAAATAAATATGAGCAGGCAAGCAAGCAAACAGACTAGTTATCTAATTAGCTAGATAGCCAGCTAGCTAGCCAGCTGGTATACACAAGTAGACAAATTCAAATATTGAGTATATATACACATAATGTGATCATTAGACTATCAGTAGGCTGAGAGTAATATAATTTTGTTATACAAGTTTCTTTTGTCTCTTGTCTTTTTGTATAGATAGGTGAAAATCAATAAATTATTTTTATATGTAGTAAACATTATTGAATGGCATTGATTTGTTTGTCGTTTATTTGTGGTTTGCCCTATTCTTACTAGGTAACAAATAGATATGATGGAGAAGATTTTAATAGCTCAGGTGGAGGATGATTTTAATGTGGTTGTGTTTTTGCGAAGCTTTCACTGCCTCCCTCCCTCCTTTCAACTAGACAACATTTTCAGCGCCCATACTCCAATTTCAATTGACGTAAGGAGCTTTTAGATTTCTCCTTCACGAGTTTATGAATCATCCATCTCTCCTGGTTGGTGACCTTGAACGTCATCAGTGGTTGTTTTTGTGTGTTTTCACACCTTCTAGGCTACTTGTATTGTTTCTTTGACTTGGACTTTGACCCTTTCTGTGTGTGTGGGGGGGAGGGGTTCAAATGATTTTTGGATAGCATTACTAAGAGGGCGCGTTGGTGGCACAGAGGTTAGGTCGCTCGCCAACCATGCCCATGGTCCGTGGTTCGATCTCCGGCCGCCAACGTACCACTCTTACCTAGTTAAGCCAGAAATAATTCTGGTAAAGCGGAAAGGTTGGACCAGCATGAGGGTGGCTAGCAACCCGACCCTGTAAAAATAACCACCACTGCTACAGAAACTTCAAGCTAAGAGGACAGGTGTCAGGGCATGGGATATATCTCTAAGTTTGAAATTAGTCAATTATACGATTTTGAAAAATAGAGGTGTAAAACAGAACAGTAATAGAATAGTCGTGACCAGTAGGGTGCACCAGGTCGGATGTGAGGACAAATACTCGCCGAAGAGATTGGCTAACGGTTGCGGTATATCGTGAATTGGAAGAAGTTAGAATTCGTGCACTGACCATTGGATTGGGTCCCAGTGGCTTAATGGTATACGAGCTCGCCTTGTAACCAGAAGGTCCTGTGTTCGAATCCTGGTGAGTGCGTACTGCTGAAGAGTTCTTCAAACTAAGACAGAGGAGACAGTTGTCCGGTACTCCATACAGGTTTTTCAATGGTTCTGTAACCAATGTCAGCTCATGATGAAATCCTGTAACAAATCAATAAAATCCCTACAAACCAACACTAGAATAGTTTAAAGTTGGTAACCATGGTCAAGCTGTTTCCACCCCCACCCCTCTTACGTTTATTTTAGTTATCTAACGAGGTTGACTCAATGTTATAGAATAATGAGTTAGTAATGACTCATGTTAGACAGTGCGTCGGTGGCACAGTGGTTAGGACTCTCGTCGACCATGCACATGGTCCGGGGTTCGAGCCTACGCCGGCGCACACCTGATATCTATGGTCGGCCTGCAAAATTTGGGCTACCGATATCCATGCTGAAAATTCCATACTTATACCAAAAATACAGTATGGAATCAAGCTGTAAATCAAAAATAAAATAAAAATGAATAGATCTAAAAACGGTAAACGATAGTTTCCTTGCTTCGTGACTAAGAGGATTACTGACGACCTCCTCCTTTTGGGGTTAAAACCTCAGTCTACAGAATCGATACACAATCCAACACCATCCTTATAAATTTTAGTTAGCTTTGTGCTTCTGTAAGTATCACTGTCAACATTTTTTCACATGTTCCCCATGAAAGAACACTGTTGTATAGGCAATGACACCACAGATGACGATGTCGAAACCAGGCTGGATTCGAAAGACACGACAGACACCTTTATCACTCCGTAGCATAGATAAAAACCTCTGAATGGTGAACAGAACTCATAACTCAGTCAATTCTTCTATATGAGGTTGTAAATTTGGTGTTAAAAACAACAAGAAGCATCTTTAGGAGCCTCCTTCTGAATAGGTTTTATCAACAGTCGCTTTCAATGACTCCATAATGAAGGTCATCTGATGACCTAAGCAGTTAAGAAACTATTGCCTTGCTCAACAAATATGGCAAATCAAAATGGAGACAGTACTCTGAGCAGATCGCTGAACGATATCCTGCTCAATACAGATTATCGCTTGAGTAGAGAGTAAAAACTGGAAATGACTGGTTGTTTGGATGTATGTATGTCTGAGGGTGACACGGGGTAGATGAGACAGTCATACAGTTAGGGAATGAAAATTTCAGAGGAGCAGACAACGCGGAGATGTGGTGTTGACGCCGTACATTCCACTTGGTACCCAGGGGAATTAAGGGCTGGAGACAATAGGTGACATGGCTCAAAATCGTTGTCACTGACGCAGATGTATTCAGTCTCTATAATCTTTCATATTACTTTTTTACCATTACCCATTCTGTAATTCGCTCTTATACCTGTCAAACTCTATTGATTCTCTTCACTTATCTTCTTGTATACCTTTATGTTCTATTTGGAATGTGGCATCTCGAACTGATGCACTTCGGTGCCAAGTTCTATGTTGAATCCAGACAGAATTTACCAACAGGCGAGTCAGGATACTAGACAGGTTGGCCAAGAGGGTTTGAAACCCAATTCACATGCTATTTTGATTGATTAATCAATATTTATATAATTCATTAAAATGCAACATTTAAAATCAAAAATCAATAAACTCAAAATAAAGAATATGAAAAAAGGAGAGAAACAAAACAGACAAAGAAGAGACTTATAACTTACATGTTGACAAATTTTACACTTGTATCCTTTCGCCGGTGGATGATGATATGAGGTTGTTGTGTTGTGCCCAGTACTTGGAAGAGTTGAGCCGAGGATAGACGAGAGACCATTTTCACCATTACACAGACCATTAATTGATATACCATCATCTTGATTAATTCCAAGGAATCGTGATTCTACACGACTGTTATTACTGCTACCACTATTATTACCATTATTATTACTATTGTTATTTGTGGTATTATTATTATTTCCATTATTATCTTCTCTTGGAGTTGTCAATGGATCTTCCATAAGTAGATCTGTTGATCGTCGACCTGTTCCATTGACTGATGAATCTGGTGAACATTCAACACCTCTTAAATTAGTATTTCTAAAAATTAAATTATTTAATCGATCAGCTTGTTGTGGCATTGATGAAAGTAATCGGTTGACCATTGTTTTATTTTCAATATTGTTGTCACCACGTGATCTTGTCGAAGATTTCCCTGTTAGACGATCTGTTTCCACTGTATTTTCAAGAGAATCTGATAGGGGACTTTTTGGTGAAAAGATATACTGTTGCTGTTGTGTTTGCTGCCCATGAGCCAGGGAGTAATTGTCATTATTATTTGATGAATGTGATCCTCTTGTACCGCCAGAGTTCCCGTTATTATTAGTATTCCCAGATGAGTTCGTTTCATCAACATGCTGTTTATTATTATTATTTGTCGGTGTCATATTCTCCCGTAGTTCATTGTTCAACGCTGACGGAAAGTGTAAATGATCTCCAGCATTTGGAACTCCTCCACCGCCACAAGCACCTCCACCTCCACCGCCAACTACCGCGGCGGCTGCCAATGCTACTGCTGCTGGATTCCCTAAACTCTTGAAATGATGACAGTGTAAATTATACGAAGTGATGGAATCCGCCTGAAGTTTGCCACAATTCATTGAAGTAATCTGTCTTGGGGATAACGCCGCGGCTGCCGCTGCCGACTGCTGCCTATTCAATGCATTTGTAACACTAGAAAATTGACTAGGCTTTGCAAAACCATTACACAGACCATCAAGGACCATATCATTGGCTCCAGGATTACGTAGACCTTGTTGAACGTGACGTGGTACTTGTATCCCGTGTGGTAAGGCTAGACCATTTGAATGGCCTATATTGCTTTCATTAGCTCCCATGATAGCAGAACTTGCTGCAGCAGAGGCGAAAGCAGCAATCGCTGCAGCATGCGTAGAATTATTATTATGATTATTAGTAGTATTACAGGTATCACTTAACTGATCGTTGTGCCCATTTGTATTATTAGTCGTATGTGAGTGGATATGGTTAGCGCCGTTGTTGTTGTTGCCAGTAACACCACCACCTCCACGAGGTTGACCAGCTAATAAACGTTGTGATGATGTAATATGTGCACGAGCATGATTAATCATCGATGGGGAATGATTTAAATGACGACTGGTCTCACTTTCACCCGCTTCATGATCTTGTTGCGCTAGATGACGTGTAGTATCATTCAAGCCAACATGTTGATGTGGTAATATGTGAGACATATGCGCTGCATGTGCTGCACCAGAATACGAGAATCGTTGACAAAAACTTTCAAATGGATCTTCAATCATACCAGGTAGTGTTGTTGATCCAGGATTACCTGCTGTGGCTGCAGCGGCGGCTGCTGCTGCCGCTGGATGTGATACACCTAACATATTTGAACCGGGAACAGTGGCATTCATTGCTGTTGCATTCGTTGCAGCACTTGCACCCATCATAATTGGTTGTGCGTGGGCTGCACCAACTGCTGCATTCGCTGCAACAGCTGGATAACTTGCCCATGGCCAGAGAAATAATCCTGTTCGTGTTCGGGGATCAGTACCGCTTACATCCATCATGTGTGTTTAATATATATATGTATATGTAAATAAATCAATCGATTTTTAAACAATCAAATGAAATAAAAACTCTCCACACCGGGTTTATTCTCAAATAATTCACAATGATCTGAATATGAGAACTGGATCACTGCACACCCACACAGCTCTCTATTGCTTGCCAATGAGTAAAACAATTGGACGATAAATGATATCCACAATTAAATAACACTAAGGGCAAGGGATTACACAATTATTGATTAATTTTTGATGAAAACTTGATAATGATGAATGAGTCAGTTAGCTTTCAGGTTAATTAATAAGTTAGGTTAGTCAATTGAGTCAGTTAGTTGGATTGCAGTCACAATGAAATGTACACGTATATATTCCACAGATGATATATCAAGAAGAGAACTGTTGTATTGACATGTGAAATAGGGTTCAACGGATCACCTTTCCTTGAAGTAGACCAACATTACATCAAAATAGATAGACAATAAATAATAATAATAATAAAAGAGTTTATTTTAGGTAGGTATTATAATTGTCCGTTGAAATGTACTTGGAGTAGGGATTTGAAAGCCTCGTCGTTGTTGTCGCAGTTGTGTTTTTCGTGATAACCGTAGTAAAGAAATGATGCGTGCGCTCACTTACGCACACTCACATAAACGCACAGGAGCACACACGGACACACAGACACGAACACGAATCAACGTAGTTTTAGTAGTTCCGGTAGTTGATGCTTCACTCACTCAATCACTCACACACTGGACTTTACTGACTTCACTGCACGCACGCATACAAACACACACTCTGTATCTCTTTAGTGTGTGGATATCTTGTATTAAATCTATGTGTATATGCGTCGTTGAATAGAGAATATATATATACAGCATGTGAAACCAACCCTGTTATATTATTGTTATTATTATTATTATTATTAATGAATAATATTATTGTAATTCATTAAGACGAATGAATCGACGAGACGATAACGATGGATGGCTGAATGGATGAATGAATGACTGCCTGCCTGCCTACAAATGAACCAATCAAATGCGAGAGAAGAATTTTAAGACCTGTGTGCGCGCGCATACACGTGAAACGATATACTTTTTGTTTACAATTGGCTATTTTGAATGAGAAACACAGAGAAAAAGGAATACCACACCACCACCACCACCACTAGGACTGCGTGTGTGAAGCAGCAGGAGAGCAGCAGATGTGACCCAATCTTAGTAAAGGTAGAAAAAGTGTGTCCATTAAAATTACTATTATTATTATTATTATGATTATTATTATTATTTGTAGTTGTAGTAATGTAGTGGTATAGAGATTGTCTCTCACCCTTACCCAATCACTCACTCACTCACTCTCTCACTATCTCCCTCCCCCCCTCTCTCTCTCTCTCGCTTAGTACACTTTTATACAATCCAATGAAAATGTGTGGATGGATAAACTAGAAATCAGACATACTCTATCAGTGTTATTCACTCACATACACACATAAACAATTACTTCCTTTCTTTGTTACCACCAGTACAACACACCACAAAGAGACGCAGAGGGAGAGATGTGAGGCTGGGGTTGTGCGGGAAGTGAGGCAGTTAGGCAGGGAGGTTGAGTGAGAAAAAAGATAATTTGTCAAGGCCAACTAAACACTGGAACTTGTTTTAAAATATTAAAAAAATCTAAGAACAATACCACCAATATACACACGGAAGCACACAACTCATACGCTCGGTCAGTCAGTCAGTCAATCAATCAGTTAGGCGGTCAATGTTCACTTGCCCACCCACCCACCCTCAAACACACATCACCACCACCAGTCATTCGTTTATTTATTTTGTTTTTCTATGCGGTCACAACAAATAATACAGTTTAGAGAGAGAGAGAGATGTCATCGTTTATTGTCTAGATTGTCGCCTTTCCTGGCTATCTCTGTGTTTTCCCGGTGCTTCCGTTCGTCCATCTCTATTGTGTGTCTGTGTGTGTGTGTGTAGTGTACTTGTTTGTCTAGCTAGGTACTTGATGGACTCAGTGTTGGATCACACATACAACAAATCAAAAACAAAAAACTCAACCTGGTGATTTAGAAAGCTTTTTTATTTGCATGAATGCGGGGATTTTTGTTTGATTAGTAAGAGGATTTCATCAGCAGTAAGGAGTAATAGAGAGTTGTTTCCTTCGTCTTAGTTCAGGACTCTTCAGCAGTATGTACCCATGCCGCTTGGGTTTGAACCCAGAACCTTCTGGTTACAAGGCCAGAGAGCTCACAGACTATTAAGCCACTGGGATCTAACCCGATCCAATGGCCAGCCAGTCCATGAATCTTAACTTCTGCCAATTCGTGACATAGTGCGATCACTTTGCAATGTCTTCGTCGATGAATTACTGCCTCACTTTCAACTTGCTTCACCCTACTGGTAATGGCTTCTTACTAGAACCACAGGTCAACTGTCTGAATAGAGTTAGTTGCTAGGGTGCATCAGATTAATTTTCAGGTATTTGGTTTCGTAGGGATTTTTGTGTGATTGATTGGTTACAGGATTTCATCATGAGCTGACACATCAGTTAGAGAACGATTTGAAAGCCAGCCACAGGAAGTGTTGGACAGCTGTTTTTGAATTGTCACACAGTAATGACAATCAAGCTTCTCTTCCTCCTCTTCTTATTGCCGTTTAATGCCACTTTCCTTTATCTCCGGTATTTATAGGCGTTGCGTGATTCCAATTGCACGTGTGCGGTGGTGAATCGATGGTAAATAAAGCTTCAGTGATTAACCTCGCTCTTACCCTACCTAACTGTATAACTATTTAATACTGTCAACCTGTCCCACCCCACCCTATCGTGTGATTGCATTCAAGTGAATACAATGCCATGCAGTCCAATGTCTGAGCTGTCTTCTAGGTTATTTAACTTAGTAGGGTCAATCATTTAGAGATTCAGTTAAATTTCGATGTTCTAATAATCGAATTGACTGACTCCGATCTACTGGTTTGACTGGCCTATGTGTAATTGATCTCACTGACAGTCAGCATTACAGGGCATTTGATGAATTATGTTATTATTATTTATCTTAATTGAGTCTATTGAATATTGCTGAAGAGTCATTTCCAAGCACTGGAACGAAAAAAACAACAACAACAACTGTGCATTACCCGACGGTAGTTTCAGCCTTATATTTGGGGCTCTTCATCAACAGGCAATCATCATCACCCACTTTACTGTCAAGGATCCAGGGAGTTCCTGTAAGTTACAAGGTGATCACGTGAATCATTCAGGCACTGTGATCCTATCCTATAGCTAGTACATGAATTCTACATTCTGTAAATTACGCGCTTTTATAGTACTGTCGCCTCCAGCCGCTGTCATCGACGAGGAATCACGCTCACACTCATTGTGACTAGATAGATCCATGCAAGGTACGACTTATCACTGTTATTTCCTTTAATTCCTAGAGGAACATAGGGCTTCAGCCGCCCAAGTCTCCACTGCGTTCGGTTCTCTCCCAACTTTTTCACCCCGCTCCAAAGTCTGCCCACATGCCTTCATCTCCTCTTCACATGACCTCCTCCCCCAGGTCACCCTCGCACTGACGACCAACTCGCCGCTTCCCTTTCGAATTCCACTTGAGCAATGGCTTGTCTAGTGATGTCCCTTGATGGTTTGTTTCCTCACAGTATGGCCATGTCAATCCACCTCCATTCTTTCCTGCTTATTTGTCGCACAATCGGTTCCTGGTTGGTTCGCTCATTGCCAGAGATCTTTTCTGACCGGCCATCTAATCTTGGTATTGAGCGAAGACAACTGTTAGTGAAGGTTTGTATTTTGTTTGAGATGCTCTTTATGACGCGCTAAGTCTCCGATCAATCGGTTTAGTAGCACTGACTGACTTCACATTGGAATTGAAAATCCGGATCTTATTTTCATTTTCATGATGAGGATTGCTGTTGATCTCCATACAGGCTTGGGAGTAATGAATGCTTCTCTTGCTTTCCCCATGTTCCTTGCTTTGATATACTCACCAGTTCCGTCCGCTTGTAGTTGAAACGATGCTTCTCAGGTAGGTAGGTAGGTAAAGGAGGTTGTTTCTTTTAGGTTCCCCCATTTATGCTGATTGTTGTATGTTGTTGTTGGTGTCGCTGTTTGCCAGGAATCTTCATCACCTCTGTTTTCTCTATGTTCACATGAAGGAAGTCCTATCTTCATTGGATGTTTCTTCTGCCAACTTGTTGCTTTTCACTTGCATATCTTCCAGTTTATGGGAAATCAGACATGTATCATCATCGGCGAAGTTCAGATCCTCGAAGTGTTTTGTGTGAGTCCATTTTATACCTGTTTCCTCATTGCCCGTTGTCTGTCGCATTATCCAATCTACTGCAATCAGGAAAATCATTGGCGATAGTATGCAGCCTTGCCTCACTCCCGTCTTCACTTCGAAAGCTTCCGTAAGTATCCCGTTGTGGATAACTTGGCATGCAGCATTGTCTTACAAATGTTGGATGAGGTGTATAATTGTCGTTGGCACCCCATATTAACGAAGTAGTTTACAAATCACCTCTAGATCGACGCTGTCGAATGCCTTTTCGAAGTTTTATGTAACTACGTTAATGTAACGTAGTAATCGAAAAGCGCATCTAGGTATGACTTATGACACACTAAAACTTCAGTGAGTAAGTGAGTCAGTCAGTCAGTCAATCAGTCACTCACGCACTTACTCGTAATAATTTGTTCATATCACTGTTGATTGTAGAATCAATTGATGGAATTGAGTAGTTTACAGATTTTCTCCGCCAGTAGATCAATAAAAGATCATAAGGTCAATGTTTCATCCCATCCTGGGTCTCATCATTAGGAGTGTGTGAACCAATGAACCCACTGATGACCCAACCTAGGACTCTGAGGCTACCAGATGAATTTGGAAATCAAAAGAAGTTAGAATTCATTGGACTCCATCCAAGTCACTGACTACTTAACGAGCTGGTCATGTCACATGTGAAGGTCCTATATTCGACTATTGGTGGTTCAGTGACGAAAATTCCTAAGCACTAGTATGAAACAGCTTTCCAGGACTCATTGCTTGATGGTTTCAGTGATTCTCTAGTTGATTTCGGTCCGTGATCGAACCTGAGATCAGATCAAATCATGCTTCGAATGGAACACAGGAAGTAATTCAGGCTCAGGCATTAAAGTTTCAGTGATACAAGGTGGAACTGATGTTACAGGGTGAGATTGTTAGCCTCGTGCCTAACCTTTCCTTTTCATGTTATTTAGCTGCCAGCTATGCGAAGATCAGGAATATTTTACCCGATCTATAGGTCAGTGTTTCGTCCTAATCTGGATGTCATCAGTGGTACTCACTCGTGAACCACTGACGATCAAACCTGAGACCTAAAAGTAGCGAAGTAAACCTATGAATCAATAAAGTTAGAATTGCATGAAGGATTTCATCATGGGCTGACATCAGTTAGGGAGGAACCATTGGAAAGCCAGCTGTAGGGAGTACTGAACAGCTGTTTCATCCTAGTTTGAGAATCTTCATCAGTATGCAGCAGCATCGGATGCTGTGATCAGTAGGGTAGAGCAGGTTGAAGATGAGGCAGTAACTCATCGAAGAAGACATTTGCGAAGTGGTCGCACTATATCAGGAATTGGCAGAAGTTAGAATACAAGGACCATTGGATCGGGTCTCAGTAGCTCAATGGTCTTGAAGCTCGCCTTGTAACCAGAAGGTCCCAGGTGGGTGGGTGCATACAGATGAAGAGTCTCAAACTAGGAAGAAACACCTGTTCAGTACTCACAGGTTTTCCAATGGTTCTCTAACTGATGTCAGCTCATAATGAAATCCTCCATGCAATCAAACAAAATCCCTACAAAACCGATACCTGAGAAGTTAGAATTCATGAGCCGGTCAGTGCATTCCGTTCGAGTGGCTGAACCCTAGATTTAGCCCTTGATGATTGGGTGATAAATGTGTACTGCTGAACAGTCTCAAATACAAAGATGAGACGGTTTTCGAGTAATTCCTAGCACCTGGTGGTTTTCAGCGATTCCCTGCATGAAATCAGTTTGTGGTCAAGCCTGAAGTCATGACCAGTGGGGTACTACAGGTCGGCTATGAGGGACTTCATAGCTCTTGGCCATTGGATAAGGTCCCAGTGGTCTAATAGACCACGAAGTCTCCTAGTCACTGAAAAATCCGGGTTTGAAACCCAGCGGGTGTATGTAGATGAAGAGTCAGTCACAAGCACTGGGACGGAACAGCTGTCCAGTATCTATTACTTGGTGAATGGTTCTTGAATGGTTCTCTAACGGATGTTAATTGATCTATAAATATGGTCCATTTGCAATGGAATCCAAGAAAGTGTCTGGTTTTGCGTTTTTTCAGAGTCATCAGTTGGATTCATCTAAGATAGTGTGATCCAAGAAAGACTTCAAAATAACACACATCAGTATGAATTATCTAATAGGCTATTAAACATGAGAGCGAATTTTTGTACAGTCAGGTATCAGTCGTAATTCCTGCTGAATAAATGGTCGATATTAGACCAAAGGTTTTCAGTGTGTCTATGTTGACATATCAGCATCTACTGACAAAATTTATCAGTAGTATATAAACGGAGATTAATAGAATATTTTTCATAATTAAAAACAACATTTCAAGTTACTAGTTACGAGTCTGAATTTAGCTTACGTTGTGGTAAGGAAATAATCGTGAGGTTTGACCTCCAGAAAATCAACAACCAACCAATCAGAACAATTTATTATCCAACTATAAATATGGGTAAAAATGTATTCATTTTATTTACAGCTTGATTGGTGCGAGTATGGAATTTTCAGCGTGGATATTGGTAGCTTAAATTTTGCAGACCGACCATAGATACCAGGTGTGCGTCGGCAGGGGATCGAACCTGGGACCATGTGCATGGTCGGCGAGAGTCGTAACCACTGTGCCACCGACGCACAATGGTGTAAGTTTCCTCAATAAAATAGTTAATTACAAAGTCTCATATCTTCTTCCTTTACACCAGTAGAGAGTCTTCAAAAATATGTGAAGAAGGTTAACACAGTGGTGGCAATTCAGTTGATGTTGGATACGATAAGGAATTCAAGACGCACACCTCATCTTAATAAGAGAACTTGTCAACTTGATAAACCTACATCACATTCATTTAGAGGTGGAGTTTTCACGGAGATTAAAAGTCAACATTCATCTGGAATGACACAATGGCCTCAATGATAAAACTGATAGAAGGATAAAACTTGAGCACTGTGGTGATAGAAAAAAACTCCATTATGGATAAAATGTTTTAAGTATTGGTTTTTTTTTAGGGATTTTGTTTGATTGCATGGAGGATTTCATCATGAGCTGACATCAGTTAGAGCACCATTGGGAAACTTGCAGAGATACTGGACAGCTGTTTCGTCCTAGTTAGGTACTCTTCAGCATTATGCACCCAGGACCCTCTGGTTACAAGGCCAGCGAGCTCGTAGACCATCGAGCGACTTGGACTCGATCCAATTGCTCATGAATTCTAACTTCCGCCAATTCACAACATAGCGCGACCATTTTGCAATGTCTTCTTCGATGAGTTACCGTCTCATCTCCAACCTTTTGTACCCTACTGGTCACGGCTTCTCACTAGATTCCCAAGTTAACTGCCTGAATAGGTTCAGTTGCTAGTGAGCATCAGATTACTTTTCAATTATTGGTTTTTTTTGTAGGGATTTCATTTGACTGCGTGTAGGATTTCATCATGAGCTGAAATCAGTTAGGGGACCAGTGAAAAACCTGGAAGCACTGGATAGCTGTTTATTTTGAAAAAATCCCACACACTGTGTGTGTGTGTTTGTTATACGGTAACTGATATTTCCTGATGATGTGACCACACGCTTCAACCACAATTTATCATTGCTACTGCTCATAATCACAGTCATATCAAAGCATTGCTCACTCACCCTACTCACATAACTTTCTTGCTTCGTCGTTTATATACATGAGTAAAAATTGATGCAATTAGACATTTGATGGATAAAATCAATTTAAATAAGATAGAGTACATTCAGAAATAATAATAATGATATAAGTGTTATCAATCAAATACAATAATATGGGAAATAACTTGTTAGAATGTTATAATATACGTGAATTGAATTGAAATACATTTTAAAATTATTTATTATCCTCCTCTGATTTGACTGACTGGTGGTAAGGATATCTTCCATATCTCTGGTATCAGCGATGATGAGTCACTTCTATTGCATGTGTTGTGTTTCGGTGTAGACTGAATGAACCAAGCAGGATTCAGTAATCAATCCTTATCTCTCTCTCCACCTAGCTATATTAATTCTTAGAATTTCGACACTGTACCACCCAACCTACTGTGTGATTGTGCGTTGTTAGAGCATGCAGTGTGATAGCTGAGATATATTTTTTTTATAAATCACTTATCTTCGTGGGTGGGATCAATCATTCTAACCTTAACTACATTTTTGTGTTCCGATAATCTGACTACTCCCGATCTACTTGTCTGACTGACCTACGTAGTTGACTTGACTCACAGTCATTGCAAGGTATTTTGTAAATTACATTATTTTGTCTAATTCCGTCAATCTACAATGTCCTTTAACCTACAGGGCTTGTCATACCTGAGTGATTTTGTAGATTTGAATGGCACCTTATTTCTTTTCCTTTACTTTCCCAGTGGAACATAAGGGGTTTCAAGCTAGAGGCCTGAAGTTTCTCTAGCTATGGTGATTATTTTTTACAGGATTAGGTTGCTAACCCCATGTCCACTCTCCTCTCCTTATCAGTTTTATTACTGTCTTAGCGAGGTGAAGGAGTGCATCGGTGGCCGAAGATGAAACGTGAACCACTGCGTAGTTCGCAAGCATTCTACCACTATGCTACCAACGCACACTTTGTGTAATTTAATCACAAAACAACGCATTATTTTTCAGATAATCTCTATCACCTAATAACACTGTCCAAATAATAACATATCAGATGGTCAAGATAACTTCAGTGATACCGTTAGGCAGTTAGACGGATCCAATAGTTTCTTGAGTACAAATTAAGCATTGTAGACAAAATAAAAGATAGTAATATCAAGGACAAAACCATGATATCTCCAGACATAAAATCGTTATTCACAAATGTTAACTACATATGTAAACAATCGACTGAAATCCTAAAAGAATTGTTATTAAGATGTACCATGAATGTAAACTTCAAATTTGACGGCATGCTTTACAGACAAGTGGATGGGGTGGCGATAAGCTGCCCAATGAGTTCCATTTCGGTTGATTTCTTTCTAAATAAGCTTGAAAATGGACCTTTGAACAACGTTATCAGTAAGCTGTCATTTTATTGCCGATATATGAACGATACCTTCATTCTTTGTGATAATGATTTGGATAGGAGTACAATAATTGCTGAATTCAATGAAGTACATTCGGGTATGAAATTCACATGCAAAGAGTAATCCCAAGACAGAATCGCCTTCCTGGATGTCCTACTCATAAGAAAACCAGATGGTGGCATTCAAAGAAATTTGCATAGAAAAAGCACTTGGACAGGACAATATACACACTTTCACACATTCGTTACTATAAAGTACAAAAGAAATTTAGTGAAGACCCTCAGCCACAGAGTTAGTTAGAGCTATATGCTCAGAAGAAGTAAATGAAGATGAATTAAGCATTGTGTGTGATACTTTGATTGACTGAAAATAGCTATCCCGAAAAATTAATCAAGAAACACATGACAAAGAAAGCGGCGGAAAAGGACTACTCACTATCTGTAAACAAGTAGCCACGACTACAATTCAAGAGCAATCGATATAGCAAGTGAGATAATTACGAGGAAATTAAGAAAATCAGTTCAAAGAACTTTTAATGCTGGCGGCGAACTACACGTCTTATTTTCTACACGACCGATGGTGCTATCTTGACTGAAAGATGAAGTGCCTAGACTAGCTGGCCACTTCAAATTGTATCTACCAGTTCAACTCCGCTCTGTGGTGGAGCGAGTTTTATTGGCCGTTGCTTTGGGAACAAGATTTTTCGTGCCCTCTTGAGTACATCTCCCAGTATGGCTAAATAAAGGTGCAGTGAAAACGATTAACAATTTGATATTGGACCATTTGGTGCAAACCGGCCACAAAGCAGCCAGCCAGCCAGCCAGCCAGCGTGGAAGAATCCTTCTTTATAATCTACCGGGTACCTAATAAATGGCCAAAATCAGCAAAGCACCACATGCTCCAAACAGCAGAGACTATTGAAATTCGCCTCGAACAACTAGTACACTGTTTTCAAAAGCAGCAAGTCCAGACAGCCACTACTACTGCCCTGGCTGGCCTTCAGTAGAGACTATAAATTCATGAATTTGTAATATTATCTTTCCTAATTTCTCTGTCTGACATTCAGTTTATTGTTATGTTGATGCTATTGAGCTGTAATCTATCAATATTATTCATTCGATGTTATTTGCAATAAGTTGGTTAATAGATTATAGTCCATAATACATGTCGGTGTATGTGTTAAAATGTAAAATTGTAATACACAGTAAATGATTACGGATGACAACGAATGTACAGGAATAAATTCTCATGAGTCATGATTACAGTAAGTTCAATTCACACTGATTATAATCTGCAGATGGATGAGGTAATTGGTGAATGGTGACTAGCAGTGGAATCCAGGATAACGCACATTTCGTCCTATTTAAGACTTATCAACTGGATGCACCTGAAATGAATTCTATGTGCGTTGTATGTGTGTGTGTGTCAGTCTGTATAAGTTAACAGTTACGTTTAAATAAGAAAACAAAAGGTTAGTTATTGAATGCAAGTGTATGAAAAGGGTTAGGGGAATTTTCTATGTACAGGATAGAGAGCCATAATGAAAGGTCGATGTAATTAGGTATTTATGAATTTGTAAACTCCACAGGAGGCCAGGGCAGTAATAGTGGCTGGTTGAATCTGTTTCTTCTGCACACAGGGCATCGATTGTCTCAGGTGAATCGCGATAACCTCTACTGTTTGGAGTATGCGGTACCTAGGTGATTTTAGCGAATTGTTTGGTACCCTATTAACGATAGGGAAGAACTCTTTAACACTGGCTTTATGAGTAGTTTGAACCAAGTGTTCTGATGTGGAGCTACGGTGCTTCTAACTCCACTTTTATTTAACCACACAGGTAGATATTCTCGAGCGAGTACGAAAAATCAAGTCCTTAGAGCGATGCCCGATATAACTCGCTCCACAGGTGAAGCTGAATTAATAAATACAATTAGAAGTGATATGCTAAGGAAGATTTGTAGCTCACGTGGATGATTTTGATGTGGTTGTGTTCTCTGAACTGGCTGGCCGGTTAATTTGCGAAGCTTTCATCGCCATCCACTAGGCGACATCTTCAGCGCATACTTCAATTTCAACTGAAGTGAGATTTTTAGATTTCTTCACGACTTTATTGTTCATCTCTCCTGGTCGGTGTCCTTGAAAGTTGTGATTGGTTGTTTTCGTGTGTTGCTAGAGAATTTTTTAGGAGCTTAGCATTCAACTGAACCATCAATCAATAGACACATCGAGATAGACAAAATTTATCAACCGATAAGAAAGAAACTTCACACACAAAGGATCAAAGTTCAAGTCAAAGAAACAATCAACGCCAATACCATTACAAATAACCTAGAAGGTGTGAAAACACACAAAAACAACCAATCACGTCCAAGATCACCAGGAGAGATCCTGGTGAGATGATTAATACACTCGTGAAGAAATCTTCAAAGCTCACTTCAATTCGAATTGAAGTATAGGCGCTGAAGATGTCGCCTAGTAGGGGGCGATGAGAGTTTCGTAAATTAACTATCTAACTCAGAAAACACAACCAAATAAAAAAATAAGAAGAAATGGCCACTCAAGGAACTTGCGTCGGTTGCACAGCAGTAGAATGCTCGCCGACCATGCCTCATGTGGTTCGGGGCTAGCTCCTCGGCTGATGCACTCCTAACACTTCGCTTAGCCAGTAATAAAACTGGTAAAGAGGTAAGGTTGGGCCAGCATTATGCTAGCAACCACATCCCTTAAAAATAAACAGCGCTGCTGCTGAAATTCTGGGTGCTTTTGACTCTTTATGTCAGCAGTAATGCAGAAATAACCCTACTCGGTTAACACGACCGGTGAGAGGACGGTTACTCACCCGAGGCACTGCCTGGGGATCAAGCTACAGACAAGTGACAAATTTGGAGAAGTTAAGTGTAATAGGCTAACCATTGGATTGGCTCTCATTGGAAGAAAACTTGAAGAGGTTTACTTAAGGACCTAAAAATTACAAAAGCTACGCTCCTAAGTGAACACGGTTGGAGTCTGTCGTGAGTTTCAACCCACTGAAGTGCAATGGTGTGCTACCCCACGGGGTCAGAGCATTTATGATCACTATGTACCCAGCTCCTGTTCATCCCAAGCAAAATACTAAGCCGCATCATCCTCGAGAGAATCAAACACGCCAACATGGATCAAAAATTTTGTTCAAAACAGGATGGATTCACGAGGAACAAGTCATGCATCGATCAAACCACAACATTACGGATCATCACTGAACACAGCTCGGAGTGGCAGTCACCTCTCTATCTCAGCTTCATTGGCTTTGAAAAGGCCTTCGACTGTATCGATCGATGGATGATTTGGAAACTAATTCATTACCACGGGGTGCCGTCAACAGTGATACACCTCATCCAACATTTGTAAGACAATGTTGCATGCCAAGTTATCCACAATGGGATACTTACGGAAGCCTTCGAAGTAAAGACGGGAGTAAGACAAGGCTGCTTACTATCGCCAATGATCTTCCTGATTGCAGTAGATTGGATAATTCGACAGACAACGGGCAATGAGGAAGCAGGCATAAAATGGACTCACACAAAACACTTGGAGGATCTGGACTTCGCCGATGATGATACATGTCTGATTTCCCATAAACTGGAAGATATTCAAGTGAAAACAAAGATGTTGGCAGAAGAAGCATCCACAGAAGATAGGACTTCCTTCAGGTGAACATAGAGAAAAACATAGGTGATGATAAAGATTCCTGATCAACAGCAACAGTGATAGTATCAACAACAACAGACCACAGTCAGCCAGCGTGGATGGGAGAAATCTGAAAGAAGCAACCTTCTCTACCTACCTGTGCGTCGTAGCACAGTGGTTACGACTCTCACCGACCATGCACACGGTCGGGTTCGAGCCCGCACCGACGCACCCGATATCTATGGTCGGCCTGCGAATTTGGGACATACCTATCTACCTACCTACCTGGGGGGCGTCGTCTCAACTACAAGCGGATGGAATTGGTGAGGATATCAAAGTGAAGATCGGGAAATCAAGGGAGGCTTTCACTACTCTCAAGACTGTGTGGAAATCAACAACACTCAGCACGAAAATCAGAACAATATCCGGATTTTCAGCTCCAGTGTGAAGTCAGTCAGTGCTACTATACGGATGGATCAGAGACTTGGCGTCACACCGCTTCATGAAGGTCAATTCAAACAAGCTGCACACCTTCATCAACAGCTGTCTTCCCCCTCCCAATACTAATCAATATCAGATGGCCGGCTAAAAATGATCAGTAGCAGTGAGGGATCTCTGGGAGTGACCTAACACAGCAGGAACCAATTGTACAACAAATATGCAGGAAGAAATGGAGTGGATTGGCTTGACCATACTCTGAGAAAATAATCCATCAAGGGAGTAACATCACACACCTGACCATTGCTCCAATGGAGCCCGTATGGGAAGCGACGAGTTAGTCTTTAGCGCAAGGGTGATATGGGGGAGATGATGAGAGGAGATGAGAAGATGTAGGCAGATGTGGAGTCAAGTAATGAAAACTTTTGAGGAGGACCGAACGCAATGGCGACGATTGGCTGGAGCCCTATGTTCCTCTAGGAATTAAAGGAAGCAATAGTATTATATATATGAGGGTAGGATGTAATAGTTAGGAAACAGCAAATCTATACTTTTTCGCTTGTCACTGCAATCTTTCAAGAGAATTATCCTTAGACCCGAATCGCTTAACGATAACGTCACCGACTACAGCACTACGTGATACACTATAGAATCTCAAAGCAGGTTATCAATTCCCTTAGGTTTGTAAATATGCCTTCTTGACAGGGGTTGTCAACAGCCACAAGACCTACGTTCATGGCTTCTTTCCTTGATGAAGTTCCACTCCAAACTGTGTAAATTACACGTGGTGATTGAATTTGCCGATTACAACGTATTTGATTCAACTTACTATTACTTATTCACCAAAGTAACCAACCAGGCAGAACAAGGAGTTATTTCAAGTCATTTGACTGTCTATCTCTGTGGGCTAAGCCAACACGGATACACACCTATTATAAGCTTCACCTCTACCCAGACAAGCACAGCATACGTCCGGCATTTAGACCAGTTCTACTTGGCTGTCTGGCTAGTAGACAACCACCACAACTTATTTGATGTATGTGGTATTCAACTACTCAAATTGGCCAATCAGTAGTATATGGTATAATTTTCTTTTGTAAAATTTATAAGGAACTGGAAGGGGATTTATATGACCGCTGGATCAGTTAGGATATCGCTGCAACTGGCTTCCTTAAAAACTATAAAACTAAAGTTTCAAAGACGTGTGATTACAATTGATGATATGATTATGAACAGCAATAAATTTTGTTCGAAACTTTGTCATCCAGTAAGTAATAATACTGTTTCACCGACTGTGTGTGTGTGTGTGTGTGTGTGTGTGTGTGTGTGATATATCCATCTAAGAAACAAACTAATATGGAATGGTTGTTTGTTGTCTGATTCACTGTGCTTTCACAATTTCTTGTTACTACTTATACGCCATATAAGTAGTATGTCAGTGGAGAAGGCAATGAAATAGAGAAATATAGGAGTTAGATATAAGTTAGTAGTTAACGTTCAAAGAGGAACAAAAGGTAAGACTTATGAAGAAATGTAGCTCTCTCCTCATTTTTATGATTATTATCATTGTTCCATTGGATTCCAAGTGGAATATAGATAGGGCTGGCTTCAGCAACACATCTCCCCTCGCTTTTATTTTCTGCCATCTTGTCTGCCTGTCTGTTTTCGACATAGAACTTTGCACAAATGTGCGGAAGTTCAAGTCGCCACACTCCGTGTAGCACGCGAAGCAAGAGAAGAAAGTACAAGAAAAGCATAATAGAAACTGTGAGCAGAGGTGTGAGACAAAGGAGTAATAAAGAAATACAAAACAGTTTCATTGAAGATCATAAGTCACAGGGAGTGGATGCATCTGCGCCACTGAGAACGGTTTTGAGCCATGTCACCAATTGTTTCCAACCATAGATTTTTACCGTCCCGAGGACCCCAGCCAGTCAGGAAGTCTACACCTTCCTACGTGGCTTAGACCAACTGTTGTGGATTTCATTGACTGGTGAAGCCAAGTTTTTGTTTGACCGCCGCTAGCTATTTTCCAGCCTGACCCTATATCCGCTAACATCGCTCGTCGAGGGAGGCGATGACTAGGCATACGTAACACATGTCCTAACCATCTCAGTCTTTGTAGCTTCACGACTTCGTCGATTGAGTTCCCCTGTTTACCTAGAACTCTACGCCTAACCTCCATGTTGCTCACCTTATTATGCCACTTTACACGGGAAATAGAACGCAGGCACCTACGATCAAAGACAGCTAGTCTTTTCATGTCTTCCACTCTCAGTGGCCAGGTCTCACAACCATAAAGGAGGACGGAGCGGACTGATGAGCAGTACACCCGCCCTTTGGTCGATAGTAGAATATCTCGTCTACGCCAGAGTCGGTGTAAACTAACAAATGCTGCCATCCTCATCAGCTGGATAGCCACCATATGATTGAACATCATCTCTCACCTCTTCCTCCAACTCAAACCATCTCCTCAATGTCACCCTTGCACCGACCATTCACTTATCGCTTCCTATTTAAAATTCCACTCAAGCGACAGCCTACAATGCACGTGATCTCATTCGACAGCCTCCTCAATGTACACCCAATCAATCCATCTCCATTTCATCCTACAGACTTGTTGAGCGATCGGCTCTCACCTATTGGTTGGTTTGTTCCCACAGTTTCTTGTTGTTTATTCATTCTGGCTGACTGGCTGGCTAGCCATTTGATCTTCAGTATGAAGCCACTCAGAAAAGGTGGCTGTTGTTGATGAAAGTCTGAAATAGCGTGTTGGAAATCCTTTTTCGTGACTGACACGCAATGCAAGTTTCCAACCCGTATAGAAGAACTGACCAACTTGACACTGTTCTTGAAAATGCAGATCTTCCTCCTTATTCTGGCTGAGTGCATTGTAGAAGATTTCGAAACTGGTTTCAGATTGATGAAAGCGTGTGTATCTTGCCTTTTCGCTTCTGGCTGGCTGGCTGACATCTTCCGTTCTGGCTGCCTGTAGTTAAAAGCGACGCTTCCTAAATAAGTGAAGGTAGGAAGTAACCTCTGTTAAATCTCTCCCGTTGATGGTGATTGGTGTTGATTGTTGTTGTTGTTGTTACAGTTCGTAGGTTATCTTAATCACCTCTATCTTTCATATGTTCACCTGTGGTCCTGTTTTCGCTGCCAGCCAGCCTCTTCAGTTAGTTTGTTGGTTTTTGCCAGTTTGCCTGCAAGTCTTCCAGTTTGTGTAACATTAGACAAATATCATCCACACGTGAAATCTAGATCTTCCAGAGTCTTATCATTAGTTATGTAGTGTATTGCTGACTCCTTGCTCCCCACAGTTTGCCTTGAGATCCAGTCCACTACAATTGGTAATATCATCGGAGATAGTAAGCAGGCAGCCTTGTCTTACGCCTGTATACACTTCGAACGCCTCGCTGAGTTTTCCGTCGTGGATCATAGATGTGTGTCATAGGTGGTGTATTTTTTCTCTCCAGTTAATGCTGAGGCTAGTGCAAAGTGTTAAATACAATAGGGTACATGTTGGCAGTACGTCCCTACAGTTGCTGTGGACTTCAGAATTGCACAAACACACACACGTATCCCTATGTCTCCAAGATTTGGCCACAAGCTTTCATTTCTGCCTGACGTGCTGTCCTTCATATCACTCACCAATTCATCGTTTCCCGTTTGATTTTTGATTTACAGCTAGATTCCACACTGTATTTTAAGTACAAGTATGGAATTTTCAGCATGGATATCGGTAGCCCAAATTTTGCAGGCCGACCATAGATATCAGGTGTGCGTCGGCGGAGGCTCGAACCTCGGACCATGTGCATGGTCGGCGAGAGTCCTAACCACTGTGCCACCGACGCACGGGGATCCAACTGTTACGAGATTTTACTTCTCAAAGGGTTTTTCTCACCACATAAACTGTCAGAAAACATCCACTACATGCAATCACACACACAACCATACAATAGGATGGATGGGATAGGATGACAGTTTTAAAATCTAATGTCACAGGGTATAGGGAGAGATTGATAACGGAAGCTTTGTTTATCTAATCAACCACTGTGCGTCGGTGGCACAGTGGTTAGGACTCTCACCGACCATGCACATGGTCGGGGTTCAAGCCCACGCCGGCGCACACCTGGTATCTATGGTCGGCCTGCAAAATTTGGGCTACCGATATCCATGCTGAAAATTCCATACTTGTACCAAAAATACGGTGTGTGGAATCAAGCTGTAAATAAAAAAAAAATACATGTGATAGGAATGATTCAACACCTGTCCCAGACGGCCATCTGGAAAATTCTACTACCTCTAAGACGATGGTTAGGAGAGGACAAAGGAGACTATCAAACTGAAGTTTCAAAGCCGTGTGGTTATAATTGATGACATGATCATGAACGATAAATTTTGTTCAAATCTTTTGTCATCCAGTAAACAATAATACTGTTTCACTAACTGTGTGTGATATATCCATCTAATAAACAAACTATTATGGAATTACTTACTAATACAGTACCCAAGTTTTCAACATAGATTAACAAACTACCATTGTAATATTATTATTACTCGCTTGGATTTGAAGGGGAATATCAAGCCTCATCAACAAATCTGCGTTTCCCTCTGCTTTCTTCAGTCCTCTTTAGCTGGCTTCACGACTGCCGATAGGCTCTCGTCTCCTCATCCTCCTCCTATAACGATCTCTTCCATATGACTTTAGGATTCACGCCCAACTCGATGTTTGCCATTCGGGTTCCCCATCTAGCGGTTATCTGGTCAGCGATTTCACCTGAGACTTTGTATCCAATCCATCTACATTTTATTCAGCATACCTTCTAGCATTCAGGTTGTTGGCTGATTCTTCACCCCGTAGAGTTAGTTCCTCACCGTTAATCTTCACTATGGAGACAGCCATTGAAGTCGGCCAGTGATGCGTTAACCAAGTTTCAATAACACACAAAAGGAATTGCATACAAACACTATTCAAGAGGGCTGGCCAGGACTCATTGCAGCACTCCCACCTTAAGGAAAATTGAAGAAAAGTATCTCATGGACGTCTTTCAAATGAATGGATATCCACGGAACTTCATCAAAAGACATATACCCTAAAGTTAACCTACCAAGGCAAAAGCCACCAAAGAAAGCACAAAGAAAATCGCCTTAACATATATATAAAGGATATCTCAGAAATCACTACAAGACTCGTCAAACCTTTAGGAATTGATGTCACGCACAAACCAACAAAGTCACTTCACTCAACTGGCTCTATGTCAACCAAAAGACTCAACAACGAAAGAAGGTAAAACTAACATAATCTACAAAATAAATTGTAACAACTGCGAAAAACACTAACTAAATTGGCCAAAGTCGACGTCGCCTTCGTCTTCGTATTCACGAACATAAGCTAGCCGTCAAAAGACGTGATATCCATTCCCTCACTCATTTCACTACATACAGACAACCACGGAGATCAATTCGACAATTCATGGAGGCAGGTTTCTTGTAGAGTGACAACACCAGTACTGTGATAAATTTCAGACAACAAAAGGGACCGAAAATCCAGGGTTTTGTTAGGCAGGGACCAGCAGTTGGTACTGATGATAACCGGAACAGTGGTGTAATGTGTGGGTGTAGATTTTAAAGCACGTTGCTAACCACCATGTTGCTTTTTCTTGAGTTTATTGCAAATATGAAAGTTTTTGGGTTTAAAACGTTTTATAAAATCTCGGGAGTGAATAATACAATTAGAATGCATAATTTGATACGTAAACACCAATAAAATATTGAGTAAATAGATGCGAAATGTACATGGAATATGGTTGCTCAATATGTTCAAACAGGCCACCGAGGTCATCCATAACTGTCTAGCTTATCCTTCATTTCACTCCCAATCATTCGTTGACTAGAGAATGAAAAACATAGGTTAAGCGTGTGTGAATAGTTCTATGTATACTCCTGAAAAGTCTCTGGAACGAAATTGCACTGCACAATTCACCATTAAATAGTAACTTAATTAATAAAGGTTTCTTCCATGCTGTCAAATCCTGAGGTTTACCATCTTACTGCAATGGCAAAGGATGAAAGGTGTGGTGAAGGAATGTTTATCAGCAAATTTTATATCTCTTTACACCTATTTTTTGTGCATTTTATCTTCAACGCAACATTTCCACATGATTTAACGACAAAAATTGATGTCTTCAAGATGTAATGTGCACAGAATGTCATGTGTTCGCCCAGTTGTTACTGTGAATTTGATCACGTGGAATGAAAAAACTAAGAAAACCGTTAAAAAGTATCAGAGGATACTACCTAGTTGTTTCGCTGCAGTTTGCGACTTTTCGACGGTAGTAGCACACATTCACTTGGGTTTAAACTTAAGATCTAGATATGACGGAGAAGATTTGTAGCTCAAATAGATAATTTTGATGTGGCTGTGTTCTCTGAGCTGGATAGTTCATTTACGAAGACGCAACAACGGAATACGATAAAACCAACATCATCTACAAAATAAATTGTAACAACTGCAAAAAACACTAACTAAATTGGCCAAAGTCGACGTCGCCTTCGTCTTCGTATCCACGAACATTAGCTAGCCGTCAAAAGACGTGGTATCCACTCCCTCGCTCATATCGCTGCATAGAGACAACCACTGACATCAATTCGACTGAAACAACCAGCGTTCAAATATTAGACAGAGGAAACACCAAGAAGGCTAAAGAATTTTTAGAAGGCTGCCTGGGATTCCAGTGAATCATCAATCAATAGACACATCGAGATAGACAAAATTTATCAACCGATAAGAAAGAAAATTCACACACAGAGGATCAAAGTTCAAGTCAAATAAACAATCAACGCCAATACGAATATAAGTAACCTAGAAGGGGTGAATACACACAAAACAACCAATCATGCGTCCAAGATCACCAGCCTGGTGAGATGATTAATCAACTCGTGGAGAAATCTAAAAGCTCACTTCAATTAAAATTGAAGTAGGGCTCAAGATGTCGCCTAGTAGGGCGATGAAAGCTTTGCAAATTAACGAGCCATTGATCTCAGAGAACATAACCGAATCAAAAACTTAAGTTCTCCCGGTAGAACTTAGAATTCATAGGATTCTGAACCAGATCTCAGAGAAACGGTAGAAGACGAGAGACTTGGTTAAGGAAATGTTGTTTTCGAATTTTCTATCTCCATATGGCCAAATTATGTACACTTCATCTTCTTCAACGCACTATTCGCGCAGATCTTCCCTGTTGTATTACTCCTTCTGTACTTCCATCATATTGTGGTTCTATGTCTTCCTTTTACATCTCCTACGTATCTCCACAACACTGTACGGTCGTTTGCTTTCTCTGACATCATCAAATCTATCTGTCTATCTGCCTGCCTGCTATTTGATGTTTATTTTCATGCTGAACATCCTTTTCATATATATACTACTAATATATCTTATCAGTAGCACACACCACCATATCTTTCTTAATAAAATCACTCACTTGTCGAAAGCTCGATATAAAAAAATTGAAAATAAGTGCAACTGGATGCCTAACTTACAACAATCTAATCACCCGACCACCACTACCCCCAATACCACCATCATCTGTGATTATTATTATTTTCTTTTAATTCCTAGAGGAACATAGGGCTTCAGCTGTCCAAGTCTCCACTGCGTTCGGTTCTCTGCTAAAATTTTCACCTGCCTCCAAGTCTGCCGACATGCTTTCATCTCCTCTTCACAAGGGACCTCCTCCCCCCAGGTCACCCTTGCACTGACGACCAACTCACCGCTTCCCAACTGGGTTCCACTGAAGCGATAGCTTGTCTAGTGATGTCACTCACTTGATGGTTGGTTTTCTCAGAGTATCGCCAAGCGAATCCATCTCCATTTCTTCCTGCCTATTTGTTTCACAATCGATTCCTGCTGGGTTGATTCATTCATTGCTGATCTTTTCTGACCAGCCATCCGATCTTGAGTGACATTGAGCGAAGACAACTGTTGATAAAGGGGTGTATAGTTTGTTTGAGGTGTATCTTTATGACGTGCAGTGCAAGTCTCTGATCAATCCGTATAGTGAGTAGCCCTGACTGTACACTTCACAATGGAAAATTAACAAATCCGGATCTTATTCTAATTTTTTATGTTGAGCAGTGCTGTTGATCTATCTCTCCACAAGGGACTTGAGAGTAATGAAAGCTTGTCTTGCTTTCCTGATAACCCTTGTTTCCTTTGATATCCTAATCATCCATGGAAGAAAGCAACACTCTTCATTGCTATGGTAACATTAGAATAGACCAGGATAACAGGAGTGGAGTGGGCAAAGCAATAAAATATAAATAGAACTCTCTAGGGAGTATTTAGATTACTTTTTATTGATATTTTTAGACAACCTTACTACTAGACTGACTGACTGACTGATTGACCGCGTGACGGTGGACCACTACTCATTTTTGTAGACATTTCCCCAATTTTTCTCCTTTTTTTTCTGTTGATGAAGGCATATTATTATTATTATTATTATTGTATCCTTTAGTTCCTAGAGGAACATAGGGCTTCAGCTGCGCACCTCCATTGACTTCGGTTTTTTGACAACTTTTTCACCCTGCTCCAGGTCTGCCCACATGCTTTCATCTCCTCTTCACATGACCTCCTCCAAGTCACCCTTGGACGACCAACTCGCCGCCTCCCTTTCGGGTTCCACTCGAGGGCTTGTCTAGTGATGTCACTTGTTGGTTTCCTCAGCGTATGGCCAATCCATCTCCATTTCTTTCTGCCTATTTGTTTAACAATCGGTTCCTGATTGGTTCGCTCCCAGAGATCCCTGTTGCTGATCTTTTCTGGCCATCTGATCTTGAGTATTGAGCGGAGACAGTTGTTAATGAAGGTTTGAAGTTTGTTTGAGATGCTCTTTATGACTCGCCAAGTCTCTGATCCGTATAGTAGCACTGACTTCACATTGGAGTTGAAAATCCGGATCTTATTTTTGATGCTGAATGCTGTTGACCTCCACACAGATTTGAGAGTAATGAAAGCTTGTCTTGCTTTTCCGATTCTGGCTTTGATGTCCTCGTCAGTTCCGCCTGTAGTTGAGACGATGCTTCCCAGGTAGGTGAAGGAGGTTGTTTCTTTCAGGTTCTTCCCATTTATGCTTATTGTGGTCTGTTGTTGCTGTTGATGTTGGCAAGGAATCTTCATCATCTCTGTTTTATCTATGTTCACGTGAAGTCCTATCTTTGATGCTTCTTCTGCCAACTTGTTACTTTTCATTTGCATATCTTCCAGTTTATGGGAAATCAGACATATATCATCGGCGAAATCCAGATCCTCCAAGTCTTTTGTGTCAGTCCATTTTATGCCTGTTCCCTCGTTGGTTGCCGTTGTCTGTCGCATTATCCAATCGATTGCAATCAGGAAGATCATTGGTGATAGTAGACAGCCTTGCCTCACTCCCGTCCTCACTTCGAAGGCTTCCGTAAGTTTCCCGTTGTGGATTACTTGGCATGCAGCATTGTCGTATAACTGTTGGATGAGGTGTATAATTGTCGATGGGACCCCGTAGTAGCGAAGTAGTTTCCAAATGACCTCTCGATCGACGCTGTCGAAGGCCTTTTCAAAGTCGATGAAGTTGAGATAGAGAGGTGACTGCCATTCCAAGCTTTGTTCAATGATGATCCGTAGAGTGGCGATTTGATCAATACATGATTTGTTTCTCCTGAATCCAGCCTGTTCCGGACGAAGTTTTTCATCTAGGGCTTGTTTGATTCTCTCCAGGATGATGCGACTTAGTATCTTGCTTGGAATGGACAGAAGCATAATTCCACGCCAGTTTTTACATTGACTTAAGTCTCCTTTCTTTGGAAGTTTGAATAAGTAACTGTTCTTCCAATCCTCGGGTACTTTGCCCTCTTTCCACACCTTCTCCAGTAGTGGTGTCATCAAGTCCGCTGTTGTCTCTGGGTCTATTTTCAAAGCCTCTGCTGGGATTCCATCTGGTCCCGGTGTTTTCCCAGTTTTAAGCATCTTGATTGCATTCAGGACTTCCGATTTCGTCGGGGGGTCAGTGTTCACTGGTAGTTCTGCTTCCGTTGTTGGTATTGCTGGACGTGATGAAGGCATAAGATAGTTTTTTCTTTACTTGTATCCACAATTATATATACTTGTTAGTGTGAAATATTCCCATATTATGAATTAAAAGTCAATCTGAACGAAGAATATTGCAATAAGATCGACTAAACCGGAACTGTGTATCCAAAAGGAACACGTCCAGACGCTGTTCCTACCGTGGCCAACCTTGGATTGAAGATTTTTCTTCTCACCAAGAGTACTCCTTCCCCTTAAGCCTCTTGGTTTTTTTTTAATTTGCTTATTATTATAAATATTATTTAAAACAATTAGTTCCCTTTATGAATTTAGATAAAGCAATAAGAAGACGTAATCTGTCTGAATCGTGTAATGCTGTATTTGCGCAACACATTTCGAACAATCTGATCACACACGGACTTGTCATAGGAATATATATATACATATATATATATATATATATAAAATTAATAAAGAGGTAAGAGGTGAGAAAAATAGACTTAGGTCAAGTTAAAAGGACATATTCAAGGTCAAAATAAAAATGAAGACCACTAGACCAATTAACAGAGGAAATAGTACCTCTGCCATGGTATCAAAACAAAATTTACCAAGGAAGGTTTAATGTGATGACAAATTGTTTTTGAACGCATAAACGTGGCTTGAACTTTCTAATTGCTAGGGCTTCTACAAACTTTAGGATACGCCCCAAACACGTTTTATAGATAGGTTTAAAAGATCTGTCAACATCAATTTTATGACCTGTCTCTATAATATGTTTCGCAATAGAAGAGCTAGGTCTCCTGTCCTCACCGTTAATAGGTTCTGATGATTCCATTTGTTTCTGGAGCCATTTTGGAATATGCTCTGAAGCCCTTACTTGCAGAGATCGATGAGTCCTCCCTATGTATGTGTGTCCACACTACATTCAAAGAAAGACGTGTACATCAAGCTACCCTATATGGGACATCAAAGCAGTTTGATAACTAGACAAAGGCTGAACGCTGCTGTTAAAAAGACTTTTTATGCAGCCAATATCATAATATTAGAGAATGTAAAGCCATTATATCTATCTAAGCCCTTCGAACATGCGAAAAATCACGTCACATCCCACTGTATTTACCAATTTGAATTTACCTGTGGACACACATACATAGGGAGGACTCATCGATTTCTGCAAGTAAGGGCTGGCTTCAGAGCATATTCCTAAATGGCTCCAGAAACAAATGGAATCATCAAAACCTATTAACGGTGAGGACAGGAGACCTAGCTCTTCTATTGCGAAACATATTATAGAGACAGGTCATAAAATTGACGTTAACAGATCTTTAAACCTATCTATAGAACGTGTTTGGTGGGCGTATCCTAAAGTTTGTGGAAGCCCTAGTTGGCAATGAGAAAGTTTAAACCACCTTTATGCGTTCAAAAACAATTTGTCATCACATTAAACCTTCCTTGGTAAATTTTGTTTTGATACCATAGCAGATGTACTATTACCTCTGCTATTTGGTTTAGTGGTCTTCATTTTTATTTTTGACCTTGAATATGTCCTTTTAACTTGACCTAAGTCTATTTTTCTCACCTCTTACCTCTTTATTAATTTCATATATTAACATTCCTATGACAAGTCCGTGTGTGATGAGATTGTTCGAAATGTGTTGCGCAAATACAGCATTACACGATTCAGACAGATTACGTCTTCTTATTGCTTTATCTATAAATATTATTATTACAATTATTATTATTCGTCATAATTTATGCCCTTTATGCAAACATTCCCTCAATACTATCGAATTTTCATTTATACGGACTTATTATTAGTGATATTATCTGTTTTCTCAATATATGCCTCCACCTGTTTCATTTAACATACTCGTTATTTCATGATGAACCTCTCATTGCAGTCTTACTATCTCCTGTTTAACACAGACCACTTTGTACTAGCCACTCAATCACCTGATACCTTTGATAACCTTGAACTGATTTGTCAATTTTCCTACCCCACACTCTACAATTCTGTTATGATTAACCACCACCATTGTGTCCCATTTCACTGAAATATTTTCTGATCGATTTCAGCCTAGCACGTTGTCACACAAATATGACTATTTATTTTGACACCCCATAACTGCCAATCTGTTATTCTACGTTAAAAAAAAATGTATCCGCCGCATACCTGGCCATCATTATTGTAACGACAACAGTTCTATTATATTTTTATAATTGTAAGAACCTGAAGAGGAGAAATTATTGAAAAAGAATATTCTTCACATTCAGATTGACTTTTAATTCATATATACTTGTATTTCATATTTATGGATTCCATTTTGGAGTGCTTCATGTGAAAGTGGAGAAATACTCTAGAAGAAGATAAATTGAAAGAGAAAGATGAACAAATAGGAGGCGAAGAAGTAGGAAGGGTAAAAATAGGTAATTGGGAAAAAAAAAGAAGACAAAATCTCTCTATATTCGTTCACTTTAGTGATATAAATGGGAGCAGACAGACATGAGTAATATAATAATAATAATAATAATAATAATAAGTAGACGTCTATTTTATTGGCTTTCTACTCTTAATCGTGTGACTGAATTAATTATTTATAATTCTATGGCTTAGAGTAATGTTGGTAGTACAGACATAAAGATAAATTCATATATTTGGTTCCCTTGATAAATTTCGATAAAGAAAGGAAGATGAAATTTGCAGTATAAAATGATATCGTCATTCTATTTCACAGGTTCTCATCAGCTGCACACCAATACCTGAAATTACAATGGTTTTTATATAATGATAATAACATACTTTAATGTTTGAGTGGTGATAGAAAAGAGATACTATAAAATTGACGCATCTAAATGAAAGCATTACAATGTTTTTAGTTTAAGTTTTCATCATCAATTTATACGCTTTTAAAGTTGAAAAGAGCGGGGGGACAGTGTTAGCTTGTAGGTTCACTTAGCAACTCAAGAAACAAAAGCGTTTACATTCTTTGAGATTAAGATTTGTTCAGTGAGTTGAGATCACTGAATTAGATGACTAATCAAAATCAAAATTCTGTTACCAAGGGAGTGAGAGGTTAATCACACTCTCTTTCTGTATGCATTAGTCTGGTTTAAGTCTTTTGATTGCGATTGCTTCGGCAAATCGTAGTAAATTTGCTGTCTTTTGTCTATTTATTATTTTGAAGGACTTAGAAATCTCTACGAGATGTCCGGTATCAATAATGTGTCTGGTAATTGCACTCTGGGAATATCTGCTTCCTTTCAGGCACAGGTTTTTGGGAATATATTGAGAAAAACCCGGATAGAAGTTCTTCGTTCCGTCCTTCCAATGTACTTGCTCCCGCAAGTGCACGTGAATTCATAAACGCAGTTGGAGGTGACATCAGCAGGGTATTAATCCAGTTTTGAGCGGATTAAAGAAGGAGTGGTGCTGTATACTGTTATAAGTTTTGCTGCTGGGAAGCTTCTATTTATTGCACCTTTCAGTCTTTTGTCAATCTTTTGTGACACTGCATCTCCTTTGTATGGTAGACAGATAAACACTTTTTTCTTTTCTACAGTTGGATGCTTTTCTTTCTCATCTTTTTCTCTGCTGTACTTCTGAATAAATCCCTTAGGGTATCCATTTTTCCTTAGGCATTTCTCGACGAAAACTAATTCTTCTTCGACCCTGTTTGGTGAACATAGCTTCCTGGCTCTGTCATACAAAGTCCTCACTAATCCACGTTTATAGCTTATGGGACAAAAGCTGTTATAGTGAAGATATTGTCCAGTCCAGGTTTCTTTTCTATAGATGGACTTTCAAAATATTAAATAGACAAACGACAGCAAATTTACTACGATTCGCCGAAGCAATCGCAATCAAACGACTTAAACCAGACTTATGCATACAGAAAGAGAGTGTGATTAACCTCTCACTCCCTTGGTAACAGAATTTTGATTTTGATTAGTCATCTAATTCAGTGATCTCAACTCACTGAACAAATCTTAATCTCATAAACTGTAACCGTTTTTGTTTGCTTGAGTTGCTATGTGAACCTAAAAGCTAACACTGTTCTGTTAATCAATTTTTCTGTTTTCTCTCTTACCCCTCCCCCTCTTTTCAACTTTTAAAAGCGTATAAATTGATGATGAAAACTTAAACTAAAAAGATTGTAATGCTTTCATTTAGATGCGTCAATTTGATAGTATCTCTTTTCTACCACCACTCGAACATTAAAGTATGTTATTATCATCTATATAACAACCATTGTAATTTCAGGTATTGGTGTGCAGCTGATGAGAACCTGTGAAATAGAATGATGATATCCCATATTATACTACAAATTTCATCTTCCTATCTTTATCGAAATAAAGATAAATGTTTTATTCATAGAAGATTCCTTGTTGTATTTAGATATGATTGCATGAAGGATTTCATCATGAGCTGACATCAACTAGACAACCATTGGAAAACCCGCAGAGAAGACTGGACAGCTGTTTCCTCTGTCCTAGTTTTTGGGACTTTTCTATATTATGATGAATGTTATGATTCCTAACTCAATTAGTGTAAATAATGACTGCTTCTCATGCTTTAATACGAATGATGTCCTAAAGTGTCTTCAATCTCTCAAACCTAATCAGTCCCTTGGTCCTGATGGTGTTCCTGCTGTTATCTTTAAGAAGTGTGCCGACATCTTGTGTTCCCCATTAACTGACATTTTCAACGAATCGTTTTCCAAAAGTATTATACCTGAATCATGGAAAAAATATCAAGATCATTCCAGTGCCTGAATCAACAAGTGGACCTAAGACCCATTGTTGTTACCTCACCTTTTTTGAAAGTTATGGAAGACTTATTTTATTTAATCTTGAACCCTCTTTAAAGCCTTTCAATGACCCCAATCAGTTTGCTTATAAACATAATAGGTGTACGTTAGATGCCGCTGTTTTCCTACATCATAGTATAGTCTCTAGTTTAGATAAAGGAGCTAAATACGTTCGCTGTGTCTTCCTTGATTACACATCTGCATTTGAGTCTGTACCTAGGTCTCTCTTGCTAAGTAAGCTTGCTGCAACACAGGCTAATAGCTGGACAAATAAGCGGTTGCATTCCTATTTTTCTGATAGGAAGCAGTACACCGTCTAGAATGGAAAGTCCTCCACTACCTCACTTACTTTAGCTGGTGTTCCTCAAGGTGCTGTTCTTTCTCCTTTTCTGTTTTCTTACATGACTTGCCTCATTCTGATGTAGCCACTTTTGTTAAGTATGCCGATGACCTCTCGGTTTCTATGCCTGTCAACTTTCAGTCAGATTGTTCCAAATTAAATAGCTTTCTGTCGGAAATTAGTCAGTGGTCCTCTTCAAATGGTCTTAAGTTTAATCCGGCTAAATGTCAGGTAGTCAATTTCACATTCAGACATAACCATGACCTACAGCGACTAGTTAGCTCACATAGCCCCACTATCATTGACGGCACAGAGGTTGAAAATACATCTAATGTCAAGTACCTTGAGCTGAGTTTTTCCACCGATCTTTCCTGGTCTTCCCACATCTTGCTAGTTACTAGAAAGATGTTTCACTTAACGTTCTACATTAGGAAGTTTAGGCAGTCTGGAATAAAGCAGTCTTTGCTTTCTCAGTATGTCAATTCTTGTATTCCACCCATCCCCCTTTACTGCTCCCCATTAATCTTTCCTGGACTACTTAAGAAAGACTTTGCTTTGCTGAGAAGGGCACTAAAAGCCGTTAGTAGGGTGAGCAAGTGGGATATCGTTAAACCAACTGGTTAATACTATTGTGGATAGATATATTATGCCATGTAAGAAACTAGCGAATACAATATTGTCAGACCCCGAGCATCCTCTCTATACGTAGGTGTCTCCTTGCATTTCATCTGGTAGAACTAGAAGCAGCTATAGGAGGCTGGCTATATGCTAGGACTACCAAATACAAAAACCCCACAATACCGTATCTGGAACAGGTGTTATGTGATGAGAAATCCGTTAGGTATGACACGATCAACTTACTGCAGCACTCTAACAAATAGTCCCATTAGTTTTTGTTTTCCTTTCCTCATTACTATTACATTGTTGTTCTCATCTTCTATCACACATCAACTTTATATTTCATATCCTGTGGTGCATTGTTTGAAATGTAAACTCTACGCTGTTTTTTATTTTTATTTTTTTTTGGCATTGGTTTTTATTTTTTTTTTTTATTTTAAAAATCTTATAAAATGTATGAGGTAATTAGATGCAATATATATTGTAAGGCACACTGAAAATTCCATACCTGTACCACAAATACTGTTTGGAATAAAGCTGTTAATAATAATATTATTATTTTCATCAGTACGCACCCATCCCATCTGGTTTGAACCCACGACCTTCTGGTTACAAGGCCAGCTAGCTCATAGACCATTGAGCCACTGGGGACCCGATTCAATGGTCCTTAAATTCCAACTTCTACCAATTCACGACACAGCACTACTATTTCGCAATGTCTTCTTCGATGAGTTACTGCCTCATCTTCAACCTGCTGTACCCTACTGGTTACGGCTTCCCACTAGAACCCCAAGTTAACTACTGAATAGGGACAGTCGCCAGTAAGCATCAGATTAATTTTCAAGTATTGGTTTTTTTTAGGGATTTTGTGTTCGGTCGCATGGAGGATTCCATCATGAGCTAACATCGGTTAGAGAAACACTGGAAACCCAGATGGGAGTATTGGACAGCTGTTTCGTCCTAGTTTGGGGCTCTTCAGCCATACCCCCTGGACTATGTTGGTTGTGAGACAGTCTATGATGATGATGATGATGATGATGATAAAGTGGTTTCGTTGTTGGTGGCAGGTAATGGTAATGGTAATAGGGCTGTGTCCGTGTGAATGCGTGTGTACGCATGTTTCATCATATCCAGGACTCTTCATTTGGATACATCTCTCCGATAGTCTTAATGTATAAGAGGTAATTCTTTTGACTTTATAGCCATAAAGATAACGCTTTGAAAATGGCGCTTGAAGTCTGTATGTGATGAACCCAGGATCTTTTGGTCACAAGGTTGGCTGGCTGACTACTCAGCCAATAAAAACCTAGTCCGATTGCGGTGACAGCTGTCTGAGAACAAGGCGAAATTGTAAACAACAATTTACGTCATTGTTTTTTATGTCCCGAATCGGGATTATGAGGAAAACAATAGGAAAGCCTGACCTTGAGGAACTCAACAACCAATCACAGCACACTTAACGTGTACAAATACGATTCGCAGACATATGGCTTAACTTCATGAGAAACGGTCACAAAGAGGTGACAGAATATCCTCAAGCGAGAACACAACCAATCAGAAGATGTCCATCCCCTGCTTACAATAACCCTAATAATAATGTACATTAAAATCTATAAATATCTGTTGATTTTCTCAATAAAAGATCTGTTGTTTGACCCTTGTCTTCTGTCGTTATACAATAACCAGGTCATGAATACCAACTACTGTCAACTCGTGATATATGCATAGCGCAAACGGTAAACCCTTGCAAGTTAACATTGGATAATTAATCTGATGACCACTAGCGACTTCAAGTCGCTGGTAGGATCCGACTGGTCTAATGTGAGAACAAAAACTCGCCAATAATAGTGGTTGGTGATCAGGCCAAAATCACGAATTAATGGAAGTTGAAATTCATGAACTGGTTATTCAATCGAATTTCAATAGCTGAATCGATAGTCTACAATCTCGACTTGTAGACGGAAGTTTCAGGCTTTGAACTAGATTGATGAGTGCCGTTGAAATGGTTCAAGCACTAGAACGAAATTCTTTACCTAGTCTATTCCAAAAATTCTCTAACTGAATTTTAAAAATAAATATTTTTAAAAACAAAAACAAGGGGAAGGGGAGAGAAAATATAACAAAGACTAATTTTCTATAGCTTGGTTTGTAAGGGTTAGTTTTGTTTTAACGAGTTGATCACGGATTGATATCAGTTAGAGAACCATTGAAAACCAGGGAGTACGGGACAGCTGCTGATTCAACCCAGTGTTTTTGGGAATCATCGGCAGTACGCACCCCACCCTACCAGGATTCGAACCTAGGACCTTCCGGTTACAAGTCAAGCTTGTATACCATCCAGCCAATGGGACTCAGTTCAATTGCTCATGAATTCTAACTTCTACCGATTCGTGATTTAGCCCTACCCCACCAGATGTCACGTATGAGGATGGATATCCCGCCGACGAGATTGGATGCGATCGGGATAAATCATGAATCGGTAGGAGTTAGAATTCATTTACTGGCCATTGAATTGAGTCCCAATGGCTGAATGGTATACGAGCTTGACTTGTAACCGGAATGTCCTGGGTTCGAACCTAGGTGGGGTTGGTGCTTACTGCCGATGATTCCCAAACTAGGACGGAGGAAACAACTGTCCCGTACTCCCTGGTTTTCAATGGTTCTCTAGCTGATATCAGTCCATGATCACCTCGTAAAGAATAATTTGTTCTTTCAATAAGGGAAGGTAAAACACGACGGATAATGAAAAAAAGCATAACACAAGATTATCCCTAATCTGCAATCATTGTGTAAATTAAATGCACCCGGCATAAAGAAACAAGATCCAGGGTGTTCAGCACTATTGTCGTATGAATCAATGCTTCTACTTTGATTCAAAGACCTGTCGCCTATGTCACTGAAAGTATTTCAAACAGTCAGAAGATAGACTTTTTTTCAGTAGATACCTTCACTGGCTTCATACTGAATATCAGATGGTCAGGCAGAATTAGCAACGAAGCGGGTTTCATTAGGCAACGAATCAATCAACCAAGAAGAAGTGTCGCTTAGCAAATATGCCAAGGAATATGAAAATGCAGTGAACATATACTGTGGGAGACTGCTGAGTGATACTGTACGTTATTCAATCAAACGGAACGCCAATGAAAAGCTGAGATGCAAGAGATTATTTGGGAGGGAAACGAAAGTGTATGAACAGTCAGGAAGTCAGATATAAAACAGAGAAAACAACAGAATGCGTGGGGAAGGGGAGACTGGAGATGGCGTGATGAAGCGTAATGATACGCCTAGGGCCAGAAAGATTCTATATCAATATGTTTATTAGATGGATATATCACACACAGTCAGTGCAACAGTATCATTGATTGGATGACGAAATTTCGAACATAATTCATTATTATTCATAAATCATGTCATTAATTATAATCACACAACTTCGAAACTTGAGTTTCATAGTTTTCTTTGTTCTCTCCTATTCATCGTCGTTTAGGTAGTAGAATAGTCCAGATATCCTGTTGGACAGGTGTTGAATCATTCCCATTACACGTATATGCATTTGATTTGATTTACCATAAGGGGCTACCAATACCCATGGTTGTGGCAGATATATTCATGGATAGGTGGAGAAATATAGCGATTGAAGCGTTCTCCCCTCTACCTTAAAAGTATGTTGAAAATATGTAGATGACGCAAATACCCTACTTAGAACACAAGATATAGATAGATTTTTAGAACAAAATATCTCAAAGGGAGAGGTAATTCAATTCACTTATGAATTGGAAAGTCAGGAAGCGGGAGAGCTTTCAATGTTAGATTGTAGCGTAAAAAGGAAAGAAGATGGGAATTTAAACACACTACTGTGTGTGTGTTTTCAAAAATCCCACACATTCACACGGATATTTGGACTTGCGATCATTCCATCCAATGTCTGTGAAAATAGGATTGGTGAAATGTTTATTGAATAGAGTACAGAAACTAAGAAAGGAAGTGAGACATATAAGAGAAGCTTTGAAACTTAATAATTACCTTGATAAATTAATCAGGAAGTATGTAGGGAAATATAAAAATAAAAGAAATAATGATAGTAGTGATAGTAATAATAATAATAAATTAATGACGACGTGTATTTCGGACATGCACAAGGTAATGAAAACAGCAACAATGAAGAATCTAAATCATCAGTAAAAATTCCATACAAGGAAGGAACTACGAAAATCATACACCGTAGAATGTTTCACAAGGCAGGTATAAAAGTGGCTGCCATTCAAACCAACCACAAACTCAATCAGAAACAAGCTTTGTCGGTTAAATTGTCGATCCTGTGGAGTCTTTAAAACAAAACAATTTAGTTTATCTAATACCCTGCCTGCGATGACTATCGGGTCAAATACATAGGTCAAAGAAGTAGAACAGGGTCAACCAGTCAGTCAGACTAGCCGACCATAAAAATCTAGCAAAATCTAGATCAGTTGACCAGACACTAAGATAAATCTAGAGAATTGTTCAGCTATAGCACTGACTACATGCAATTACACAGAACCATACAACAGGATGGATGGGATAACATGACTGTTTTAAAATCTAATGTAACAGCAGTGTGCAGGGAGAGATGGATATCAACGGAAGCTTTGTTTCTCGAATCAGCTGAGAGAGAATACGTGTAGTAGGAATGATTCAACAGCTGTCCAGTTGGATATCTGGAGAATTCTACGACCCCATATGACGACAAATAGGAGGGGACAAATAAAAAAACTATAAGACTCAAGTTTCGAAGTCGTGTAGTTATGTGGTGAGAGCAGGCTGCTAGCCGATTGGTTGACACTAATCTACGTTAATGTCTAGGTCACTAATATGGGCCGTGAGAAAATATGAACAAGGCTGTTTCAACAACCAATCACAGCAAACTTAAACGTGGACAAATATGATTCGCCGATAGATGGCTCTACTTTCCGAGAAATATCGAAAACAACCAATCAGAAGACTGCGTTTGTCTGCTTAACTTCTGATAAACAACCAATCAGAAGACTGCCTTTTCTGCTTGCATAAGCCTTATTAATTTACATAAAATATATATAAATACGTGTTGATTTTCGTAATAAAACCATCTGTTGCCAGCCCTTGTCTTCTTTTGTTACAGTTATAATCGATTGGTATGATCATGAACCACAATCAATTGTATTTGAAACATTGTCATCCAGTAAATATATATATATATATATTAAATAAACAAATTTATATGGAACTGTACATTTTTCCTCAATGACTTAGTCAGATATACATGGAATTTCATCAACACTTGCCCCCACCCCTTGTTTGTTGGGTTGTTACTGGAGATCAGATGATCAACTGGAAAGAAAACGTGAACAGCGAGGAATTTCGGAGACTAACAGCCTAGTTAACATCCAATCGTCCAAAAAGTATTCAGTGTTCATATAATGTAGAGAATTTTTAGCGAAAATCATACTGTGTGGTAGTTTCTCTTCAATTCAAACAGTATCTGACAGTCGATCATACGGTACAGTCGTGTCTGACTTGAAGTGTCGTAAAGGAATCCCATCTGGCATTTCTTTCTCTTCTTCTTCATCTTTTACTTCTCCTTTGTCTCCTTCGGGAAATCCAAAACATTTGGTTGGGAGCCATTTTCAAAAAAATATTCAGGAGTACAATTCTTCGACTCAAGGGCACAATAATAATTATAGCTGAATAGAGATATTTTTTATATTCCTTTATGTTTCCAGTGGGATATAGGGTACCTTTAAACGTTAGAGCTTTGAATTTTCTGTAGCAGTGATGTGATGATTCTTACAGGATGCGGTTTCTAGCCGGCCTCATGCCTAATTTTCTCTCTTTACCAGTCTTACTACTGCCCCCCCCCCCGGTATAGTTGTGGAAAAGCGGGGGGCAAAAAAAAAGCCAAAACCAACTATAAAGAGGGGGGAACCCCGGGTTGGGGCCCCGACTGGAAAAGGTTGGGAAAAAGGGAGGCAAAATTTAAGGCCTTAATTTTTTTTTTTCCTTCCCTTTTTTTTTTTTAAATTTCTTCACTCATCTTCTTGTCTACTTCTGTGTGCTATTTGGAATGTGGCAACTCGAACTGCTGCACTTCGGTGCCAAGTTCTATATTGAATACAGACAGACAGACTTACTACTGGCATAGCAAGGCTTAGCGAGGTGTTAGAGGAGTGCGTCGAGTGGGGGGGATCGAACCCCGAACCACAAGACGCGTGGTCAGTGAGCACTCTACCGTTATGCCAGAGATGAATAGACTTATAGACTGTAGGTAATTTATTTTATTTCTCAGGCAGTGACAGTGTGTTTTTAAAAAAATCTCAGGAACAGTTATCTCATTATGTTTATTAGAATACATTACCAGTCGGAAAGGCAAGATACACACGCCTTCATCAATCTGAAACCTACTTGGAAATTTTCTGCACTACCCTCAGCCAGCATAAGGAACAAGATTCGGATTTTTTTTTCAACACCAATGTTAAGATGGTCCTTCTGTTTGGCCCACAAACTTGACCAATAGGTGTCACCTTCGCTGGCTGTCTCCATACTGAATATCAAATGGCCAGCCGGCCAGGAAGAATTAGGTACAAGAAAGTCTGACTGAGTGGTAACAAAAATAACAACCAACAGGCGAGAACCGATTGCTCAACAGATTTGTAGGACAAAATGGAGATGGATTGGTTAGGCATACGCCAATAAGGAGGCTGTCGAGTGACATTACGCGCAATGCAACCTGTTATTCGAGTGGAATCCCAAAGGGAAGTGATGAGTAGGTGACATGGAGGAGATGGTGTGAGAAAGACGTGAGAGAGTTTGCGCGATCGTCTGTCTGGCCAGCTGAAAAGAATAGCTGAAAACATAACAAAATGATAGAGAAGATTTGTAGCTCAGGTGGATGATTTTGATGTGGTTTTGTTCTCTGAGCTGGATGGTTAGTTTGCGAAGCTTTCATCACCTTACTGGGTGACATCTTCAGCGCCATACTTCAATTTACTGAAGTGAGCTTTTAGATTTCTCCACGAGTTTAATAATCATCTCTCCTGGTCAGTGACCACCTTGGACGTGATTGGTTGTTTATGTGTGTTTTCACACCTTCTAGGTTACTTGTATTGGAACCGGTTGTTTCTTTGACTTGAACTTTGACCATTTTTGTGTGTGAAGTTTCTTATTGGTTGATAAATTTTGTCTATCTCGATGTGTCTATTGATTGATGATCCACTGGAATGCCAAGCAGCCGTCTAAAAATTCTCTAGCATTCTTGTTATTTCCTTTGTCTAATATTTGAACGTTGTCCCAGTCGAATTGATGTCCGTAGTTGTCTGTGTGTGTTCGTATCCACGAACATAAGCTAGCCGTCAAAAGACATGATATACACTCCCTCATTTCACTACACACTGACAACTACGGACATCAATTCGACTGGGACAACGTTCAAATATTAGACAAAGGAAATAACAAGAAGGCTAGAGAATTTTTAGAAGCCCGCCTGGTATTCCACTGAATCATCAATCAGTCAATAGACACATCGAGATAGACAAAATTTATCAACCAATAAGAAAGAAACTTCACACACAAAGGGTCAAAGTTCAAGTCAAAGAAACAACCGGTTCCAATACAAGTAACCTAGAAGATGTGAAAACACACATAAACAACCAATCACGTCCAAGGTCACCAGGAGAGATGATTAATAAACTCGTGGAGAAATCTAAAAGCTCACTTCAGTAAATTGAAGTATGGGCGCTGAAGATGTCACCCAGTGGGGTGATGAAAGCTTCGCAAACTAACCATCCAGCTCAGAGAACAAAACCACATCAAAAACAACAAAATGCAGATGTGTTGCTAAAGCCCTGTGTTCCAGTTGGGAACCCAAGGGAACAATAATAATAATAACAATAACAATAATGCCACCAACCACATTACTTTCTCTCAAGTTTGGTAGAAACTCGCAATTCATTAGATCGTAAACATATTTTAAATACTAACGAGAGTGGAAAACATCACTAGAGATCATATTTTTATAGGCTAAGACGACGTAAACCACAGAAGTTATATGCAATATAATGATTCGATATTTTAAACAGACAGGCATTTATGTTTTTTATTTTTTTATTTTGATTACAGCTTGATGCCACATTGTATTTTCAGTACAAGTATAGAATTTTCAGCATGTGATATCGGTAGCCCAAATTTCACAGGCCGACCATAGATATCGAGTGTGCGTCGGACCATGTGAATGATCAGTGAGAGTCCTAACTCCTGTGCCATCAAGATTGATTGTAATTACTTTGAGAAGAGGCCGTAAAAAATGGGACCTGAAAGGGAATCGACAGATTGAGTGTGTGTGTCGGCGGAGGTTGACAAGGAAGAGATCATATCAGCAGTAGGAAGTGAAAGCCTGTTAAGGAAAGGGTAGAGGTGAGCACTCATGAAGCCACACCAGTTGAAAGTTATGTCAGTGCAACTCAATGACGTAAGCCAATGAGATGCAGCTAATAGGAGTAAAAGATTTCAATTTATTTCCGTCTCATTTTAACTAGGGCACCTAAGTACTGCCATCGGGTCTCTATCGCATACACGCACACACATCTACCAGTTAAATTTCTATGCTAATTGACTCTATAATCGGTCATCAAGCCAAATACACCTCAGTTTCGTTTTTCTCGCATTAAACCGGACTAAAAAAGAGATTGCCCATCGCCATTTTGAATCTTCTATTTCAGGTAATCTTTGTTGTTCAAGGTCTTACATGATTTTTTGTATTGCACTTAATTTTTTCGAAAAAGTACTCTAATCATTTCAAAAGCTATGTCTGCCTGTTTTCAGAGGTGTTTTATGGATCTTTCATTTTTTACACCGCTATTAATATTTGCGAAAATACCTCTCACCTTTTGTTCTAGTATTAGTGATAGTAGCGTATATTTTGAATTTTCTACTCTTTGTTATTGAAAGCTGAACGCTGATTGGTTGTTTAACTCTGTAAACTTACTAATCAGTTTACTGCTCGTCAAGGTTATTCAAAACGTAAGTCAATATTTAGCATAGCTGTTAATTGCTCCTAATTGTTCGACCGGAACAGGCTGGATTCAGGAGAAAGAAGTCATGTATTGATCGAATCGTCACACTACGGATCATCATTGAACAAAGCTTGGAATGGCAGTAACCTCTCTATCTCACTCAACTTCATCAACTTTGAAAAGACTTTCGACAGCGTCGATCGAGGGGTGATTTGGCAACTATTTCGCTACTACGGAGTACTGCCAGAAAATTATACATCTCATCCAACACTTGTACAACAATGCTGCATACCAAGTGATCCCCAACGGGAAACTTACGGGATCCTTCGAAATGAAGACAGAAGTAAGGCAACGCTGCCTAATATCGCCAGTGATTTTCCTGATTGCACTAAACTGGATAATGTGACAGACGACGGGCATTGAGGAGACAGGCATAAAATGGACCCACACAAAACACTTGGAGGGTCTGGACTTCACCGATGAGGTGAATGTGTGATATCCAACAGAGAGGAAGATATGCAAGTGAAAAGCAACAAGTTGACTGAAGAAGCATCAAAGGTAGGACTCCAAGTAAACATTGAAAACAGAGGTGATGAAGATTCCTGGGCAACACCATCAGCAACAACATGCAACAATCAGCATGAATGAGAGGAACTTGAAAGAAGCAACCTTTTTCACCTACCTACCTAGGAAGCGTCTTTTCAACTACAGGCGGACTGAAGTGATGAGGATATCAAAGCGAGGATCGGAAAAGCAAGACAAGCTTTCATTACTCTCAAGTCTGTGTGGAGATCAACAGCACTCAGCATGAAAATCAGAATGGGATGCGGATTTTCAATACCAATGTGAAGTCAGTGCTACAATACGGGTGTATCAGAGACTAGGCGCGTCACAAGTAGCACCTCAAACAAACTACAGACCTTCATTAACAGCTGTCTTCGCCCAACACTACTTAAGATCAGATGGCCGGCCAGGAAAGATCATCAACAGGGATCTCTGGGAGTAAACCAACCAGGAACCGATTGTGTAACAAATAAGCAGAAAGAAATGGAGGTGGATTGACCATACTCTAAGAAAACCATCAAGTGACATCACTAGACAAGCCCTCGAGTGGAATCCGACTGAATAGGAAGCGGCGAGTTTGTCGTCAGTGCGAGGGTGACCTGTAGGAGGTGATGTGAAGAGGAGATGAAAGCGTGTAGGCTGACTTGGAGCCAGGTGAAAACTCTTTCAGAGAACCGGACGCAATGGAGTTGTGCGTTCCTCTAGGAATTAAAGGAAATGATAATGATAGAAACAATGCTAAATGGATACGGAGGGCACATTCGTCAAGACATCTTTGACTGTGGAATTCGGCGATGCAGATTTGAATATCACATTATTCTCTGGTTGTATGCCGACTAATGATAATAATAAAGAAATTTAGTTTCTGGGATTTTCTACTGATAGCCGACAACCATTAACCCATGGTCTTTCTAGACGATATAGACTTTACGGATATTGATTCATGTTTAATGTCAAGTAAACTTGAATACCTCCAGACGGAAACCAACAAGATGGCCAAGAAGGCATGATTTCAGCTGAACATAGAGAGAACAGAGGTGATCAAGACAACCAGTTGTTATGAACGGGAAGAATTTAAAAAAAAGTCGCTTCCTTCACCTATCTAGGAATCATTGTTTCAACTACAGGTGACAGCAAAGATGACGTTGTCAAAGGCAGCAAGTCTGAATCGGAAAGGTCAGATACGACAAGAAAGAACTGGCAACAAGAAACTCTGGCTAGCTTGAAACAAACCAGTCAAGAATCCATTATTATCATTTTTATTGTTCCCTAGGGTTCCTAGTGAAACATAGGGCTTCAACTGCACCTCTCCACTTGCTTCTGTCTTTCTTTCTGCTATACTTTTCACCTCCATCCATGTTACTCCACACTGTTCCAACTCCTCTTCACACGATGTCACGCTTGCACCGACGTCCCACTTGCTGCTTCTCTTTCTACCTGGTTCCACTCAAGCAATGGCCTGACGCTCGCGCGACGTAACCCAGCCCGCCTCCTCAACGAGCGAATGTCAAGTCCATCTGTCTCCACTTTCTCCTGCATATTTGTTGGTTGGCGATTGCTTCTTCCTTTGGTTGTTTGTTCCCATAGTGATTCTTGCTGATGATTCTTTCCGGCCTGGCATCTGATCTTCAGCAAAGAGCGAGGACAGTTGTTGATGAAGTTCTACAATAGCCTGTTGGGAATATTCTTTGTGACCTGCAGGCGAAGTTTCTGAACCGTATAGGAGAACTGACTTGACGTTTATATATGTCCAAACCAAGTTCACTTTTTGACAGTTTGAAAAAATTTGGGAAGTGGGTATATGATATTCATTATAATAAAGGTTTTTGTATTTCTCAATGAATGAAAAAAACGATATTGTTATTTTTACTGACGTTTCGCTATTTAATGCTGCTAATAGCTTTATCAAAGTATTATTCAGGAAGAAAGCCCACTCCAACAGCAAATATTTAGACTTCAGATCATCACATCCCATCAGAGCAAAGATCTCAGTTGTTTCAAGTCTTCTTACACGAGCACACTCTCTGATAACAGATGAGAAAGAAAAAGAAGAAGAAATATCAATTATTACTGAGACTCTCAAGCTACCCAACGAACTTCATCAACAAAATCAACACAGACATTAAGTATGGCCGAAAACGCATTCCGAAAACATGGACATCAACAGTCGTCATTCCACATAGAGCAGAGAAATCAGACGATATCAGAAGAGTACTCAATCAGCTCGACATTAGAGTTTTCTTCAAAACATCACACACACTTCAAAGCAACCTTTTCCATAGAAAAGACCAAATCTCGAAAGATTCTCTATCTAATTGTGTCTATAAAATAAAATTCTTGTTTTGAATGTGATGCGATATACATCGGACAAACATCACCAGATAGAAATCAAAATCAGAAAAAATGAACACCGTAGAGCATCTGTTCGACCACCGAGAAATCCAGTTAATGAACTAGAAAAAGCTTGAAAAATCGTCAGTCATAGGTCTACATGCTATAGAATCAGGACACAAAATTGATTTTGACAATATTGAAATCATCATCCAGAAAAACTTCAGAAATCACAAAGAGCGTCTAATATCAGCAGCACTTCATATCAAGTGGAATCCAAACTGTCTGAATAGGAATGATGGACTAAAACAGAATCTGACTTGGTTACAACACCTCCCTCCCCTCCCCAACGAAGTGACAAAATCAACACGAATGTGATAAGCAAGTTCACTATGTAAGCACACACAATGCTTTTATAATTTTACACACTGATCATATCCAACAATCCACACTTGATTTTGTTATCTCTACCAATTGACCAACTTGACAACGAAAAACGACCCCAGACAGACAAACGATGTTCAAGTTAGTAGACTTTGTTTTGATATCATAACAGACGTACTATTGCCTTTGATATTTGGTTTGAGTGATCTTCATTGTTAATTTGACTTTCAAAATGTCCTTTCAAGTTGACCTAAGTAGTCTATTTTTCTCGCCCCTTAACTCTTTGTTATATATACACTGAGATTTTGTAAATTCCGGTTTAAATAATAACGTCAGTAAAAACAGTAATATCGTTTTGTTTTTCATTCATTGAGAAATACAAAAACCTTTATTATAATGAATATCATATACCCAATTCCCAGGATTTCATTTAAACAATTAGTCTTATTTATGAATTTAGATAGTGTTATTGGAAGACGGAGATTATCTGAAAAATGAGATGTGATGTATTTGCGCTATACATTTAGAACAATCTGATCTGTTACACATTTACTTGTCAAAATTCATAAATAGGACTAATTGTTTAAATGAAATCCTGGGAATTGGGTATATGATATTCATTATAATAAAGGTTTTTGAATCGGGTCCCAGTGGCTGAATGGTATACGAGCTTGCCTTTTAACCGGAAGGTCCCGGGTTCGAATCCCAGTGGGTGTGTACTGCCGATGATTCCCAAACTAGGATGAAACAGCAGCTGTCCAGTACACCCTGTAGCTGGTTTTTAATGGCTCTCTAACTGATATCAATCCGTGATCAACTCGTAAAAACATAACTAACCTTTATAAATAAAACTACAGAAAATTAATCTGATACACGCTAGTGATTTGCTACAGGTTGGAGTTTCCTGAGTTCTAGTGAGAATTCGTGACCAGAGAGGTCCAATTAGATGTCACGTGTGTGGATGGATGTCCCACCAACGACAATGGTTAGGGTCGTGCATATTCACGAATCGGTAGAAGTTAGAATTCCCAAGCCATTGAATCCGATCCCAGTGGCTGAATGGTATAAAAGCTTGCCTTGTAACCGGTGTGTGCGTACTGCCGATGATTCCCAAAAACACTAGGATGAAACAGCAGCTGTCCAGGACACCCTGTAGCTGGTTTTCAATGGTTCTCTAACTGATATCAATCCGTGATCAATTCGTGAAAACATAATTAACCCTTACAAACCAAACTATAGAAGATATTTTATTGTCTAATTTTTGAATCTATATCGTGCTGTTATCATGGTACCATTACTACTACTACTACTAATATTTTATAAGTAGTAGTAACTATAATTAGGAAAAAGTATGAGCATGAAAAAAAAACGCATATCTACATTTATATGAATAATACACAAATTGTATTAGTATGGATGTAAATTGGGTCAACAACAGACGAACAAAGCAACCGGCCAGCCAGTCAGCCAGTCAGCCATCCAGTAAGCAAGCAAGCAACCATTCATGCATTCATGCATCGTTTTCTTTTTAAAAAAAACCCTTCAAATCTGATAGAGTGAATGACTGAGATGTAGTCATTATTAGCTATGGCTGACTTTTTTAAAAATTGAATCTTTTTTCTTCTCTTCTCACACACCCCCTCAATGTCTCACTCTCTCTCTCTCACTCTCTATTCTGTCTGCCTGTCTGCCTGACTGCCTGCCTGCCTGATAAGCATAATGATCATGTCTAGACAGTCACGTGACTTTCACTTAGATTTCCTCCTAGGCACGTGATTTCCCCTCTCTCTCTCTCTCCATATATATATATATATATATATATCATTTACAAGCTCAGTTGTACAAGGTCATATAAAGGATTCCATCTCAAGGGTTGTACTGTGATGAGAGATGAGATGGCGTTATCAAAAATAAAACACGCCAGAGTGTGATGCATTTTATGATATAATGCTGAACACTCTTCGCCTTGTCAATATGTACATGTATTATAGGACTAAGTAGGGAGTGTGTGTTTGTGTGTGCCAGAGGTTGGGCGGGGGGGGTAAATACTCTTGGGAATCAGCTTGTGGAAGAGTCTGCGGAAGTTGGGTGGGGGGTAAAATGGAATTGCTAAAATGTTTTACTCTCTAGACTATTAATTTTTATGTAAGTCGGGTTATAATGGAGACAGACAGATAGAGAGAGAGAGAGATTGTCTGATATTCTCTGAGCTTCTTATATTCCTCTTTTCTCTCTCTTTCTCAAGTAAATGAGTGAGTGATTTTTTTTTTCATTTTCCTGACTTGCTGATATTTTGAGTTATTAAAATACAACACAAGCAATAACAAATACTCGCCACCAAGGACACTGGCTAGCGGTCGCGCTACGTCGTGAATTGGCAGAAGTTAGAATTCAAGGACCATTGGATTGAGTACCCAGTGGCTCAATGGTTTACAAGCTCGCTGGCCTTGTGACCAGAAGGTCCTGGGTTCAAACCCAGATGGGATGGGTGTGTACTGATGAAGAGTCCCAAACCAGGACGAAACAGCTGTTCAGTCTTCCCTGCAGGTTTTCCAATGGTTCTCTAGTTGATATCGGCTCATGATGAAATCCTGAAAGCAATCAAATTCCCTACAAACCAACACTTGAATATCAATGAGATGCTCACTGTCGACTGGCCCTATTTAGGTAGGTAGTTACCTGGGGTTCTAGTGAGAAGTCGTGACCAGTAGGGTGCACCGGGTCGGGTGTGAGGACAAATACTCGCCACCGAAGACATTGGCCAGCGTGAATTGGCAGAAGTTAGAATTCAAGGACCATTGGATTGGGTCTCAGTGGCTTAATGGTATACGAGCTCGCCTTGTAACCGAAAGGTCCTGGGTTCCAATTCCGGTGGTTGCGTACTGCTGAAGATTCCCAAACCAGGACGAAAGAGTTGTTCAGTACTCCCAGGTGGTTTTCCAATGGTTCTCTAACCAATGTCAGCTTATGATGAAATCCGGCAACCAATCAGTTGAATCCCTACAAACCAACACTTGAATACAAGCAATAATGGTGAAGAAATAAAGACAAAAAAAAACAGAATTTTGATAAATTTATAACTTCTGGTGGAAGGTCTTATTTTAGATTATAGCGCTTTTAGCGACATAATTAGTATTAGAAGTTAATTGTTGGATGGTAACTAGCAGTGGAATGTGCATTTCATCCTATTTTGAAACTCTTCGTCATCTGGATGTACCTGCATTCCCCAGTGAGTGATGATATTCCCACCATCGAGGCTTGAACCCAGTTCCCATAGTTTCAAACGCCAAAGCGTTATCCACTAGACCACTTGGCCAACGAGAGCTAGCCATCTATTGTGCAACGGGTCATATTAATTATTGAATTGAATTTTAGAATTTCCTATCGATTGATTGGAATAATCTCGTTGACTTGGAATATGCAGACGATATAGTCCTTCTAGGCGAAGACGCTGACGAAATGCAGAGTCTTCTAAACACCTTGAGCCGCAATCTACGAATGTTTGGCATGCGATTCGCTCCCTTTGTCAAATGCAAGATGATGTTACAGGACTGGACTACATCGACGCCTAGTTTAAAAATAGGAAGTGAAGTGGTAGAGCACGTTTACCGCTTCAATTATTTGGGAAGTACCATCAGCCCCAACGGGTTGATCTCTGACGAAATCTCAGCACGAATACAAGGGGCTCGTTTCGCATTTGTTAGTTTACGCCGTCTCTGGCGTAGACGAGATGTTCGACTATCGACCAAAGGGCGGGTGTACTGCTCATCAGTCCGCTCCGTCCTCCTTTATGGCCAGTTGTGAGACCTGGCCATTGAGAGTGGAAGACATGAAAAGACTAGCTGTCTTTGATCATAGGTGCCTGCGATCTATTTCCCGTGTAAAGTGGCATAATAAGGTGAGCAACATGGAGGTTAGGCGTAGAGTTCTAGGTAAACAGGGGAAATCAATCGACGAAGTCGTGAAGCTACAAAGACTGAGATGGTTAGGACATGTGTTACGTATGCCAAGCCATCGCCTCCCTCGACGAGCAATGTTAGCGGATATAGGGTCAGGCTGGAAAAAAGCTAGCGGCGGTCAAACAAAAACTTAGCATCAGTCAATGAAATCCGCAACAGTTGGTCTAAGCCACGTAGGAAGGTGTAGACTTCCTGACTGGCTGGGGTCCTCGGGACGGTAAAAATCTATGGTTGGAAACAATTGGTGACATGGTTCAAAACCGTTCTCAGTGGCGCAGATGCATCCACTCCCTGTGACTTATGATCTTCAATGAAACTGTTTTGTATTTCTTTATTACTCCTTTGTCTCACACCTCTGCTCACTGTTTCTATTATGCTTTTCTTGTACTTTCTTCTCTTGCTTCGTGTGCTACACGGAATGTGGCGACTTGAACTGGTGCACATTTGTGCGAAGTTCTATGTCGAAAACAGACAGACAGACAGACAGATTGGATCGAAGTGCTCGATCTCAGTCTGACATGTCCGTTGGCTTCTTGTGCAAATGCTTCGACGATGTCTAGGTATGTAATTAGAAGTTGATTGGTGAACGGTAACTAGCAGTGGGAAAATCATCACTCACTGAGGAATGCAAGTACATCCAGAAGACGACCAGTTCCAAAATAGGACGAAATGCACCTTTTGGTAGATTCCAATGCTAGTTAACATCCACTAATCAACTTCTAATTATATATGCCCAGACATCTTCGAAGCATCTGTACAAGAAGTCGATATGTCAACCTGAGATCAAGCACTTTGGTTCAATCAGTTGATGCGAAAATCTAAAATTCAATTAAATAGTCACAAAATCAATATTAATGGCTGTTTCACAATTATATCATCATATAACTCTAATTCAAGGTCAGTGATTGAAGGTGATGGAAGCACTTTGGAGGATTAATCACATACAGCCTAAACTGTGTGTACAAAAATCAATAGACTTCAATCTTCGCCTACCCTGGACTACATGACCTATCTAAATATGATTGGTCATTAGTATGTACTTTGGTTTTTTATTTAACTGAGTAATTGTCATGATCTTTATTTTATTTTATTATCGTTAACCATGTTAGTACATGTCGAAGCTTATCCATCAGTGTGTGTCACTCGTGCAATAATTTTCGGGCCCTTGAGAACAAATATTTTACTAGGGAAGGTTTATACTGGATAGGAACAGAACTGGTAAAATGAAGATATTGTCCACTCCATGTCTGTTTACGAAAAAAGAGCTCTGAATCGTTCCATCATCTCTCCTAGTCATAGTAATATCCAGGAAACCGAGTTTGTTATTCGATTCTAGTTCGGAAGTCACTCGAATATTTGGATGCATATGATTAAATAAGGTGATAAAAGTTTCAATAGATCTACCATTATTGCCAATAATGAGAGTATCGTCTACATAACGTCTGTACAGCATAAATTCTCCAAGCATACCTTGCATTTGTTTCTCTAATTTCGCCATCAAACGCACATTCTACGCCGCCACACCTCTATTTCTCACTTCCGGAACATTTTCGATCCCTGTTCCTACGATTAAAGGACGAAATTCTGTGGACTCTACTTCAAACTGTATCTACAAGTTCACCTGCAGCTGTGGAGACACCTATATAGGTAGCACCAACAGAATATTCTAATGTCGTCGTAAAGAACATGTTTCAAAATGGCTACTAAATCATATCGAAAATCCTAACTCGATTAATCTGAATAGAAATCCAGCTTCATCATCCATTGCAAAACACTAATGTCTGGTCACAAAATCAATATTAATGACTGTTTCACAATTATTTCATCAAATAACTCTAATTCAAGGTCAGTGATTGAAGGTGATGGAAGCACTTTGGAGGATTAATCACATACAGCCTAAACTGTGTGTACAAAAATCAATAGACTTCCATCTTCGCCTACCCTGGACTACATGACCTATCTAAATATGATTGGTCATTAGTATGTACTTTGGTTTTTTATTTAACTGAGTAATTGTCATGCCCTTTATTTTATTTTATTATTGTTAACCATGTTAGTAGTTGTAAAGCGGTTGCAAAGAAACTACGAAATGATGATATCATCTCGCGAAATTTGTCTTCTAAATGCCCTTGCTCAAATTTATCAAAGGGACTAATTGGTTTTAAATAGTTAGTATTAGTTTCTTCGGCTTTGAGTGGAACTTAGATAGTTCAAGCGACTACCTTTAAGCTTTATTCACTCTTTCATAAATAATGTTTTCAATATCACTGTTTTAGGCTCAACACAACACTAATTACTTCTTATTCAAGTTCTATTCGACAACCTATCTGGCAAGTGATGCCTGTCCATGAAGTATTTGTCCAGCAATCGATCGGAAATATCTCCTCCTCAAAATAAATTTAAAAAAGCATCAGTATATGATATGATGAGTGCTGAGATTTTGGTATGAGGACTCGTCAGCTGCTCTACAAATATTGTTGTTTATACAAATTCCTTTCTAAGGTTAAATACAAAACAAGCTGAGAGACATTGTCTGACAGCAAATAAGTAGCAAGATTTCATCATAAGCTGACATTGGATTGGAAAACCTTCAGAAAGAAAGCAGTACACCGTGAAGCTGGTGTCCCTCAAGGCGCTGTCCTTTCTCCTTTTCTTTTTTCTTTCTTCTTACATGACTTGCCTCACTCTGATGAAATAAATTTTGTGAAGTACGCTGATGATTTAATGGTTTCAATGGCTGTTAACTCCCAGCTAGATTGTACTAAAATAAATAGCTTTCTATCGGGAGTCAGCAAATGGTCTGAGTCTAACGGTCTTAAACTGAATCCTTCTAAATGTCAAACTGTTGATTTCAGCTTAAGATGTAAAACAGTTAAAAGAAGTCGTTGATTCTCATGACAGTTGTAAGATTGACGACAATGATATAGGAATCAAATCAGAAATTAAGTATCTTGGACTTATTCTCTCTTCCGATCTCTCCTGGTCTTCCCATGTCTTAGCAATCTCCAGTAAAATATTCCGCCTGACATTTTACATTAAGAAGTTAAGGCACTCGGGTATAACTCAACCCTCCTCCTCTTACAGTTCATAAACTCTTGCATCCTACCTATTCTTCTTTATTGTTCACCCTTATTCTTTCCTGGTTTGCTTAAAAAAGACTATGTCACAATTCGTAGAATACTGAAGACTGTCAGTAGGGTGAGTGGTGTCCCAGTGGACCACATAGTGAACGTCGTTGTCGATAGTCACTTGACATCGTGCAATAAATTTGCTAAAGGGATTTTGTCTGACTTGGAGCATTCACTTTACACTCAGCTTTCACCTTGCATCTCCTCAGGTAGAACAAGAAGTAACTTCAGAAAACTGTATGCTCGCACGTCTAAGTATAGAAATTCTATGATACCATACTTGTCACGTATTTTATGTGATGAAAATAGTGTCAGGCAAGAATTAACTAACCTTTTTTCATCTAGTAAATAAACAATTTCCTCCATCCATCCATCCTTACATACCTTCAAGTTTTGCTTTTATTATTTCTATTATATTTATGGTCCTGTTACTTCTCTGTTTTACTCTCATAATTGCAAACACCAACTTATCTCCATGACTGCTGTAATCTTTGTTTTTCCCCTCACCATCAATCATGTAAAGAGAACATTATATTCATTATTTTTAAACATGTTAGGATTTCTATACCACATTGCCAATACTGTGTGACACAAGCCAACGGCAATTTTCACTTGTATTATTATTATTACCTTACCTTAGCTGTTATCATTATTATTGTTATTTCCATTTTATATGCTGCATGTTTTTGACATTACCCACCACTATTGTAAATGTGGAACATTTTCTGTGTGATTAATTTTTATTTATAATTTGAGGAAATTAGATGGAATATTGTGATTAATGCTGAAAATTCCATTCTGTACCTACAACAAGTACTGTTTTTGGAATAAAGTAAATCATAATAATAATTAATATACATCTGTTTTGTCCTGGTATTTAGGACACTTCATCAGTACGCAAACGTCGGGGTTCAAATCTTGAACCTTCCAATTACAAGATAAGTTCACTCGAACCCCATTGGGTGTATACTGATGAAGAGAGAGTAAAAAACTAGGCCGACGAAAAACCTTTCAATTACTTCCTGATCGTTTTTCAATCATTCTCTAACTGATATCAGCTTATATTGAAATCCTGTAATCAATGAAACGAAAAGTTAATTGGTGGAAGGTGGCTAGCAGTGGAATCCAGCTAGGATGTGGATTTTGTCCTATTTTTGGGCTCGTCGTCTACTAAATATACCTGCATTCCTCAGCGAGTTATGATATTCCCAGTGCTAGTAACCATCCACCAATTAACTCTTAGTTACATGCTTAGACATCATAGAAGCATCTGTACAAGAAGCCGACATGTCAAACTGAGATCGACAGGAAAATCTAAAATTCAATTAGAAACTTAATATGACTCGTTGTACAAGAGGTGGCTGGCTGTCGTGGCCCAAGTGGTCCAGAGGATAACGCTTTGGCGTTTGAAACTATGGGCACTGGGTTCAAGCCTTGGTGGTGGGAATGCAGGTACATCCAGATGACAACGAGTTTCAAAATAGGACAAAATGCACATCCTGGCTGGATTCCATTGCTAGTCACCATCTGATATGTATCCACATATATATATATATATATATATTTATGTGTGTGTGTATGTTGGTCTCTCTTTCTGTTTGCTCGCTTAGTCTGTGACCATTTCACTTGTATGAACCTGTCTCCTTTAACAATGTATATTCCCCTCATATTATATATAATATGAGTGTTTGTTGACAGTCCGTTGCTTAGTGACATATATCCATATATGGTGGTTATTGACATGTCTGCTATATTTTGCTATATATATATGGATCGATACTTCATTATAATTAGCTATTCATGTTAAGACTGTCTAATGATTTGTTCACACACTTTGTCTGGAACATTTTCATATATATATTTCGTTCTCACAATTTGTGTGACTGACACTTACTACTTTGGTGTGATACCACTTTTGCTTTCTCCTTGTGTGTTGGAAAATAGAAGTATCATCGCAAACCTAGTGGTCTTCTGATTTCCGCCTTCTTGCGTCAGGACTATTAAATTCTCGACCAGAACATAACAATAATTTAGCGACGAGTACATAACACCATCCACCAATGAAATTCGAGAAATCATAGATAAGTATTAATCTTGCTGATGAGCGTTCATCAAACTATCTTATGAGTATTGATGAGATATGTGACCATTTTTTAAAAGTTTATATCTATGCTGAGTTTATATTGTAACCACAGAATCGAAGACATTGAAGCCAAAGTACCAAACCGCCGTTTATATCTATATAGTTTATATTCTTTAATCAATCATCACTGAGCTTGTGATTTTTGGTTCACATCTAACGACATCAAAGAGAATGTTCAAATAGATGAGGTACATCGTATTCTCTCGCTTAGTGCTCATTCAACTGTGGGAACATGTGAGAATAATATTCCGTTGGAACACATCGGTCTGTATCACAGTATCATACCACCACAATCATCTCCCCGTCGAGTACTTTCAACTGAAACCGGTTAGATCTCCTTGATGCTGGCAACTTTGTTAGCTTATCTTGCTGTATCCATTTCCGTAGTTCTCCGACGTACATCCGCCCCTCTTTATTTGCATTTCTGATCGTATACACGCGAATCCATCTCACGATGACCATGTATCATCCTTCACACTTTGGAAGCAGTTTACATAACCTTCCCTGGCTCGTGTTCTCCAGTGTTTCGTCTTACACTATCATATGCAGCCGTCATCGGACCTCTCAGCAGAGTTCCAAGTAATAGCCCTATCACTGACGTGTCTTGAACGCCACTCAACTGTGTCAACAGCCTCAAAGTCCTGCCCGAAGATCTATATATCTCCATCAAAAATTGCTGGCCATGGGCTTTCCATTTGTCGATAGGCATCGATGCCAAATGGAACTACGACCGACAAGACAGGACACGGAAGTCGAGTTTTATTTTTAAATGATCAAACCGCTACCTAAATATGTACACTTTTATATTCGTTAACCAACAGTCATCATTGAGCGTGTGATTTTGGTTAACATCAAACGACATGACATAAAATGTTTATATAGATTAGATATATCGTATTCTGTTGCGAATGCAGTATTGAACTGTGGGAATATGTGAGAATAACACTACGTTCGCATAAAATGTCTGTATCACACCAGCACAATATAAGTATAATTTATGGACTCTGTTCGGAGTCTCCCGATGATAACTAACATTATGTGACATTTTTAAATACGACTGGTGTATTAGCGTGGTTGTTGTTATTGGTGGTGGTTTGTCTTCTGAGAACTATTTGACAATGAGTGTTATTCATTCGGGTTACAGAATATAGTGTGAATTAGTGTCTAAGGTGTGTATGTGCGTATTTTTGTGTTCATGTGTTCATTTGGCCTTGCTGTGCGTACTGACCATTGTATTTTTCAAGCATTGGTTTTGTAGGGATTTTGTTTGATTGTATGGAGGACTTCACCGTGAGCTGACACCAGTTAGTTAGTTAGAGAACCACTGGAAAACCTGGGAGTACTGGACAGCTATTTCGTCTTAGTTTGGGACTCTTCACCAGTACACACCCACCGGGATTCGAACCCAGGACCTTCTGGTTAAAAGGCGAGCTCGTAGACCATTGAGCCACTGGGACCAAATCCAACGGTCCTAGAATTCTAACTTTTGCCAGTTCACGACATAGCACTATCAATTCGCAATGTCTTCTTCGATGAGTTACTGCCTGATCTTCGACCTGTTGTACCCTACTGGTCACGGCTTCCCACTACAACCCCAAGTTAACTGCCCTTTAATAGGGCTAGTCACTAGAGAGCATCAGATAAATTTTCCAGTATCGGTTTTGTAGGTAATTCGTTTGATTGTATGGAGGATTTCCTCATGAGCTGACATCAGTTATCTTTAACGGAAGGATATATTTATTCTGTGTTGTAGAGAATTGAGAATGATGGAAGGAAGGTGGGAGCTGACGGATGACTGGATGAATAAATGAATGAATGAGTGAGTGTTGTTTTTGTTGTTGGTCTATTTGTAGGCTTCATTACAAATTATGGACCTGCTAGCTTATATGAGAATAGCAAAATGGTAGGAATGGAGATGCCGAAATGACAGAACATGATAATGCTGGTTAGGGAATATTACTATTATTTTTTTTTGATAACAGCTTGATTCCACACAGTACTTTTTGGTACAAGTATGGAATTTTCAGCATGGATATCGGTAGCCCAAATTTTGCAGGCCGACCATAGATATCAGGTGTGCTTCGTTGGCAGTGGATCGAACCTCTGACCATGTGTATGGTCGGCGAGAGTTCTAACGACTGTGCCACCGACGCACATGTATTCATTTGAGATGGAGACCCTCACAGTTATTGCTATCAGATGAGGCATGAAATTATAGTGACTAGTCGGAAGATGGTATCATTCATCAAAACGAAGATTCCTTTATCATTTAAAAGGAGAACTTGAGCGACAGGCGAACGAGATGTTTGGAGGTAACATTGCTGAATGAACTAGCAGCCTGTATAGCTCCTAGTCCATTTAATGAAAAAATCAATGGCAATTACATATTCTGTGTCGGTTGCCGACAGCTTAAAAACATAATAGAAACGAGATTTTGTGCCATGCCGACTGTAGCAGAACCCCTAGATGATAGCCTACAGAGCACGTAGATCAGTTCACAGTTCTAGCCTCTTGTTCAGGGTATTGGTAAATACAGACGTAACATGGCGACAGAGATAAGACAGTGTTCATTTCTTTGGGCTGTACCCAGCTGATTGTGAAAAGCTGACAAAATAAACGATGACGGTGCTATCTTATTCTGCACACGCACATACACACACAAACTGTTGTTCTTACTTTATTCAAATTCAAGTGGTCAGTTGGTTATACTGTTGTGTTCTGGAGGCGTATTCTAGGGTCAGTTAGTTAGACATAGCCATAACAACTTATTATCATCACACCGTCATAACCCTTATTTAATAGGAAGCGGCTATAAATAGTAATGACCTTGTGATTGATCTTGTGATCGAATTACCATAAAATTTCATCATCTTTTTCTTAACTTGATCAAGGGCAAATCGCCAACCAATCAGAATGCGTATTTTCGTGGGCCTAGTCGACTTGTCTACCAATCAGAACAGCCTATTTAAGTGCGGTTAGAAATATAACCACGCCAGATACTAGCTTGCTAGGCTACTAGCTTACTAGTTTTCTAGCCGGTCCCAAGCCCGGGTAAAGAGGGAGGGTTGGGGCGTGGTGCTAGCAACTCCACCCCTGTAAAACAACCAAATCGCTACAGAAACTTCAACGAATAAATATATTAAAAATTCTAAAAACATAAGCAATAGCCTTACTTTTCGCTGGAATCGGGGAAGTGAAATGACGCAGGCTGGTGAAAGCTAGCCTTCGGGAAGCCAGTCAGCCGATGTGCCTCCTTCTTTCGATGAAAGCAAAAGTAAGGATGGGTATCTGGAATGTTCGTACAATGTACGAAACTGGAAAGGCTGCCCAGATAGCCGCTGAAATGAGAAGGTACAGAATAGAAGTGTTGGGAATCTGCGAAAGCAGATGGAACGGAACTGGAAGGTGCCAACTACCTACTGGAGAGACAGTAATCTTTTCCGGCCACCCAGAGGACAACCACGAGCACACCGAGGGAGTGGCCATCATGATGTCACCAACAGCAGCCAAAGCTCTCATGCAGTGGAAACCAATCTCCTCCAGGATAATGACAGCCAGGTTCAACTCAAAAGGAAGGAAAGTTACAGTCATTCAATGCTATGCGCCTACAAACGTCTCAGAACAAGAGAAGAAGGAGGCGTTCTACAGACAACTACAAGCAATAATGGACAACGTCCCAAATGGCGATATCAAAATCCTGATGGGCGACATGAATGCGAAGCTGGGAGGAGACAACACAGGAAGAGAACTCACCATGGGTCGTGAGGCCCTCGGCGAAATGAACGACAATGGTGAACTCTTCTCAGACTTCTGCGCCTTCAATGATTTGGTGATTGGTGGTAGTGTGTTCAAACACAAGGATATACACAAGACGACATGGATTTCACCAGATGGAAACACCAAGAACCAAATAGACTTCATCTCAATTTCAAGAAAGTGGAGACGGAGCCTACTGGACACAAGGTCAAGGAGAGGAGCAGATGTGGGTTCAGACCACTATCTAGTAGAAGGGACTTTCAAGGTGAAACTAAAAGCCTCGAGGATAGCTGGGGATAGGCCACAATGCAAGTTCAACACTCAATTACTGAAGGACACAACCACAAAAGACACTTTCACTGCAACTGTCAGAGCAAAGCAGGAAACACTACGCGACATCACTGAAGAATCATGCGTGGAAGAACATTGGAAGTCTCTGAAGGCGATTCTCAACGAAACGTGTTCAACGGTTCTAGGAAGAAAGAAGAGACAAGACAAGGAATGGCTCTCAACGGACACTTGGAAATTAATAGAAGAGAGGAGAATGGTGAAAGAGAAAATGATTCAATGCAAGGACGGACAGGAGAAGGAGACGCTGAGCTCAACTTACAAAGCGCACTGGACAAAGAAGTGAAGAAGAGTGCTAGGAAGGACAAAAGACGATTCTACGACAACCTGCCACTGAAGCTGAGAAGGCAGCAGGCAAAAGGGACCTGAGGACACTATATCAGATAACCAAATCTCTATCCGGGAAGAGATCAACACAAGCGAAACCTATAAAAGACAGCCAAGGGAACCCAATTACCAAGGAAGAAAAACAGATTAAACAATGGGCGGATCACTTCAAAGGACTCTTGAACCGACCATCACCTGCAACCCGTCCAGAAATACCAACAACAGCGCGCACACAACTGCAAGTTGACACCAATCCTCCAACGAGAGCTGAAGTCTTGAACGCAATCAAGCTTCTGAAAGCTGGAAAAGCAGCCGGACCAGATGGAATACCCCCTGAAGCACTGAAAGCGGACCCAGAGACTACAGCAGACATGCTGACTCCATTATTGCAAAAGGTCTGGAAGGAGGGAAAGGTGCCTACTGACTGGAGGAAAGGTTACCTCGTGAAACTACCAAAGAAGGGCGACTTACACTCACTCTGCAAGAACTGGCGAGGAATCATGCTCCTATCGACGCCAAGTAAAATCCTGAGTCGCATCATCCTGGAGAGATTAAAGGACGCACTGGAGACAGAACTCCGACCAGAACAAGCTGGATTCAGGAAAGGCAAATCATGTACTGACCAAATTGCAACTCTACGCATCATCATCACAGAACAAAGCATGGAATGGCAATCAAACCTCTACCTCAACTTTATAGACTTTGAGAAGGCCTTCGACAGCGTTGATCGTGAAGTAATTTGGAAATTACTCGAGTACTACGGCGTACCCCAAATATTCATCAACCTTATTCAACAGCTGTACGACAACGGCACATGCCAAGTGATCCACAACGGAAAACTCAGCGAGGCGTTTGGAGTAAACACAGGAGTCAGACAAGGGTGCTTATTATCTATCACCAATGATATTCCTAATTGTGGTGGACTGACTGGATTATGCGTCAGACAGTGGGAAACGAGAAGACAGGGAGTATCCTGGACCGACCGACGTGAAGAACCTAGAAGACCTGGATTTCCCGCGTGGATGATTTATGTTTGATGTCACTGTCACAAAATCGAAGACTTACAAGCGAAAACCGACAAACTGGTCGAAGAATCAGCCGGTGAAGACAGGACTCCAGGTGAACATAGACAAGACGGAGGTTATGAAAATAACCAACCAACCAACCAACCAACAACAACAGCAGCTACAACATCCAGCACCAATCACCATCAACGGGAGGGATTTGAAAGAGGTTACTTCATTCACTTATCTTATCTAGGTAGTGAGCATTGTCTCAACTACAGGTGATCGGAACAGACGAGGATGTCAAATCGAGCGAGAATCGGGAAGGCAGGCAGGCGAGAAACACATTCATCAATCAACCTGAAACAACCAATCTGGAAATCTTCGTCACTCAGCCAGAATCAACAACAAAATTCAGTCGGATTTTCAATACAAACGTAAAGTCAGTCAGTTCTATAAAGGACGGATCAGAAACTTGGCGGGAGGGGCGGGTCACAAAGAATATTTCCAACAGCCTGTTGCAGACCTACCTTATCAACAACAACTGTCTTCGGTGGATCTACACTGAAATCAATCAGATGGCCGGACCGGAAAGAATCACCAACGAGAAGAAACTCTGGGAACAAAGAAACGAAACAAGAACCAATCGCCAACCAACAAATATGCAGGAGAAAGTTGAGATGGATCGGACACTCGCTGAGTAGGCCGCTGGGTGACATCGCGCGTCCAGCCCTCGAGTGAAACCTGAAAGGGAGGCGGCGTGTGGGACGTCAGTGCAAGAGTGACATGGAGGAGATCGTGTGAAGATGAGAATATGGACTAACATGGATGCAGGCGAAAAGTACAACAGAAGACAGAAGTGGCAAATGGAGTCGTGGAATTGGAGCCGTATGTTCCACTACGAACCCAAGGGAGCAATAATAATAAGAAGAAGAAACATAAGTACATATATAAATATGATGTGCTGTTATCTATTAAAATCACATGACTAAGTGAAGCGGGAGGTGTGCTAAGAACGAATAAGCTAATTTAGCGTATCAGTTGTGTTTTTCAGTGCATCAGTATTATTATCCCCATGCATAAGTCCCCGCCGTCATATTAACCTGTTGACAAGATCGTATCAGTTGGTTACAGATTCAAAAAATATGTTATTTTGTGGGTTGATTCTAGAAGTCAATAAGATACTCATTTCCTCTTGTTTGAGACTTATCAGCTGGATGTACATTCACCCCATCCATTGAGTAATGACAAAGTGTTTCCATTGTGAATTCGAACTTTACATTCATCGCTTCAAACGCCAAACGACTATTCATCAGACCATTGGGTTCACCAAAGCCATTTTTAGATTGATTAACTCGCACTTACCACTGATCGATTATGTTGAACCTATGACGTCCATACTAGAAGCCGATTGACATGTCAACAGAGACGGCGCATTTCCACCCAACATAATCCATCAGCGGGGATAGGTGAATCCAACTACAGAAAATACTAGATTAAAATCTCAGTGTTGTTTTACGACAAAAATTGATGTGTTCAAAATGTACAAAATGTGCACAGAATGTCATGAGGTACGTTTGTAGCACAGTGGTAGAGGCCTCACCGACCACGCCTCATGTGGGGCGGAGTTCGATCCCCGACGGCCAACGCACTCCTTTATCTCGGTAAGTTAGTTTATATGGGATTTAATTTATTCCAGATTGGAATACGTGAGTTGATATCACTTTGACAACCGTTGAAAAATACCAGGAAGTACTACATAGCTGTTTCGCCGCAGTTTGCGACTTTTTCAGTGGCAGCAGCACACAATCTTTGAGGTTTAGGCCGAGGATCTTCCAGTAAAACTTAGGATTCATAGGATTCTGAACCAGATTCCAGAGAAACGGTCAAAGACGAGAGACTTGGTGAAGGAAATGTTTATTTCGAATTTCTATCTCTGTGTAGCCAAATTATGTACACCTCATCTTCTTCGACGCATCATTTGCACAGATCTTCCCTGTTGTGCTACTGTGGTGAGAGCAGGCTGTTAGCCAATTAGTAGACAATAATTTACGTCAATTTCTATGTCGCTAATATTGGCCGTGAGAAATATGAACAAGACTGATTCCACAACCAATCACAGCAGACTTAACGTGGGCAAATACGATTCATAGGTATATAGCTTAACTTTCTGAGAAACCAGTCACCAGCCGTACAGAATAACCTTGAGCATGAAACAACCAATCAGAAGACTGTGTTTGTCTGCTTGAATAAGCTATAATAATATACATGAAATATATATAAATACGTGCTGATTACTGTAAATAAAACGATCTGTTGCCTGGCCTATGTCTTCTGTTGTTACACTACTACTTCTGACATTGCATCATATTGTGTGTGTGTTTCTATGTATTCCATTCACGTCTCCTATGTATCTCTACAACACTGTATCGTCATTTGCTTTCTCTGACATCGTCAGATCTATCTGTCTATCTGCCTGCTTGCTATTTGATGTTTATTTTTATGCTGATGAACTCCTCTTCATATATCTACTACTGATAAATCTTATAAGTAGCATACATCACACCAGTGACTGAAAGATCTGCGAAACTGGCCTTATATCCGGAACGTTCTGAGTTTAAACCTCAATGGGTGTGTGGTGTTGTCACTGAAGGGTCTCAAATTAAAACGACACAGTAGTCTAAATTGTAAACAGTCAAATTTGAATTATGACCAATAAGCTAGATGACTTCTCACCGGGTCAGCGATGGAGTGGAGGGGGGGGGTTGTATTTAATGAACTCATTATGCTTAGTTGATGGAAAGTATTTAAAATACAGCTTTGCCAGGAAGTTTCACACCTTATTGATATTTAACAGCAAGGCATATACATTCGACGTTGCTTTGACCAGTTCGAAAGCCTGTTAAAGAACATGTGTAACATGTTAGCAGACATAGCGTCAGGCTGGAAAAGAGCTAGCGGTGGTCAAACCACAAAGATGGCTTCCAAGGTTTGATTCTGGCAGATATTTTCATGGGTAGTCTAGAACAAACAAGGTTAAAATCCTCAACCAGCCAACTAAATGTCGATGACACCTTCGTTATCTGTAATTCTTTCAATGGCGCATCTCAAGTATTAGAAGTCTTGAACAGTGCCCACTCTAATATTAAGTTTATAATGGAGTATGAAAAAGCAGAGAAGTTCCATATCCTGGACTTGGGTATCCAACGAGATAAAGACGGCAAAATCATAAGATATATACACAGAGAAGAGACCTGGAGGGTGGTTTATCTTAACTTCAAAAGCTTCTGCCCTATAAATTACAAACAGGGATTGGTGAGAACATTATTTGATCGTGTGAGGAAACTGTGTTCAGAAGAAAAGATTGAGGAAGAGCTATCCACGCGACAACAGTTACCCACAAAATTTCATCGACAAGTATGGGAGACGTCATGTTGAAAAAGTGAAAGGCAGCACAGTAGAGAGCCTATCTGTGGTGATTGACAATTTCTATCTCTGTATTGTTTAAATACTTACTGTTGACTGTTGATATGTTTCTTATATGAATTGCATTCTAATTCCGCTAAATACAAATTACTGATTGCTGCCCTCTCTGGGTTTTGATTAGATTCCTATAATTCCGTCATCCCGGTATATTAATATTTCCAAGTACAATAAATTACTACACTATCTTTCTGCAGCTTGCATTCAAAGGTGATGATACTGCTAGTAGAATAAGATGCAGACTGAACTCTGCCATGAAGAGGACATATCCAGCCGCCAAGCTTGTATGTGTTTATCAAACAACTAGTTGTTTGAAACAATCAAAAGTGGACGAATACCCACCTCATGTTACCTCCAACTGTGTCTACCAATTTACATGTACGTGCTAAAGCACATACACTGGAAGAACAGAGAGAAGGGTTAGTGTTCGCATCTATGAACACATACCAAAGAACTTGAGACTGAAAGGTCCGCAAGGATTAAACAGTGCTATTGCTCGTCATCTATTGGACACTGGTCATATTGTAGACTACCTGAAGTCGTTTAAAATAATCAACAAGCAAAAGAAACCTGGCTTGCTACGCTTTGCTGAAGCAATTGCCATCAAACGACTCAAACCAAATCTGTGTAAGTGGAGAGAGACAGTTGTGAATCTTGCACTGCCCTGGTGATAATAAAAAATATACAACTTTTATGAGTCACCCTTTTTCATGTTTAGAAATCTCTACTCTCTCATCTAAACATGACTCACTCTATCTTGTTCTTTTCCTTTCTATTGGCTGTTAGATAGGACGTTTTCTCTAGTTACTTAATCTACTTTTTTGTTATGCTCTTTCTAGCTAAACCTTGTTTCTATACACACATATATATACGCAACCCTGTTTTTTTGTTTCCAAGCCTAATTGTCCATTTATTCTATAAATAGTCGGTGTTTGTAACTCCTAATCGGTTAAATATTCCGGACTAATGTTACTTTTAATTCCTACCAATTACTCCTTATGGTCGTGGAAAAGTGTGTTCATATCTTTAGTGTAATTCATATTTTTTATCGTTCAGGTTGTAACCAGTTGAGGAGAATCCTCGATATAATAAAAGATGAGCTCGTATTATCATGGTACAATTGTTGTTCTTGCTTTTGTTCAAATCTATAACAGTTAGTATAAGTCACGTAGGTAGGTGTGGACTCCCAGTTGGGGTCCTCGAGACGGGACAAAAATTAATGAAGGCTTGAAACAATCAGTGATATGGCTCACACTCTTTCTAAATGACAGGCGCAGATGCATCCACTCCTTGTGACTTATAATTTCCAATGAAACTATATTATTCTTCGTGATCACTATTCTTTTTGTTGCATATCCCTGTCTACTGTCCCTCTAATGCATTTCTTCTACTTTCTTCTGTTTCTTTGTGTGCTAGATGGAGTGTGGCTGCACATCGGAGCAAAGTTCTATGTCGAAAAGAGACAGACAGACAGACAGAGAGACTGCATTCTTAGCAGTTCTCTTTAACTAGTTGAAACAACTGCGCCCAACCTCTCAACTCCTCCTCCACCTCCTCCTCATACGGTCTCATCCATGTCAGTCTTGAAAAGACACCTAACTGGTCATTTCTTATTCAAGTTCCGTTCAAGAAATGTTCCAAACATTGAGCGTGACATTATTCAACGATCTATCCTCATTTTCTTCTTCGGCATACTTTTTTGAGCAATATGTTCTTACTTAGTTCGTGTTCAGAATCATTTTTGACGGACTATCTGATCTTTATTATGGAAACTAATGACGACATTTGTTGATAAAAGTCTTCAGCTGACTGTTGACAGTGCTTTTGATGACCTGCCAAGAACAGATTGGCTTAACAATGATGTTTTCTTTATGCTGATGGAAATTTTTTCGCCTTCACGTTCCTCATTGGAACATAGGGCTTCAAGCTAGTGCCTTGGAGTTTCTGTAGCAGTGAATATTTTGCAGGATGGGGTTGCTAGCCAGCCTCATGCCTAACCTTTCCTCTTTACCAGCATTATTTCTGGTTTAGCAAGGTAAGGGAGTAGGTTGGTGGCCGGAGATCGAACCCCGGACCATGTGCATGGTCGGCGAGCGCCTTACCGCTGTGCTACAGACGCAAAAACCTGAGAGTACTGGAAAGCTGTTTCGTCTTGGTTTGGGACTCGTCAGCAGTAGGCACCCACCGGGATTTGAATCGAGGACCTTCTGGTTACAAGGCGAGCTTGTACACCATTAAGCCACTGGGACCCTGCGATTATATTTATACTACTCATAAATAGCCTGATGTCGAATATTTTAATTTCTCATGAATGTCTTTCTTCTTGTGGTTTAAAAATTTATTGGCCAACTGTTGAATTATTGTTGCCACTTACTGTGGCAATTATTGATGTCAGACTGGTGTTTGGATCTATCCAGTGCAAAGGATGCACTGGATACAGAACTCCGCCAGCTGTAACAACTTAGATTCAGGAAAAGGCAAAGCATGTGCTGATCATCGAATTGCAACTCTATGCATCATCATCACAGAACAAAGCATAGAATGGCAGTCAAACCCGTCTCTACCTCAACTTCATCGACTTCGAAAGGCCTTCGACAGACAGCGTGGACAGCGTGTGATTCGGCAACTACTTCAACACTACGGCGTACCTCAAGTCTTTGTCGACTTCATTCAACAGCTATATGGCTATATAAAAATACCGTGTCAAGTGATCCACAACGAAAAACTCAGCGAGACTTTCGAAATGCCTACAACAGTAAACAAGGCTGGCTAGCTGACTGCCTATTATCACTCACGATGATATTCTTAATTATGGAAGACTGGATTATGTGTCAGATTGTGCTTTGGAGCGAGGAGTCAGGAACACGCTAGACGATCGATAAGAAAACTTGTAGAAGATAGGGATTTCGCGTGTGTATGATATATGTCTAATGTCACAAAAACTAAAAGACTTAGGGGCAAGCAGAAACTAAAAACACCTGTCTGAAAAGGTAGCTGACAGTGAAGGCAGGACTGCAGGTGAACATATATAAGACAGAAGTGATGAATATAAGCAATTAACAGCAGTAACAATCACCACCAACTGAAGAGATCTAACAGAGGTTCCCCCTCTAACTTATCTGGGAAGCATCGTCTCAACAACAGACGGGATGGGCGAAGATGTCAAAACAAGTCAGATTGAAAAGGCGAAATACGCACGCCTTCATCAACCTGAAACAAGTTTAGAGATTTTCTGCACTCAGCATAAGGAATAAGATTCGCATCTTCAACATCAATGTCAAGTTAGTCGGTTCTTCTATACGGGTCAGAAACTTGCACTGCATGTCAGTCACGAAGAGGATTTCCAACAGACCAGTAGAGACTGACATCAACAGCTGCCACCTTCGCTGGCTGGCTGGCTCCATACTAAAGATCGATGGCAAGAAAGAATTACTAACAAGAAATTCTGGCTGCTTGGAACAAACCAACAGACTAAGGCCGATCACTCAACAAATATATAGAAGTAAGTGAAGATGGATCGTGCACACATTTAGGAGGCAGTCGAAATACATCACGCCCAATACAGGTTGTCAATGATTGTGAACATTGAACATCTGTTCATTGGCCTTCGTCGCATTGGCGGGCAACTTGAAGTCGCGTATGATTCAATCGTGTACAAGTTAGAAGAAGACGAAAGAATACGAATAAAAGTACAATACATTCCTTGTAAAAATATTTGTTTAAAGACTTAGTACAGAGTATCGATTTTAACTATCGAAGAATAAAATTTCTTGTCATTCATTGTGTTTTGGAAGTAAAATCAATATTCGACTACTTAGTCGTTATCGATTTGGAGCGTCTTCGGAAATAAAAGGAATTTAGGATTTGAATCCAAAACGAAAGCGGCCAGTGGGTTGTCGGTGTGAGGGTGAGAAAGGGATGACAGAGTTTGGGCAATCGTATGGTTAACCAGCTGATAAAAAAGATTACAGGAAATAGAACAAAGTGGAGATGCATTGCTGAAGCTCCATGTTCCACTGGGAACTCGAGGGAATAGTGATAAGCATAAATAATAATAATAATTATTTTTTGGATCTATTTACTTGTCTCTTTGTTTGAGATCAGAGCCTGAACAGTCCATCTCTAATGATCCTGTTTATTCTGAGGTCAACATGGTTTCACTCCCTCTTCATACACTCTCTTTAATGGCTTTGCATTACCTAGACAAGATCGGTTTTGGTTACAGGATTTCATCATGAGCTGACAATGGTTAGAGAACCATTGGAAAACCTGAGAGTACTGGACAGCTGCTTCCTATGTCCTGGTTTGGGACTCTTCATCAGTACGCACCCACCCGGGATAGAATCCAGGAGCCACTGGTTACAAGGCGAGCTCGTATACCATTAAGCCCTTGGGACCCAACCCGCTCCAATGGCTAGTCCGTGGATTCTCACTTCTGCCGATTCACGATATTGCGCAACCACTAGTCAATGTCTTCGGTGAGTATGTGCCTTCACACCGACCTGCTGCACCCTACTGGTCACAACTTCCCACTAGAACCCTAAGTAACTACCTACCTGAATAAGGCCAGTCACCAGTAAGCATCTCATTTATATTCAAGTATTAGTTTCTAGGGATTTAGTTGATTGGTTACAGGATTTCATTATGAGTTGAAACCGGTTAGAGAACCATTCGAAGTACTTGGAATATATATATATTGGTAAATGTGAAGTTAATTGATCGGACTTCAGTGGGTGCGTACCGCTGAAGAGTCTCTAACTAAGACAGAGGAAGCAGCTGCTCAGTACTCCCAGGTTTTTCAGTGGTTCTTTAACCATTGTCAGCTGATGATGAAATCCTATAACCAAGCAACCGAATCCCTACAAACCAATACTTGAAGATCGGTATTCTTCCACGAAGAAATCCGACAGTGGTGGGATGGGTGGCAACTTTCATTCACTCATTCATTTTCGGTAGTCAAATTCAAAAGAATATACCTGAAGTTAAAAAATTGATTGATGATGACAGTGGAATCCAGCCAGTATGTGCATTTCATCCTATTTTGAAACTCGTCGTCATCTGGATGTACTTGTATTCTTCAGTGAGTGATGATATTCCCATCAAGGCTCAAACCCAATGGACATAGTTTCAAACGCTTTGGTGTTTTTTCCAGACATCGTGAAAGTATGCGCACAATAGACATAGCACTTTGGTTCAATCAATTGACGGGAAAATTCGAAAACTGAATTGAGTAATCAACCAATATACGTTCGAATTCTCGAGGGACTATATTGATTGTATTACTGTGAAACGTATCATGAACACCTGTGAATATCTATAAATAGATTTTTGTTTCAAACATATTTAGATAAAGCAATAAGAAGACGTAATTTGTCTCAATCTTGTAATGTGCATATGTGCGTACAACACATTTGGAAAAATCTGATCAAACACACATGGAATTGTCATAGGAATTATTATTATTGTATTATTGCTCCCTTGGGTTCCTAGTGAAACACACGGCTCTAACTCCACGTCTCCATTTACATCTGTCTTACTTATGCTGCACTTTTCACCTCCATCCATGTGAGTCCATATTCTTTCAACTCCCCTTCACACGATCTCCTCCATGTCACCCTTGCACTGACGTCCCACCCGCCGCTTTCCTTTCGGTGTTCCACTCGAGCAATGGCTTGACGCTTCGCGATGTCACCCAGTGGTCTCCTCAGCGAGTGTCCAAACCATCTCCACTTTCTCCTGCATATTTGTTGGTTGGCGATTGGTTCTTGTTTCGTTTTTTTGTTCCCATAGTTTCTTCTCGTTGGTGATTCTTTCCGACCTGGCCATCTGATTGATCTTCAGTATAGATCCACCGAAGACAGTTGTTGTTGATGGAGGTCTGCAACAGGCTGTTGGAAATATTCTTTGTGACCCGCCCCTCCCGCCAAGTTTCTGATCCGTCCTGTATAGAACTGACTGACTTTACGTTTGTATTGAAAATCCGACTGAATTTTGTTGTTGATTCTGGCTGAGTGACGAAGATTTCCAGATTGGTTGTTTCAGGTTGATTGATGAATGTGCTTCTCGCCTGCCTGCCTTCCCGATTCTCACTCGATTTGACATCCTCGTCTGTTCCGATCACCTGTAGTTGAGACAATGCTCACTACCTAGATAAGATAAGTGAATGAAGTAACCTCTTTCAAATCCCTCCTGTTGATGGTGATTGACGTTGGATGTTGTAGCTGCTGTTGTTGGTTGGTTGGTTGGTTATTTTCATCACCTCCGTCTTGTCTATGTTCACCTGGAATCCTGTCTTCACAGGCTGATTCTCCGACCAGTTTGTCGGTTTTCGCTTGTAAGTCTTCGATTTTGTGACAGTGACATCAAACATATATCATCGCTGCTCGAAATCCAGGTCTTCTAGGTTCTTCACGTCGGTCAGTCCAGGATACCCCTCGCTGTCTTCTCGTTTCCCACTCACTGTCTGACGCATAATCCAGTCAGTCCACCACAATTAGGAATATCATTGGTGATAATAAGCCAGCACCCTTGTCTGACTCCTGTGTTTACTCCGAACGCCTCGTTGAGTTTTCCGTTGTGGGTCACTTGGCATGTGCCGCCGTTGTCGTACAGCTGTTGAATAAGGTTGATGAATATTCGGGTACACCGTAGTACTCGAGTAGCTTCCAAATTACTTCACGGTCAACGCTGTCGAAGGCCTTCTCAAAGTCTATAAATTTGAGGTAGAGGTTTGATCGCCATTCCATGCTTTGTCCCGTGATGATGATGCGTAGAGTTGCAATTTGGTCAGTACATGATTCGCCTGACTTTCCTGAATCCAGCTTGTTCTGGTTGGAGTTCTGTCTCCAGTGCGTTCTTTAATCTCTCCAGGATGATGCGACTCAGGATTTTACTTGACGTCGATAGTAGCATGACTCCTCGCCAGTTCTTGCAGAGTGAGTTGTAAGTCGGCCTTCTTTGGTAGTTTCACGAGTTAACCTTTCCTCCAGTCAGTAGGCTCCTTTCCCTCCTTCCAGACCTTTTGCAATAATGGAGTCAGCATGTCTGCTGTCGTCTCTGGGTCCGCTTTCAGTGCTTCAGGGGGTATTCCATCTGGTCCGGCTGCTTTCTTAGCTTTCAGAAGCTTGATTGCATTCAAAACTTCAGCTCTCAAGACTTCATAGGAATACACATATGTAAGTAATAAAGAGCTAAGAGGTGACAAATAGATAAGTTAGGTCATGTTTAAAAGATATATTCAAAGTCAAAATTACAATGAAGACCACTAAACCAATTAACACAGGTAATAGTACATCTGCCCTGGCTAGTATCAAAACAAAGTTTACCAAGGAAAGTGGTTTAGTGTGATGATGAATTATTGATTTGAACGCATAAAGGTGGTTTTAACTTTCTGATTGTGGGCCTATCCTAAAGTTTGTGGAATCCTCAGTTAACAATCAGAAAGTTAAAACCACCTTTATGCGTTCAAAGCAATAATTCATCATCACACTAAACCACTTTCCTTGATAAACTTTGTTTTGATACTAGCCAGGGCAGATGTACTATTACCTGTGTTATTTGGTTTAGTGGTTTTCATTGTTATTTTGACTTTTTTTAAGATAAGATAAGCTTTATTCCAAAACAGTACTTCTGATACAGAGTGGAATTCTGAGCATTTTACTTCAATATTGCATCCAGTTAGTACATTAATAATAAATATAGTTCTACATAGATTAAGGTTATCTCAGTCAGTTTTGACAACAACATATTAGCATGTCGGTAGCAAAGCCAAAATTGAACAGAGTGTTTGAAGATGTTAGAAAAGTAGATACTACTAGCATACTTACTGGCGTAAGCGATAGCAAAATGGTCGAGATATACAGAGTGTGAAAGAACGAACAAGAATGTTTTAAGTAGAGTTTGTAAGGAAGAGAGAAACAAAACAGCACATAACAAAAATAAATACAGAAAGAGAAAAAAAAGGTAGAGAGAAAACTTTGTATCTGTAAATGATGTGAGTTGGAAAGACGAGATCCATTTGTTCCACTGACTATTTAATAAGTTAAAGGTTTCACGCCTAATGCTTTCTTTATCGCACAGAACTCGAGCTAGGTAGGGTATGGATGAGTTTTTGTACTTGCTAGTGCGGGCATATAGTTTCCTATATAGACTTTGAATATATCTTTTAAACTTGACCTAACTTATATATTTCTCATCTCTTACCTCTTTATTATTTCCATGTATGTATATTCCTATGATAAGTCCGTGTGTGGTGGAACAGATTGTTCGAAATTTGTTGCGCAAATGCAAAATCACACGATTCAGACAAATCCCATCTTCTTATTGCTTTATCCTTGATTGTATCTTCTAGAATCTATCTAATTTTGTAGACGAGTTTCCAGTTTTTGCTACTGCCTGTTTCGGGAACTCTCTATCTGTCTATCTATCTATTTATCCATTCATCAGCAGTGAATTTAGTGTTTACAAATGATGCTCCTGGAATTGATGAAGCACTCAAATTTATCCGAATATTAAACTCCATGCATTGCTTATTTATTTTACTTGTGAACGACTCCTCTATCACGAGCCCAAGCCAAAAGGCCACGCCATAGGAGGGTTGGCTATCCGAAGACAGCCAAAGGCATCTCCTCTTGTCATTCCAGAACATCTTTCTCAGGGACATATACGCACTGGAGCCAGCCCATTCCTGACTCATGGACCGAGATCCCGTCCTTCAAGCCACAGCTCACATCGCAAGAGACCTCTCAGATCGGCCTCAGCAACGACTGCCCTGCCGCAGCCACCTGTTAACCAGTTGCTATTGGCCCCGATCCTCTCATCAAAAGTCCACAGATCTTGACATCGCCGACGTCTCGTACGCCACATAAAAAGCCTAAGGACGACACTGTTGCTTCATCAAGACTGAGTAACCAGACACAGATGTTGTCTCACGCCGCGACTGATCTTCGCTGGAGCTCGGTTTGCCCGCCGATAAGCCCCACCCAGCGGTCGCATATAACTACGTCTCTGTCCCGCCATTACCCATGCCCGGTTGAGTTTCTTCACGTTGACACTCAGAGCACTGGGCGGAACGCTATGACGAGGCATTTACCTTAAGAAAGTCATAGTTACTACCACCCAAACTCTGGTCATTGCCTAACATATACATGGCTAGTCATATATACGCAAGTGTCCACTCCTACTTTTTAAAGTCAATTCAACAGAGATTTTACTCATTGAACAATATACATTACTTCAGAGAATTTCATCATGAACTGACGTCGGTTACAGGACCATTAGAAGGTCTGCAGGAAGTATTGGACAGCTCTTTCAACCGCCCATTTTGGAACTCTTCACAGTACGCATTCACCATAAGGGTTTCAACCAAAGACCTTCTGGTTAAAAAGGTGAGCAAGCTTGTGGATCATTAAGCTACTGGGACAAGATCCAATGACCAGTCTATGAATTCTAGCTTCTGTCTGTTGACGATATGATGCACTCAAAAGCGAATGTCGTCGCTGGCGAGTATTCGTCCTTTAACCCACTGGTCATGACTTCTCACTAGAACCTACCTGAATAGGACCATTAACTAATGAGCATCACACTGATATTCAAGTGTTGGTTTGTACCCGGTGAGTGTGTACTGACGAAAAGTCTTCAGCTAGACAGACGAACCAGTTGTCCAGTACTCCCTAAGGCTGTTTTCCAAATGGTTCTCTAACCGATGTCAGCTCATGATGAAATACGGTAACCAATCAGTTGCAATATATGTGAAGGCTGTCTCTCTCTCTCTCTCTCTCTCTATATATATATATATATATATATATATATATATATATATCGGCAGAAGTTGGAATTAATGGACAGACCAGTAAATTGTATTCCATAGGCTGAATGATCTACAAGTTCGCCTGATAGCCAAAAAGTTATGTATTTGAACGTGATTGGGTGCTTTCCAAAGAAGAGTCTGAGATAACTGGATGAGACAGATATCCAGTATTCCATTGCAGTTCCATTGTGGGCTGTTCAAATGACCCAGTAGTTTATTAGTCTGGTGAAGCGCAAACTCTTTGTGAAAAGCATCAAGACAGGTCCATTAAAGCGTAGTATAGACCATTTACGACGTATTCATTATTTGTGATAACAGTAATGATCCAAATGTACTGCTGCGGACATTTAATTGTTGCCATCTAGCAACAAAATTTCACTCTTGAAATGGAAAACGAATTGAAAATTCCTCTTCTTGATGTGGAAGTAACATAAAGAACTGATGGAATCTAAAGAAGATTGATCCATGAAAAGACTACTTGAAATTGTCAACTGAGAAGCTTCTACAAGTGGGATTTGATTAAATCCTTGGCCACTCGCATCCAACACAGTTGTCGTTCCGATGTTCTAGAAACAGAATTAGATATTCTGAGAGAAATCTTCATCCGAAATGGATACCCATCAAGATTTATTGATAAAAATAGCAAACAAAGAATTTGAAGAAATGAAACTTCACCTGCACCGAAAAAAAGAAACTCTACATGAACTTGGATTTCAAAGGAGATTTAAAAAAAAACGATATTCTTAAGAGAAGAATCACATCATTTCTGAGAAGAACATTATTCGCAGCAACACTAAGAATACAGTGTACTCCATTTGCCCAATGATCGACAGAAGCCTAGAGCGCAAGATCTTGCACCTGACCGATAGTATATGCATGTATCAGTTCACCAGCTGCTGTGAAGCCCGGTACATTAGTCGTTCGACGTGCACCATGCCCAAGAGGATTCATGAATACTATCCATCATGGTTGCGAAAAGGCAATAGTGGTGAGCTAAGTGAACACCCGGCTAACACTGATCATTCTATCTCAGCAGACGCCTCCTGCTTCATTGTGAATTAAAGAGTCAAGAGTAACCTACAAAAGGTAATACGGTTTCATCTTCTTTGTCTAGCTAAAGCTCTGGTCATTCACATAGAAAAAATGGGGCTATGCATACAAAAGAGAATTAATCAACCCCATCTACTGTCATGGTAACAACTTTGTTGGTTTTTGGTGACTTAATTTTCAAAAGAATGGATACTGAAGAAAGAGTACCCTTTTCGACAACTTCTTCTTCGTCAGGCTCTACAGTTATACATATACATTATGGTGAATGAATGAATGAATTAGTGTTATGAACAACATTAATGTTGCTCATGGAAAATTCCCATTGTAACATTTAGAAAATCAAAACAAGTGATTCAGCGAAGAGACTCTTTTCAACGAATTTATCATCAAGCTGTACAGTCGTATATATATGGTTTTTTCCAGAAGTTATATCCGGTGAGGGAATGGAATCATATGTGTGAATGCATAAAATAATAATAATAATGATATGAAGTTCAATTAAAACTAAAATGTTTGTGATTATAATCGTAGTTAAATGTCAAGTGGCAAAGTAGATTAATGTCATATATAGAATAATTCATAGGAGGGATAGAACTTGAAAAAGGATGTGCAATTATAGGATTAGTAGACAAATCGAATTAAACAATAAAAACGTTACGTAATATTGTGTGAAATTTAATAGCATAGAATTTATCGTTTTAAAAAACAATTGATTTAGAATGAGGAGTGGAACAAGTGAAATAATACCGGGGACAGTTCAAAGTGAGAATAGTAATAATAACAATTGACTTAATAAGGAAAAGTATACAAATTGAATAGACAAAATGAAAAATAGGTAGAGCTAAAATATGATTGGGGATCGAATCAATAATATTGATAGATTACAACTCAATAGCATCGGCATAACAATAAAGTGAATATCAGACAGAGAAATTAGGAAGGATAATATTAGAAATTCATGTATGAATTTATAGTCTCTACTGACAACCGGCCAGGGTAGTAGTAATGACTGGCTGGAATTGCTGCTTTTGAACACAGAGCACTGTTTGTTTGAGGCGAATTGTCGTACAGCTGTTGCATAAGGTTGATGAATATTTCGGGTACACCGTATTACTCGAGTAATTTCCAAATTACTTCACGGTCAACGCTGTCGAAGGCCTTCTCAAAGTCTTTAAGATTAAGGTAGAGGTTTGATTGCCATTCCATGCTTTGTCTCGTGATGATGATGCGTAGAGTTGCAATTCGGTCAGAACATGAATTGTCTGACTTTCCTGAATCCAGGTAACCTTTCCTCCAGTCAGTAGGCTCCTTTCCCTCCTTCCAGACCTTTTGCAATAATGGAGTCAGCATGTCTGCTGTCGTCTCTGGGTCCGCTTTCAGTGCTTCAGGGGGTATTCCATCTGGTCCAGCTGCTTTCTCAGCTTTCAGAAGCTTGATTGTGTTCAAGACTTCAGCTCTCGTTGGAGGATTGGTGTCAGCTTGCAGTTGTGTGCGCGCTGTTGTTGGTATTTCTGGACGAGTTGCAGGTGATGTCCGTTTAAGAGTCCTTTGAAGTGATCCGCCCATTGTTTAATCTGTTTTTCTTCCTTGGTGATTGGGTTTCCTTTGGCTGTCTTCTATAGGTTTCGCTTGTGTTGATCTATTCCCGGATAGAGATTCAGTTATCTGATATAATGTCCTCAGGTGTCTTTTGCCTGCTGCCTTCTCAGCTTCAGTGGCCAGGTTGTCGTAGAATCGTCTTTTGTCCTTCCTAGCACTCTCTTTCACTTCTTTGTCCAGTGCACAGCTGTGTAAGTTGAGCTCAGCGTCTCCTTCTCCTGTCCGTCCTTGCATTGAATCATTTTCCCTTTCACTATTCTCCTCTCTTCTATTAATTTCCAAGTGTCCGTTGAGAGCCATTCCTTGTCTTGTCTCTTCTTTCTTCCTAGAACCGTTGAACACGTTTCGTTGAGAATCGCCTTCAGAGACTTCCAATGTTCTTCCATGCATGATTCTTCAGTGATGTCGCGTAGTGTTTCCTGCCTTGCTCTGACAGTTGCAGTGAAAGTGTCTTTTGTGGTTGTATCCTTCAGTAATTGAGTGTTGAACTTGCATTGTGGTCTATCTCCAGCTATCCTCGAGGCTGGTTTCATCGAAAGAAGGCAGGCACATCGGCTGACTGGCTTCCCGAAGGCTAGCTTTCACCAGCCTGCGTCATTTCACTCCCCCGATTCCAGCGAAAAGTAATGCTATTGCTTATGTTTTTAGAACTTTTGATATATTTATTCGTTGAAGTTTCTGTAGCGATTTGGTTGTTTTACGGGGGTGGAGTTGCTAGCACCACGCCCCAAGCCTCCCTCTTTACCCGGGCATGGGACCGGCTAGAAAACTAGTAAGCTAGTAGCCTAGCAAGCTAGTATCTGGCGAGGGATTGAATATGTAGAAATAGTAAAACGACAAAATATGTACGGAGTTCGGTTATGAAAATATGGTAGTGTAAACAGGGATTAAGAAAAACTAAAAATAACATGAATAAACCGGAAGTTTAGATAAGAAAGGCGATGGATGGTCATAATTAAAAGAATTACCTGTTTATGATGGCCATGTCAGGGAGAGGGGTTGGACGTATTTCTTTTGTATACAAAGCGTGGGTTTGAGCTTTTGTATAGCTAGCGCTTCGGCTATGCCTAGATATCTTGATTTCACTGAGCTGAGTACGTTGGCCGTACCATGCGCCGACCGCTGGCAGGCTGGGTAGTGTTCACGAGCGTGTTTCTCAAGTCGGCGCATGGTACGGCCAACGTACTCAGCTCAGTGAAATCAAGATATCTAGGCATAGCCGAAGCGCTAGCTATACAAAAGCTCAAACCCACGCTTTGTATACAAAAGAAATACGTCCAACCCCTCTCCCTGCCATGGCCATCATAAACAGGTAATTCTTTTAGTAATGACCATCCCATCGCCTTTCTTATCTAAACTTCCGGTTTATTCATGTTATTTTTAGTTTTTCTTAATCCCTGTTTACACTACCATATTTTCATAACCGAACTCCGTACATATTTTGTCGTTTTACTATTTCTACATATTCAATCCCTCGCCAGATACTAGCTTGCTAGGCTACTAGCTTACTAGTTTTCTCGCCGGTCCCAAGCCCGGGTAAAGAGGGAGGGTTGGGGCGTGGTGCTAGCAACTCCACCCCTGTAAAACAACCAAATCGCTACAGAAACTTCAACGAATAAATATATTAAAAATTCTAAAAACATAAGCAATAGCCTTACTTTTCGCTGGAATCGGGGAAGTGAAATGACGCAGGCTGGTGAAAGCTAGCCTTCGGGAAGCCAGTCAGCCGATGTGCCTTCTTTCGATGAAAGCAAAAGTAAGGATGGGTACCTGGAATGTTCGTACAATGTACGAAACTGGAAAGGCTGCCCAGATAGCCGCTGAAATGAGAAGGTACAGAATAGAAGTGTTGGGAATCTGCGAAAGCAGATGGAACGGAACTGGAAGGTGCCAACTACCTACTGGAGAGACAGTAATCTATTCCGGCCACCCAGAGGACAACCATGAGCACACCGAGGGAGTGGCCATCATGATGTCACCAACAGCAACCAAAGCTCTCATGCAGTGGGAACCAATCTCCTCCAGGATAATGACAGCCAGGTTCAACTCAAAAGGAAGGAAAGTTACAGTCATTCAATGCTATGCGCCTACAAACGTCTCAGAACAAGAGAAGAAGGAGGCGTTCTACAGACAACTACAAGCAATAATGGACAACCGATATCAAAATCCTGATGGGCGACATGAATGCGAAGCTGGGAGGAGACAACACAGGAAGAGAACTCACCATGGGTCGTGAGGCCCTCGGCGAAATGAACGACAATGGTGAACTCTTCTCAGACTTCTGCGCCTTCAATGATTTGGTGATTGGTGGTAGTGTGTTCAAACACAAGGATATACACAAGACGACATGGATTTCACCAGATGGAAACACCAAGAACCAAATAGACTTCATCTCAATTTCAAGAAAGTGGAGACGGAGCCTACTGGACACAAGGTCAAGGAGAGGAGCAGATGTGGGTTCAGACCACTATCTAGTAGAAGGGACTTTCAAGGTGAAACTAAAAGCCTCGAGGATAGCTGGGGATAGGCCACAATGCAAGTTCAACACTCAATTACTGAAGGACACAACCACAAAAGACACTTTCACTGCAACTGTCAGAGCAAAGCAGGAAACACTACGCGACATCACTGAAGAATCATGCGTGGAAGAACATTGGAAGTCTCTGAAGGCGATTCTCAACGAAACGTGTTCAACGGTTCTAGGAAGAAAGAAGAGACAAGACAAGGAATGGCTCTCAACGGACACTTGGAAATTAATAGAAGAGAGGAGAATGGTGAAAGAGAAAATGATTCAATGCAAGGACGGACAGGAGAAGGAGACGCTGAGCTCAACTTACACAGCACTGGACAAAGAAGTGAAGAAGAGTGCTAGGAAGGACAAAAGACGATTCTACGACAACCTGGCCACTGAAGCTGAGAAGGCAGCAGGCAAAAGGGACCTGAGGACACTATATCAGATAACCAAATCTCTATCCGGGAAGAGATCAACACAAGCGAAACCTATAAAAGACAGCCAAGGGAACCCAATTACCAAGGAAGAAAAACAGATTAAACAATGGGCGGATCACTTCAAAGGACTCTTGAACCGACCATCACCTGCAACCCGTCCAGAAATACCAACAACAGCGCGCACACAACTGCAAGTTGACACCAATCCTCCAACGAGAGCTGATAAATTTGGTCTTAAGTATTGTTGTAATGACAGAAGACGAGAGTTAAGCAAAAGCTTTGGTCTGTGTATACAGTTCAAAGACAGAACATCTGGCCAATTCAGGACATTCAGCACCTTTCGAAAAATCCTTCGAAATAATATTCAAGATTCAATCAAACCTATCAAAGGGAATGAAATCAAGACATCTGGGCATAGTCGAGCGCTAGCTATACAAAAGCTCAAACCCACGCTTTGTATAAAAAAGAAATACGTCCAACTCCTGTCCCTGACATGGCCATCATAAACAGGTAATTCTTTTAATTATGACCATCCCATCGCCTTTCTTATCCAAACTTCCTGTTTATTCATGTTATTTTAAGTTTTTCTTAATCCCTGTTTACACTATCGTATTTTCATACCCGAACTTCCTGTTTATTTTGTCATTTTACTATTTCTACATATTTAATCCCTGATTGCACCAACAATTATTCATCACATTAGTTTTTATCCAAACATCCTGTCTGTCTATTTTTGTTATTTCTACATTTCTAACTCCTAATTGCACAATGTCAATCTTCTTAGCTATCATGATGCTACTTTGTTTGTTTTATCCATCCCCCTGTTTCTTATGGCATTCTAATTCCTAATTTTAATTTCGATTAACTTTTATTCATTTGACCCTTGATCGGATATTATTCTGGAACTTTCCCATCTATTTGATATAAATACACAAATGCACAGCCTAGATGATGACTTCATGGAAAAGAAAATTTTCTTCGCTGCAATTGTCTTCTTAATAACAGTACGTCAATGCTCTCCTCCGAAACCAGAGTCATAAGAAAAAACAAGAACAAAGCTTAGCCTTGAGGAACTCACAAACCAATCACAGCAGAATTAGCGTGTGAAAATTTTATTTTGCAGATATATATGGCTTTACTTTCTGAGAAACGGTCTTAAGTAATACAGAATAACCTTGTGCGAGAAACAACCAATCAGAAGACGTTTCTCTACTAACAATAAGCTACATAAAAATCTATGAAAATCTGTTGATTTTCTGAATAAACTATCTTTTGCTTAACTCTTGTCTTCTGTCATTACAACAATACTTAAGACCAAATTTATCAGCTAATAAAAAGTTAGTCACTTGACAAGAAATTTTGAATTCCAAGTCAATAAAAATCACCAATAGGGACATAAATTGACAACCAATCATGACAATGGTTATCACATTCACGGAGAATCCGAATAAGCTCATTTCATTCTGAAACCTGCGCTGAAGTGATGTTTTCTACAAGGGGAAGGGAGGTTGGATATTAAATCTTCCCAATTAAATTACCAACAAGCTCAGAGATCATCACTAAATCAAAAGTATCCATGTGAGCCACAGATCTTTTTCATTATTCTATGATATTTGAAATAAACTTATCTAATAGGGAATTGGGAGTCAGAGTTCAATCCAGCTTATTCTGCTGTAGCGGTAAATAATTCCCCAAAATTATTGACCACAGCAATCACTCATTGGATGCTGACCACCACTGTTTAAGTCGACTTGTTTAGCTGAAGGCTTCCGGCCAAGCATCCCCGCCATTTGGTACCCCGTCGTGTCACGTGTACGATCACTAGCTAGTTAAGCGTTCGTCTGACGGCTTGTTTTGGTCCCAGAATATATTACGAAGTTTGGACGATCAATTATTGGCTTTTGCTTTGTCTTTGGTACGCGAGAATAAATTAATTAGAAGTTGCTGAACGAGATATCCACCAACCTCTAAACTGCTTACTCTCTGAGAGCTGAGTTAGGCAGATGAAGTATACAGTACTGATGATCTAGACCCCTGAAGAACGAAACGAAATAGCAATCCGTTGATTATTATTATTGTTACCTTGGGTTCCTTAGCACATCTCCCGCTTCACTTAGTCACGTGATTTTAATAGGATAACAGCACATCATATTTATATATGTACATATATTTCTTATTATTATTATTGTTACCTTGGGTTCCTAGTGGAACATACGGCTTCAACTGCACGCCTCACGCCACTTGCTTCTGTCTTCCTTCTGCTGTACTTTTGACCTCCATCCATCTTAGTCCATACTCTTTCAACTCCTCTTCACACGATCTCCTCCATGTCACCCACCCTTGCACTGACGTCCCACCCGCCGCTTCCGTTTCCATCTGGTTCCACTCTAGCAATGGCCTGACGCGTGCGCGATGTCACTCAGTGGCCTCCTTAGCAAAATAGAGTGTCCAATCCGTCTCCACTTTCTCCTGCATATTTGTTGGTTGGCGATTACTTCTTGTTTCGCTTGTTTGTTCCCAGAGTTTCTTGTTGGTGATTCTTCCTGGCCCGGGCATCTGGTCTTCAGTATAGATCCACCGAAGACAGTTGTTGTTGATAAAGGTCTGCAACAGGCTGTTGGAAATATTCTTTATGATCCGCCCCTCCTGCCGAGATTCTGATCCGTCCTGTATAGAACTGACTGACTTTACGTTTGTATTGAAAATACGACCGAATTTTGTTGTTGATTCTGGCTGAGTGATGAAGTATCAGTTGGCTGATTGAATCGCTTCAATCTGTCTAGTAAGTACTACTAGCGTGGAAACAGAATTCAAGACATGGAAATCAAAGTATCTTTCTCATTAATCAAACCTCTGTTTATATTAGTAACCAATCACCGCTGAGTGTGTGATTTTGACTTACATCAAACAACATGAAATAGAATGTTTAAATATACATGTAGTATTCTGTTACTAACGCATAATTGATCTAAGGAAATATGTGAGAATAATATTCCGTTGGCACACATTACCCGTATTACACTACCACAATCGTCTCCCAGTAGAGTACTTTCAACTGAAACCGGTTGAATCTTCGTGATGCTGGCGGCTTTGTTAGCTTGTCTTGCTGTATCCATTTTCGAAGATCGCTGACGTTCACCCGCTCCTCTTTGTTTGCATTTTTGATCGTATATACGTGACTCCGTCTTACAGTGATTATGTATCGTTATTCCCACTTTAGAAGCAGTTTACATAACCCTGGCTCGTATTCTCTGGTGTTTCGTCTTACACTATCATATACTGCTGTCGTCTGACCTTCCAGCAGCGATCCAAGTAACAGCTGAAGGATCTTGAACGTTACTGAAATCAACAACAGCCTCGAAGTTCTACCCGAAGATCCATATGTCTCCATTAAAAATTGCAGAGAATAGGCTTTCCATTTCTTGACAGGCATCGACATCAAATGTAACAACAGATAGCAAGACATGGAAGTTAAGGTATATTTTCAAGTGATCAAACATCTATTTAAATATGTACAGCTGTATATTCTTTAACCAACAATCATCATTGGGTGTGTGATTTCAGTTTACATTTGATAAAATCAAATAGAATGTTCAAATTATTATTATTGTTCCCTTGGGTTTCTAGTGGAACATACGGCTTCAACTCCACGTCTCACGCCACTTGCTTCTATCTCCCTTCTGCTGTACTTTTCACCTGAATCCATGCTAGTTCATACTCTTTCAACTCCTCTGTCTTCACACGATCACCTCCATGTCACCCTTGGACGTCCCTCACGCCGCTTCCCTTTCGACCTGATTCCACTTGAGCAATGGCCCGACGCGCGCGTGATGTCACCTATTGGCCTGTCTACTTAGCGAGCTATTGTCCAATCCATCCATCTCCACTTTCTCCTGCATATTTGTCGGGTGGTTGGTTCTTGTTTCGCTTGTTCCCATAGTTTCTTTTTGGTGATTCTTTCCGGCCCGTCCATCTGATCTTCAATATAAAGCGTAGATGGTTGTTGGTAAAGGTCCGCAATAGCCCGTCAAGTTTCTGATCCATTTCGTATAGAAGAACGGACTGACTTGACGTTAATATTGAAAATCCTTCTGAATTTTGATGTTGATTCTGGCTGAGTGACGAAGATTTCCAGATTGGTTGTTTCAAGTTGATTGATGAATGTGTTTCTCGCCTTCCCGATTCTGGATTTATCGTATTCTCTTACTGATGCTCTATTAGACTATCTGATAATTTTAATATTCCGTCTGTATCACACCACTACACTGGTAAAAAACAACTACTTATTTATCCCAGCCTATCAGTAATATGTAGTCTTATGGAAAAAAATATTTCCATCGTATCAATTGATTAATTCAATTATTAATTCATTAATAAATTATCATTGTAATATTATCTTAAAATCAACAATATAAAAATTCCTTCCATTTTCTTTTTTTCATTGTTGTAAATTTTTCGAAATATTTTACGTAAAACTGAGTAAAAAATATTTAAAATTAAAAAAAACTCAAATCATCCCTGACATCATCATCATCAGCAGCAGCGGCAGCAGGAGCAACGTATGACGACTGGTGGATGTCTGACTATTTTTTTTTACATTCCCGAGTATTTTTTTAAAGATTACACAGGAAAGATATGTGTACAACATATCTAAAGTGAGCGTGAAGACTACACGTGTTCTATGCCCAGATTTTGCCATGAAAGTGGGGCCTTCACTGACGACACTGATGTTCAAAGCGATAAGCTTTTCATCGATGAATGAATGAATAAATGAAAGAGGGAATGAATGAGAGAATGAGTTGACATTCAATTTATCAGAGAAATAAATAATTAGACAGATATTTTTGTAAAAATAAGAAGTTTCCATTCTATTTTTTAAGTGAATTTTTCGACATACCTGTCTATCAATCTATTATTGAAATATAAAATAAAATGCATAACAATTACTTAATTATATCAAAAAAAGTACATACTAATGATTAATCATATTTTGAAATAGGTCAAGTACACATTCTATATGCAATTGATAGTGTTCTCTGAGCTCCTTGGTTTAATTGCGGAGCTTTCATCGTCTTTCTGGACGACAACTATACTAGCAACAATCTAATTACTCACAAAAGAAACTGTGTGCAGACATTGTTTAGAAGAATTCAAACACATTGTAGCACACCAGAGTTGAAAAGAATGGAAGAAAGATACTTACAAACGGTGTTCAAGAAGAATGGTTATCCAAAAAATTTCATCAAAAAGTGTTTAAAATCGAATGAAATCACCAACAAAGAACCATCACCAAAGACCAAAAAGCAATTCATCCTACCATATATCAGAAACATCTCTGAAATAACGGCTAGAATAATGAAACCGTTTGATATAGATGTAGCACACAAACCAGCTGAATCGCTTAATTCCATCTTATGCAAACCAAAAGATCCGATAGAAAAGGGAGATAAAATTAACACCATTTACAAAATAAATTGTATGAACTGTAACAAACATTACATCGGCCAAAGTGGGCGTCCCCTTCGAATAAGAATCCAGGAACACAAATCAGCCGTGAAAAGACATGATATAAATTCTTTAGTATCAATACATTCAGACGATCATGGACATCAATTTGATTGGGATAATGTCAAAATCTTAAACAGAGGAAACACCAAAAGTGCAGTCAGGGAATTCTTAGAAGCCTGGTACTCAAATGAAAACGCAATTAATAAACACGTTAATATAGATGAAATATACCAACTAATAAGAAGTAAATCAGGTGATCAGAAAGTTTAAAATCCCAATCAATAGAAAACGGTCAATAAATATCTAAAGATGGTTACCGGGAGACTCATGAAGAAATTTAAATCATTTCACTTTATCCTAAATACTGCGCTGGAGATGTTGTCCAGAAAGACGATGAAAGCTCCGCAATTAAACCAAGGAGCTCAGAGAACACTATCAACTGCAAATCATCCACCTGACTTACAAATCTTTTCTATTACACATTCTATATGTCGTATCTCTCTACCTCACATCTCAAACAATTTCGATCCTTCCACCAAAGATTAAAGGATCAAATTCCGTGGACTCTACTTCAAACTGTATCTATAATAATAATATCTTTCTTAGTGTTGGTTTCTTGGGATTTGATTGGTTACAGGATTTCATTATGAGCTGACATCAGTTAGAGAATTATTGGAAAACCACCTGAGAGTAGTGAACAGCTGTTTCGTCCTGGCTTGGGATTCTTCGGTAGGCGTCGCGCTGTGTTGTGAATTGGCAGAGGTTAGAATTCATGCATTGGCCATTGGATCGCGTCCCAGTGGCTTAATGGTATACGAGCTCACTGGTCTTGTAACCAGAAGGTCCTCGGTTCAAATCCCGCGGTGTGAGTGTGTACTGCTGAAGAGTCTCAACTTAGGTGGACGAAACGGTTGTCCAGTACTCCTTGGCAGGTTTTCCAATGGTTCTCTAACTAACGTCAGCTAATGATGAAATCCAATAATATCTTTATTCTGGACAGTATTTATGAAATGTACACAAATTTCAGAGGAGTGTATTGCATGATATTTTCCCCTTTCGTACAATATGTTCAAATAGAATATTAATTAACTGACGGTAGATATATCCTGTGACACAATGACCCTTCAGTTGAAGCAAAACCCATTCCATTGTGATGATTTATCTGCTTTATCCCCTTCCTCCAAGAAATCCACTATATCGATCTATTTGAAAGTACATTTAAGGACAAAGGACACAAATGAAGAACAGTTATCTCACATAAATTTTGGAAAACGTTACCACCACCCACAATCATGCCTTTTCTTCAGGTTTAATAGGAACTTGCAAATCAGACAGGAGTTTGAAAAAAAAATTTAAATACACACACAAGAGGTCATATCTTAATCGATTGAAAAAAACTGAACGAGTATCAACATATATATAAAAATATCTGTAAAATTTAGAACAACACATTTAAGAGAACAATATTGTGCTTTCAGTTTGATCTCATCAGGCTTAACTCTAATATATGTAAGTTTACAAATAAAAATTCAAATATACAGACCAATCATGGTATTTTGTCTATAGGATAATACGATGGTGAATATAAATTATGTGATGAAAACCCCTATTAGGCATAAAACTACTAACTTACAATAAAAAAACAGTAAGTAAGTGGTTCTATTTCATTCACCATACTATCATCGACTTACTTGGCTCGACTAAACGCCAGAATAGAGAGTCGATTCATTTCAAACCGGAAGAATAATTCAGGCATTTTTCTCTCAATAGGAGTAACATTGGAGACTTAATAACGGATCTCTTTATTTTTATTTTATTCCACATCATACTTAAACATATTGTTAGCCACATTAAAGTTCAGCTAGGTCAGAGAACAATAGACTCTCCTGATTGGTTGGCAATTGATCCAAGGTTAAATAGCATTGTCCAATAAGGTTATTTTGATGTCCACAATGTCAACGAAATCCAAATTTTGAGGAATAAACACTTCTACCTCTGCAATCAATGACTTGAAATACTGACGCCAATTTTGGCTGGTTCTTATCAACCTGCATCATGGCATAGTTCTACACTGGGTGACACTGGGTAGCACATTGGATGATATTCGTGATCTGTGTGTTAAACAGCTCAAACAAACAAAATTAAAATTTGTTTTTTCCACTATATATCATTAGAATTTAAATAGCAAAAATCTATAACAAAATCAATATATATTAAATATCGCCATAGTAAAACTTAGAACTACCTACACATTTGAGCGAACAATATTGTTGTTTTCAATTAGATCTCATTAGGCTTAACTATAATATATGTAAGTTTACAAATAAAAATTCAAATATACAGACCAATCATGGTGTTTTGTCTATAGGATAATACGATGGTGAATATTGTGCAATCAGTCATAATAGCAGTAATAATAATATTAATAATAGTAATAATAATATTAATCGTCTTATCAATAATAAGGATGAAAAAGTGAGGCAATCTGTGATAACACGAAAAATGAAAAAAACAGCATGATTAAACAAACAATTGTTCAGGTGGACATAGTAGTCGATAAAGGCTAGTAAAAACAAATGAACCGATTCAGTAATGTTAGATTCTAAGGGAAGTAAATAAGACACTTTTTTAATGAAGATGTGATAAGATTAAGGGATGATAAGAAAGGGGTTGAAAAGTTTAAGCAAGGGGTGGTGTAGAAGTCATTAGTTGGTTATGTCTTAATAGGTCAATAAGAGAGGGATAATGGCTCTGGGTACGAACTTCTTTTGAATGCATAGTTTAGGGGTCTAATAGTTTGATTGCCTATCGCCTGCCTCAGCTGTATGCGTGCAGTAGACGAATACGAAGTCTATTGGAAAGATTCAGTGGGATACGATGAATTACTTTGATGGGCTTTCGTTTTCTCGACTACATGACCAATGTCATGTAATAATGCCAATAATGAGAGTATCATCTACATAACGTTTGTACAGCATAAACTCTCTAAGCATACCTTGCATTTGTTTCTCTAATTTCGCCATCAAACGTACATTCTACGCCGCCACACCTCTTTTTCTCACTCGCCGTACATTTTCGATCCCTGTTCCTACGAATAATGTCTGGTCACAAAATAAATATTAATGACTGTTTCGCAATTATTTCATCATATAACTCTAATTCAAGGTCAGTGATTGAAGGTGATGGAAGCCCTTTGGGGATTATTCACATACCGCCTAAACTGTGTGTACAAAAATCAATAGACTTCAATCTTCGCCTACCCTGGACTACATGACCTGTCTAAATATGATTGGGGTCATTAGTATGTACTTTGGTTTTTTATTTAACTGAGTAATTGTCATGCCCTTTATTTCATTCTATTACTGTTAACCATGTTGCTAGTTGTAAAGCGGTTGTAAAGAAACTACGAAACGACGATATCATCCCGCGAAATTTGTCTTCTTAATGCCCTTGCTCAAATTTATCAAAGGGACTAATTGTTTTAATTAAGTGATTATTAGCTAGGGGTGCTTAAAGTTTAACTTGGCCTTAAAATGTACCTAGAGCTAGAATGATTTAATCCGCCAAGTTAAATGATCGAGAAAAAAATCTCAGCCATTGAAATGCATTCACTTGTATTTAATCAAACAATTTGCTGGAACAAATTATGAAAGTTTAACAATAGCAAATAAGAGAATTGGTGAAACATCTTTTCTCTTTATTGTGTTTGCGTTCCCAGTGGAACGTAGTGCGCCTTTAAGCTACAGGCTTGAATTTTCTGTGGCAATTGTGCTTATTTTTACAATGTGGGGTTGCTAACCAGGTTCATATCCAACTTTCCTTCTTTACCAGTTTTGTTAATGGCAGCCTAGAATCGAGCCCCGGACCACCTGCATCGTCGACGACTATTCTACACAGCTGTGCCACTGATGCATCGAAACATCTTTAACCCCATTAAATTTCGGTTAGGTCACAGGAGAATAGATTTTTCTGATTGACTGACTTAATATTTTTGGGGTAGAATAGATAGTGTACCGTTTGTTTTTGGTAACAGAAACTGGTGCACTTCAAGGCGCTGTACTCTCTCCATTACACATTTTTTCTTTCTCTTTTGGTTTACCCTTTTGTATTTCTTCCAAAGTCAAACTTTGTGAAATATGCCGGTGGTTTAACCATTTCTGTCCTAATTTAACGACAGAAGCCAGGGATCAGGCAACAGATCGCTTATTGAGAAAATCAACAGATATTTATAGATTTCTATGTAGATTATTATTATTATTAGCCTTATTGTTAGCAGAGAACCAACCTCTTCTGATTGGTTGTTTTCTTCCTCAAGGTTATTCTATCTTCTATTCGTGGCTGTTTCTCAGAAAGTTAAGCCATTTGTCAATGTAGTTGTAGAATGAACAATCAATTCGTGGTTGTTTGCTCAAATCCAACTCCATAATTTTTGTCAGGAGTCATCGATACTGCAGTCGCGGTTCCATCGTTCGGTATTCGTTAGAAGACGGAGAAATACTATCAGTAGTATTATCGTGATAAATTGTTATGACATTCATTCTCCAAACTTTGTGAACAATAACCTTATGGTTAGTTTTATATTAGTGCAAGAATAAAGGATTCTTGAGTCACTAAACTGTGTTCTGGTTTTTTTTACGTTGGTTATTGCACATTGTTGCTGAAAGTCTTCTAAGAACAGTGTTAAGTCCAGTGTAGTGAGACCTGGATATTTGGCACCATATGTGTGTGTGTGTATCGTATTTGTAGACTTTAGGTGTGCTGTGATTGGCTGGTGATTTTCACAAGGTTAAGCTTTGTTACTCTTTTATTTTCTGATGATCCCGATTTGAGAGGTAAACATTGTCTATCAATTTTGGCTTGCAGAGTGTGTCTCATCACACTAATAGTTTCTGCATTGGACTGTGTTCTGATATGAGTAGATTCCCACCTGAAGTCAACATGTGATATCATTCATTTAAATGTCATATTTTGTTGATTTAACTTTCAGACGTTAACAAGACTTGCGTGGAATGATTCAGCTACATGATATTTTTGTAATTTTGAAACATCACTGTGATAGAGAGAGTTAATTTAATATTATTATTATTGCTCCCTTGGGTTCCTAGTGGAACATAGGGCTTCAACTCCACGTCTCCACTTGCTTCTGTCTTCCTTCTGCTGTATTTTTCACCTGAATCCATGTAAGTCCATACTCTTTCAACTCCTCTCTCTTCACACGATCTCCTCCATGTCACCCACCTAGAACTGACGTCCCACTCACCGCTTCCCTTTCAGGTTCCACTCGAGGGCTTGACGCGCGATGTCACCCAGCGGTCTCCTCAGTGAGTGTCCGATCCATCTCAACTTTCTCCTGCATATTTGTTGGTTGGCGATTACTTCTTGTTTCGTTTGTTTGTTCCCAGAGTTTCTTGTTGTTGGTGATTCTTTCTAGCACGGCCATCTGATCTTCAGTACAGAGCGATAGTTGACAGTTATTGATAAAGGTCTGCAACAGGCTGTTGGAAATATTCTTTGTGATCCGCCCCTCCCGCCAAGTTTCTGATCCGTTCCGTATAGAAGAACTGAGTGACTTGACGTTGTTGTATTGAAAATTCGACCGAATGTTGTTGTTGTTGATGCTGGCTGAGTGACGAAGATTGGTTTCTAGATTGCTTGTTTCAGGTTGATGAATGTGTTTCTCGCCTGCCTTCTCGATTCTCGCTCTATCTGACATCCTTGTCCGTTCCGACTTCCTGTAGTTGAGACAATGCTCCCTAGTTAAGGTAGGTGAATGAAGTAACCTCTTTCAAATCCCTCCCGTTGATGGTGATTGGTGGTGGATGTTGTAGCTGCTGTTGTTGGTTGGTTGGTTGGTTATTTTCATCACCTCCGTCTTGTCTATGTTCACCTGGAGTCCTGTCTTCACCGGCTGCTTCTTCGATCAGTTTGTCGGTTTTCGCTTGTAGGTCTTCGATTTTGTGACAGTGACATCGAACAAAAATCATCGCTGCTCGAAATCCAGGTCTTCTAGGTTCTTCATGTCGGTCGGTCCAGGATATCCCTGTTTCTCTTCTCGTTTCCCACTCACTGTCTGACGCATAATCCAGTCAGTCCACCACAATTAGGAATGTCATTGGTGATAATAAGCAGCACCCTTGTCTGACTCCTGTGTTTACTCAGAACGCCTCGCTGGGTTTTCGGTTGTGGATCACTTGGCATGTGCCGCCGTTGACGTACAGCTGTTGAATAAGGTTGATGAATATTTCGGGTACGCCATAGTACTCGAGTAATTTCCAAATTCCTTCGCGATCAACGCTGTCGAAGGCCTTCTCAATGGCCATAAAGTTGAGGTAGAGTAAATCCAATATAGAAAATCAAAACAAGTGGTGATTCAGTGAAGAGACTCTTTTCAACAACGAATTTATCATCAAGCTGTACAATCGGATATATAAGGTTTTCAAGAAGTGATATCCGGTGAGGGAATTAGGTCAAAGGTGTAAATATATTAGATAACAATAATAGTATGAAATGCAATTGAAAAACTAAAATGTTTGTGATTATACTCATAGTTAAATGTCAAGTGGCAAAGCAAATTAATGTCATGTATATAGAATAATTCATAGGATGGATAGAACTTGCAAAAGGGTGTGCAGTTATTGGATTAGTAGACAAATCGAATAAAATAAAAAATAAAAACGTTACGTAGTATTGTGTGAGATTTGATAACATAGAATTAAATGTTGCATAAGCAGAAGTGATTTAGAATGAAAAGTGGAACAAGTGAAATAATACCGGGGACAGATCATAGTGAGAATAGGAATAGTAACAATTGACGTAATAAGGAAGAGACTACAAATTGAATAGACAAAATGAAAAAAATGTTGGTATAGGTAAAATATGATAGGGGATTACCATAATTTAGCATAGAGGGATTAAGATCATGAAAGCTGGAGTTGAGGGGTTGAACGAACTTTTTTCTGTACACAGAGATCTGACTTTCCTTTTTCGATTACCGAGGCTTTAGCAATACAGATAGACGTTCGGATATATAGGGATTTGAGTAAATTACTCTTTGTCTTGTAGACATGACTTTAAAGGCGGAGGCTATAGAGAAGATGATAGGGTGATCATTATCGATCAGATGTTCAATGATCGCGCTTCTTTTATTGCTTCACTTCCACTTCTTCGTAACTACCATGCAGGATAGTTTTTTTGCATCCTCTTGGATAAAACTCGGGTGGAATCATCGATATACCTTATCTAGCTCCATACAAACAGGTTGAATCACTTGTTTTGATTTTCTATGTGTTACAATGGGAATTTTCCAAGAGGTTATTCAACATATATACATCATCTCAGTCAGCATCAGTTACTCTTTTGTTCATCTCGTATCCTGTTGATTTTTAGAAAAAATTTCATGTTTCACTTATTTCAGAGAGAAGTTGAGACTTTTTGCTGGCATAACTACTCAACCTCTTCTCTAACTATTTGTTCATTCATGTATTCTGATATTTCGGTTTTATCGTTCGACAATGTTTTCCTTCTTGTACTTCTCAAAAAAAGAGACTGTATCATAATATTATGTAGAACAAGATTTTGAGCGAACAATTGTTTTCGATAACCGTCAGAACCGTTACTCTACGACCAATCTTAGACATGTCGAACTCGACTTTTCCATTTAACAGCCAAATGGTTGGTAAAACTGTTAGAATCGTTACATCGCCAGTTGGTTAAATATAGTGTAAAAGATGTCTTTAACTTTGTTGAAAATATTAAAGATATGAACATAGCAGACAAAAATATGTTATCGCTATCACTATTTACCAACGTCCCCTTGTAGAAACTTTCGACTATATCGATCGTAGAAAAGAAAATCGAAATTGGAGTCACACCGAGAAAATTGAAAGAGTTACTACTAAAATGCACTATGAATGTTCAATTTGTATGTAATAAGGAGTACTACCGCCAAATAGATGGGGTTGCTATGGGCTCTCCCCTTGGTTCCTTATTAGCTGACATATTTCTATCCAAATTGGAAAATGATCCTTTTAAAGAGATTCTAAACCAACTCGATTATTATTGTCGATATGTTGACGACACTTTTATCATTTGTAACAATAATTTGGATAGACAACACCTGCTCCAAGTCTTCGATAAGGTACACCCAGCTAATAAATTCACTTCTGAAGAGGAACTTCAAGGTAGTATTCCATTTCTGGATGTTCTTCTCACAAAATGATCAGACGGTACCTTGAAGATAAACATCTATAGGAAAGCGACGTGGAACGGACAATACACCCACTTCCATAGCTTCATACCTATACCTATGAAATAAGAAATCTTACAAACGTTTTGCTACAAAATGACTACCCTACCAACTTTGTAAAGAAGTATATCTACGAAACTACACATAAAACCAAGCGAGACACAGTAAGTAAGAAAAAGCTTTACTTAAATGTACAATTCAAAGGCGATATAGTCAGCGATATATTAAACCGTAGATTAACACGATCAATTAAAAGAACTTTTTATGCCGCAAAACTGTAGTCAGCTTCTCAACCAAACCGATATTGACACCGTTCATTAAACATAGATTGCCCAAAATGGCGACATCAATGTGTGTATATAAATTCAACTGCTCCTGTGGAGTTAGTTATATAGGTCGTACCCAGAGGAATTTATCTTTACGCACTCGTGAACATATTCCTGTTTGGCTTGGGAAAAGAGCAACCAAACCATTAAATAGTGCAATTCTGTCTCATCTAGTGGATAGCGAACACAGCATCAAAGTAGATGAGCCATTTACAGTTGTGTATCGACTACCGAACAATCTCCCCAAAGGCACACGATTACGCCTCCTAGCCATAGCTGAGGCTTTCGGGATTAATAGAGAGAGACCAGACCTATGTGTACAGAAAAAAGCTTATTCATCCTCTTTGTCTACCCTGGCCCACTGTAAGGTCACCAGGATCATCATTTTTCGTACTCTTATTATTATCATTATTATTATTATTTTGTGATATCATGTCTTTATTATCCATTTCTCCACCCAGTTTATTTTGCCTCATTGTTACCCTTAATTTTTGTCAACCTTTGCGATTTTATACTAAGCCTACCAATTCTGTAGCATTTTATTACAGTTTACAATTTAGCCTCTTTATTTTATCATGAGACATTATTAGTCAACGCTCACATCCAGTGCCTCCTTTGTTAACGTGTCTTTACATGTATTTTGTGGTTATCGCATTTTTCTCACCTCAATGACACTTGTATTCTGTTAAATATAAAACTACACTATATCACCCAATTGTTCATTCACACTTCATCACATTTTTCCTGACTGACTATACACCCTATACACATTTGATTGACTATGTTAACTAATGGACTATCACCTCAACTTACACATGCACCCCAATACAGTTTCTGATATTATTTTCATTTGCCTTTATTGACTGGCTATATGCACTCTATTATTCATGGATTTATAACTAACTGTAGAGCCTGAAGAAGAAGAAGTTATCGAAACCACAATTGTTCGCTGAAAATCTTGTTTTGATTTCAATATGGGGATTTTTCATTTATGTAGAACACCAAGGCTTTAAGTTGGGGGTAAGTGGTGTGCCATTGACTCAAATAACCGACAAATAACCGTCAGTAAGCACTTTAATTCATGCAAACAGTTTGCTAAAGTATTATCTTATGCAATATCTAATTACCTATGTGCCTTTTTTCAATTCATATGTTTTATATGGAAATATATTGAAGACAATAAATTGAATATATATACCTTTCAGCGGTATATTGAATGTACAGTTTACTTTCAATGAAAAAATCTACAGACAGAAGGATAGTATCGCAATATGTTCTCTCTCTCTTGGGTCCTCTCCTTGCAGACTGTTTTATGGTCAGTCTAGAATATGGTCAGTTGAAGCCTACAATCCAAAGCTTTCAAATGTATAAAAGGTATGTGTAGATGACACCTTTACTATTGGTAATATTGATTGTAACCTGAATAATATATTAAATGCATTTAACGGTTGCCATCCAGGGATAAAATTCACACTCGAAATGGAGAACGAGTCTGGCATTCATTTCCTCGATGTGAACTTATCAAGGAGGACCAATGGAAGCCTGAAGAGATCGATTTATCCAAAGGTCTCATGGAATGGTCAACTGACAAATTTCTACAACTGGGTACCCATTAGTCGAAAACGAAACCTGGTCCGGTTGCTTGCCACTTGCATTCAGCGCATATGTAGCCCTGATACTGTGGAAGATGAGTTATACATTTTGAGGAAATTCCTAATAGAAAACTTATTTCCATCAAGTTTTATAGATAAGAATATACATTCAAATGCTATCAAACGTGAATTATCATCCGTACCCGAGAAAATACTTTACATGATTTGGAATTCAAAGGGGAATTAGCTTCCGAGATGATGAAACGAAGTATATCACAGTCCCTGAAGAGAACACTCCCTGCTGCATCTCTGAGAATAGCCTTTACTAGTCGACCATTACTGTTCAATAACCTGAAGGACAAGATCCCGCTGTTGACCAACTCTGTGTGTGTTTATCAATTCACCTGCTCGTGTGGAGCTAGGTAAGGTATATCGGTGGTTCCGCCCGAGTTTTGTCCAAGAGGATGCAAGAACACTATCCTGCATGGTAGTTATGAAGAGGTGGAATTTGAGCGATAAGACGCACAATCTGGTCGATACTGATCACCCTATCTCTACAGCCTCCACTTCTATAGTCATCTATGAGGCGAAAATTAATTTGACCAAATCCCTACATACTCGATTCATCTCTATTACTGAAGCTTTGACTGACAAAAACAGAAAAGCAAGATCTCTGTAAACGAGAGGCGTTCATTAATACCCGCCTCCCCAACTTTCATGGTCTTAATCCCTCTATGCTAAATTATGGTAATCCCCAATCATATTTTACCTCTACCAATTTTTTTCACTTTTTTCATTTTGTCTATTCAATTTGTAGTCTCTTCCTTATTACGTCAATTGTTACTATTACTATTGTCACTTTGAACTGTCTTCGGTATTATTTAACTTGTTCCACTTGTCATTCTAAATCAATTCTGCTTATGCAACATTTAATTCTATGTTATCAAATTTCACACAATACTACGTAACATTTTTATTTTTTATTTTATTCGATTTGTCTACTAATCCAATAACTGCACACGCTTTTTCAAGTTCTATCCATCCTATGAATTATTCTATATACATGACATTAAATAGCTTTGCCACTTGACATTTACCTATGAGTATAATCACAAACATTTTAGTTTTTCAATTGCATTTCATACTATTATTGTTACCTAATATATTCACACCTTTGACCTAATTACCACACCTAATATAACTTCCTGAATACCACATATATCTGATTGTACAGCTTGATGATAAATTCGTTGTTGAAAAGAGTCTCTTCACTGAATCACAACTTGTTCTGACTTTCTATTTTTGTTCCAACTGGAATTTTTTTCATGAATTAAATCCATCTCCTTTAATATGGAACATCTTAATTATTTTCAGCATTCTCGTTGCTTCCTCCTCGGGTAATTATTATTAGTATTATTATTATTATGTCCTTTAATTCCTAGAGGAACATAGGGCTTCAGCCGCCAAAGTCACCATTGCGTTCGGTTTTCTCTGTCAACGTTTTCACCCCGCTCCAAATCTGCCCACATGATTTCATCTCCTCTTCACATGGCCTCCTCAAAGTCACCCTCGCAACTGACGACCAACTCGCCGCTTCCCATTCAGGCGGGTTCCACTCGAGCAATCGCTTGTCTAGTGATGTCACTCACTTGATGGTTCGTTTCCTCAGAGTATGGCCAGCCAATCCATCTCCATTTCTTCCTGCCTATTTGTTTCACAATCGGTTCTTGTTGGGTTGGTTCGCTCATTGCCAGAGATCCCTCTCTGTTGCTGATCTTTTCTGGCCGGCCATCTGATCTTGAGTGGTATTGAGCGAAAACAACTGTTATTGAAGGTCTGTAGTTTGTTTGAGATGCACTTTATGACGCGCCAAGTCTCTGATCCGTATAGTTAGTAGCACTGACTGACTTCACATTGGAGTTGAAAATCCGAATCTCATTCCGATTTTCATGCTGAGTGCTGTTGACTTCCACACAGTGTTAAGAGTAATGAAAGCTTGGCTTGCTCTTCCTATTTAGGCATTGATATCCTCGTCAGTTCCGTCTGCCTGTAGTTGAAACGATGCTTCCCAGGTAGGTGAAGGAGGTTGTTTCTTTCGTGTTCCTCCCATTTATACTGTCTGATTGTTGCCTGTTGTTGTTGTGGCTGTTGTTGTTGGCCAGGAATCTTCATCACCTCTGTTTTCTCTATGTTCACCTGGAGGAAGTCCTATCTTCACTGGATGCTTCTTCTATGGCCAGCTTGTTGCTTTTGACTTGCATATCTTCCGATTTGTGGGAAATCAGACATATATCATCATCGGCGAAGTCCAGATCCTCCAAGTGTTTTGTGTGTCTAACCTCCTCGCGTAAAACTAGAAGAAACTTCATAAGGATTTACGCTGGTTCAGCTGTACTAAATATAAATTTCCTACTATACCGCCATATTTAGCGTCAGCTTTGTGTGAAGGGGGAATAAAATGTCACAAAAAACTTTTAACATTGTTAAATCACTTATCTTAACTGTAAAATAAGGATAAGTAAAGATTATTACTATTTGGATGAGAGCTGGTTGCGAACAAGCCAAAATTACACAGCCAATCACAGAAGACTTGACGTGAGCAAAATATGATTCGCAGATATATGTGGCTTAACTTTCTGAGAAACAGCCAATTAAAAGAGATGACAGAATCACCTTGATCAAGAAAACAACAAATCAGAAAGCGTTGCTTCTCTGCTAACAATAAGGCTAATAATAATGTACACAAAAATCTATAAATATTTGTTGATTTTCTCAATTAACGATCTGTTGACTGACCTCATGTCTACTATCGTGACACTATTATATGCATTATCTATGGCACTGTCAACTTAAACCCGAATATTTTTTAACCAGAATTCTGTTTAAATTGGTTACATTATTGGTATTATTACTATTAATTATTATTATTATTATTATTCAAGTGTTGGTTTGTAGGGATTTGATTGGTTTCACGATTTCATCATGAGCTGACATTAGTTACAGAACCATTGGAAAACCTGGGAGTACTGGACAGCTGTTTCGTCCTAGTTTGGGACTCTTCAACAGTGCACAACCACCGGGATTCGAACCCAGGACCTTCCGGTTACAAGGCAAGCTCGTATATCATTAAGCCACTGGGACCCGATCCAATGGTCCTTAAATTCTAACTTCTGCCAATTCACGATATAGCGCGACCGCTAGCCAATGCCTTCGGCGAGTATTTGTCTTCATACCCGACGTGCTGCACCCTACTAGTCACGACTTCCCACTGGAACCCAGGTAACTACCTACCTGAATAGGGCCAGTTGCCAGTGAGCATCTTATTGGTATTCAAGTGTTGGTTTGTAGGGATTTGATTGGTTTCACGATTTCATCATGAGCTGACATTAGTTAGAGAACCATTGGAAAACCCCCTGGGGGTACTGGACAGCTGTTCCGTCCTTGTTTGGGACTCTTCAGCAGTACGCACCCACCGGGATTATTATTATTATTATTAATTTTATGCATGTACGAATTTATGGAAGGAGTTTAATTGTTGCTAAATGTAGAATGATACTGCATGACGCTTCGAACAAAATTTATTGCTGTTTATAATTATATCAATTGTAATCATACGACTTTGAAACTTGAGTTTTACAGTTTTCTCTGTCCTCTCTTATTTGTCGTCATATGGGGCTGGTAGAATTTTCCAGATATCTAACCGGACAGGTGTTGAACCATTACTATTACATGTATTCTCTCTCAGTTGATTCGATAAACAAAGCCTCAGTCAGTTATCAATCTCTCCGTCCCTCCACCCTGCTGTTAGATTAGATTTTAAAACTGTCCATCTATCCCATCCGATTATATGGTTGTGTCTGAAATTGCATGTAGTGAGTGGTATAACTGAACTATTCTCTAGATTTCTTATCTTAGTGTCGGGTCAACTAATCTAGATTTCCCTGCTAGGTTTCTATGCTCGGCTAGTCTGACTGACTGACTGACCCTGTTCTACTACTTTGACCTATGTATATGACCTGACAATCATTGCAGTACGGCAGGATATTAGATAAACTAAATTGTTTTGTTTTTTAAGGCTTCACAAGATTGATCCTTTAACCAAAAAAGTATGATTCTAATTGAATTTGTGGACAGTCTGAATGCCACTTTAATGCCTGCCTGTCTGCCTTGTTAAGAACGCTGCGTAAGCTTTCCGAGGAAAAAGGTTAATAAATAAGTAATTCAAATCATCAGTAGTAATTCCATACAAGGAAGGAATCTCAACGTCAAGAAAACACAACCATACCATAGGATGGGATGGGATAGGATGACAGTTTTAAAATCTAATGTACCTGCTGAGTGGAGGAACGGAGAGATTGATAACTGACTGAGGCTTTTTTTATCGAATCAACTGAGTGAGGATACGTGTAATAGGCATGATTCAACACCTGTCCAGTTGGATATCTGAAAACTTCTACTACCCCATATGACGACAGATAGGAGAGAAGAAAGCAAACTATAAAACTCAAGTTTCGAAGTTGTGTGATTATAATTGATGATATGGTTATGAACAGTAATAAATTTTGTTCGAAACGTCATCCAGTAAATACTAATACTGTTTCACTGACTGTGTGTCATCTATCCATCTAATAAACAAACTAATATGGTATTACTTACTACCACAGTGTCCAAATTTTACACACATGTCATGGAATATACATATTGGGTCATAGGAGTTAATAAGAGGATAATTGCGGCGAAGAAAATTTTCTTTTCGACGAAGTCACCATCTAGGCTGTACATTCGTGTATTTATATCAAATGGATGGGAAAGTCCCAGAATAATATCCGGTCAAGGGTCGAATGAATAAAAGTTAATCGAAATTAAAATTAGGAATTAGAATGCCATAAGAAACAAGGGGATGGATAAAACAAACAAAGTAGCATCATGATAGCTAAGAAGATTGACATTGTGCAATTAGGGGTTAGAAATGTAGAAATAACAAAAATAGACAGACAGGATGTTTGGATAAAAACTAATGTGATGAATAATTTTTTGTGCAATCAGGGATTAAATATGTAGAAATAGTAAAATGATAAAATAAGCACGGAGTTCGGGTATGAAAATACGATAGTGTAAACAGGGATTAAGAAAAACTTAAAATAACATGAATAAACAGGAAGTTTAGGTAAGAAACGCGATGGGATGGTCATAATTAAAAGAGTTACCTGTTTATGATGGCCATGTCAGGGACAGGGGTTGGACGCATTTCTTTTATATACAAAGCGTGGGTTTGAGCTTTTGTATAGCTAGCGCCTCGGCTATGCCCAGATGTCTTGATTTCATTCCCTTTGATAGGTTTGATTGAATCTTGTTTATTATTTCGAAGGATCTTTCGAAAGGTGCTGAATGTCCTGAATTGACCAGATGTTCTGTCACTAAACTGTTTACATGCTTTTGGTCTCCTTTTACTAGGCAGGCTGGGTAGTGTTCACTAGCGTGTTTCTCAAGTCGGTGCATGGTACAGCCAACGTACTCAACTCCAGAAGAGCAAGTAAACTAGTATGTGCACGTTGAAGTGGCCAAATGCAGCGGCTTATCTTTCACGTTCTGGCTGAACAGTTTTTTGCAGGAAAACGTCACACATATATCAAAATATAAAGTTAAACGCTGAAAATTCCACTCTGGATGATTAATTTTTTTGTTAATTGGAATAAGGGGATTACTTTTATCATAACACAATGGCCTAAAATTAAACAAAACTATCCGATGAGAGGTTGTTTCTATGTCTACAACGGAAATTCTGAAGTAAATAGCCTAAAATATTGATTTTTTCCTATCAGTCTGTATTATAAAAATTAATCTAGTTAGGCGGACAGCAACAAGAAGGTTGATCTGAATATATGCAATTGAATTGATGAAATGATTATGCCGGATTTTCGAAACCTTTCAATAAATAACAAGGCGGGACAGAGAGAGGGATAGTAGAAGATATATGTAAGGTTGATTATAATAATAATAATAAAAATAATAATAATTTGCTTTATTCCAAAACAGTACTTGTGATACAGAATGGAATTCTCACCATTTCACTACAGTATTGCGTCCAGTAAGTAAATTAACAATAAAATAAAATTCTACATAGATTAAGGGTAATCTCAGTTAGTTTTGACTACAACATATTAGCATGTCGGTAGCAAAGCGAAAATTGAACAGAGTGTTTGAAGGTGTTAGAAAAGTAGCTGGTAGCATATTCACTGGCGTAAGTAGAAAAAAGAAACAAAGCAGCACTTAACAGAGAAAAAAAAGAGAGAGAAAAGAAAAAGAAAGAAAGAAATGTCTTGGAAAGATGAGATCCAGTTGTTCTACTGACTAGTTCGTAAGATATAGGCATCACGCCTAATGCTTTCTTTATCGCACAGAACACGAATTTTGCCCGTCGACTATATCATGTAACTTGTATGGGTGACCACTTGTGGAAAACCCTGTTGTTCCTGGATTCTACGTGTGTTTGTGTGTGTGTGTGTGTGTGTGACAGGAGTTCAAATAGTAGAATTCCTACAAACCATAGCTATGCTCTTGGTTCAATACCCCTACTGATATGCTCTTTCTGTTTCGATGTGGTTTTGTTCTCTGAGCTGGATGGTTAGTTTGCGAAGCTTTCATCACCTTACTGGGTGACATCTTCAGCGCGTGCTTCAATTTGAAGTGCGCTGATTGAAGTATGCGCTGAAGATGTCACCCAGTAAGGTGATGAAAGCTTCGCAAACTAACCATCCAGCTCAGAGAACAAAACCACATCAAAATCATCCACCTGAGCTACAAATCTTCTCTATCATATCTTTCTGTTTTAGAAGACCAAAGAGGTGTACATCTTGAAACTCTTTAAATATTGAAACCAAGATTTCCAGACTTCTAGATCAGAGTTCATCGGTTCACTCATAGAAATATCATCCAGATAAAGAAGAAAAGGAAAGAACAGATGTCCGATAACACTTTTGTTTTTTCCCTCTTTGTAGCTTATTGTAGCTCATATCGATCGATTCTTGATGAAATCAATATCGGTATCATATAAATCTTTGATAGGTCACTAGCAACTAGTAAGATGCGTCTAGTCCTCCACTTCATGCAGGTTATCAATGTGGCCACCACACCACTAGGTATCTTGTCATCAAGCTTCACACTGATTTGATGATATAAGATGGTTGGAGGCAATCGGCCACAGGAAGCTTTGCTTGACCTACGTTTCGTGCCAGTTGGCACTCACCAGTCAGTTTAGTAAGGCGTATCTACAAACTTGACTAGGACTAGACATATCAAACTGTGGTGAGAGCTGTCTGCTAGCCAAAACTGTAGACAAGAATCAACGTCAATGTTGACGTCCCGAATCGAGGTCATCAAAAAAAGAACAAGAACAAAACCTCGCCTTGAGGAACTCAAAAATCAATCACAACAGACTTAGCGTGGGCGGATACGATTCACAGACATATCACTCAACTTTCTGAGAAGTGGCCACAAAAAGATGACAGAATAACCTTGAGCAAGAAAATAACCAATCAGACGGCAATGCTTCTCTGCTAACAATATCGCTGATAATGATGTACATAAAAATCTATAAATATCTGTTGATTTTCTCCATAAACGATCTGTTGGCTGGCTCATGTCTTCTGTCGTTACACCTTAGTTACTGACTAATATCCAATCAAAGTATCCACTACAGTCCTCCAGGAAGGAGGGTAGTCGCGATCCCGAACGGCTAGCTCACCAGTAATGTCTCTGACTGCAACTTTGACTGGGTGACTCTGGTTCGACTCTCAGTCGAGACATGAGTTGTTCCTTAAAGATTTAAGATACGCCTTGCTAACTGACTGGTTGAGTGTCAACTAGCCTAAAACCTAGGTCGAGCAAATAGCTTCCTGTGGCTGACTGCTTCCAACCATCTAATGTCCTATAAATCTCTACAAATGAAATTCCCTAATATCACTCGTCAGTTGAACACGTATTTATATGTCTCTATCTCAATATATCAGTTTAATGTTAATATTAGTAAGAGTAATAATAATGTTTCGCTTCATTCTAATAGGATATTCATGATACTGTGTGGAGTTATCACCATTTAGTACAAAATTCCATTTAATTTACTCGACAACAGTAGAACAAAATCACAAAAAAATAATATTACATGATTGGTATGACAGGCGTTTTTGGTATTCACAATGACAATAATGTCAAAAACGTCCAAAAAGCGTAAATTAATGATGATGATGGTGACAATAATTTTGTTAATACCTAAAATTATAAGCTAATTGAAATGTTGTCATAGCATAAACTGACAAAGATGAAAGGATACAAGAGTCAATTAGTTTGTTTGTAATAACATGGTAACTCGTAGGTTTTACGCCTCATGCTATCTTTATCACATAGGATGCAAGAGTTTTCTGAACACTTTGAGGTGAGCAACAATCTGAGCATATCTGGCATGTGATTCATTCCCACCAAGTGCAAGATGATGAGGCTACAGGACTGGACTACATTGACCCAATTCTAGCTTTAAGATAGAAAGTGAAGTGGTTGGTGGAGCGTGTCGATCATTTCACTTATTTGGGAAGTTGCATCAGCCAGTGCCAAGGGGTTGACGGTTGAAGGAAATCTCAGAACGGATTCAGAAGGGTCGTCTTGCATATGCCTGCCAGTTTACTCCGTCTCTGGTATAGTCGTGATATCCATTTCGCCATCAACCAAAGAACTCAGCAGTCCACACCGTCCTCCTTAATGGCGGTGAGACATGACCACTGAGAGTGGAAGGCATGAAGACCCTGTCTAGCTGTCTAAGATAATAGGTGTCTGCGTTCTATCTCTTGTGTGAAATGGTATAATACAGTGAGCAATATTGACGTTAGGCATCGGTCAAGTGCTAGGTAAGGAGGGAGGGAAAATCAATCAACCAGGTCGTGAATTTGCATTGAATGAGATGGTTAGGACATGTGTTACGCATGCATGCCTAGCCATCGCCTTCGTTGTCAATGGGCAATGTTAGCTGACAAAGAATAGATCAAGTTAGGAAACAGCCAGTGTTGGTCAGAAGAGAGCATGGCTTTATCAGTCAATGTAATTCACAACAATTAGTTTAAGCCAGTCAGTTAGGGAGGCTCAGACTGGCTTTTTATTTAGGGTCCTCAGGACGGTAAACACCAAATGAAGGCTGGAGACAATTGGTGATATGGCTAACTCAAAACCATCGTTGTCAATGGGGGCTGGGGCAGATGGATCCACTCCTTGTGACTTATAATACCCAATAAAACTATATTGTTCTTTGATATTACTATTCTTTTTGCCTCGTATCCTCGTTTTTCTGTTTCTATTTTGCACTTCATTTTACTTTCTTCTCTTGCTTTGTGTGCTACATGGAGGGAGAGGGGCAACTCGAACTGTTGTATATCGTTGCGAATTTCTTCGTTGAAACCAGTCAGTAAGTCAGATATAGAAATCAGGCTGGATAAATATGGTATCGTTGCGTATCTGTACTCTGTTGTACAAACAGGCATATAACCTTTTAGAATGACGTCTGTTCCTAGCAGATAAGATGCGACGGTGGGGAGGGGGGCAGGAGAGTTGTGTGAGTACGAACAGGCCGCTGAGAGTCAGACAATATGGATTTAGACCATCTATCGACCACGGTAGTAACGAACTGATTTAATAGTAGTACACCAGTTGCCCTACTAACAACCTTCAATACCCTGCAAAATAGGATATTTAGTCCCTCCTGAGTAGCCAAGGAAAGAATATCGTGGAACAGCGAAGTGTAGTTGATCAGAGTTAACCAGTGTCGTGAGAGCAGGCTTCTAGCCAAATTGGTAGACATTAATCTGCGCCAATGTCTAGGTTACTAATATTGGCCGTGAGAAAATATGAACAGGGCTGATTCAAAAATCAATCACAGCAAACTTAACGTGGGCAAATATGATTCGCAGAAAGGTGGCTCCATTTTCCGAGGTTACCCAAAACAATCAATCAGAAGCCTGCGTTTGTCTGTTTAGCTTCCGAGAAACAACCAATCAGAAGACTGCGTTTGTCTACTGGAATAAGTTATAATAATGTACAGGAAAATATATAAATACGTGTTGATTTCCGTAATAAAACGATCTGTTGCCGGCCCTTGTCTGCTGTTGTTACACCAGGAGTTAACAAGAGTTACCTAATTGTCTTAACTCCTTAATGCCGTAGTAGATGAGTCGGAAGATCTTCTTAGAAATCATCAAGATAGGAGATGACCAAGAAAGGTCAGAGGATAGAACTATTCAAAGGTATTTTATGCGCTTGACTTAGTTTCTAACTCAGTGCCTTCCATACGACAAGTATCTTGTGATCGGATCACTCCTTATATATATCACGTTTATTCCCCTTAGGTGATGTTAACAATGGGACATTTAGTAGAGGGATTTAAGGTGAAACCATCGAGCTTAAACCGTCAACTGACATCTGACAAAAAGGTATTAAGTTGGGAACAGTCAGGTTACAGTACATCAGCCCTACTGAAGCATAGGGCTTCAGGAGCACAGTGCCATTTCATTTTCTTTTCGGAAGCCTCTTTTACCTATTTGTACAACTACCGACAAGCTTTCATTTCTCGCGTACATTTGACATGCATGTCGTCATTAATATTATTCTTATTACTATCACTATCACTACCATCATTATTTATTTTATTTGTACATTTCCATACATATTTCTTGACTAATTTATCCGGGTATTTATTCAGTTTCAAGGCTTTTTTTATGTGGATCACTTCCTGTCTTAGATTTCCCTTGGAACTACTTAGTTTTGTGATCTTTCACGGAAACATTTTACCTATCCTATTTTCACTGACATAGGATGGGATGGTCGAAAATTCAGATATCTGTTTGAAGGTGTGGGTTTCTTTTAAACACAGAAACTAATGTTTTTAACTTTCCATTTTCTTTTTTTTTACGTTGCGATCTAACATTGGAAGCTCTCCCGCTTCCTGACTTTCCGATTCATAAGTGAATTGAATTGCCTCCATCTTTGAGATATTGTGTTCGAAAAATCTATCTATATCCTATATTCTGAGTACAGTTGAATGTGTCATCTACATACTTCCACTATACTTTTGGGGTAGCAGTGGTGAACGTTTTGATCGGTATGTTTTTCTATCTATGCATGAATATATCTGCCAGAAGCGGGTATATTGGTGATCCCATAATAACACCCTCAATTTGTTTGTATATTTTCGCGTGGAACTTAAATGCTGTGTAAGTCAGGCATAGCTGCGCTCCTAGCAATATGTCCTCAAGTGGCATTTTCGTTCTAAGTTCGAGTTTTTGGTCAGAAATGAGTTCGTTTATGACTGACTCTATAGCCATATTTATTAGTTTATGTGTATATAAACTGACAATGTCAAAACTAACCATGTCTGTCTTGATTATCTAATTTTAAGTCATCTAATCTGTGTTTTAGTTCATGCAGTTATAAACAACCATACAATAGGATGGATGGGTTAAGATGACAAATTTAAAATATAATGTAACAGCAGTGTGGAGGGAGAGATGGATATCAATGGAAGCTTTGTTTATCGAATCAACTGAGAGAGAATACGTGTAATAGGCATGATTCAACACCTGTCCAGTTGGATATCTGGAAAATTCTACTACCCCATATGACGACAAATAGGGGATAACAGAGAAATGTATAAAACTCAAGTTTCCAAGTTGTGTGATTATAATTGATGACATGATTATGAACACTAATCAATTGTGTTTGAAACCTCGTCATCAAGCGAATAATAATATCGTTTCACGGACTGTGATATATCCATCTAAAAAACAAATCAATATGGAATTAGATACTATCACAGTGCCCAAGTTTTATACACATATATTAACAGATAAGAGGATATTTCCTCCCCGATGACATTGGTTGGTGGTGGTGCTATATATACGCATATATCACGAATTGGTAGAAGTTAAAATTCACGCCGGTTGGCAATTGGGTTGGAGTCTCAGTTGCTGAGTGGTCTACGAGCCTTTCTTGCACGAAAAGCTCCAGTGTTTGTACTTCTGGAGGGTCCCAAACACCAGTATTTACTGCTTGGTGAGGGGGTTTCCAATAGTTCTCTAACTGATGTCGACTCTTAATCAATCCTCATTTATGCCAACTTTCCTCAGTCCAAATCGATACTGCTACCCGGTTGAGATAAGTGAATCAGACAATTTTGTTTAATTTTGTTTCCTGTCTTGTTGGCTGTGAAGTCTCTTTGCCTTCACTTGAAGAGCCCCGTGTTGGCCGCTACGTCCTCCAGGCTGCTTAATTTTCACCAGAAGACCATATCTACTCACACACACACACACACTCACGCACACAGTAGTACCCTTCAACGAGCAGCATAAACACTCTCTACTTTCTCTCATCTTTTATACACGAATTTTGCGGGTGTAAGTGTATGTGTGTGTGAGTGTGTGACAATTCTACCAAAAATACTTTTCCCTACAGTTTTGAAGTAATCAATCATACAGCAAAAAGTAGGGTCTTTTCTTCAAGAAATCAATTAAATTATTTAAGCAGGCAGATGGGCAAGAAGTCAGACAGACAGACAAATGGTCAGTCAGTCAGACGGCCAGTCAATCAATCAATCAATCACTTAATCAGTGTAAATTTGAAATTCAAATGAAGTTGAAAAATTCGTAAATTCAAATTTGAAACAAAAAGGAAGAATTAATTATTGGAAATAAATGTTTGTATTCATCTTCATTTAAATATGATTTGCATTCAATCAATTGAATTTTTTGTCTGGTTTTTGTTATACAAAAAGTAAAAGAAAATGAAAATGAAAAATTAATTGAAAATTCAAAAACCCTTTTTGCGTTTTTTGCATTCATATATATTCTTTTCATCCCATTTGAAATGGTCAGTATCGTTCTAGTTAGCATGTTGCTTTTCTTAATGGCGAAATTTTCTAGAAATACCCCTACTGATGAATTATCAAAACACTTAGCTTTAATATTATGCCCTGTTAGAAATCGTTCAAACTCTAGACTAACTAACTAATTCACAAATGAGATGAAAAGTAAACTAAACGACATTCCACTAGAGAATGATGAAAAAATGGTTAGTTTTGATATAACTAGTCTTTATACTAATATAAAAGTCAATATGGCCTTAGAAGCGGTTAAAAAAGAATTAACTACGGATCATGAACTGAATCATAGGACAAAGCTACCCCTTGAACAAATTATGTTAGGGATTCAGTTATGCCTCAAATCTACTATCTTTAAGTTCAAAGACAAAATATATGGACAAACAGAAGGTGTAGCAATGGGATGGATCACCAATATTCCCTATTGTAGCAGACATACTTATGGACAGCTGGGAAAGAAGTGCTCTTAATACATTTAATCCTACTCCAAAGATAATATGGTGGAGATATGTGGATGACACTTTCACAGTGTTAAAAAACAGAACGTATCTCTCTCTAGCTTCTTGACACACATAAACTCACAAGTAGAGGGAATAATATTCACATTTGAATCAGAAAATGAACTAGGAGAAGTAGCCATGATGTTAGATTGTAAAATCAAACGAACAGAAGAAGGCAAACTACACACTAGTGTTTATAGAAAACCAACTCATTCTAATAGGTATTCAGACTAATTTATCTCATCCGTTGTCTGTTAAGGCAGGCTTAGTGAAGTGTCTAACAAACCGAGCTATAGCACTAAGTAGCACAAAAAAAGATCTAAATGATGAATTAAAACAGATAGAAGAAGCGTTGGTGTTGAATAACTATCCTATAAAATTCATTAGGAAGATCATTAAAGGCCAAAAACAAAATAAAAATAATTGTCATTATTATTATTATTATTGTATCCTTTAGTTCCTAGAGGAACATAGGGCTTCAGCTGCGCACCTCCATTGACTTCGGTTTTCTGACAACTTTTTCACCCTGCTCCAGGTCTGCCCACATGCTTTCATCTCCTCTTCACATGACCTCCTCCAAGTCACCCTTGGACGACCAACTCGCCGCCTCCCTTTCGGGTTCCACTCGAGGGCTTGTCTAGTGATGTCACTTGTTGGTTTCCTCAGCGTATGGCCAATCCATCTCCATTTCTTTCTGCCTATTTGTTTCACAATCGGTTCCTGATTGGTTCGCTCCCAGAGATCCCTGTTGCTGATCTTTTCTGGCCATCTGATCTTGAGTATTGAGCGGAGACAGTTGTTAATGAAGGTTTGAAGTTTGTTTGAGATGCTCTTTATGACTCGCCAAGTCTCTGATCCGTATAGTAGCACTGACTTCACATTGGAGTTGAAAATCCGGATCTTATTTTTGATGCTGAATGCTGTTGACCTCCACACAGATTTGAGAGTAATGAAAGCTTGTCTTGCTTTTCCGATTCTGGCTTTGATGTCCTCGTCAGTTCCGCCTGTAGTTGAGACGATGCTTCCCAGGTAGGTGAAGGAGGTTGTTTCTTTCAGGTTCTTCCCATTTATGCTTATTGTGGTCTGTTGTTGCTGTTGATGTTGGCCAGGAATCTTCATCATCTCTGTTTTATCTATGTTCACGTGAAGTCCTATCTTTGATGCTTCTTCTGCCAATTTGTTACTTTTCATTTGCATATCTTCCAGTTTATGGGAAATCAGACATATATCATCGGCGAAATCCAGATCCTCCAAGTCTTTTGTGTCAGTCCATTTTATGCCTGTTCCCTCGTTGGTTGCCGTTGTCTGTCGCATTATCCAATCGATTGCAATCAGGAAGATCATTGGTGATAGTAGACAGCCTTGCCTCACTCCCGTCCTCACTTCGAAGGCTTCCGTAAGTTTCCCGTTGTGGATTACTTGGCATGCAGCATTGTCGTATAACTGTTGGATGAGGTGTATAATTGTCGATGGGACCCCGTAGTAGCGAAGTAGTTTCCAAATGACCTCTCGATCGACGCTGTCGAAGGCCTTTTCAAAGTCGATGAAGTTGAGATAGAGAGGTGACTGCCATTCCAAGCTTTGTTCAATGATGATCCGTAGAGTGGCGATTTGATCAATACATGATTTGTTTCTCCTGAATCCAGCCTGTTCCGGACGAAGTTTTTCATCTAGGGCTTGTTTGATTCTCTCCAGGATGATGCGACTTAGTATCTTGCTTGGAATGGACAGAAGCATAATTCCCCGCCAGTTTTTACATTGACTTAAGTCTCCTTTCTTTGGAAGTTTGAATAAGTAACTGTTCTTCCAATCCTCGGGTACTTTGCCCTCTTTCCACACCTTCTCCAGTAGTGGTGTCATCAAGTCCGCTGTTGTCTCTGGGTCTATTTTCAAAGCCTCTGCTGGGATTCCATCTGGTCCCGGTGTTTTCCCAGTTTTAAGCATCTTGATTGCATTCAGGACTTCCGATTTCGTCGGGGGGTCAGTGTTCACTGGTAGTTCTGCTTCCGTTGTTGGTATTGCTGGACGTGTTGTAGGTGGCGGACGATTTAGAAGTCTTTTGAAGTGTTCAACCCAGTGCTTTCTCTGTTCCACCTCTTTGGTGATTGACTTTCCATTGTCGTCCTTTATTGGCTTAATCTGTGTCGAACGTTTGCCCGATAGGTTCCTAGTTGTTTGGTAGAGTGTGGCGAGGTCTCCTTTGCCTGCAGCTTGTTCTGCTTCGTTTGCCATGGTTTCATAATATTTTCTTTTGTCTTCCCTGGCACTTTTCTTCACTCTTTTGTTCAGTGTATTGTAGCTTGCATTCAGCTCCTGTTTTTGTTGCTCGTCGGAGCACTGGATAATCTTTTGCTTCACTGTCTTTCTCTCTTCTATTAGTTTCCAAGTGTCCGTAGTGAGCCACTGTTTGTCCTGTCTCTTTTTTCTGCCTAGAATTTCTATACAGGTTTGGCTCCACACCGTTTTCAAGTTGTTCCATACTAGTAGTAATAACATAAATAAGAAAGAATATAAGTCATCTACAGTTATACCATATAAAGAGGGGACATCTGAGACACTACGTAGAATTCTAAATAAGGCAGGAATTAGGGTGGCATTTAAACCTACAAACTCACTCAGGGACAAACTCTGTAGGTTAAAGGACCCAATTAGACAAAATAATATTATTTACAAAATACCCTGAAATGATTGTGAGTTAAGTCATCTACATAGGTCAAACTAGTAGGTCAGGGGTAGTCAGATTGTCAGAGCATAAGAATTTAGCTAAGGTAAGAATGGTTGACCCTGAAAAGATACGTAATTTAGAAAAAAGCTCAGCTATTGCATTTCACGCATTAACAAACAACCACACAATAGGGTGGGATAGGGTTAAAATTCTAAAAAGTAATATAGGTAGGTGGAGACAGAGAAAGAGGTTGATTACTGAATCCTTGTTCATCGAGTCTACACCAAACACATGCAACAGAAATGACTCAATGCAAATACCACAAATATGGAAGATATTATTACCGCAGGTCAAATCAGAAAAGGATAATAAATAATATTAAAATTCTATTTCAATTCAAACACATTCAAACACAACATTCTAACAAGTAGCTTATTATGACTGTAAAACAAACACTCGTCCTTTTTTCCCATCTATCTGCGATTGATCAATAACACTCGTACTATTATTATTTCTGAATGGACATTATCTCACATTGATTTTTAATCCAATATCTAATCGATTCCACGCAGGTATATAAATGAAAGTAAAAACGTTGTGTGAGTAGTGATGTGATATGATTATGAGTGGTAATAGTTTGTGCTCGAAACGTCATCAGTTAATATAACTGTACAACAACTGTTGGACAGTTTTTTGTTTGTACTGTTTGTGACAACTCATCACCTTTGTTACTACCCTAGCACTTAATTGTCTTGACTTATATTACCAGCCTTTAGCTGTTTAGTTAAAATAACCTTAAGTAATTATAATTCTTGTATCCACTTAGATCTCTTACATAGTTTCCTATTATCTACTTTGTTTCTATGCGCATCCTGAGTAAAAATCAGTATTATTATTACAACTGTTTGTGACAACTCATCACCCTACCCTTGTTACTACCCTAGTTTCATTAACACTTAATTTTCTTGACCTCTATTACCAACCTTCACTTGTTTAGTTAAAAGTAACCTTAACCAATTGTAACTTTATAAGTTTCCAGTCCGTAGGTGTTACGAATTTCCTGGAATAATTTGAGCGCCGAGTCAGATTGATTCATTATAAATTATTTAAATTAATCCCAGCGTGTTAAGAAAATCAAAACAAGATCTTTCTGAACGTTTCGCCGTGTAAGCCACAGCTTCTTCAGCAGATTTATTCGGATTATAATCCGAACTTAATGTACACATACATACAAAACAATGCATATATATTTGCAATTGTACAGCTAAGAAAATGAATTCGCCGCCGAAAAGAGACTCTTCGTTGATCTACGTGTTTTGTTTTCATTAATGCCTGGATGGGGATTATCCATGAACTGTGTGAATTATCAAAATAAAATCGAATCCATAATGGAGTTATACAACTGATTGATTGGAAAGCGTAGTCCTGTACGACTTTCATCAACCAAGTTTACTTGCCTTCCTTTGTCAGATAGGGGTGATCTAAACAGTAGGCAGCTGTCCTTGTCATTCCGCGATAAGGTTAATCGGCGATCTACCCGGTTTGACTCAGTTTATATAGAGGAATTTCAATCAATTCGTTTGCAGCCGTTCGATCTCTTTATTAGGTCAGAGACTTGTTACCAGGGAATAATCTTATGGACTTAGAATATGCAGATGACATAGTCCTGTTAGGGGAGGACGCTGACAAAATGCAGAGTCTTCTGAACACCTTGGGCAGCAATCTTCGTATGTTTGGCATGCGATTCGCCCCTGCAAAATGTAAGATGCTGCTACAGGACTGGACCACGTCAACCCCTAACTTAGTGATAGGGAGTGAAGTGATAGAACATGTTGACCACTTCACCTACTTGGGAAGTTGTATTAGCACCAACGGATTAATTGGCGATGAAATATCAGCACGGATCCGAAAAGCTCGAGCTGCTTTCACTGACTTACACCATCTATGGCGTAGGCGTGACATTCGGTTATCAACCAAGGGACGTGTGTACTGCTCAGCAGTTCGCTCCGTCCTTCTCTATGGCTCTGAAACATGGCCAATACGCGTTGAAGACATGAAAAGGTTGACTGCTTTCGATCATAGATGTCTGCGATCTCTGTCTCACGTTAGGTGGTTTCACAGGATAAGTAATGTTGATGTTAGGCGTAGAGTGTTGGGCGAAGAGGGAAAATCAATCGACGAGGTTATAAAGTTACATAGACTAAGATGGCTAGGTGACGTGCTACGCATGCCTAACCACCGCCTCCCCCGACGGGCTTTGCTAGCTGATATAGGTTCAGGTTGGAAAAGAGCCAGTGGTGGCCAAACAAAAACATGGCATCAATCCATGAAATCCTTGACAGTTAAACTGAGTCAGGTAGGGAGATGCAGACTCCCGGGTTGGGGCCCTCGGGACTCTAGGAATCAATGGCTGGAGACAATAAGTGACATGGCTCAAAATCGTTGTCAATGGCGCAGATGTATTCAGTCTCTGTAATCTTTCATATTCCTTTCAACAATTACCCATTCTGTTTCACTCTTATACTTGTCAAACTCTACTGATTCTCTTCACTCATCTTCGTGTCTACCTCTGTGGGCTATTTGGAACGTGGCAACTCGAACTGCTGCACTTCGGTGCCAAGTTCTACGTTGAATCCAGACAGACAGACAGATTAGGTTAGAAGTCGTGGAATGATATCAGTTAAAGAACTATTAGAAAAAACCACCAAGGAGTTAGTGCTAAGTAACTATGTCTTCTTAGTTTTGGAGACATCAGGGGTACGCACTAGATTATTCCAAAGAGCATACAACTGAGCATACAACTTTCACATTATGAAGGATTATGTTCCCTGAAGTTCTAGTATGGAAATTCATGACCAGTAGACTTCAACACTAACTGGCTGTAGTGTGCGAACAGGCATTCATCGATGACTGTCATCTTATCCCCTCCATGCTATTATGTGGTTGTGTGTAACTGCATGTAGTGAGTCGCTTAGCTGAACTATTCTCCAGATTTCTTATCTTAGTGTCGGATCAACTAATCTAGATTTTCCTGCTAGGTTTTATGTTCGGCTAGTCTGACTGACTGACTGACCCTGTTCTACTACTTTGACCCGTCTATCTATTTGACCTGACAATCATTGCAGTCAGGCAGGGTATTAGATAAACTAAATCGTTTTAGTTGTAAAGGCTCCATAGGATGATTATTTAAACGACAAAGCTTTTTTTTCAATTGAATTTGTTGGTTGGTTTTTGAATAGCAGTCACTTTTATTCCTACCTACCTTGTTAAGAATTCTCTTTAGGGTCCCCAAGGTTTTTATGACTATTAATACCATTGTTATATAAAAGCGGAGTTCAAACTAACCAAAAGAGCAGTTCGCAACAAGCCTTGTCGGTTAAAGGATCATTTCTGTGCAGCCAGTCGAACAAGACAATTCAGTTTATCTAATACCCTGCCTGACTGCAATGATTGTCAGGTCAAATACATAACTGGGGCAAAGTAGTAGAACAGAGTCAGTCAGTCAGACTAGCCGAGCATAAAAACCCAGCAGGAAAATCTAGATTGGTTGACCCGACACTAAGATAAGAAATCTAGAGAATAGTTCAGCTAAGCGACTCACTACATTCAATTACACACAACCATACAATAGGTTGGATGGGATAAGATGACAGTTTTAAAATCTAATGTAACAGCAGGGTGTCAGGGAGAGATTGATAACTGACTGAGGCTTTGCTTATTGCATCAACTGCAAATGCGTGTGATGCGTGTGTGAATGATTTAACACTTTTCCAGCCAGACCTCTGGAAAATGCATCCTATTACCCCCCACCGACGACAAATAGGAAAGAACAAAGAAAATTATAAAACTCAAGTTTCGAAGTCGTGTGATTGCAACTGATGATTTGATTATAAACCATGATAAATTGTGTTCGAAACCTCTTCATCCAGTAAATAATACCGAATCTATGACTATGTGATGCATCCATCTAATAAACAAACCAATAGCGAATTATTTACTACCACAGTGCTCAAGTATTACGCATATATTAACATATTTACACACTGAATACATTCAATGTCAAATGTACATTTTTCTTAAATAACTTAAATATCGATTTATTTTGAGGAATTCTATACATCTGAAGTTTGATGAAGAATTGGCATCAGTCAGAGAAGCATTAAAAATCACCATAGAATACTTGACATAGGTTTCTTCTTTTCACCTCAGTTAATTTGAGACCCTTCAACGGTAGCTACGTGCTTATGACACCATAGCTAAACTAGATATAGTCACAGAATCTTTCACGTTATAAGGTCAATAAAATTTTGATTTGGATGTGTTCTCTGAGCTGGCTGGCTGGTTAATTTGCGTGGTTTTCATCACCCTACTAGGTGACATATTCAGCGCCCATACTTCAATTTGAATTGAAGTGAGCTTTTAGATTTCCCCACGAGTTTATTAATCATCTCTCCTGATAGGTGACCTTGGACGTGATTGGTTGTTTATGTGTGTTTTCACACCTTCTAGGTTACTTGTATTGGTATTGGCGTTGATTGTTCCTTTGACTTGAACTTTGATCCTTTGTGTGTGAGGTTTATTTCTTATCGGTTGATAAATTTTGTCTATCTCGATGTGTCTATTGATTGATGATTCACTGGAATGCCAAGCTTCTAAAAATTCTCTAGCATTCTTGTTATTTCCTCTGTCTAATATTTGAACTCTGGTTGTCCCAGTCGAATTGATGTCCGTGGTTGTCTGTGTGTAGTGAAATGAGGGAGTGGATATCATGTCTTTTGACACTCCCTCATATCACTACATACAGACAACCATGGACATCAATTCGACTGGGACAACCAGAGTTCAAATATTAGACAGAGGAAATAACAAGAATGCTAGAGAATTTTTAGAAGCTTGGCATTCCAGTGAATCATCAATCAATAGACACATCGAGATAGACAAAATTTATCAACCGATAAGAAATAAACCTCACACACAAAGGATCAAAGTTCAAGTCAAAGAAACAATCAACGCCAATACCAATACAAGTAACCTAGAAGGTGTGAAAACACACATAAACAACCAATCACGTCCAAGGTCACCTATCAGGAGAGATGATTAATAAACTCGTGGAGAAAGCTAAAAGCTCACTTCAATTCAAATTGAAGTATGGGCGCTGAATATGTCACCTAGTAGGGTGATGAAAACCACGCAAATTAACCAGCCAGCCAGCTCAGAGAACACAACCACATCAAGATCATCCACTTGAGCTACATATCTTCTTTGTCACATCTTAATCTTATGAGCGGGTCAATAAAATCGAAAAATTAGAAATAATAGAACAGTATTATAAAAGTAATCTGAAAAAGAAGTCATTTGAATGAGTACCACTGACGAATTCTTCTCTTACCACCCCCTAAGCTTTGTAAGTTATTCTGTCATTGTGATTTATATTGTCAAAATTAACTAAAGCTTGTTTCTATTAAGTAAGGCGTCGGTGGCACATTGGTTAGGACCCCCGCCGACCATGCACATGTTCCGAGGTTCGATCCCCTAACGACGCACACCTGATATCTGTGGTCGGATTGCAAAATTTGGGCTACCGATATCACACTCTGAAAATTCCATACATGTACCAAAAATATGGTGTGGAATCTGATATGTATCCACATGATGTGTGTTTTGTTTTTGACAGTCTATTATACTTTTTCGAAGCCGCAAACCCGACAGGCAGACGAAGCGACAGACGTCAACAACAAGCTCAACAGTTCCAGATAAACCCACAAGAAAGCACGCTACTAATCATCAATCTTCTCAAAAGGGGAGGTGATATGTTGTCACATGATGTGTGTTTTGTTTTTGACAGTCTATTATATTTTGCTCTATGTATATGGATCGATATTTCATTATAACTGACAATATGCTTTTGTCTGTCCACTAACTAAATAAACATGTATGACCTTGTTGTCACATGACATTACAACCAATCATGTTAAGACTGTCTATTTATTGGTTCATGTGTATTAGTCATTTTCATATGTACTTTTGTACTGTATACTTGTTCATACTTGTTCCCACGTTTTTGTACACTACGTACTATCTCACTCACACTTTTGTGTGACATTTATTTCCCTTGTCTGGAAAATACAAGTATCATCGTAAACCTGGTGGTCTTCTGATTTCCCTCTTTCCGCGTCAGGACTATGAACTACTCGACGAGTACATAACAGAATCAAGCTGTAATCAAAAATTAAAAAAAAATAAAAATAAACCCTGTTTATACTAAGTAGGCTACTGAAATTTAAAATATACACACTTCACTAATGGTGAGAAGCAGTAGAATATATGAATCACATTTCGTCTCAATGTAAGACTCTTCACCGTAGGTACACCTTCAACCCACCTAATCCCATCTACACGCAGTTGGTGATTGTGTCCCCCTTTTCATATGTCTCAAGGCATCATCATCACTCATGTTCAGCAGCAAAAAAACACACAGATTAGAGTACCATAGTGGATAACTGTTTCACTCGCCTATTTCGGGACTCTTCACCAATACATATCTACCGCAAGGGTTCAGACCTCAGGACCTTCTGCTTACAATACTGGCGAGCCCTTAAATCATTAGGTCACTGGGATATGATTCATTGGTCATGACTTCCCACTAGAAATCAGGTAACCCACCACCTAAATAGGGACATTCCATGTATCCAGAATGTCCTGAGTTCGAACCCTTTGTGGAGGGTGCGTACTGTTGAAGTGTCTCAAACTAGGCGGGCGAAACAGCTGTCCAGTACTCCAATGGTCCTCTAACCAATGTCAGTTCATGATGAAATCTTGAAATCTATAGATTGTTTAGTAATAACAGTAATAATTTTTGCTTTATTCCAGAAACAGTACTAGAGGTACAGTGTGGAATTTTCAGCACATAACTACATTATTGCATCTAATTTTATCAGACACTTAAAAGGAGTATTACAAAAAAATAAATATAAAAAACAACAACAAAAACCAAAAAAGAAACACAGAAATAACAAAAAATGCAAATAAAAATACCAAGTAGAAAGGAAGATAAACACCAATAATGAAAAAAATATCTCAGTATTGGGTAGTGGAAGCTATGATATGTGTATGGGTGGTGAACAGTAACAGCTATAATCACACAAGAAGTTATGAGATGTTCTTAAGAATGTTTATAGCTAAGATGATCAGTTAATTTGTTTGAACTTGTTATAACTGTAGGGAATTGAATGAAGACGTTGTCACCTTGTTCTGTCTGCGCCTGAACTAATCTGCCTATCTGCTTGTCGTACCTTCCGATTTAGTAAAGCACGCAAATATCAAAAGACAAAGGCTGGACTGTGACTGTGTATTGAAGTGCAACAACGAGAACGAAAGCCATGGTATTTATACATTTTACAACAATATGGACAGCTAACAGCATTTGAAATAATTTATCTTAATAGCCAATAACAAATTGCGTGAGAGATGATAATATACCATATGTGCGAGATTGACAGTCAGTAACAAAATGTGTGGGAATGATAATATACCATATATACAAGATTAACAGTCACTACCAAAATGTGTGAGAATGATAATATACCATATATACAAGATTAACAGTCACTACCAAAATGTGTGAGAATGATAATATACCATATATACAAGATTAACAGTCACTACCAAAATGTGTGAGAATGATAACATACCATATATGCAAGATTAAACAGTCAATACCAAAATATGTGGGATCCTATCACCTCCCCCGTAAAGAGTGTAGGACTTGCTTTTTGGATCTATTTGAAAAGGTTTCGGAGCTCTTCTTTGTCGAGTTGACCTTTGCGTGGTACTGGATAGAGCGTGATCTGTGTGTCTGACACATAACTGTCCTTTTTCATTCGTACGATAATGCAGCAAGAATTTATCCAAAATTTCTTCTGTTGTTCCCTCCCCCTTCGCTTTTGCATAAGCACGCTTAAAGGTGTCGACGAAACGTTCAGTCTGTCCATTCGATTGGGGATGATACGGGGGGCTACGAATATGCTGGATGCCAAACAGTTTGCAGCAACCAAGTTTGTCCTGGAAGACAGAAGCGTGCTTTTGACGACGGCGTTGCAAGAGAGATTGATCAGATACATCTCCGGGAACAACGTTGTGTGGTGAAGACGAAACATTAGAGCATACTGAATTTAATGGTACATTAAAGATATGGAGCTTGTCTAACCAGTCAAGACCAAGCAAATCCAAATCATGGTAGTTTGTAACGTAACATACACCATTGAAGTGATGCTCACCAAACTGAACCTGGCAATTTATCTCACCCACGAGTTTCAGTATATCTCCAGAGACATTCTTGGCGACATGCTCGGTCGGCAGAATCTGTGGGCAACCAAGTTTGCGCCACGTAGTTCGGGAAATTACGGTGATATCTGATGCCGTATCCAACTGAAGACGAATACGTTTGCCGTTAATATCTAGTGTTATGTACTTACGTTTGCTGGCGAACTCGACTTTGGAAGTTGTATAAACGGTCTGTACTCGAGGAGATTGTTTCGGCTCGAAACGACTACTTCTGTTCCTCACCGAAGGATTTTTCTGCGGTGTACAGTAACCCTCCTTATGTCCAAAACGGTGACAATTACGGCATTTATGCTTCTTGAAAGGACAGAACTTGACAAAATGCCACGAACCACAGTGCCAGCACACTGAAGGAGGTTTAGCTGAATTTTGAGACTGACGTTCTGTGTGCTTAACGGTGATCGGAGGACTTTTCACTGTGTTAATCGAACCAAATTCAGACGACTGTCGTTTGCACTCCACCATAGCAGTATCGTGCTTCAAGTTGATTAAACGTAGGCATTCTGCTGTCACCATTTGTAAAGTCATTTTCGGGTCTTGTTCCACAAGTGACAGAAGTCGAGTTCGTATGTCAGTATCTTCTGGGTTCTTCAACCCACAAATAAAAATCAAACACTTGAACTGATCTGATGTCATTTCGTGTGGTTTGAACCTTTCACATTCCTTGTTCACTTTGCCAGCGTAAGTCACATAATCATCGGAAGGCATTTTTGTCAACTGAAAACATTGATACCGAATATTAAACATGGATGACTGTTCACCAAAGATTTGTGATAAAACGGTGACTGTCTCATCGAATGATAACTCACGTGGGTTCTTAGGCAGAATGAAGTTAACATATCTGTTGTGCTCAACAGTACCAAGTTTTCTTAGTAACAATCGGACTTTGGCAGCATCATCAAACATGTAGCATTCAATACGGAAGACGTCTTCGTAACGATTGAACCATGCATCAAATACGAGACCAGATATTGGGTCGTAGTTGAACTCACTGATGGAATTTGAGATGCTTTCATATTTGTCAGAATGAGATGTTGATGGAACTTGAATGGACAGCTTCTGAGTGAGAGCTTCGATTAATTTTAGTTGAGCTGCTTCATTCTGAACTTGCTGCTGCTGCAAGATAGATTTGAGATCGTCCAGAGAGATAGACATTGTAATTGGGTTGTAATTAACACAGTCAAAAATGTTATATAGCTGCGCTGAACAGAATAAAAACTGTCGTCGTTTGCTTGCTATAACTGCAATGAATTAAGGTAAACCCCGTCGCCAATTTGTTATAACTGCATGAATTAAGGTAAAACCCCGTCGCCAATTTGTTATAACTGTAGGGAATTGAATGAAGACGTTTTCACCTTGTTCTGTCTGCGCCTGAACTAATCTGCCTATCTGCTTGTCGTACCTTCCGATTTAGTAAAGCACGCAAATATCAAAAGACAAAGGCTGGACTGTGACTGTGTATTGAAGTGCAACAACGATAAAGAAAGCCATGGTATTTATACATTTTACAACAATATGGACAGCTAACAGCATTTGAAATAATTTATCTTAATAGCCAATAACAAAGTGCGTGAGAGATGATAATATACCATATGTGCGAGATTGACAGTCAGTAACAAAATGTGTGGGAATGATAATATACCATATATACAAGATTAACAGTCACTACCAAAATGTGTGAGAATGATAATATACCATATATACAAGATTAACAGTCACTACCAAAATGTGTGAGAATGATAACATACCATATATACAAGATTAAACAGTCAATACCAAAATATGTGGGATCCTATCAGAACTACACTAAACAATAATAAAAATAAACATTTCAGGGTTTCTTTTTATTGTCAGCACTAATGCGGTGTTTGTTGTGGTAGTGTTAGTAATGATGCATAACATAACATTTTAAGATGGTGATAGTGGCGTTCACAAACAAGATTGTCAGTCAAATAGTGCCTAACAAAACAAAACACCCACAAAACTAATATTACACGATGGTTAATGACAGGATAATTTTGTAATAATCATAGTGATAGTATAGTCGGGACCAGTAGATATACAAAAGAAGGAATAGAGTAAAGTACAAAAAAAGTAAGCCAATGATAATAATTTTGAAGAAGAAGGTTGTTCACTATAGAGTACAAATAAGAGAGTATAAGGGGGAAGTAACAAGGGCCAAAATTATGTTATTAACAACAAAGCAAGTCATAGGTTTCACGCTTAACATTGTCTGTGTCACTTAGAACACGGGCTGGCCAAATATGGTATCGTTGAAATCCTATACTTGGTTGTACGAGCATATATTATTTTGTACTGATTTCTGGTTCTACCTGGTGAGATGCAAGGAGAGAGTTGGGAATAGAAGGGATGTTGGGCGTGGGAGAGTATGGTTTTAGACCATTTTTCGCGTGTATTCAGATGTTTATCTACTAATGTTGTGACGAGCTGACTGAGTTTTACACCGCTAGTCCTACTAACTACCTTCAACATCCTTCTCAGGATGGTATAGTCCTTTTTCAGTAAACAGAACAATAAAGCACAGAATAAACTAAAGTAGATTAAAAAGGAGGTTCAGGGGGATAACAATCATAACAGTAGTCATCCTTGACATTGTGGTGAGGCCTGGCTGTTAGCCAAAATTTTCGCCAATGTTTACGTCCCCAATATTTGTCGTGAGAAAAAAAACAAAAACAAAGACCGATTCAACAACCAATCACAGAGGATTTTGTCTGCGTAGGCGGATACAGTTAACATATATGTCGTCGGATATTCAAGAAACAGCCACAAAGAGATGCAAGGTCAACTGTCTGTGAGAAACAACCAATCAGAAGACTGTGTTTGTTCGCTTACAATAATCTATAATAATGTACATGAAAATATATAAATATGTGTTGATTTCCTTAATATGTGACCTGTTGCCTCGCCTTTTTCTTCTGTTGTTACAGCATGATAAGAAGAAAAAAAGGAGGGAGTCATATTAGCAGTAACTGTTAAACAGACGAAGAAAAGAGAAAATGCGGTAGCATTGATTTGATTCATCTCTGTGTTTTGTTTGTTCTTTTTCAGTTACCTATTATTCATTGTTTGCAATTAATATTGTTCTCTGAGCTGGTTGGTTTATTTGCTGAGCTTTCGTCCCCTTTCTGAACAACATCTTCAGCACAACAGTTAACATAAAGTGAACTGATATAAATTTCCCATGAATGATGATAGAATTGAGTCTCGCGGTAACCATCTTTACATATGGTTTGATCATTTTTCTTGACTTGGATTTCGAACTTTCTCGTCACCTGATTTACTTTTTATTAGTTGGTATATTTGGTCTATATGTTACTGTGTGTTTGTTAATTGCACACTCGTTTGAGTACCAGACTTTTAGGAATAACCTGGCCCTTCTTGGTGTTTCCTCTGCCCAAGATTTCGACATTATACCACTCGTCAAACTGATGTCCATAATTGTCGATATGCATTGATATGAAACAGGAATAATTATCATGTCTTTTCACGGCTGATTTGTGTTCCTGGATTCTTATTCGAAGGGGAAGCCCACTTTGGCTGATGTAATGCTTGTTACAGTTCATACAACTTACTTTGTAAATGGTGTTAATTTTACCTCCTTTTTCTGTTGGATCTTTTGGTATGCATAAGGTTGAATAAAGCGATTCGACTGGTTTGTGCGCTACATCTATATCAAACGGTTTCAATATTCTAGCCATTATTTCATAGATATTTCTGATGTATGGTAGGATGAATTACTTTTTGGTCTTTGGTGGTGATTCGTTGTTGGTGTTTGGATTCGACTTTAAACACTTTTTGATGAAATTTTGTGGATAATCATTCTTCTTGAAGACCGTTTGTAAGTATTTTTCTTCCATTCTTTTCAACTCTAGAGTGCTACAGTGTGTTTGAACTCACTTGTGAACAATGTCTGCACACAGTTTCTTTTATGAGTAATTGGATTATTGCTAGTATAGTTGAGTATTTGATCTGTGTGCGTTGATTTTCTGTATACTTGTGTTCCTAAATTTCCTATGTTGGTTCTCCTGATTAAGACGTCTAAAAATGGGATTTTGTTATCTAATTCTTCTTCTCTTGTGGTGAATTTGATGTCTTCTAATATGTTGTTTATCAATTTATGGATATATTCTAAATTATTTCTCTTAATTATTACAAATGTATCATCAACGTAACGTACCTGTCCAGATTTTCGGTTTAATTATAGGTAGAGCTGTTAATTCTAACCTTTGCGTAACAGCTTCACCTATTAATCCTGATATGGGCGATCTCATTGGTGTTCCTTTTATCTGTTCACATATTTGAGTATTGAATCGGAAGTATGTTGTAAGGCGTAATTCTGAGTTTTATCCAAGTTGAACATGGCGTTTTTATGTTTTCATCAGTATAGAGTAATTGTTGCATAGTTTCTGTTGCTAGTTTTGGACTAATTGAAGTATGTATAATACTGTGACATCATCAAAGGACACCATTATTTCATTGTCTTCTACCTGAATATTTTTGTTTTCTCTAAAAATTGAATTGACGAATTTGATAGAATAGTCGCGTGATTCTGTTAGGTAATTTAACTTCCTGAAAAGTTCTTTAGATAGATTATATGTTGGTGTTCCTGGAAGCGAAACGATTAGTCGTAAGTGAATGTTTGGTTTGTGTAGTTTTGATCTACCATAAAATCGAGGTAAAATGGGTCCGTTAGATCTCATTCGCCATTGATCTTGTTCTGTAATTTGTCCTGATTTCGTTAGTTCATTTAACGTTGTTTTGATTTTGTTATCGAGTGTTTGTATAGGGTTTTTTGTCAACTGTTGATATACATTATTATCTTTGAGTAAATCCCCTGCTTTCTTTATGTAGTCTTCTGTGTCCAGGATTACTGTTGTTCTTCCTTTATCAGCCGGTAGAATAACTACATTTTTTCTATTCTTCAGTTTCTTCAATGCATTTCGCTCTTCACTGATAAGTTGAAAATTATGTCTGTTCTGTTTGATTATAGGTATGATACGTTGACGTATTTCTTGTTGTACTTCCTCATTTAATTTAGAAAAATTTGAGTGATGATTCTAAGGAAGCACAGAAATCTGTTACTGAAGCGTCACCAGTATTGTAGTTGAGTCCTTTCTGAAGGAGAAGTACAAATCTTCTTTATTATTGTTCATTGTGTTCTAAATTGGGTTGTGCTGAGTGGCGGGAGTATTAGAAAATACTCAAGAATTTCCCTGATGTTTGTGAGACACCAAAAGAAAAGTAAAAAAACAAAACAAAAGCCAGCAGTTCATCCGAATAAATTCGAAATAAGTTTACTCCTTGGGGGATTCAAATTAAGCATCCATAATTAAGATGAGAAATGACTGAAGGAAGTTTTTTATTACTAGCCACCATCAAGCAGATATACCGCTGTTCACTTCAAGGCTTTGTTGAATCGTTCTCCCCACACCTGGGGGCTGACAAATACCACGATGTCAAAGTATCATGGCCAAAGTTAAGGTCCTTCAAAAGTTGGCCTGCAAGGACCGTTCAGATACAGGGAACACTATCGTAGGTCACTCCAAATCAAATCAAGCTTGCCTTTTTAGACTTGGAGAGGGTAGATACTATATTTTATTATTTATTCTCTAGGTTACTTCCTCAAGTCTTTATTGTTAGGTAGGGCATTGGCTTTTAATATTAAAGTTTAGGGTTTACGGTTAAGGTCAGAATTGGGGCTAAGGTTAGGCTTATGGTTAGAGTAAGCAGAAAGTTAAAGAACAATATCAGAAATATCAGTGAATCTCAAAGTACCATTGTGGTGAGAGCTCCGACAGAGAGGTCGACTAAGAGTGAACGCCTAAGGGATTTTGGCTTGACGAGAGAACGACGGAAGCTGGCTAGCCGTGTTGCCTCAACTATTGCCCCACGAGATGATACAAGAATGTCACCAGCTAGTACATACAGGGGTGGCCAGAACAAGTGAGCTCTTAAGACAAATTATATACTGGCCAGGTATGAGAGAAGGAATGGCAAAATATGTACTTGGATTTCCACGCTCCTAGTTAATGTAAGGCGACCGACCGGTGCATACGACCGCCGCTGCAGTCGATTCCATTTACGGCGATAGGTGACTTATGGTCCGTAGATACAATGGGTCCATTTCGATTTCAGACACCGAATGGTAATCAGTACCTTTTGGTGATAACGGATCACGCGACACGATGCGTAGGTGCCGTGGCGATCCCAGATCAACGTGCAAAGACTGTCACAGATGCAATAGTTCGACACATTGTTGCAGACCACGGCGTACCAAAGACGATACTGACAGACCAAGGTCCTTGTCTCGAAAGTGAAGAATTTACGTCCGGTTCACGACATCTGAGCATCAAGAAGAGGCATCAAAACGACCCAATATCATCCACGAACAAATGGCTTGACGGAGAAAAACAACTTTACACTGAGGGAGTGCCTGGCTTCGAAGGGCGTTAACTGACAGACGGAGCTTCCATTGGTTCTACTGGCATATCGGGCTACCCAGAAAACAACGAAGAATTCACTATTTTAACTGATGTATGATAGAAAAACACGATTACCGATACACAACGAGACCTGGCCCCTTCGCGGAAAGCTGAGTACGAAGAAACTGGGAGCAGAACAGAAAGAAGCAGTCAAGAATGTAACGCAGAAGCACCGGAGGGAGGTCGAGAAGTCTGAGCAGAAATAAAAGACTCAGTGCATCACCTTTGGAGTTGGCGACCAAGTGAAGTGTAGAGATGGAAGGTAAACCGTTGGATGTGGGCCAGGTTCATAAGAAACTCCTTTCAAAGTGGAAAGGACCATATACGACCACAGTCACCAAAAGATTGGGTCGAGTATATACCATCAGAAGAGGTAACAAACACAGACGAGTTAATGTCAATCAGATCCAACGATGGCGACAGCTGGACAAGCCGGCCTGTAAAAATCATCAGTGAGAGGATGCATCACTCAGAAGGTTGGAACGCATGTAGGTGAAGCTATTCGATGTGGCGGTCGAGTGTGGTGAGAGCTGTCTGCAAGTCAAGATTGTAGACAACAATTTACGTTAGTGTTTACGTCCCAAATCGAGGTCACGAGAAAATACAAGAACAAAGCTTAACCTTGAGGAACTAACCAACCAATCACAGCACACTTAACGTGTGCAAATACGATTCGTAAAATTATGGCTTAACTCTCTGAGAAGTGGTCACAAAGAGATAACAGAATAACCTTGAGCGATAAAATGACCATTCAGAAGACATCGCGTCACTGCTAACAGTGACGCTAATAATAATATACATAAAAATCTATAAATATGTGTTGATTTCCTAAACAAACGATCTGTTGCTTGAATCTTGTCTTCAGTCGTTACGCCATGACCCTCAGTCACTTAAAAGAATCCATCTATCGCGCATGGTATGATTTCTCTGTAGATCAACTGTGCAGTATCTGCAGGACATTCTTACAATAAGTGCACAAAAATTATATAATGTAATATCATGTTAACAGTGCATTTTAGTACATTTTTCTCTCATCATTCACTGAGAAATGCAGGTACATCCAGATGACGAGTCCCAAATAGGATGAAAGGCGCGTTGTCCTGGATTACACTCCTAGTCACCATCCACCAATCAAATACTCTTATTGGTTGTTCAAGATCACTGCAATTTCAGCTTTGATAGTTAAACTTTACCCTTAAAACTGAGGTGAAACAGAAAACAATTTTTGGCAAAGTTAAACTTTATGTACCAGTAACTACCAATCAGTGATTAACCTTGAACACGCACCAGTCACATGAAAAGATTTATTTTTACGTGTAAAATGCACATATTTATGAAAATAATGTTTGAAACAGGCATAAAGACGTTTCACAGGATACCTTATTCTGTTTTGTGGCGAAAATAACTTCTATTTCTCCATAGAGGTATCAACAGAGAAGTTGAACCACATTGTACGCATGTAGTTATCTAAATAACGACAAGTAACATCCTTTCGCTATCCTTTAAATGGTTCTATTCCGGTTCTTTAACCTTCTTCAAAATTGTTCGACGGAAATAGTGTGAGTTCCTGTAATAGGATCTACAAAAACAACAATCTGGCTTAATGACTGAATGTTCCTACGAAATAGTATAACCATCACCTTACTTTACCTTGCACTAACTCCTTTCAAACAAACGTCAAAACGATGAGCATGCCCATCAACCGATCTGTTAAAGTCCTTCGTACTCATGGTAATAGTAATTTTGCCTTATAGAATTTTTACTTTATTTCAAAAACATTACTAATGATACAGGAAGGAATTTTCACCATTCAGAACAACATTGCATCTAATTTACTCAAAAACCACAAAAAATAAAAATAAACATTACATAATAATAATAACAAAACGTTGTTGTAGCAGCTATGTAGGAAATTACAGTATGCGATAAGGAGAAAAATATGCATAAAGTATAAAATTGTAGTAATAATAGTAATACCAACTGAAATGAAATAGCAGAGTAATAATTAAACGACAGAAAGTGTGACACCATAAAATACAGAAAGATGAACGATGAAAGGGTCGATTCACTTTGCTAATAGCATAGTAACTTGTGTGTTTCACGTCTAACAGAGTGTTCGTCACATAAAGTACGGGCTAAATAGGGTATTGTGGAATTTCTATACTTAGTGGTACGAGCATATAACTTTGTTATAGTGACTTCTCGTCCTACCTGATGAGATACAAGGGGATAGTTGTGAATAAAGGGGGTGCAGAGGGTCTGACATTATAGCCTTTGCCCATTTCATACAGGAATTTATATGCCTCTCGACTATAGTATTAGCGAGCTCATGCAGTGGCAGACCACAAGCTCTACTCACAGCATTTAATACTCTTCGTAATATGACATAATCTTTTTTGAGAAGCCCAGGAAAGATTAATGGAGAGCAGTAGAGTACAATAGGTAAAATACAGGAGTTTAAAAATTGCAAAACTAAAGGTTGGTTGATACCTGATTGTCTTAACTTTTTTGATATAGAAGGTAAGACGAAACATTATCTTAGAGATAGATAGATAAGATATGGGATGACCATGAAAGGTCAGAGGAAAGAACTAATCCAAGGTATTTAATGGTGCTTGATTTGGTTTCAATTTCAATGCCATCTATGCTACATGCATCATAGGAACTAACTAGTTCATGTAAGTCACGTCGATGCGTGAAAGTAAAGTTAACTGCCTGATATTTGGAAGGATACCTTACATATCTAAGCGGTACTGGATAATATATTTGATCTTGACCTAATTTTAGACATAATTCTGTAAAAGTAGGCGTTTCACTCGAATCAAGCAGAAATGAAGCTTGAAATCACGTGAAAAAATTCACTAATCCCTTCAAAGTTCTACGTGAGGTAGTGCGTACTCTGAAGACAGTTACTGACGGCTAACATGTTTAACTTAGTTGCCTTGATGATGTGGCAGTTTTTCTATCTATAAATATATGCAGTATCTCGTTCCTAGACGTCTTCATGGCAAGGAAAGAAGCTGCCACACTTAGAAGGAGTGTGTATAAGAAACCTTTGGACAACCGATAAGAATATTCTAGAAGATGTGGATTTCGCATGTAGGTTATTTATATTTAATATTGGACACACACTCACGGAATTAGAGGCAAGCGAAAATAAACACACTGACTGAAGGGGTTGGCTGGCGACTAAGAGAAGATTGCAGCTGAACATAGAGAAGACGGATGTGATGAAGATAATCAACGAGCCGCAACAACAAAAACAGTCAGCACCAATCACTATCAACGGGAGGAATTTAAAAGAGGTCATTCTCCTCACTTATCTGGCGAGGAAGCACAGTTTCAGACACAGACAGCCGGAACGGATAGAGATGTCAAAACCAGCCAGCCAACCGGAATCGGAAAGGTCAGTTATGCCTTCATCAACTTTATTTTAGTGGTTAATCAGTGTGTGATTTTCGAGAGATGGACAGTGAGTGGGAGAGAGAGAGAGAGAAATTAATGAAATTCCGTAAAAAACGTATTCCAAAATCACCTGTCGATTATATTTTGTTTATTTGTTATTCTAATCCTACAACCAAAAAAAGATATTTAAAAACCAAAAAACAAAACAGAAACACACGAAAGAAAGTGGTAAATACATGTTTAAAAATTCAAAAAGATGTCTTTTAAGTTAGATTAAACTTCGCTTATCAGATTTTTTTAGAAAAAATAATAAAAAAAGTGAGTGTGAAGTAAATTTATTTCAAAGTCAGCGGCATCCTTCATCATGTCAAGGTCGTTAGAATTCACTTTTTATGCATTTAAACAAAAATAGTTAAGATTCAAGGTTATTAACCTCATTCAAGAGCTACATGATAATGCCACGTGTTAGGTGATCCACAATGGAAAACTCAGTGAGGCATTCGAAGTGCATACAGAAGTAAGACAAGCTAGCTGCCTGTCTATTATCACCCAAAATGATATTCTTAATCCTGTGTTGGACTGGATTATTCATCAGACTCTGAGTAATGAGTGAGGAGTCAGGAATACGCTGGACGACCGATAAAAAGACTCTATAAGATATGAATTTCGTGTGTGTGTGTGTATGACATATGTCTAATGTCACATAAACTAAAAGACTTAGAGGCAGGCGAAAACCGATAACCTGGATGAAGAAGATGGCAGACAGCGAAGGCAGGACTGCAGGTGAACACAGAGAAGACGGATGTGATGAAGATAATCAACGAGCCGCAACAACAAAAACAGCCAGCACCAATCAAAATCAACGGGGAGGATCTAACATAGCTTGCCTACTTCACTTGTCTGGGAAGTATCGTTTCAACTACAGGCCAGAAGAACGGACGAATATGTCATGGCAGGCCAGAATCGGAAAGGCGAGATACGCATGCCTTCATCAACTTAAAACCAGTTTTGAAATCTTCTGCACTGCACTCAGTATAAGGAGCAAGATTCGCATTTTCAACACCAATGTGAAATCGCTGTGATATTCCATACGGGTCAGAAACTTGCACTCCTTGTCAGTCAAGAAAAAGATTTCCAACAGCTTGTTGTAGACTTTCATCAACAGCTGCCACTTTCACTGACATCTATTCCATACTGATGATCGAATGGCCAGAAAGAAGAAGAAGAACAAGAAATTCTGGGAACAAACCAAAAAGCGAGAGCTGATTGCTCAACAAATGTGTAGGAGAAAATTGAGATTGATCAGGTATACCTTAAGAAGGCCATCTAACGATATCTCATGCGATTCAGGCTATCGTTTCAATGGAATCTGAATAGGAAGCGAAAAGTGGCTGGTCGATGCTAGGTTGACATGGAGGAGAATGTGTGAATCGGAGGAGGAGATGAAAGATTATGAGCGACCGTGGACCCGGATGAAGAAGATGGCAGAAACCTTATGATTCACTCGGAACCCAAGGGAATAATAATAAAAATAAATAAACAGGCAGTTAACCTGGGGTTCTAGTGGGTACAGCAGGTCGAAGGTGAGGCAGTAACTCATCGAAGAAGACATTGCGAAATAGTCGCGCTGTGTCGTGAATTGGCAGAAGTTAGAATTCAAGAACCATTGGATCGGGTCCCAGTGGCTTAATGGTACACGACCATGCCTTGTAGACAGAAGGTCCTGGGTTCGAACCCCGGTGGGTGCGTACTGCTGAAAAGTCCCAAAACTGGGGCAGAGGAAACAGCTGTCCAGTACTCCCTGCAGGTTTTCCAGTGGTTCTCTAACTGATGTTAGCTCATGATTAAATCCTCCATACAATCAATCAAAATCCCTACAAAACCAATACTTGAAAATAATAATAATAACAATGAAATTTGACAGGATGAAGGCTACGAGGCTGTTGGCCTGAGTTAGAAACCTGGTGGTGATCGCGTACAGCTGAAGACTTCCAAAACAAAGACAAAACAGCTGTTCACAACTCCCTACGTCGTGTTTTCCAATGGATCTCTAACTAATATGAGTTCATGATGAAATGCTGTAACATGGAATTACTCTTCTTCAGTTAAGTCCTTGGGCCTCAAAATGTACTTCTGAACATCTTACATTTGATCTACATCGTAGATTTCTTGAAGGAAGGAGACAATGCAGATATTTCATCATAATGGAATAACGGTTTGTGTTTCAGCTCAAAGACAGCATTGTGTCACAGGATATAATTATTATTATTGCTCCCTTGGGTTCCTAGTGGAACATACGGCTTCAACTGCACGTCTCCATTTGCTTCTGTCTTCTGCTGTACTTTTCGCCTGCATCCATGTTGGTCCATATTCTTTCAACTCCCCTTCACATGATCTCCTCCCTTCATGTCACCCTTGCACTGACGTCCCACTCGCCGCTTCCCTTTCAGGTTCCACTCCAGGGCTTGACGCGCGATGTCACCCAGCGGCCTACTCAGCGAGTGTCCGATCCATCTCCACTTTCTCCTGCATATTTGTTGGGCGATTGGTTCTTGCTTTGTTTGTTTGTTACCAGAGTTTCTTGTTGGTGATTCTTTCCGGTCCGGCCATCTGATTGATCTTCAGTATAGATCCACCGAAGACAGTTGTTGTTGATAAAGGTCTGCAACAAGCTGTTGGAAATATTCTTTGTGACCCACCCCTCCTGCCAAGTTTATGATCCGTTCCGTATAGAAGAACTGACTGACTTGACGTGTTTGTATTGAAAATCCGATCGAATTTTGTTGTTGATGCTGGCTGAGTGACGAAGATTTCCAGATTGGTTGTTTCAGGTTGATTAATGAATGTGTTTCTCGCCTGCCTTCTCGATTCTCGCTCGATTTGACATCCTCGTCTGTTCCGATCACCTGTAGTTGAGACAATGCTCACTACCTAGATAAGATAAGTGAATGAAGTAACCTCTTTCAAATCCCTCCCGTTGATGTTGACTGTTGCTGGATGTTGCTGCCGTTGTTGTTGGTTGGTTGGTTATTTTAATCACCTCCGCGTCTTGTCTATGTTCACTTGGAGTCCTGTCTTCACTGGCTGCTTCTTCGACCAGTTTGTCGGTTTTCGCTTGTAAGTCTTCGATTTTGTGGTGACATCAAACATAAATCATCCACGCGGGAAATCCAGGTCTTCTAGGTTCTTCACGTCGGTCGTCCAGGATATCCCTTTCCCGTTTTTCGTTTCCCACTCACTGTCTGACGCATAATCCAGTCCGTCCACCACAATTAGGAATATTATTGGTGATAGTAAGCACCCTTGTCTGACTCCTGTGTTTACTCCAAACGCCTCGCTGAGTTTTCCGTTGTGGATCACTTGACATGTTCCGTTGTCGTACAGCTGTTGAATAAGGTTGATGAATATTTGGGGTACGCCGTATTACTCGAGTAATTTCCAAATTACTTCACGATCAACGCTGTCGAAGGCCTTCTCAAAGTCTATAAAGTTGAGGTAGAGGTTTGATTGCCATTCCATGCTTTGTTCTGTGATGATGATGCGTAGAGTTGCAATTTGGTCAGTACATGATTTGCCTTTCCTGAATCCAGCTTGTTCTGGTCGGAGTTCTGTCTCCAGTGCGTCCTTTAATCTCTCCAGGATGATGCGACTCAGGATTTTACTTGGCGTCGATAGGAGCATGATTCCTCGCCAGTTCTTGCAGAGTGGGTGTAAGTCGCCCTTCTTTGGTAGTTTCACGAGGTAACCTTTCCTCCAGTCAGTAGGCACCTTTCCCTCCTTCCAGACCTTTTGCAATAATGGAGTCAGCATGTCTGCTGTCGTCTCTGGGTCGGCTTTCAGTGCTTCAGGGGGTATTCCATCTGGTCCGGCTGCTTTTCCAGCTTTCAGAAGCTTGATTGCGTTCAAGACTTCAGCTCTCGTTGGAGGATTGGTGTCAACTTGCAGTTGTGTGCGCGCTGTTGTTGGTATTTCTGGACGGGTTGCAGGTGATGGTCGGTTCAAGAGTCCTTTGAAGTGATCCGCCCATTGTTTAATCTGTTTTTCTTCCTTGGTAATTGGGTTCCCTTGGCTGTCTTTTATAGGTTTCGCTTGTGTTGGTCTCTTCCCGGATAGAGATTTGGTTATCTGATATAGTGTCCTCAGGTCCCTTTTGCCTGCTGCCTTCTCAGCTTCAGTGGCCAGGTTGTCGTAGAATCGTCTTTTGTCCTTCCTAGCACTCTTCTTCACTTCTTTGTCCAGTGCTTTGTAAGTTGAGCTCAGCGTCTCCTTCTCCTGTCCGTCCTTGCATTGAATCATTTTCTCTTTCACCATTCTCCTCTCTTCTATTAATTTCCAAGTGTCCGTTGAGAGCCATTCCTTGTCTTGTCTCTTCTTTCTTCCTAGAACCGTTGAACACGTTTCGTTGAGAATCGCCTTCAGAGACTTCCAATGTTCTTCCACGCATGATTCTTCAGTGATGTCGCGTAGTGTTTCCTGCTTTGCTCTGACAGTTGCAGTGAAAGTGTCTTTTGTGGTTGTGTCCTTCAGTAATTGAGTGTTGAACTTGCATTGTGGCCTATCCCCAGCTATCCTCGAGGCTTTTAGTTTCACCTTGAAAGTCCCTTCTACTAGATAGTGGTCTGAACCCACATCTGCTCCTCTCCTTGACCTTGTGTCCAGTAGGCTCCGTCTCCACTTTCTTGAAATTGAGATGAAGTCTATTTGGTTCTTGGTGTTTCCATCTTGTGTATATCCTTGTGTTTGAACACACTACCGCCAATCACCAAATCATTGAAGGCGCAGAAGTCTGAGAAGAGTTCACCATTGTCGTTCATTTCGCCGAGGGCCTCACGACCCATGGTGAGTTCTCTTCCTGTGTTGTCTCCTCCCAGCTTCGCATTCATGTCGCCCATCAGGATTTTGATATCGCCATTTGGGACGTTGTCCATTATTGCTTGTAGTTGTCTGTAGAACGCCTCCTTCTTCTCTTGTTCTGAGACGTTTGTAGGCGCATAACCTTGAATGACTGTAACTTTCCTTCCTTTTGAGTTGAACCTGGCTGTCATTATCCTGGAGGAGATTGGTTCCCACTGCATGAGAGCTTTGGTTGCTGTTGGTGACATCATGATGGCCACTCCCTCGGTGTGCTCGTGGTTGTCCTCTTGGTGGCCGGAATGAATTACTGTCTCTCCAGTAGGTAGTTGGCACCTTCCAGTTCCGTTCCATCTGCTTTCGCAGATTCCCAACACTTCTATTCTGTACCTTCTCATTTCAGCGGCTACCTGGGCATTTCACTCCCCCGATTCCAGCGAAAAGTTAGGCTATTGCTTATGTTTTTAGAATTTTTGATATATTAATTCGTTGAAGTTTCTGTAGCGATTTGGTTGTGTTTACAGGGTTGGAGGTGCTAGCACCATGTTCCAACTTTTCCTCTTTACCCGGACTTGGTACCGGCTAGAAAACTAGTAAGCTAGTAGCCTAGCAAGCTAGTATCTGGCGATGTTCCAGGATATAATACTGTCAGTGAATTAATATTTTACTTGAAAATATTGTACCAAGGGGTAGATATGATACATTAAATTCCTCCGAAAATTTTTTCATTTTATAAATACTCTCAAGAATAAGGATATTATTATTATGGTCTCATCAGTACTTATGTCCAACCCATCTCCAGTCTTGCTTCTGCATATTTATAGGCTCTTGGTTAGCTGCCAGAGTTCAGAGTAGCTTATCCTTTGCAGCATAACCTGTTGCATATGCTGTTTGTGACGCATACATCAAGTCCGTCAAATATATCGAAGCATCGAGTGATCTGACATTAGTGCTACAGATCCCCAACTTGTTCATTATGCTTAAGATAGTCCTACAAATTCAAGTTTATAAATCATGCTACTCACAAGTAGTGTAAATAAATGTGGTAAAATATAAATTAATCGATTCATTCAAATTCATTCGCATGAATTAACATATAAGCCATAGACACAGGAAATTATTCACGCTTGATATATATATTGCGTCGGTGGCACATCGGTAGGATGCCCGTCAACCATGCATGTGGTCCGCAATTCGATTACCCCCCGACGCACTCACTTCGGTGAGTAAGTAAAGTGACTGGTAAAGAGGGTAGGTTGGGCTTAAGGCTATGAATCCCATCTCATAAAAATTAGATCACCGTTAGTGAATCTTCACAGCTCTAGGTTGAATGTGCCCTATTGTCCATTGGCAACGTAAAGGAACAAAAGTGAAGTAAGCAGAAGTAATATATATATATATATATATATATATATACTTGTTATGTTATTGTTTCCTTGGGTTCCGAGCGGAACATAGAGCTTCGACAACACATCTCCATTTTGTACTGAATTCTGCTGTCCCCTTCAGCCGGCTAGCTACACGATCGCCTATAATCTCTCGTCATTCGACGGCCTACTTAGTGTGCGCCAAGACCACCTGCATTTTCTCCTACACATTTGTTGAAGGATAAGTTCTTGATTAATTAGTTACCAGAGATTTTTTTGGTATTAATTCTTATTAGCCAGCCATTTTTGATCTTTACTATAAAGACAGTGACGGAAGCTGTTGATAAAAGTCTGCGTTTATCTGTTTGAAATCTTTTTGTGACACTCTGGTCGAGTTTCTGACTCGTATAGAAGAAGTGACTGGCCGACTGACTGACTTCACATGTATGTTGAACTTAATCCGAATCTTGTTGTTTATGCTGGCTAGCTGGATGGCTGACTGGCTGGCTGAGTGGAGTGCAAAAGATTTCCGGACAGGTTTCAGGTTTATGAAGGCGTATCTTGCCTTTCCGATTCTGGCCTGCCATGACATATTCGTCCGTTCTGCTGGCCTGTAGTTGAAACGATACTTCCCAGACAAGTGAAGTAGGCAATCTATGTTAGATCCTCCTCGTTGATTTTGATTGGTGCTGGCTGTTTTTGTTGTTGCGGCTCGTTGATTATCTTCATCACATCCGTCTTCTCTGTGTTCACCTGCAGTCCTGCCTTCGCTGTCTGCCATCTTCTTCATCCAGGTTATTGGTTTTCGCCTGCCTCTAAGTCTTTTAGTTTATGTGACATTAGACATATGTCATACACACACACACACGAAATTCATATCTTATAGAGTCTTTTTATCGGTCGTCCAGCGTATTCCTGACTCCTCACTCATTACTCAGAGTCTGATGAATAATCCAGTCCATCACAGGATTAAGAATATCATCTTGGGTGATAATAGACAGGCAGCTAGCTTGTCTTACTTCTGTATGCACTTCGAATGACTCACTGAGTTTTCCATTGTGGATCATCTAACACGTGGCATTATCATGTAGCTCTTGAATGAGGTTAATAACCTTGAATCTTAACTATTTTTGTTTAAATGCATAAAAAGTGAATTCTAACGACCTTGACATGATGAAGGATGCCGCTTACTTTGAAATAAATTTATTTCACACTCATTTTTTATTATTTTTTCTAAAAAAATCTGATAAATGAAGTTTAATCTAACTTAAAAGACATCTTTTTGAATTTTTAAACATGTATTTACCACTTTCTTTCGTGTATTTCCGTTTTGTTTTTTTGGTTTTTAAATATTTTTTTTTGGTTGTAGGATTAGAATAACAAATAAACAAAATATAATCGACAGCTGATTTTTGAATACGGTTTTAACGGAATTTCATTAATTTCTCTCTCTCCCACTCACTTTCCATCTCTCGAAAATCACACACTGATTAACCCTTAAAATAAAGTTGATGAAGGCATATACGACCTTTCCGATTCTGGTTGGCTGGCTGGTTTTGACGTCTCCATCCGTTCCGGCTGTCTGTGTCTGAAACTGTGCTTCCTCGCCAGATAAGTGAGGAGAATGACCTCTTTTAAATTCATTTCGTTGATGGTGATTGGTGCTGGCTGTTTTTGTTGTTGCGGCTCGTTGATTATCTTCATCACATCCGTCTTCTCTATGTTCAGCTGCAATCTTCTCTTAGTCGCCAGCCAACCCCTTCAGTCAGTGTGTTTATTTTCGCTTGCCTCTAATTCCGTGAGTGTGTGTCCAATATTAAATATAAATAACCTACATGTGCGTCGGTGGCACGGTGGTTAGGACTCTCGCCGACCATGCACATGGTCCGGGGTTCGAGCCCACGCCGACGCACACCTGATATCTATGGTCGGCCTGTGAAATTTGGGCTACCGATATCCACGCTGAAAATTCCATACTTGTACCAAAAATACAGTGTGGAATCAAGCTGTAATCAAAAATCAAAAAAATCAAACAATCAAAAAAAAAAAAATCAAATCCACATCTTCTAGAATATTCTTATCAGTTGTCAAACGTATCCCCGTCTTCTCACTCTCCATACCTGGTGTTCCGCATAATCCAGTCTATCGTAGGATTAAGAATATCATCGTGGATGATAATAGCCAAGCGGCAAGTTTGTCGTACTCCTATCCACACTTCCAAGGCTTTGCTGAGTTTCCCCTCCCTGTGGATCACCTGACATGTGACGTTGTCATATAGCTGTTGAATGAGGTTGACAAAGATTTAGGGAATGCAAGGCTTTTCGTGCACGCCATAGACTATTATTTAAATCTCTCTTAGCTTTTCCCGTCAATCGATTGAACCGAATTGCTCGGTTGACCCTGAAAAGATAAGTAATTTAGAAAAAAAGCTCATCAATTGCACTGCATGGATTAATACACAATCGCACAATAGGGTGGGTGGGAGAGGGTTAAAATTCTAAAAAGTAACATAGGTAGGTGGAGAGAGAGGTTGATTACTGAATCCTGGCTGGTTCATCGAGTCTACACACAACACATGCAACAGAAATGAGTCATTTCAAATAGCAGGAAGATATTATTGCCACCAGACAGTCAGTCGAATCACAGGAGGATAATAAATAATCTTAAGATTCTATTTCAATTCACGCACATTATAACATTCTAACAAGTTACTTATTTTGACTATAAAAACAATCGTTTTATTTCTCATCTGATTGTATTTGATCAATAACACTCATATTAATAATTCTGAATGTACATTATCCCATATTGATTTTTCATTCCAATATCTTATTGATTTCACACATGTATATAAATGAAGGAAAAAAGTTGTATGAGTGAGTGACTTGATAGGATTATGAGTGGCAATAGTTTGTGCTCGAATCCAAGATGCGAATTTCATCCCATTTGGGACTCATCAACTGTATGTACATAATATGACCTGTTGCACAAAAGGTGGCTGGCTTTTGTGGCCCAAGTAATCTAATAAGTCACTCTCTGTCTTTGACGTTTGAAACTATGAACACTGGCTTCGAGTCTCGAGGGGGAAAATCATCATCATCATCCACTGGTGAATGAAAGTACATCTAGTTGACGACAAGTCTGAATTAGGACAAAAAATGAGCGTTGTTCTAGATTCCGTACTGCTAGTCACCATCTACCAATCAACTTCTAATTACATACCTAGACATCATCGAAGCATCTGTAAAAGAAGCTGATATGTCAACTTAAGACCGAGAACTTCGGTTCAATCAATCGACTGAAAAAAATGAAAAAGTGAATTAAGCCTAATAGCAACGGTGCGTCGGTGGTATAGCGGTTAGGACGCTCGCCGACCATGCACATGGTCCGGGGTTCGATCCTCGGCCGACGCACACCTTTACCTCTCTAAGCCAGAAATGATTCTGGTAAAGAGCAAAGGTTGGGCATGAGGCTGGCTAGCAACCCCATCCTGTAAAATAAACTCAGCTACAGAAACTTCAAGCTACTAGCTTGAACGCGCCCTATGTTCCACTGGGGAACGTGAAAGAAAATAATAAAAATTAATTCATTAATAATAGCAACATATCTTATTTTATGAAACTGTTAAGCTTGCCTTAGTAACAAAATTATGATATATATTCATATGTATATATATAAACTCTTTTTTATTTTACCCTAACGATAGATAAATGAGTTAGAAGGCATAAAACACAAAAATGTTCTTTGTTACTAAGTCATATAATGTCTAATATTTAGGGCATTGATAAACGACGTAGATAGAAGACAAACCAAAGTACAAACAAATCTCACTAATACTTCTCCCATACATCGCATAGATATATATTATGACAGGAAAGACATCATGTTATGAAGATAGAAAGCGACAGTGAGAGAGAGAGAGAGGGATGCCCGGTTGGGGGGAAGGCAGAGTGGAAGACTAAAAGTTGTAGAAGCCAGGGAAACACATAGAAATAGAAGTAAGTAGTTTAAAACTTTAAATGACTAACCTGCAGTGAAGAAAACCAAAGCATAAAGAATGAAGATATAGGGTGGAGAGGGTGAGAGAAGTACTAAGTTGAAAGCAATATCACGTTATATATTTGAAAAAAAAACGGAAAATCAAATGCCTGGATATCCTTCTATTTATGTATCTATCTATCCATCTATCTATGTGTCTATTTGACGTGCGTTAATGTGTTCATTCCTGCGTCAGATAACAGCGATAGTAGAAGAGTAATAATAATAATAGTATATTCTCATTTTGTACATGAGAGACGCCAGTTTACAGGCATCATCAATATGATAAATTACATATACGATTAGCAATCATAATTAATAATAATGTTTTAATAAAATACACATTTTTTCCTACTTGTGTTGGACACACCACATATACAGGCATGGATAAGCATTACTTAAATTTCTTAAATTTGGTTCATGGTTAAGTTACATGGTTGCTGGCGTTTTTATCTTAGGTCTGTGGGAACAATATGATAACCAGTCATTCAATGGAGCACATCATGAAATATAGGAATATTAACTTCGCATTAACAAAAAAACCCAAGTAAGTTTTGGATGGATTAAAAATACTTGGGAAAAAATAAAGCTTGAAGTAGTTCCTCAATATAACTTGGGTGTGTACAAATCCGAATCTTATTTTTGATTTGATTTATATCCAAATTGGGTGATAAGGAAGCTGTTTTTACAGATACGATCAGTTATGTTATAAGCTACAATCGTGACGTTGTGTTACAAATTGATACTTTTCCATTGGTGTAAGAGTATATTCCACAAATGTAATCCAGGTTACGTCGTGGAGAAAGTTAATTCGTTATTAACCAGGCAACTGAAAGATACGGGACCAATAATGTTTGCAGATCATTTGTCATTGTAAATGGTCAAATATCCACATTCTTCATTCTCATTCAAAAAGTCAAATGGAAGCTGAAATGGTGAGAGAAAAAAGAAGACGAACAACAGCAACGCAAAAGAAAGCAACGGGAGTCCTTAAGGAGTGATTAATAAATATATACATATATATTCTGTCTAGTAACTGTGGTTATTTTGGTACACAAACTAACTAGTCCCGTTACGCTAACTTTTATATTATGTGTAAACTAATATTACTGTCCTGTGTAGAAATGTCAATCCATAGGAAATAGACATATGTGTAAGCCTGCATGTTTATGTGTAAGTGTGTGTGTGTGTTAGTTGATCAAAAGAAGAAGCACTGGACTGCTGTTTCGTCCCATTCTGGGACTCTTCATCAGTACGAATCAAGAAGTTCCAGGATACAAGACCAAGCTAATTGATTATTCAGTTGTTCTTCTTTGTTGGAATTCAATGATGTATGAACAGTAACTTTGCGAACTTTTGAGATGTAGCTCTATCCTAAACAAATGTTTTCCATGCGTAACTGCTATTTCTTGACGCATGGTATTACTATTATTTCCTTTAATTCCTACAGGAACATAGGGCTTCAGCTGCACGTCTCCATTGCGTTCGGTTCTCTGCTAAAGTTTTCACCTGGCTCCAAGCCTGTCCACATGCTTTCATCTCCTCTTCACACGACTTCCTCCAAGTTACCCTTGGATGACCAAATCTCCGCTTTCCTTTCGGGTTCCACTCGAGCGATGGGTTGTCTAGTGATGTCACTCGATGGTTTGCTCAGAGTATGGCCAAGCACAATCGGTTCCTGGTTAGTTCACTCCCAGAGATCCCTGCTGCTGATCTTTTCTGGCTGGCCATTCGATCTTGAATGGTATTGAGAGAAGACAACTGTTAATGAAGGTCTGTAGTTTGTTTGAGATGCTGTTTATGACGCGCTAGCCAAGTCTTTGATCCGTATAGTAGCAGATCAGAGACTTAGTGCGCAGTGAACTTCACTGATCACGACTTCCCGCTAGAACATCAAAAAACTCCATTCACTAGGCATCAAGGAGCTGTTTAATCTCGTAACCTGAATATCCTGAATCATGGGTATCCAGTGGTGAAGAGTTCCAAACTCTAAGACGAAACAGTTATTCACAGTTATCAATGTCTGATGGTTTCCAATGGTTCTCTCTAAAACTGACTTCACACTCCAGTGTTATCAAACATCAAAAATGAAATAATATATAGTAGTTGAATAAGAACGCGTAAATGTGAAGGCACTTTGTTTTGTGATATAAAAACAATGTGTATGCGATAAATACTACTAACAAGTATGATGGTGTCTTTTCGCATTCCACACCAGAAGTGGAACTAGTAATTAAGAAGATTTCAAAATGATGAAATTACAAAAATAGATAAGATATTTCATCATGAACTGATATCGGTTAGAAGACCATTGGAAAGCCAGCCGTAGGGAGAATTGGACAACTATTTCGTCAACCTTGTTTGGGATTCTTTAGCAATGCACACCCTCTACTAGGATTCGAATCTAGAACCTTGCAGCTACAAGACCAATGAGCTCGTAGACTGTTCAGCCACTTGGACCCAACCTGATCCAATGTCCGGTCCATGAATTCCAACTTTTACTAATTCACTAAATGGCATGACCACTAGTGGATGTCATGCGTGGTGAGCGCATTTGTTCCTCAGTGTTAATGACTTCCCAGCACAAACCCAGGTAACTAACTATCTCTCTATGTTTTCCAATGGTCCTATAATCGATGTTAGTTCATAATGAAATCCTGTAACCAGTCAATCAATTTGTGGGTCGGTGGCACAGTGGTTAGGACTCTCACCGACCATACACATGGTCCGAGGTTCAATCCCCTGCCGACGAAGCACACCGGATATCTATGGTCGACCTGGAAAATTTAGGCTACCGATATCACACGCTGAAAATTCCATACTTGTACCAAAAATACGGTGCGTGGAATCAAGCTGTAATCAAAAAAATCTTCAAATTATCGCTTGAAAGAAAATATTATAGAATTCAAAGCCTCTGTAGTCCTATGGCATAACAAAAGAAACATTAGATCATGCCTTACGTAGGATTCCCAATGTGCCTGAAATTAGCGTGGCATTTAAGTCAATCGACAATTTCTCTCAAAGATAAATTTTGTCGGCTTAAGCACCTAAAAGATCCAAGTAAGTAAAATAATATGATTAACTTAATGCTACTTCTATGTTAGGGGTGACATCTTTTGGTTTTAGTTTTTTAATCGTTACACGGAAGTTTAAATCCCTTTTTACAAGCAGTTTTATTTCACTAGAACTTACTTCTCTTGAAGAGAGAGGTCGACTTTGTTTTTATCAATAGTTGTGTCAACTTCTTTGTTCATTTTACCGTTCTTTACTTCTAATAATTTGCTTAAAACAAAACATGTAGATCAGTGAGAGTATCTTTTCGCCGGCGAATTCATTGTCTTAGCTGTACAATCGCAAATATATATATATATATATATATATATATATATATATATATATATATATATATGGGGTTATTTTGTATGTACGTGTACATTAAGTTTGTCAGACAAAATTACAATTGGTTAAGGTTACTTTTAACTAAACAGGTGTAGGTTGGTAATACAGATCAAGAAAATCAAGTGTTAATGAAACTAGGGTAGTAACAAGGGTAGGGTGATGATTTGTCAGAAACAGTTGTTAAAAAAGAAGTTATGTAATAATAACATGAATAGTTTGATGAGTGAGTTTCACTCAGGATGCCCATAGAAACAAAGTAGATAATACGAAATTATGTAAGAGATCTAAGTGAATACAAGAATCCTAAGCCTTGTAACCAGAAGGTCCTGGGTTCTAATCCCGGTGGGTGCGTACTGATGAAGAATCCCAAACTAGGATGAAACAGCTGTCCAGTACTCCCTGCAGGTTTTCCAGTGGTTCTCTAACTGATGTCAGCTCATGATTAAATCCTCGATGCAATCAAACAAAATCCCTACAAAACCAATACTTGAAAATTAAAGAACAGGCAAAGAGACAAAATTAAGTCTTCAAAATAAAAATAAAAACACAAAACAAATCAAAACATTGTTACTATGAGAGTAGAAGTGGTTGAGTGATCTTCTTTTGTATGCACAGCTCCGGCTTTTCTATATGAATGGCCAGAGCTTCAGCGATACAAAGGAAACGAAACCGTATTGCCTTGGATAGGTTATTTTCTGACTCTGTAGATTACTTTGAAGCAGGAGGCGTTTTTTGAAATGCAATGATCTGTGTTAACCAAGTGTTCAATTATCGCACCTTTGTTGCTACCCTAGTTTCATTAACACTTAATTTTCTTGACCTGTATTACCAACCTTCACCTGTTTAGTTAAAAGTAACCTTAAGCAATTGTAATTTTGTTTGACAAACTTAATGTACACATACATACAAAATAACCTTCATATATGTATTTGCGATTGTACAGCCAAGAAAATGAATTCGCCGGCGAAAAGAGACTCTTCGCTGATCTACGTATTTTGTTCTAATAATTTGTTGAATTCTTTTAAATTTGCGTGGATTTCGATTTCTTCAAGGTTGCCTGCTCTAGCTTTATTAGATGTTTTAATCACAGTATATCATAATCTTTATCATTTAGTATACATTTCAGGTTGTGTGTGTGTGTGTGAGTTTTCCAATTTTATTTCCTCTATTCTCTAGCTTTTCAATACTTCTATGTTGATATAAATACTTACATGTCCACTTTCTTCTATTCTCTGCTGTCCTTTTCAGCTGGTTAGCCACACGACCGACAAACTCCCTTGATCTCCTCCATGTCACTCTCCAACTAACTACCTATGCACTTTTCGCTTCTCCTTAGGATTCTACTCAAAAGAGATGGCCTGCGTTGAGCACGTTGTCATTCAACTGTCTATTCAATCTTATGCTCAATTTGTTGAGCAATCCACTCTTGCCTGTTGGTTGGTTAGTTTGTTGCCAGCCAGCCAGCCAGTGAGCCAGAGTTTCTCCTCGCTAATTCTTTCTTGGTGGCCGGCTGCTGGCTGGCCATTCGATCTTCAGTATTGAGCTAGCCAGTAAAGGTGGCAGTTGTTGATAAACGTCTGCTGTAGTCTGTTGGAAATCTTTTCCGTGACACATCATTGTCTTTGTGGTTGTGTGTAAGTGTGAGTGATTGTGTTGATTGATATTAATGTGTGTGTTTTAACGGTGTGATGTTGTTTGATTGAAAGAATGTCATCCTGATCTTATACAGTCTGGTGTGTTTTAGATCTCCGACGTTGTCAAGAATATTTGATTACTTGATTTTAAGGCACTTCTTAGTGTTGGGTTGGCTTCTTAGAGTTAATTAAGTTTCTTGTACAGTATTTGTTTTGTATTGTATATCTACCTGAGCTGTCTAGCTAGCTGACTCACAGTACTGTTGAGGCAATTTTAAGTTTTGGTGTTATCATTATTATTATTATTATGATTGTCGAAAAAGAACCACATAGATCTGTCAATGAATGGTCGTCTTTTCAGTGTCTTTAAAGTGACATGTGACTGTGCGTCTCTCATGGAAGAAAGTTTTCAACGAAGATATCACTTTCGTGTGTTCAGATCCCAACGAATCAGTTTTAGTCATTACACGGAATTCGAACAAAAAAATCTCAAAGAATTAGGCCGACCCTACCCTTCATTCACTATTACTTCATTCACTTATCTCATCTAGGGAGCATTGTCTCAACTACAGGCATTCGGAACGGACGAGGATGTCAAATCGAGCGAGAATCGGGAAGGCAGGCAGGCGAGAAACACATTCATCAACCTGAAACAACAAATCTGGAAATCTTCGTCACTCAGCCAGCATCAACAACAAAATTCGATCGGATTTTCAATACAAACAACGTCAAGTCAGTCAGTTCTTCTCTACGGAATGGATGAGAAACTTGGCGGGAGGGGCGGATCACAAAGAATATTTCCAAAAGCCTGTCGCAGACCTTCACCAACAACTGTCTTCGCTGGATCTATATAGAAGATCGGATGGCCGGGTCGGAAGTAATCACCAACATGAACGAAGTGTGGGAACAAACAAACAAAACAAGAACCAATGCAGGAGAAAGTGAAAATGGATGGAGATGGACACTCGCTCGCTGAGGAGGGCGCTGGGTGACATCGCGCCCAGGTGACAGGCCATTGCTCGAGTGGAACCAGGCCGAAAGGGAAGCGGTGAGTAGGACGTGTTCAAGGGTGGGTGACATGGAGGAGATCGTGTGAAGAGAGAGGAGTTGAAACAGTATGGAGTAACATGGATGGATGTTGGTGAAAAGTACAACAGAAGGAAGACAGAAGCAAGTGGCGTGAGGCGTGCAGTTGAAGCCCTTTGTTCAACTAGGAACTCAAAGGAACAATAATAATAATACCCTTTATATTCTCCTCATAAATAGTTATCCACTTATAAACGAAGATTATCCGAAGTATAAAGCACTACAGCAACAAAGTAGAGAACTGATAACGTCATTAACGAGGTTAAATAAAAGCCTAAACATGCGAATACATATATCATGGCTTTACGTCTATTTTACAGGTAATTCTTAGGGTGGACTCATTTTAAGACATGCGATTATTTCGACTAGATTATTTTCTTTTGAAAATGACGCAATCATTTATTTAGTATCCTTTTTTTCTTACAAACTAGTCTGTCTAACTGACTTCGGATTTCTATGAGAATTACATAATAATTAACTAACGAAATAACTAACCTAGAATTACGTTATCTATAATTATATGTAATTATATACACGGCCATTTTTATATCTGAGATCTTAACAATAACAGTTCCCATTATCATTATGAAAAAACAAAAAGAACGGTTTACCAGCTTGTCTTGTAACCGGGACGTCCTTTATTCAATCTTTGTCAGTAGACGCGTACTGCTGTTGAAGTGTCATTCACAAGCATCAGGATGAAACAATCGTCTAGTAATAATATTATTAATATAAACTGCTTTCCATACATCCGGTTACCTTCATGAATTCTCGTAGAGAAAGAAAGATCGAATTTGTATTCAAAGATGACATCATCATCTCAATTCACAGTCTCTCATCATCTGCTGAAAGCGACGTGAAATTACTTACAGTAGTTATCAGTAATGACAGTAAAATACTTCAATGCTTTATTGGTATATTAGAGAAAATATTGGTTACCTCGTGTAACTATCAAAGAAGGGCGACTCAGGCCTCACTCTGCAAGAACTGCCGACGAATCATGCTCCTGTCGATGCCAAGTAAAATGCTGAGTCGCATCATCCTGGAGAGAATAAAGGACGCACTGGAGACAGAACTCCGACCAGAACAAGCTGGATTCAGGAAAGTCAGGCGAATCATGTACTGACCGAATTGTAACTCTACGCATCATCACAGAAAAAAGCATGGAATGGCAATCAAACCTCCACCTCAACTTTATAGACTTTGACAAGGCCTTCGACAGCGTTGATCGTGAAGTAATTTGGAAGCTACTCAATTATTATGGCGTACCCGAAATATTCATCAACCTTATTCAACAGCTGTACGACAACGGCGGCACATGCCAAGTGATCCACAACGGAAAACTCAACGAGGTGTTCTGAGTAAACACAGGAGTCAGACAAGGGTGCTGGCTTACTATCACCAATGATATTCGTAATCGTGGTGGACTGACTGGATTATGCGTCAGACAGTGAGTGGGAAACGAGAAGACAGGGATATCCTGGACCGACCGGCGTGAAGAACCTAGAAGACCTGGATTTCGCGTGTGGATGATTTATGTTTGATGTCACTGTCACAAAATCGAAGACTTACAAGCGAAAACCGACAAACTGATCGAAGAAGCAGCCGGTAAAGACAGTACTCCAAGTGAACATAGACAAGACGCGGAGGTGATGAAAATAACCAACCAACCAACCAACAACAGCAGCTACAACATCCAGCACCAATCACCATCAATGGGAGGGATTTGAAAGAGGTTACTTCATTCACTTATCTTATCTAGGTAGTGAGCATTGTCTCAACTACAGGTGATCGGAACAGACGAGGATGTCAAATCGAGTGGGAATCGGGAGGGCAGGCGAGAAACACATTCATCAATCAACCTGAAACAACCAATCTGGAAATCTTCGTCACTCAGCCAGCACCAACAACAAAATTCAGTCGGATTTTCAATACAAACGTCAAGTCAGTCAGTTCTATACAGGACGGATCAGAAACTTGGCGGGAGGGGCGGGTCACAAAATATATTTCCAACAGCTTGTTGCAGACCTCCATCAACAACAACTGTCTTCAGATCACCGGAAAAAATCACCAACACGGAACTATGGGAACACAAAACTAAGCAAGAGCCAATCGCCCAACTAATATGCGAGAGAAAGTCGAGATAGATGGATCGGACACTCGCTGAGGAGACCGCTGGGTGACATCGCACGTCATGCCCTCGAGTGGAACCCGAAAGAGAAGCGGCGTGTGGGACGTCAGTGCAAGGGTGGGTGACATGGAGGAGATCGTGTGAAGAGGAGTTGAAACAGTATGGACGAACGTGGATGCAGATGGAAAGTACAGCAGAGGACAGAAGCAGATGGAGACGTGTAGTTGAAGCCCTATGTTCCACTAGGAACCCAAGGGAGCAATAATAATAATAGAGAATATATTACAAAATTAACGCATTTGAAATCTCAGCATTACAATGTTCAGTTTCACTTTCCATCAGCACAACACCATCAATGAACGGAGCGAAGAGCATCCTGGATATATTTAATCAGGTTCATCCTGCAGTAAATTTTACTATTGAGAAAGAAACAGACTCTAGTATTTCATTTCTAGACGTCCTTATGACCAGCAAAAGGAGGATAGACTAATGGCTTCGTACCCTTTGAAATAAAAACGCAATCTGATAACGCGCTTGGTTCACTGAGGAAATTTAATCTGCTCGGAAGAATGTCTTGACGGGGAAATTAATTATGTTAAACTGTTGCTAAGTCAAAATAGTTGTCCAGAAAAGTTTATTGCTAAGACAATGAGTCTAAAATCAAGGCAGCCTAAGCTACCAACAGTTCCTAAAAACAGGTCTTATTCTTACAAATGTAGTTCCTCGGGGGGGGGGGGGAAATCAGCGATATCTTAACACAACACCCTGAGGAGTAAGACGGTAAAAAGAGCATTCCCTGCTGCTGCTGCTGCTGAAGTACGCTGTGTCTTCAAAACCACCCAGTCCTCTTTTGTGTTCGGAAGTAAAAGATAAACTGTTGAATTTCGCCTCTTCCATGTGTATCTGCCAATTTAACTGGTTCTGTGGAGATAGTCAGTTAGTTGCATAGGCCGTACAATTAGTCGTGTATATCTCGTCGGATTTCCGAACATCACCCTGCATACTGGTTAAGTAAAGGACAAACAAAATTCACTCATAGCGCCATTCTATCTCATCTTGTGGATACAGCAGAATTCAAGATTGATTGAAGTTAACAAGGAGGCATTCAAAGTCATCATCTTAACTTCACTTTAAGAGTTCGTCTATTACATATTGCTCAGACCGGCTGTCAGGATGCACAATAACAAACCTAAATTATGTACACAAAAGAAGCTGGTTGAAACTTTGTCTTTAACTTGGCCATCTCGGCTCGAATGGTTCTCAACTTTTCATAGAAATTTCTCTAATTTTAACTGATATTCTATTTGCTATTACATTTTTATTACTATTATAATTTAAGTATCTTTAGTGAACTGTGGTAATTCCATTATGATCTTACTTTACAAAATAGATATATTTTACGCAGCACACCTATGTTTGTCATTCTCTAGCCGACGAATGATTGGGACGCAAACTAAGGATAAGCTCGATAGGTTTGCCACATCTATGTGTATTTATCAATTCAAGTGCACCTGCGGTGACAGTTATATTGGGCGTACTACTAGACAGCTTAGCCAACGTGTTAGCGAACATCTCCCATCGTGGTTTGGCAAAGGACAGACAAAAACAATCCGTAGCTCAATTCTGTCACATCTAATTGATAGTGGTCATGTAGTCGATAAAACGAAAGCCTTCAAAGTAATTCATCGTATCCCTCCGAATCTTTCCAATAGACTTCGTATTCGTCTACTGCACACAGCTGAGGCGATAGGCATTCGAACTATTGAACCTAAACTGTGCATTCAAAAGAAGTTCGTGCAGCCATTATCCCTCCCGTGGCCTAATAAGACATAACCAACGAAAGACTTCTACACCACCCTTTATTTATATTTCCAACCCCTTTCTTATCACCCCTTAATCTTATCTTATATTCATTATAAACGTGTTTCATTTCCTTCCCCTACAATCTAACATTACGTAATCGGTTCATTTGTTTTTACTAGCCTTTATCGACTACTTCCACCTAAACAATTGTTTGTTTAATCATACTGTTTTTCATTATTCGTGTTATCACAGATTGCCTCATTTTTTTCATCCTTATTATTGATAAGACCATTTTGATAGCGTTATTAGAAGACGGAGACTATCTGAAAAATGTGATGTATTAGCGCTATAGATTTCGAACAATCTGATCACACATTTACGTGTCAAGTCAATATATATAGAAAGGTTAAATTAAACAAAGTGAGAGAAAACGGAATTAAGAATAATTAACACAAACGTTTGGTAATCCAATCAAATAAGGATTACCAAGGTAGGTTAAGAGTAATGACAAACTGTTTTTGAATACACAAGGGGGGCTTAAGTCTATGAATAGCTATAGCCTCAGCGTATTTCAGTAAACGCCCTTGACCGTTTCTATAGATGACCTTAAAGGCTGAGTTAACATCAATCTTATGGTTCATCTCGATTAGATGTTTAGCTATAGACGAATTTGGTAGTCTGCCACCTGCATCTATTAGCTTGTCACAATTCATCTGTTTTTCTAACCATTTTGGGAAATTCTCTCCCACCCTCACGTGCAAAGCGCGATTACTCCTCCCTATGTATGTATGTCCACACACACACGAAAATTGGTAAATTGTATGGGATGTGATATAATCACTTGTGCATTTTTGGGGTTTACAGTGAAGCATATTTTTGGCTTTTTCCACAATTACAAGCTGGGCAGCATAGTAGGTCCTACGGATGATTGAATTCAACCTTTGTCTCACAATCCTACTGTTTATTTCCCCGTTATATGGTAATTTGATAAAAACCTTTTTCTTAGGGACGGTATGGATTGTAGGTTTAGAGGCTAGTTGACTTCTACACCTGTTTAAAAATTTCAAAGGATATCCGTTTTCAACAAGAGTATCCATTAATATTTCGTTTTCTCTGTCCATAACATCAGCCGTGCAAATACGCTGAATCCTCTTGAATAGACACTTCACCAAGCCCCTCTTATACTGTAATGGACAGAAGCTGTGAAAATTAAGGTATTGCCCTGTCCAAGTGGGCTTTCTGTAGATAGACCGTCTTATTGAGCCATCATCTCTTCGACTCAGAAGTATGTCTAAAAATGCGAGCTGGTTGCGACTTTCTTCCTCACATGTAAGACTAATATGATTTTGCACAGAGTTAAGTCTGTCTAATAGGCGACTCGCATCTTCATGATCGTCACATATCAAAATGATATCATCTACATATCTCCTATAAAAGGGCAATTTTGAAATTAAATCAAGGGATAAGTTTTCAAAAACAGTGTATTCAAAAACAGTTTGTCATTACTCTTAACCTACCTTGGTAATCCTTATTTGATTGGATTACCAAACGTTTGTGTTAATTATTCTTAATTCCGTTTTCTCTCACTTTGTTTAATTTAACCTTTCTATATATAAATATTGACTTGACACGTAAATGTGTGATCAGATTGTTCGAAATCTATAGCGCTAATACATCACATTTTTCAGATAGTCTCCGTCTTCTAATAACGCTATCAAAATTTATAAAAAAGAATAATTGTTTTAAATTTTTGAAGATAAGACCATTATTATTATTACTATTATTAATATTATCATTACCACTATTATGACTGATTGCACAATTTATATTCACCATCGTATTATCCTATAGACAAAACACCATGATTGGTTTATATATGAATTTTTATTTGTACATTTATATATATTAAAGTTAAGCCTGATGAGATCTAATTGAAAACAATATTGTTCGCTTAAATGTGTTGTTCTAAATTTTACTATGGGAATATTTAATATATTAAAATAGATATTATTTAGAAAACACACTAATATTGTTAATGACTACTAATCTAGAATATTCTATGTTAATAAACCTATGCATATATAATTGTAGAGCCAGAAGAGGAGGAAATTATCGAAAAAAGGGATATTCTTTGGTCGGTGGCACAGTGGTTAGGACTCTCACCGACTACCATGCATATGGTCCGGGGTTCAAGCCCTCGCCGACGAAGCACACCTGATATCTATGGTCGGCCTGCGAATTTTAGGCTACTGATATCCACGCTGAAAATTCCATACTTGTATCAAAACTACGGTGTGTGGAATCAAGCTTTAATCAAAAATAATAGTAATAATTATATTTCTGAATCAATTAATTTATTCATTTCTTCATGTTCCCAGAGCAACACATAGGACGTCTTGAAGCTAGAAGTTTGAAGTTTTTTGGTAGCAGTGGAGTTTGTTTTTACAAGATGGGGTTGCTAGCCACCTCAATGCGCAACCTTTACCAATCTTATTATTGGCTTAATAAAGTAAAGGAGTGTGTTGCTCATTAATTGAACCTTGAATCGCATGCGTTATTGGTGAGCATTCTACTGTTGCTGTGCGCCACTGACGCACCCATCAGTTTATATGTTTTCGAAATAGAAAACGAAGGAGGGGGTGGGCGGGGCAGGAGGCAAAGAAGGGAAGACAGAAAACAGAAAAACCCAATACACAATGCAGCTTAGTAGGTTTACCTAGAAACTCAAGAAGAAGGTTATAGTTCATAAGATTAAAAAACGTTTTTTTTGATTTTTTTGATTTACAGATTGATTCCACACTGTATTTTCGGTACAAGTATGGAATTTTCAGCATGGATATCGGTAACCCATATTTTGCAGGCCGACCATAGATATCAGGTGTGCGCCGGCGTGGGCTCGAACCCCGGACCATGTGCATGGTCGGCGAGAGTCCTAACCACTGTGCCACCGATGCACATGCTCAGTAAGCTGAAATCACCACTACAGACGACTAATCAATATAATTAAAATGCAGTTAGTTACCAAGGTGATGAGAGACTGGTGACACACACACACACACGCTCTTCCTCTTTCTCTCTTTCTGCGTAAAACGAAGCAGATATTATTATTATTATTATTATTCGTAAAGTAGAATTATTAGACACACCTTGTGGATACGGTTCACTTCATCGAGATTTTGAAATCATTTGAAAATCTTGACCACATATTAAGGAACACCAAATTTATAACGATTTGTTGAAGCGATTGTGATCAAACGTTTAAAAATCAAACTTGTGTATACAGAAACAAAGAGTAATCAATATAAGCAGGATAATACGAGCATGTTTTCGTGGATACTCTTCAACTGAGTACATCCTAAACGCCAAAGTGTTATCCACTAGACCACATGGACCACGAGAGTCAGCCACCTCTTGTGCAACGGGTCATATTAATTATTGAATTGAATTTTTGATTTTCCCGTTGATTGATTGGACCGAAGTGCTTGGTCTCAGGTTGACATATCAGATTCTTGTGCAGATGCAGATGCTTCGATGATGTCTTGGCATTTAATTAGAATTTAATTTGTGGATGGTGACTAGCAGTGGAATCCAGGATGCGCATTTCGTCCTCGGTGGGAACATCATCACTCAGCGAGAAATGCAGGTACATCCAGATAACAAGTCCCAAATAGAACGAAATGCGCATCCTGGATTCCAGTGCTAGTCACCATCCACGAAATAAATTCTAATTAAATGCCTAGACATCGTCGAAGCTTCTGCATCTGCACAAGAAGCTGATATATCAACCTGAAACCAAGCACTTCGGTCCAACCAATCAACAGGAAAATGTGAAGTTCAAATAAATAATTAATATTACCCGTTGCACAAGAGGTGGCTGACTCTCGTGGCCCAAGTGGTCTAGTGGATAACGCTTTGGCGTTTGAAACTATGGGTGCTGGGTTCGAGTTTCGGTGGTGGGTAAATCATCGCTCACTGAGAAATGCAGGTACATCCAGATGATGAGTCCTAAATAGGATGAAATGTGCATCTTGGATTCCACTGCTAGTCCCCATCCACAAATTATATTTATATAGTAATTAGACAAATGGGGAAGGGTGGAATTTTGGATTTCTCTTTTGGAAACAAGAATGGACTAGAGACAAAGCAACTAGAGATAGAACAATCGAGTTAATTTACACATTTTATGGTTAAAAGTGTTCAGAAGGGTGGAGATGCGTGAATATTGTGCAGTAAAATTATAAAATAATTAAAATAATTAGTTAATTTTAGTAGATTTGAGACGTTAACAGTGAGTTCAACTCAGTGAGTGAAAATCAAATCAAGACTGTGTGGAACAAATCAATTATGGTTACCAGATAAGGTAGTGAGACATTAGCCACACACTTTTTCTCTTTGAATAGGGTAGGATCAAAGTCTTTTGATGGCAATAGCTTCTGTGAATTGAAGTAACCATACCTTTCTTTGTGTATTGATTATTTTGAAAGCCTGACTAATAATACAATTTGCTCAAGGTATTATAATCATCAAACATTACAAAACAATCTTATGCATACAGAAAGAGAGGGAAAGAGTGTGATTAGTCTCTTATTCTGTCTTGGTAACTACGCTTTAATTAGATTGGTTACTCTCCCAATATTAGTAATTTCATACATTTATTCCCTTAATGAATTTGAACAAAGCAAGAAATAGAGTTTTAGCATAAATAAAATGGTACCATCATTGCTTATTTCGTTGCCTTCTCGTTAGCTGCTCACAGGTGATATATATATCCATATAATCTGTGTGTTTTGTTTGACAGTCTGATATATTTTGCTATGTATATAAGAATCGATATTCCATTATAATTAGCCAATCATGTTAAGACTGTCTATTGATTTGTTCATTTTGAATATTCGCTCACACACTTGTGTTCACGCAATTGTTCGGACATTCTTATATATTTTGCTCTCACACTCTTGTGTGACATTGATTCTCCTGGTGTTTTGGAAAATAAAAGTATCATCGCAAACCTAGTGGTCTTCTGATTTTCGTCTTTCTTGCGTCAGGATTATTAAATTCTCGACCAGTACATAACAACAAGGTAAAGACATTAATAAATATATCTACAAAAACAATTTTAATGGCTTCTGTTCAAATAGCTTTAAGCGTGGTCTATAGAGAAATTAGAGGAAGAATTTGAGTTTCTTGAAAAAATTTGTTGAAGAGCGATGGGTACCCTCAAAGGTTCATTAACAAGTATGGAAGATCTGAAGTCGCAAATGTGAAACAAATCACAGCGGGTAGAAAGTCAATCTACATTCAGCTTGATTATAAAGGTGAAAACATTGCAGCAATGATCCACAGATAACATGGGTGTCACCAGATGGGAGAACCAAACACCAAATTGACTTCATATCAATCTCAAGGAAGGGGAGGCGCATCCTACTGGACACAAAAGCAAGAAGAGGAGCAGACGTTGGCTCAGACCACTATCTCGTACAAGGGACAATCCAAATCAAATTAAAAGCTTTCAGAGAAGGAGGAGCTGCAGATAGCCCACAAGCCAAGTTCAACACTCAAAAACTGAAGGACCAGGCTACAAAGGACATCTTCATTGCAAGCATAAAGGACAAAGCCGAGACACAAATCAACACTAGTGAAGAGGTCGGCGTCGAAAAGCACTGGGACAACTCGAAAACGGTGTGGAGTCAAACCTGCATTGAAGTTCTGGGCAGAAAGAAGAGACAGGACAAACAGTGGCTCACTATGGACGCTTGGAAACTAATAGAAGAGAGAAGGACAGTGAAACAAAAGATTATCCAGTGCACTGACGAGCAACAAAAACAGGAGCTGAATGCAAGCTACAATACACTGAACAAAAGAGTGACGAAGAGTGCCAGGGAAGACAAAAGAAAATATTGTGAAACCATGGAAAGTGAAGCAGAACAAGCTGCAGGCAAAGGAGACTTCGCCACACTCTACCAAACAACTAGGAACCTATCGGGCAAAAGTTCGACACAGATTAAGCCAGTAAGGGATGACAATGGAAAGTCAATCACCAAAGAGGTGGAACAAAGAAAAAACTGAATAATTCAAAAACTTCTAAATCAACCGCCACCTACAACACGCCCAACAATACCAACAACGGAAGCAGAACTACCAGAGAACATCAACCCTCCGACGAATTCAGAGGCCATGAATGCAATCAAGATGCTAAAAGCTTGGAAAGCACCAGGACCAGATGGAATCTCAGCAGAACCATTGAAAATAGACCCAGAGGCAACAGCGGACTCGATGACGGCACTGCTGGAGAAGGTGTGGAAGGAGCGCAAAGTACCCGAGGATTGGAAGAACGGATACTTATTCAAACTATCAAAGAAATGAGACTTAAGTCAATGTAAAAACTGGCGTGGAATTATTCTTCTGTCCATTCCAAGCAAGATACTGAGCCACATCATCCTGAAGAGAATCAAACAAGCCCTAGATGAAAAACTTCGACCGGAACAGGCCGGATTTAGGAGTAACAAATCATGTATTGATCAAATCGCCACTCTACGGATCATCATTGAGCAAAGCTTGGAATGGCAGTCACCTCTCTATCTCAACTTCATAGACTTTGAAAAGGCCTTCACCAGACAGCGTCGATCGAGAGGTGATTTGGAAACTACTTCGCTACTACGGGTGGGGTACCATCGACAATTATACATCTCATCCAACAGTTACACGACAATGCTGCATGCCAAGTAATCCACAACGGGAAACTTACGGAATCCTTCGAAGTGAGGACGGTGGTGAGGCAAGGCTGTCTACTATCACCAAATATTTTCCTGATTGCAGTAGATTGGATAATTCGACAGACAACAGGCAATGAGGAAACAGGCATAAAATGGACTGACACAAAAGACTTGGAGGATCTGGACTTCGCCGATGATTTGTGTCTGATTTCCCATAAACTGGAAGATATGCAAGTGAAAAGCAACAAGTTGGCACAAGAAGCATCAAAGATAGGCCTTCAAGTGAACATAGACAAAACAGAGGTGATGAAGATTCCCGGCCAACACCACCAACAACAACAGACGACAGTCAGCATAAATGGAAAGAACCTGAAAGAAACAGCCTCCTTCACCTACCTGGGAAGCATCGTTTCAACTACAGGCGGAACTGACAGGGATATCAAAGCAAGAATCGGATAAGCAAGACAGGCTTTCATTACCCTCAAGTCTGTGTGGAGGTCAACAGCACTCAGCATCAAAAATGAGATCCGGAATTTCAACTCCAATGTGAAGCTGGTCAGTGCTACTCTACGGATGCAGAGAGTTAGCGCGTCATAAAGAGCATCTCAAACAAACTACAGACCTTCATCAAAAGTTGTCTTCGCTCAATACTCAAGATCAGATGGCCGGCCAGAAAAGATCAGTAACAGGGATCTCTGGCAAAGAGCGAACCAACCCAGCGGGAACCGACTGTGAAACAAATAGGCAGGAAGAAATGGAGATGGATTGGCTGGCCATACTCTGAGGAGACGAACCATCAAGTGAGTGACATCACTAGACAAGCCATTGCTCGAGTGGAACCTGGCTGAAAGGGAAGCGGCGAGTCGGTCGTCAGTGCAAGGGTGTCTTGGAGGAGGTCATGTGAAGAGAAGATGAAAGCATGTGGCCAGACGTGGAGCGGAGTGAAAAAGTTGGCGGAAAACAGAAGGCAATGTAGGTGCGCAGATGAAGCCCTATGTTCCTCTAGCAACTAAGGGGTATAATAATAATAATGTTTCACAGAAGCCTGAGTACGTCACTAGCCAGAGCCTATCCTGCAGCTAAGCTCGTCCCCGTCTATCGAACAACTTGCTCTCGATTGATATCGATTGATATCCTTCTCATGTTAACAACTTTGTGTAATTTTGGGTAGTTTGCAGCAGCTGATGAGAGCTTCTTAACAGCGATATCATTTTATACTTTAAATTTGGTCTTTCTTGTATGAGTGAAACGTTGAACAGTTGTTTTCATCATCTTCACGATAGAATAAGCTTGAAAACGTGTTTCTAGACCATTCAAATACATTGGAATAAATCAATGTCCGAATTCTAGTTCATTGTGTTTGATTACTCCATGAACATTTTTTATCCCCTATCAGCTCCTTAGAAATTTATTGATCTTTAGATATTTTCTTAATGTGAAGTGGTTTTGGATCAATAAAATGCTTGATGCTTTCACTGGAGTCTCAGGTTGGCTTACTACCTGACGCCCTGCTTAACTTCACCTGAGCTATAGGAGTTCATAATAATACTAATATATTTCATCATGAGCTGACATTAGTTATTGAACCATTGAAAAACCCGATGGGAGTACTGGACAGCTGTTTTGTCCTAGTTTGGGACTCTTCAGCAGTACGCATCCACCGGATTCGAACCCAGGGCCTTCCGGTTACAAGACGATCTCCTATACCATTAAGCCACTGAGACCCGATCCAAAGGTCCTTGAATTCTAACTTCTTCCGATTCACAACATTGTAATCCCGGTTGGTGCGTACTGATGAAGAGTCAGAAACCAGGACGAAACAGCTGGCTGTCCAGTACTCCCAAGTTTCCCAGTGGTTCTCTAACTAATGTCAGCTCATGATGAAATTCTGAAACCAATCAAATCCCTACAAACTAACAATTAAATACTAATATAATAACAATAAACATGCCGAATGAAATTTTAAGCGTTTTTACACATACTATGATGAGAGCTGTCTGTGAACAAGGCAAAATTGTAAACAACAACTGACGTCAATGTTTACGTCCTAAATCGGGGTGGTCATGAGAAAAAAACTTCAGACCTTCATCAACAGTTGTTTTCGCTCAATACTCAATATCAGATGGCCAGAAAAGATCATTAACAGGGATCTCTGGCAAAGAGCGAACCAACCCAGTAGGAACCGATTGTGCGACAAATAGAAAGGAAGAAATGGAGATGGATTGGCCAGTCATACTCTGATGAAACCATCAGGTGACATCAATAGACAAGCCATTGCTAGAGTGGAACCCGAAAGGGAAGCGGCGAGTTGGTCGTCAGTGTGAAGGTGACTTGGAGGAGGTCATGTGAGGAGGAGATGAGAGCATGTGGGCAGACGTGGAGCGGAGTGAAAAAGTTGGCAGTAAACAGAAGGCAATGGAGACGCGCAGCTGGAGCCCTATGTTCCTCCAGGAATTAAAGGATATAATAATAATAATGGGAATGAGAAAAAAACACAATAACTAAGCTTAAACTTGAGGAACTCAGCAACGAATCACAGCAGACTAAGCGTGTGCAAATGTAACATCAGAAGATAAGGGCCAGGCAACAGATCGTTTTATTACGGAAATCAGGACGTATATATATATATATATATATTTCATGTGCATTATTGTAACTTATTCAATCAAACAGACACAATCTTCTGATTGGTTGTTTCTTGCTCAAGGTGACTGGTTTCTTGGAAAGTTAAGCCATATATCTGCGAATCTTATTTGCCCACGTTAAGTCTGCTGTGATTGGTTGTTGAATCAGCCTTGTCCAGATTTTCTCACGGCCAATATTAGTGACCTAGACATCGACGTAAATTAATGTCTACCAATTCGTCTAGCAGTCTGCTCTCATAACACAAAGATTATTTGCAGATATATGGCCTAACTTTCCAATCAATGGCCACAAAGAGATAACAGAATAACCTTGAGCAAAAAAAGACCAGTCGGAAGACGCTGTTTCTCTGCTAATAATAATAACGAATAATAATGTCCATAAAAATATATAAATATCTGTTGATTTTTTACTCGATAAACGATTTGTTGCGTGGCCCTTGTCTTATGTTGTTACATTAATACAACAAATTTGCTCCATTTATAAATTGCGTAAAATTCCAAGGAAAATTATCAAACCAGAAAAACTTAAAGTTAAGGGAATATAATCAGTAGTAATACAATAGATAATACATCTATTGATTTTCTTTACTGGTTTTCCCTTTACAGTTCAGTTATTGATTTAAGTAGTCTACATACTCTTTTCTCACATTTGATGCTTCACACAAAACCGATTACTAAATATGGGGTGGTTGAAATTTATATTTTACTATAAGGGTATAAATTCATATGAAGTTTCTTATAGTTTCCCCCTTGAAGATATACCAGGAGAAAGTTACGAATAAGTGGAGAAGATGTTCGATATTGTGCGTCGGTGGCATAGCGGTTAAGACGCTCGCCGACCGTGCACATGGTCCGGGGTTCAATCACCGGCCACAGACTCACTCCTTTACCTTACTAAGCCAGAAATAAAAAAGCTGGCAAAGAGGAAAGGTTAGGCATGAGGCTTGCAACCCCATCCTGTAAAATAAACACTACTACAGAAACTTCAAGCCACTAGCTTGAGACCCTATGTTCCACTGGGAATGTGAAGGAAAAAAAATATAAAAAAAGTTCGATATTAGATAAGATGAATTTGGCCAACTGCTCGCAGGAATTGAAATATCTATCCAAAATAAAGATGTCACTCAGTTGAATCGAAGGCACACCACCAAACGTATTTATATCCATCAGTTTTCTACTCAATACCACAAAGTCTTTCTTTGAGAAGTCTAGGGAGTAGTCACTGGGAGGGGGGCAATACAGAAGATAGATGGCCAGGTAATACCAATTAAAAAAATTGTAAGATAGAAGGTTGAGTTATGCAAGCTGACTGTCTCAACTTCCTTACGTATTAAGTCAAAGAAAAATTATCTTTTAGGGTTTCTGAGGGAAATTTAAGGGTTTTGAGGAAATCTATGCGTTTTTCGGGGGAAAATCTTGCATATCCCTAAAATCTTCCCACAGTTTTCTTTTATTTTACAATTACTGACTATTTTCCAATATTGGTTTTGTAACCCCGGACACTAGCTGAGGCGGTCGCTGGGTGATGTCGCGCGCGCGTCAGGCCATTGGTCGAGTGGAACCAGGCCGAAAGGGAACTGGCGAGTGAGATGTCAGTGCACGGGTGGGTGACATGGAGGAGATCGTGTGAAGAGAGAGGAGTTGAACGAGTATGGACTAACATGGATGGATGGAGGTGAAAAGTACAACAGAAAGAAGACAGAAGCAAGTGAAGACGTGTAGTTGAAGCCCTATTTTCACTAGGAATCCAAGGGAACAATAATAATAAATAATAAAATTGGTTTTGTAGAGAATTTCGTTTGATTGGTTGGAGGGTTTCATCATGAGCTGACATCAATTAAAAAACCACTGAAAAAACCTGAAAGTTTCGAGTACTGGACAGCTGTTTCATTCGCCTAGTTTGTGGCTCTTCAGTAGTACGCAACCATCACCAGAGTTCAGATCCAGGATCTTCTAGTTACAAGACCAGAGAGCTCGAAGATCATAAAGTCACTGAGACCTGAAACAGTGGTCAGTCGATGAATTCTAACTTTGACTAATTCACGAGACAGCGCGACCACTTCACAATGTCCACCTCCCTGCTCTAACCAATCAAACAAAATCCCTACAAAACGTATAGTTGAAAGTTGACCTAAAGCTCACTCGCTACTGGCCCTGTTCAGGCAGTTAACTTGCAGTTCTAATGACAAGTCATGATCAGTAGGGTACAAATACTCGCCAGCAATGATATTCGCTAGTAGTCGCAGTTTTTTATCGTGAATTAGTAGAAGTTGCAATTCATGGACTGGCTATTGCATTGGATCCCTGGGTTCGAATCCTGGGGGTTGGTGTGTACTTATGTATAGTCCTAAGCTAGGCGGGCTAAAAAGCTGTCCAGTAATTCAGCACTGCAGGTTTTCTAATGCTTTTCTAACTGATATCAGCTCATGATGAAATTCTCTAACCACTTACTGAATAATTAAATAGTGTAGGTGATTAGTTCTATCTCCCAGGCAGTGGTAATTTGTGCTAAAAATCTCAAGAACAGTTACCTGATTTATCAAAAACAGAAAGATTGACCGAAGAAATATTTACTTTTCAAGTAGATCCTCATCTCCCTCTGGCTATACTCTAATATACACAGAGAACATTTTTTTAATACAATACACAAAAGTTTACCAATCAAGTGGCACTGATATGTTTGTTAGCAATAATTAGTCTGTGTCAACATGTCAAGCAGTGGGCTGGTAATTAACGAAGAATATCAATACACACATTTGAAAGGTAGAAATGGATGGAATAAATTAATTTCACGAGGATAACACGTAAATTAAAGATGAAGTGGTCAAAGTAAATGCAAATAAAATAATTTTTACAACTAAATTTTTATAATTTCCAAGGTTTAGGGGGAGGGGCGCGAAGTAGTCCGGCTTATACAACCATGTAATGATGGCCAAGGAAGGTAAGGAAAGTGGCTGTACAAATTTCTTTTGAACACACAAGTTTGGCTAATTCAAGTGAATTCTTATTGCTTCAGCGGTCTATAGAAGACGAAGTCATGGAGCAAAATTAAGATTAATAGGAATGCGATAAGTAATTTTAAATGCAGTATTCACATCAATCTTATGCTCAGTATCAACGAGGTGGGCTAAAATAGAGCTACAAATAAATCTTTTTTGTCCCTTACCTAACCACGTTGGATGATGTTCGGAAATACGACGATGAACTTGCCTTATTGTACGCCCAATGTAGCTGGCTCCGAAGCTGCAGTCAAACTGGTAGACACCCATAGAGGAGGCGAATTTAGGTAGTTGATCCTTATTTCTAGAACATAAAATAGGGGTGGTTTTGAAGAGACAACGTACCTCAGCTGCATAATAAGTTCTTTTCACTGTATTCTTCAGGTGCTGTGTTATTATTTCGCTGATGTTGTCACCGAGGAACTGCAGTTGTATGAACATTGGTTTTTTCGGAACTGTGACCATACTGACTCTCCTTGGAGCTGAATTCATATTTTTCTCAATGAATTCATCTGGATAACCATTTTTTCCAAGTAATTCTCTAATAACCTCAAGCTCCTCATTGAGGCAGTCGTCTGAACAGATTAACCTGGCTCTATGAACCAGACACTTTACCAGGTTACGTTTGTATTTCAAAGGTACAAAACTCAGAAAATGAGTGTACTGACCTGTTGTTGTAGGTTTCCTATACACACTCCTTCTAAATGTGTGCCGTCTTCTTTCCTTGCCATGAAGTAGACGTCTAGAAATGAGATACTGTTATTACTTTCTTTCTCTATGGTAAAGTTTATTGCTGAATTGGCATTATTAAACTTGTCAAGGATGTTCATTACATCATTTTCGTCTTTCATAACCACAAATGTATCATCCATACTTATATCGACAGTAGAAATCCATGCCATTTAATTACTCCTTTCAGTGGTCTATTTTCTAACTTGAGCGAGGAAAAAATGTCGGATAGGATTGGATCTAATGCGAAACCAATTTTTTATTAGAATATTGTATATTAGGGTACGTTTCCATCCACGATTTCGCTTTTTTTCCCTGTTCAAGTTTATAAGAAGACAGTTGCAGCGAAGAAAATTTTCTTTTCTAGGCTGTACATTTGTGTATTTATAATCACAAATGGATGGGAAAGTTTCAGAATAATTTCCGGTTGAGGGTCAAATTAATAAAAATTAGAATGCCATAATAAACAGGTAGACGGATAAAACTAATGTGAATAATTGTTTATGCAATCAGGGATTAAATATGTAGAAATAGTAAAATGACAAAATAAACACTAAGTTCGGGTATGAAAATATGGCAGTGTAAACAGGGATTAAGAAAAACTTGAAATAACATGAATAAACAGGAAGTTTAGATAAGAAAGGCGATGGGATGGTCATTACTAAAAATTACTTGTTTATGATGGCCATGGCAAGGACAGGGGTTGGACGTATTTCTTTTGTATACAAAGCGTGGGTTTGAGCTTTTGAATAGCTAATGCCTTGACTATGCCCAGATGTCTTGATTTCACTCCCTTTGATAGGTCTGATTGAATCTTGTATATTACTTTGAAGGAATTTTCAAGTGGCGCTGAATGGCCTGAATTGACCAGATGTTCTGTCACTGAACGTTTTCGGTATCCTTTTACTAGGCAGGCTGGATGGTGTTCACGAGCACGTTTTTCAATTTGGCGCATGGTACGGCCAACGTACTCAGCTCCACAAGAGCAAGTAAACTGGTATATTCACGCTGAGGTGGCCCGATGCGACAGCTTGTCTTTAGCGTTCTGGCTAAACAGTTTCTTGCAGGACAACGTCAGTCGTAGGCTCGCGGCGAAGTATGTTTTCCTTAGCGATTTGGAGAGGCGTTTGCGAAGGATTTCTGCTTCAATATCACCTTTGAATTCTAGATTAAGCAGAAGTATTTTATTGGGAACGGATTGGACTTGTTCGGAAGTCTTCTTATGTTTTAGATTCTTGTCTATGAACCTGGGCGGGAAACCGTTTTCCATCAGGGTTTTTCGAAGAGTACGCAGTTTTTCTTCAACCACTTCCTCGCTGCATATCTTTCGAATCTTTGAGGAAAGAGCGTATATCAGGTTCCTCTTTCTGCTTAGGGGCACAAAGCTTTGGAAGTTGATGAATTGTCCATTCCATGTAGGCTTTTTGTATGTGGACCTTTTTCAGAGAGTTGTCGGCGTTTCTTGTAAGATGGACGTCGAGGAAGTGGAAGTGTTCAAGTTTAGTAGAAACTTGAAAATACCAACAGGTCATTGATATTTTGGTAGCTTCTACATTTGAACAGTCTGCGGGTTTCGCTAACTGAAATCAACCCACTTTATGTAACTTCAAACAAATCAACTCTTTTACAAAAATTACTCAATTTTTTTTTCAGTTCGTTTTCTAGGAATTAAAAGACAAAAATGATGAGACAGATTTTTTTCACTCGATAATAATGATAATTAAATGACGCAAATTTACGCGCGATTGCACACAAAATAAAAAAAAGAAAGAAGAAACATGTCTGAAGAAAAATAATACAAGTGTAAAAAAAATAGTTTTGAGAGATTTACTCGCCCACAGACAGAAAAAAAAACAACTGATTCTGAAAGACACAATAGAATGGAACAAAACGTCATCTGAACTCATGTCTTCTCCTATTTTATGCGTATTTTTATGTCTTAGCCTAATTACAGACAAAATAATAATAATGATAATAACATGAGAATAATAATAAGAGTAAAAAATAAAATAAAATCCCTGTACAACTAATTCATTCATTTATTCAAATTAGGTATTTTTTTATACGTTAGTTTGCGTAATTATTTGTGATTATTACATTAAAAATAATAATAATAATAATAAGTGAAGCGTTAATTTTTTAAGAATAGACGGCCGACTAATCAGTCAGTCAGGCAGTCAGACAATTTTATTCCGTCAATCAGTCAGTGAATCAATCAATCAGACAGATAGTCAGGCAGACAGACAGATAGACAAATCTATCTCTTACTTTCTCTCTCTCTCTCCCTACCTTTTTCACATACACACGCACATTCTATCGACATTTTTTTGTACAAATGTCTTAAACTAGACTAGACTGACCTAGATTTCAGAAATTTGAATATACAAATTATAAATCAATAAATTATGTACAACGATATATATGTGTGTGTCTGTCTGTCTATCTATCTGCATTCATATGTATGTCTTTGTGCATACTGACGTATATACAAAAAGCTTTATATTGATTATGAATTTGAATGAATGTTGGTACGCCTACACACACACACACATACACTCACACGTGTATGTGTACACATCCTATCAAGCGCTAAAATCCAAATATGGTAGGTTTTGTTTTTTACATGTATAACTAACTACATTCTTTGTTGATTTTTTAAGGTTTTTAAAAGCTGTTTTTTTCGTTGTATTTTTTTGTTCTACATTTCAACATTTGATGTTATAGTAACAATAAAATAAGGTGATATTTTCTGATGGGGGTCTTTTGCTTTGTGTGATATCCAGGTAAACTTTTGACTTTAATTCTGTTGATGAAAAAATAAACTCCATTGTAAAATAAGGCTTTAACATCAGTACAGTTTGATTGATCCTTTGGAGTTAGTTACATTAGACAGACGTACAATCAGGGTATGCTGATTACTTGATTTCTTTCAAGGGGTGAGATGAGAAAAGGGTAGTTGAGCAAACAAGGTCAATTCGTAGCTCTTATAGATACTACTGAACAAAAAATCGATGTTTACACAGGCATATTGTACTTTAAATTAATCTTAACCTTGTCCTATGCATTCATCATCCAAAAACAAAGAACTGAAGCTGTGAGAATTTTCACCTAAAAGGTGGAGGGGAAATTTGTACAGCCAATTAACTTGCCTTGGTTATTATCACTTGACTGTCAAGTATTGATTTTGTAAGGATTTTTGTTTGATTGCATGGAGGATTTCCTTATGATCTGACATCAGTTAGGGAACCACTGGAAAACCTTCAGGGAGTACTGGACAGCTACTTCGTCATAGTTTAGGGATCTTCTGATGCTGCTCCTATTCAGGAAGTTAACCTGGGGTTCTTGTGAGAAGCAATGACCAGTAGGGTACAGAAAGTTGAAGGATGAGGCAGTAACTCACTCATCGAAGAAGACATTGCGAAATAGTCGTACAATGTTGTGAATTGCCAGAAGTTAGAATATAAGGACTATCTGATCGGTTCCTATAGTGGCTCAATGGTCTACAAGCTCGCTGTCCTTATAACCAGAAGGTCCTGGGTTGAAACCGTGGTAGTGGGTTCGTATTGCTGAAGATTCCCAAACTAGGACGGAGGAAACAGCTGTCCAGTACTCCCAGCGGGTTTTCCAATGGTTCTCTAACTGATGTCAGCTCATGATGAAATCCCCCATGTATTACTTGATTGTAGCAACTTGAAAATTTCTGCTATCCATACCCTAGGCCTTTAACAAACTTGTTATTGTTTAAACATCTTTAGGTATCAAATAATTCTTATCTGAAATGCTTCTGAGCTGCTGTTGCCAACAGAGACTATTATTATTGTCTGTTTGGCTTCCGAGTGAAATATAGAGGGATTCTGAATTTGCTGTAGTTCTCTGAGCTACCTGGATGGTTTATTTGCGGAGATCTCATTGCCTCCTACTAGACAACATCTTTAGAGCATACTTCAATTCGAATTGAAGTGGGCTTTTACATTTCTCAACGAGTTTATTAGTCATCTCTCTTGGTTAGTGATCGCGAACATCGTGATTGGTTGCCTCTGTGCGTTCCCGAAACCCTCTAGACTACTCCTTTTGGTATTGGTGCTGGTGTTCCTCAGGGTGCTGTTCTCTCGCCGTTTCTCTTTTCCTTCTTCTTACATGACTTACCTCTCTCAGACGAAATCAACTTCGTCAAATATGCAGATGACCTGACTGTTTCGCTTCCCGTTAAGTCTCAGTCAGACTGCTTCAAATTAAATAGCTTCCTGTCGGACATCAGTCAGTGGTCTAAACTAAATGGCCTCATGCTGAATCCCTCAAAATGCCAGACTGTCGACTTATCCTTTAGGCATAAACGAGATCTTTTGATGTGGTTTTGTTCTCTGAGCTCAGAGAACAAAACCACATCAAAATCATCCACCTGAGCTACAAATCTTCTCTATCATATATAAACGAGATCTACAAACACTAGTAAGCACTCATGATGTCTGTAGAATTGAGGGGACTATAATTGAAACAAAGTCTAATGCAAAATACCTGGGATTAGTTATATCTTCCGACCTTACCTGGTCATCTCAAATCCAAATGATTTCCAAGAAAGTGTTTCGTCTACCCTACTACATTAAGAAACTCAGACTAACTGGAGTCCCCCAACCTCTGCTTTCACAATTTGTCAACTCTCGTATCCTACCTATTCTACTTTACTGTTCCCCGTTAATCTTTCCTGGGTTACTGAAAAAGGATTATACCATCCTGAGAAGGATGTTGAAGGTAGTTAGTAGGACAAGCGGTGTAAAACTCAGTCAGCTCGTCACTACGTTAGTAGAAAGGCATCTGAATACATTCGAAAAATAGTCTTAAACCATACTCTCTGACCCCCAACATCCCCTCTATTCCCAACTCTCTCCTTGCATCTCATCAGGTAGAACCAGAAATAAGTACAAAATAATATATGCTCATACAACCAAGTATAGGAACTCAACGATACCATATTTGGCCAGCCCGTGTTCTAAGTGACAGAGACAACGTTAAGCGTGAAACCTATGACTTGCTTTGTTGTTAATAACATAATTTTGGCCCTTGTTATTTCCCCCTTATACTCTCTTATTTGTACTCTATAGTGAACAACCTTCTTAAACATACTTAGCTGCTTAAAATTATCATCATTGGCTTACATTTTTATTCTTTATTCTATTCCTTCTTTTGTGTATCTACTGGGTCCGACTATTTTTATTTTATTTTTTTTCGATTACAGCTTGATTCCACACTGTCTTTTTGCTACAAGTATGGAATTTTCACTATGATTATTACAAAATTGTCCTGTCATTAACCATCATGTAATATTACTTTTGTGGTTGTTCTTTGTTCAGCACTATTTAACTGACAATCTTGGTTGTGAACGCCACTATCACCATCTTTAAACTTTTTGTATTATGCATGATTACTCACACTAGCACAACAAACACCGCATTAGTGCTGACAATAAAAAAACACAACCTGAAATGTTTATTTTATTATTGTTTAGTGTTGTTCAATCAAACTAACTGATCATCTTGGCTAGAAACATTCTGAAGAACATCTCATAACTTCTTGTATGATTATAGCTGCTACTGTTGACCACGCATACACATATCATAGCTTCCATAACCGAGTACTGAAATATTTTTTCATTATTGGTGTTTATCTTCCTTTCTACTTGGTATTTTTTATTTGCATTTTTCTTTTGTTTTTTTGTTATTTCTGTGTTTTTCTTTTGGATTTTTCGCTGTGTTTTTTAATATATTTTATTTTTTTGTAATACTCCTTTTAAATGTCCGATGAAATTAGATTCAATATTGTAGATATGTGCTGAAAATTCCACATTGTACCACAAGTACTATTACTGGAAAAAAGCGAAATTGTTATTGTTGTTTCCTTGATCTGAAGATCGACCCATTTGTGTGTGAGGTTTCTTTCTTGTCGGTTGATAAATTTTGTCTATCCCGATGTGTCTATTGCTTGACGATTCACTGGAATACCAGGCCAGGCTTCTAAAACTTCTCTGGCATTCTTGTTATTTCCTCTGTCTAATATTTGAACGCTGGTTGTCCCAGTCGAATTGATGCCCATGGTTGTCTGTATGCAGTGAGGCACTATGAGGTAGTGGATATCATGTCTTTTGACGGCTAGCTTATATTCGTGGTTACGAAGATGAAGGGGACTTCCACTTTGGCAAATGTAGTTTTTTTCGCAGTTGTTACAATTTATTTTGTAGATGATGTTGGTTTTATCTTCTTTCGTTGTTGAGTCTTTAGTTTGACATAGAGCCAGCTAGTTGAGTGAAGTGATTTTGTTGGTTTGTGTGCGACCTCAATTCCCAAAAGCCTTGAAGAGTCTTGAGATGTCTTTTATGTATTGTAGAGCGATTTTCTTTGTGCATTACCTTGGAGCCTTTGATTTGGTAGGTTGGCTTAAGGGGTAATGTCTTTTGATGAAATTCCATGGATATCCATTCTTTCGGAAGACGTGCATGAAATATCTTCCTTCAATCTTTCTTAAGGTAGGAGTTGTGCAACGAGTCCCGGCTGGCCCTCTTGAATAGTGTTTACATACAATTCCTTTTCTGTGTTATTGGATTGCTGCTGTAGTAATTCAGGATTTGGTCTGTGTGAGTTGATTTTATATAAACTTGAGTTTCTAATTCCCCTGTGGTTAATCGTTTCACTAAGATGTCCAAAAATGGGATTTTGCTAATAGATTCCTTTTCTCTTGTGAATTTGATGTCATTGAAGACATTATTTATTAAACAGTGAGTTTTATCCAACTCGTTTCTTTTCGAACATTTTGACGACGTAAAGAATAACCTCAACAAAATATTTATTTCGATCCGACATTCCTAATGTTCACATATGCATATACACACCCAAAATGATTATTTTAACATAACATAACAATTTCGCTTTATTCCAGAAACAGTACCTAGTGGTACAGTGTGGAATTTTCAGCACATATCTACAATATTGCATCTAATTTCATCGTACATTTAAAAGGAGTATTACAAAAAATAAATATTAAAAAACAACAACAAAAACCAAAAAGAAACACAAAAATAACAAAAAATGCAAATAAAAAATACCAAGTAGAAAGGAAGATAAACACCAATAATGAAAAAAATATTTCAGTATTTGGTAGTGGAAGCAATGATATGTGTATGCGTGGTCAACAGTAGCAGCTATAATCATACAAGAAGTTATGATATGTTCTCAAGAATGTTTATAGCCAAGATGATCAGTTAATTTGATTGAACTACACTGAGCAATCATAAAATAAACATTTCAGGGTTATTTTATTGTCAGCTCTAATGCGGTGTTTGTAGTGGTAGTGTGAGTAATCATGCATAATACAAAGACTTTTAAGATGGTGATAGTGGCGTTCACAACCAAGATTGTCAGTTAAATAGTGCTGAACAAAGAACAACCACAAAAGTAATATTACATGATGGTTAATGACAGGACAGTTTTGTAATAATCATAGTGATAATATAGTCGGACCCAGTAGATACACAAAGTAAGCCAATGATAATAATTTTAGGTAGCTAAGTATGTTTAAGAAGGTTGTTCACTATAGAGTACAAATAAGAGAGTATAAGGGGGAAATAACAAGGGCCAAAATTATGTTATTAACAACAAAGCAAGTCACAGGTTTCACGCTTAACGTTGTCTCTGTCACTTAGAACACGGGCTGGCCAAATATGGTATCGTTGAGTTCCTATACTTGGTTGTATGAGCATATATTATTTTGTACTTATTTCTGGTTCTACCTGATGAGATGCAAGGAGAGAGTTGGGAATAGAGGGGATGTTGGGGGTCAGAGAGTATGGTTTTAGTCCATTTCTCTCATGTATTCAGATGCGGTTGTATACAGCTGAGTGAATGAATTCACCTCCGAGAAGAAACTCTTCGCTGAACTTTTTCTTTTTCAAACTTATGTACGGATACGTATTTTCTGTGAATTTATATATTTTTTTGTTTAAAACTTGAACTTTCTGTTTGGAATCTTTTTGTCATTAACTAACATGACTTGAATTTTGTATGCATTGTTCATTTACAGAATCATTGTTAGCTCAGAGGTTCTGGACATCTTTTTTTCATTCAATATAGTCTAGGAATTGTTAGCAGTGCATAATTAGGACCCTATCAGACGATGACGATGACAACCTGTGTTGCATGGAAATAATATCTGCTCAGAAACACGAAGTCACATAATCCTTAGATATAGTTAGTGACATTGTGATAAGAGTTGTCTGCTAGCTATAATATTTGTAGGCAACAATTTACGTCAATGTTTACGTCCCGAATCCGGTTGGTCAAGAGAAAAATAATAACTAAGCTTAACCTTGAGAAACTCAACAGCCAATCACTGCAGACTTAGCATGTGCAAATATGATTCGCAGATATTTTGCCTGACTTTTTGAGAAGCGACCAGAAAGAGATAACAAAATGACCTTGGGAAGAAAACGACCAATCAGAAGACGCTGTTTCTCTGCTAATAAAAATATACTTTAAAATATATAATTATCTCTTAATTTTCACAATAAACAATCTGTTGCCGGACCGTTGTCCTCTGTTGTTACAACATTACTCATTCGATTGAATTCTTTTTATAGGCGTGAACTTTAGGTTGAGGAGTATTTTCAGTTTATTCTATGCGATGACGATGAGTTTCTTGGTCATAGTGACCATACTGTAACTTTGACAGATAATGGTCAGTTCACACTGAAAACTTGACAGAATAAGATTCATTTCATTGCGTTGGTGGCATGGCAATTAGGATGTTCGCCAACCATTCACATGGTCTGGGATTCGATTCCTAACCAACGCACACCTGATATCAATGGTGAGCCGGTTAAATTTGGGCTACTGATATCATACGCTGAAAATTCTATACTTGTGTCAAAAATACTGTGTGTAGTCAAGCTATAATAAAAATAAATTACAATCCTTTGTTTTGAAAATTACTTCATGAATGTGCGATCGCTTTCAGCTTCTTTTCCTCACACGACATCTTGCAATAGTATCCCCAAAAAAACGAATTCAACCTGCTACTGACTTCCTTTTCGGGTTCTTCGTTGAGAGTTTAACTGGCGAGTGACATCACTCAACCGTCTTATCATCCTATATGTTCAATTCATCTTTACTTTTTTTTTCTGCATCGTTGTTGTAAGGCAGTTGGTTCATGTCAGCGTTTGTTATTTAACGTTTATCCTTTCTAGAGAGCTATCAGATCTTCAGTTTTTTTGTGTCAACAAAAATTCAGTTATTGATGAACACTTGAAATGGACGTTTGAAAATTCTTTTGATGACACATCTACATTAAAATCTGAATATTTTTCTACGTGGTGATCGAAATAGATGTGTACAGACTGATTTCAGAGAATGTTTATTTTACTTCACCCCACCCCCCCACTTCACTTCATTTTTTACAAGCTTAGAGATCCTCATGCGTAGGAATAGGATAATTCTTTGGAAAATCCCTATTAAATGGTTTATTATTATTAGTTAGTGATGAAGATTCCTAGCCAACATCAAAAGCAACAACGACAACAGAGAACACTCAGCATAAATGGGAAGAACCTGAAAGAAACAGCCTCCTTCACCTACCTACCTGGGAAACATCGTTTCAACTACAGGCGGAGCTGACGAGGATATCAAAGCCAGAATCGGAAAAGCAAGACAAGCTTTCATTACTCTCAAATCTGTGTGGAGGTCAACAGCACTCAGCATCAAAAATAAGATCCGGATTTTCAACTCCAATGTGAAGCCGGTCAGTGCTACTACACGGATCAGAGACTTGGCGAGTCATTAAGAGCATCTCAAACAAACTTCAGACCTTCATTAACAGCTGTGTCCGCTCAATACTCAAGATCAGATGGCCAGAAAAGATCATTAACAGGGATCTCTGGGAGCGAACCAAACAGGAACTGATTGTGAAACAAATAGGCAGGAAGAAATGGAGATGGATTGGCTAGTCATACTCTGATGAAACCATCAAGTGACATCACTAGACAAGCCATTGCTCGAGTGGGACCTGGCCGAAAGGAAGGCGGCGAGTTGGTCGTTCAAGGGTGACTCGGAGGATGTCATGCGAGGAGGAGATGAAAGCATGTGGGCAGACTTGAAGCGGAGTGAAAAAGTTGGCAAAAAACCGAACGCGATGGAGACGCGCGGCTGAAGCCCTATGTTCCTCTAGGAACTAAAGGATACAATAATAATAATAATAATACTCTTATATGGATATTTCAACTGACTTTTTAATTGTTATTCACTCTTCCCCTAGACTTTATATGTGATTGTCCTAACATCTGGATATCATTTGTCCCTGTTTAATCACTCATTTTCGAATCACCATCAACGGGAGGGATTTGAAAAAGGTTACTTCATTCACTTATCTCATCCACGGAGCATTGTCTCAACTACAGCCAGTCGGAACGGACAAGGATGTCAAATCGAGCGAGAATCGGGAAGGCAGGCAGGCGAGAAACACATCCATCAACCTGAAACAACCAATCTGGAAACCAATCTTCGTCACTCAGCCAGCATCAACAACAACAAAATTCGGTCGGATTTTACAATACAAACAACTTCAAGTCACTCAGTTCTTCTATACGGAACGGATCAGAAACTTCGCCGGAGGGGCGGACCACAAAGAATATTTCCAACAGCCTGTTGTAGACCTTCATCATCAACAACAAATGTCTTCGCTGGCTCTATACTGAAGATCAATCAGATGGACGGGCCGGAAAGAGTCACCAACAAGAACAAACTGTAGGAACAAACAAACAAACAAAACAGGAACCAATCGCTAACCAACAAATATGCAGTTGGAGAAAGTGGAGATGGATGGATTGGACACTCGCTCGCTGAGGAGGCTGGCTACTGGGTGACATCGTGCGAGCGTCAGGCCATTGGTCGAGTGAAACCAGGCCGAAAGGGAATCAGCGAGTGGGGCGTCAGTGCGAGGGTGGGCGACATGGAGGAGATCGTGTGAATGAGAGGAGGAGTTGAAAGAGTATGGACTAACATGGATTCAGGTGAAAAGTACAGCAGAAAGAAGACAGAAACAAGTGAAGATGTGTAGTTGAAGCCCTATGTTCCACTAGGAACCCAAAGGAACAATAATAATTATGACTCATTTCAATGCTTCTCTTTGTGGTTGTGTGTGTGTGTGTCACGGGGTCGGAAATGTCTTGCTTTATGATATGATTTTGTTTGGGGGAATAAAGGTCGTTCTGATTTTGAACTATCCTCTAGAAACGGTTATGTTTAATTCTTGTGGACAGAGTTTTTCATTTCACCATCTTGGAAATATTCTACTTGATTATGAGGCACTTCTTATGTTGGTTGAATTTCGGATAACTAAGTTTGTTCTACAAGATTTGTTTGTGTGTAATTAGAAAGTTATCTTGTCTGTTTATAGCTTCCCTGTGGGCATTGTTGAGTTAATTTTGAGTTCTTGATGTTATTGTGATTGTTTGAATGGAACCACATGGGCTTATCGATTAATAATCGTCATTTTGTTTGATTTTTTAAGGGCATATATATATATATATACATATATATATATATATATATATATATATATACATACATATATATATATATATATATATATATATATATATATATATATATATATATAAGTTTCAATTCATCCAGGCATTAATGAAAACAAAACACGTAGATCAGCGAAGAGTCTCTTTTCGCCGGTGAATTGATTTTCTTAGCTGTACAATCGCAAATATATATGTGTTTATTTTTTATTTTTATTTATTTATTTTTGATTACAGCTTGACTCCACACCGTATTTTTGGTACAAGTGTGTTATTTTTATGTATGCGTACATTAAGTTTGTCAGTTTGTCAGTGGCTGAATGGTATACGAGCTTGCCTTGTAACCGGAAGGTCCCGGGTTCGAATCCCAGTGGGTGCGTACTGCCGATGATTCCCAAACTAGGATGAAACAGCAGCTGTCCAATACTCCCTGGTTTCAATGGTTCTCTAACTGATATCAATCCGTGATCAACCCGTAAAATTACAATTGGTTAAGGTTACTTTTAACTAAACAGGTGAAGGTTGGTAATACAGGTCAAGAAAATTAAATGTTAATGAAATTAGGGTAGTAACAAGGGTAGGGTGATGAGTTGTCAGAAACAGTTGTTAAAAAAGAAGTTATGTAATAATAACATGAATAGTTTGATGAGTGAGTTTCACTCAGGATGCACATAGAAACAAAGTAGATAATACGAAATTATGTAAGAGATCTAAGTAAATACAAGAATTATAAGCAATTCGAGAACAGGCAAAGGAACAAAATTAAGTCATCAAAATAAAAAAATTCAAATCAAATCAAAAGATTGTTACCATGACAGTAGAAGTGGTTGAGTAATCTTCTTTTGTATGAACAGCTTCTGTTTTTCTATGTGAATGGCCAGAGCTTCAGCGATACAAAGGAGACGAAACCGTATTGCCTTTGATAGGTTATTCTTGACTCTGTAGATTACTTTGAAGCAGGTGGCATTTGCTGAGATGGAATGATCAGTGTTAACCAGGTGTTCAATTATCGCACTCCTTATTGCACCACTATTGCCTTTTCACAACCATGCTGACTGGATAGTGTTCTTGAATCCTTTTGGACAGGGTGAGTGTAGAACGACTGATTTGACCAGGCTCCACAGCAGCAGGTGAACTGATATATGCACTTAGAAGTGGCTAGATGCGGGATCTTGTCTTTGAGGCTTCTGCAGATCAGTGGGCGACTAGAGAACACTATTCTTAGCGTTTCTGCAAAGAATGTTCTTCTCAGAGATGATGTGATCCTTCTCTTGAGAATATCGCTTGCTAAATCTCCCTTGAAATCCAAGTTCATGTGGAGTTTCTTTTTAGGCGCAGTTAAAGTTTCGTTTTTCCGAATTATTAGTTTCATATTTTTGTCGATAAATCTTTATTGGGTATCCATTTTGGATGAAGATTTCTCTTAAAATATCTAATTCTGTTTCCAGAACGTTGGGACTACAGATGCGTTGGATGCGGTTGGCAAGTGATTTAATTAAATTTCGCTTTTGTTGAATGGGCACCCAACTATAGAAGCTTGTTAGTTGACCATTCCACGTAGGTTTTCTATGGATTGATCTTCTTAGCCTCCCATCAGCTCTTCTTGTTAGTTCCACATCAAGAAACGGAATTTTTGACTCGTTTTCCATTTCAAGAGTGAATTTATTGCTTGCTGGATGGCAACAATTAAATGTCATCAGCAGTAAATTGGGGTCATTGTTGTTGTCACAGATAATGAAACTGTCATCCACGTATCTTTTATACAGTCGCAAATTGTCGATGCTTGGCTTTAGTGAACCTCTCTCGAGGCTTGCCATGAAGCAATCTGATAGTAGTGGACCCAACGGAGATCCCATTGCAATACCATCCTTCTGTCTGTAGATGGTGTTGTTGAATGTGGACTGGACGTTCAGAGTGCATCTCAATAATAATTCTTTCAAGTATGTTGTCGGTATTCCAATATCGAGGTGATTGTCATCTATATATCTGCATATGAAGTAGACCGTTTCTGTGAGTGGGACATTGGTGAAAAGTGACTCGATGTTGAAGGACAGCATAATTTTGTTAGATACATTCATGTCTTGTATACACTCGATGAACTGCAAGGTGTCACTGAGTGAGTGCGGACATAATTGCTTCCTTACGGGTTCCAGAATATCTGCTAGCCATTGTGCAATAGAGTGGTAAGGGGAACCTGACATATTCAGAATTGGACGAAGTGGGAGACCAATCTTCTGTACCTTTGGTAGACCATAAAGTCTTGGTATCTGGTCGTAGATATCCCTAGTGATTAGTTGACTGTCCTTCATTCTCTTACTGTAAGTTTCGCAAGGAAGTCCTGGTCAGCTATGTAGCAGAACACAGAGATCGATTCCCTACATTCAGACCACAACGAGTCGAATTGAGTTTCAAAATTCGTGCCACATGCCTGTACTTGAAACAATGCTTTGAAAAATGAATGAAAGAATTGACCACATTCCAATGTCTCCCATTTTGATATTGATTGGTCGTTATTTTTGTTAGTGTTGTTGTTCGGTAACCTTTATATCTATCTCTCCTCTGATTGATTATTCTGAAAGAATTCACGTTAAATACCTCATTTCAGCTAGCTACCAGAAAAAAGGGAAGTTTTGCTTAATGATTGTTCCCCTTGATGAACAGTGTACCTGGTTACCTGGTCAATTTATAGGACGGAATTATTTCGGACAACTTGATTTGTGGTCAGAGCAGCTTCCCCCCTTAGATGACTGAAGACACTCAAAAGGAAATCCTACTGAGACCTAGGTTTCGTGCATGTCAGCAGTCACCAGTCAGCAAGATGTATCTTCACAGTTTTGAACGAACTCATATTCCACAAGAGATTCAAATCCGTGTCACCTAGTGATTGATGTAGTCAGAGACGTTACCACTGAACTCGTGATTGGCCTCTAGAAGAACTGGACACTGATTACTAATTGATATCAGGTGTTAAGTTCTTGTTATAGTTGAAAACTGAACTCTCTTATCAGTCAGCTCCTATGACTTCCTATCGATTGCTGCCAACCACCTAATATGGACAATTCAAAGTGTAGCATGGTGGTAAGCCACCTAATGTGGTGGCGGCCACATTGCAAAATTCTCTGAGGACAGAATTCACTCTGTGGCAAATAAACTATTGGACAATATGACACTAGTTACTGCCTACTGTCCAATCACAAAGTACACTGGTTGATGAATAAAATACAGTTGATTTTACTCTCGAACGATGTTGGAAGTCACCAGTAGAAGGTACGGTATTGATTTCAGCCTGTTTTGTGAACTGTCCGTTTCCACTTACCTATATCATGTCAGTAGTGATGATTCTGATATCAGTGAAGAAACTTCAGCCCCGCATAAGCAGGCTACACTAAAGTACATGACTGAGCTAAAATTCTGTAGCGACTAAGACAGTGCATAAATATTTTCGTTGTACTGTTAAATCAACAATCAGAGGGTGTCAAGAGTTCGTTTGTTGGGATTAGATCTAATTTTAAGTTTGGTCCACGACTCATGTCAGTGAGAGAACTACATGAAACTATCACGGAGTATCGGTGAACATAAGATTAACCCTAATACTCTGGACTGACTCTTCAGTGGTGAGCAACCTCCAGGGTTCCGAATGTGAACAAGTCTAGTTTCTTGACACAAGTAGAGAGAATAAAATTCACATTTGAATCAGAAAATGAACAACGAGAATTAGCAATGATGTTAGATTGTAAGATAAAACGAAGAGAACACTAGTGTTTGTAGAAAACCAACGCATTCTAATAGACATTTTAACTTTAATTCATCTAATCCGTTAACTGTTAATGTGGGCTTAGTGAAGTGCCTAACAAACCGAGTCACAGCGCTAAGTAGCACAAGAAAAGACCTAAATGACGAAATAAAACAGATAGAAGAAGCGTTAGTGTTGAATAACTATCCTATAAAATTCATTAGGAAGATCAGTAAAAGCCAAAGACAAATAAAAATAATTGTGGAACTAGTAATGATAAAATAGATAAGAGAGAATGTAAGTCATCCACTGTTATACCATATAACGAGGGAACATCTGAGACCTTACTTAGGATTCTAAATAAAGCAGAAATTAGGGTGGCATTCAAACCTACAAACTCACTCAGACAGGACAAGCTCTGTAGGTTAAAGGACACTGTAGGTTGACCCAATTAGACAAAATAATATAATTTACAAAATACCCTGCAACGACTGTGAGGTAAACTACATAAGTCAAAATAGTAGATCGGGGGTAGTCAGATTATCAGAACATAAGAATTTAGCTAAGGGAAGAATGGTTGACCCCGAGAAGATAAGTAATTTAGAAAAAAGCTCAGCAATTGCAATGCATGCATTAACACACAGCCACTCAACAGGGTGGGTGGGAGAGGGTTAAAATTCTAAAAAGTAATCTAGGTAGGTGGAGAGAGAGGTTGATTACTGAATTCTGGCTGGTTCGTCGAGTCTACACGCAACACATGTAACAGAAATGACCCAATGCAAATACCAGAAATATGGAAGATATTATTACCACCAGTCAGTCAAATCAGAAGAGGATAATAAATAATCTTAAATTGTATTCTATTTCAATTCAAATACATCACAACATTCTAACAAGTTACTTATTATGACTATAAAAACACTCATCTTATTTCCCATCTGATTGTAATTGATCAATAACACTCGTATTATTATTTGTGAATGAACATTATCCTATGTTGATTTTTAATCCAGTATCTAATCGATTCCACACATGTATATAAATGAAAGAAAAAACGTTGTGTGACTACTGCCTTGATATGATTATGAGTGGCAATAGTTTCTACTTGAAACGTGGTGATCAGTTAATAGTGCTGTACAACACTGTGTGATTTATCAAAATAAAATATTATCTATAATGGGACAAGTCAAGCCATTGGATCCCAATCCAGTGGTCAGCTGATGAATCCTAACTTCTACCGATCCGTGATTTTAATCACAAGAATCAGCCAGTGTTATCGGGGAGTAGTTGTCTTTATACTCCACCACACTGGTGGACACTAGTGGTCACGAAATTGCATTAGAACCTCAGCCAACTTCGTAATTCGTTTTGTGAACTGTCAAAAACTAGAACGAAAACTCCTGTCTACTAATTTCTGGCTTTCAATACTTCTTTAACTGATATTAGTCTGAAGTCAAGCTTCAAGTAGCGGTTTGAAATTTCTTCTCAGCCCAAACTGATCGTATGTATTTAATTATTGTATAATAAGTATTCGTCCACAGGTATTCAAGTGAAACAAAAGGCTTCAGCCGGGACAGAAGCACATTTTAGTTATGCTCTATTGTGTACTGTTAATTTTAACTAGCTTCTCTTCACATGGTTGGTCCCATCCAATTCACCTGTTGGACACACGTCTTTTGACTTTCCACATGACAGTCTATTTTAATGTTATGTCACTTGATTGTCTCTTCACTATACTATGCAACGAAATTTAACTAATCTTCTTTATCTACTTATAAGTAGTTCGAAAAGTAAACGTAAGATTATTAATATTGCTCCCTTGGGTTCCTAGTGGAACATAGGGCTTCAACTACAAGTCTTCACTTGTTTCTGTCTTATTTCTGCTGTGCTTTTCACCTGAATCCATGTAAAACCATACTCTTTCAACTCCTCCTCCCATCCACACGATCTCCTCCATGTCACCCACCCTTGCACTGACGCCCCACTCGCTGATTCCCTTTCGGCCTGGTTCCACTCGACCAATGGCCTGACGCTCGCACGATGTCACCCAGTAGCCAGCCTCCTCAGCGAGCGAGTGTCCAATCCATCCATCTCCACTTTCTCCAACTGCATATTTGTTGGTTAGCGATTGGTTTGTTCGTGTTTTGTTTGTTTGTTTGTTCCTACAGTTTGTTCTTGTTGGCGATTCTTTCCGGCCCGTCCATCTGATTGATCTTCAGTATAGAGCCAGCGAAGACAGTTGTTGTTGGTGGTGAAGGTCTGAAACAGACTGTTGAAAATATTCTTTGTGATCCGCCCCTCCGGCGAAGTTTCTGATCCGTTCCGTATAGAAGAACTGAGTGACTTGACGTGTTTGTATTGAAAATCCGACCGAATTTTGTTGTTGTTGATGTTGGCTGAGTGACGAAGATTGGTTTCCAGATTGGTTGTTTCAGGTTGATGGATGTGTTTCTCGCCTGCCTGCCTTCCCGATTCTCGCTCGATTTGATATCCTTGAGAAAATAATCTCATGGACGTCTTTTAAAAGAATGGATATCCACTGAATTTCATCAAAAAACATATACCTCCAAGCCAATCTACGAAAGCAAAAGCCAACAAGGAAAGTACAAAGAAAATCGCCTTACCATATATAAAGGATATCTCAGAAATCACTACAAGACTCCTCAAACCTTTAGGAATTGACGTCGTACACAAACCAGCAAAGTCGCTTGAATATATATACACTCCCTCATTTCACAGACAACCACGGACATCAATTCGACTGGGACAACCAGCGTTCAAATATTAGACAGAAGGAACAACAAGAATGCTAGAGAATTTCAGAAGGCTACTTGGCATTCCAGTGAATCATCAATCAATAGACAATTAGAGGCAGACAAAATTTATCAACCAATAAGAAAGAAACTTCGCACACAAAGGGTCAGAGTTCAAGTCAAAGAAACTATCAGTTCCAATACAAGCAACCTAGAAGGTGTGAAAACACACAAAAACAACGAATCACGTCCAAGGTCACCTATCAGGAGGGATGATTAATAAACTCGTGGAGAAATCTAAAAGCTCACTTCAGTAAATTGAAGTATGGGCGCTAAGATGTCACCCAGTAGGGTGATGAAAGCTTCGCAAACTAACCATCCAGCTCAGAGAACAAAACGACATCAAAAATCATCCACCTGAGCTACAAATCTTCTCTATCATATCATTCAGTAGAAAGAACGAAAATAAGATTTTCAACAACACTAATGTTAAGATAGTGTTAGTTAGAATTGGAGAACGCGTTATCAGAAGCATTTCCGATAGCCTTCTGGAGAATTTCATCAACAAAAGCTGTCTTGATTGACTTCAATATGAAGTTCAGACGGAAACAAATCAGTCTAGAACATTTTACTCGACAGATATGCCGAATGGAATGCAGATAGATCAGACATATGCTGAGGAGACTTTAAGGTGGCATAGTGGCCAAAGCAGGTCACTTTTTAAGTGGGACATCAACAGGAAACACAGAATTGAGTGTGTGTATCCGTGGTTGACAATCAGGAGATTGTATATACACAAATAAACTTCAATTAGACAAGGGTTTGTAACTAGCGTAATGTGTCTAGTCGTGTATTTAGTTCAGACTGAATTCTGTTATCAGTCGAATTTGAAATGTGGCAAGCATTCTAGTTGGCTCGCCATCACGCTGCTCTTTTAATTGCTTGTATTAAATGGTTGGAGACAATTGGCAGGAAGTTATCGAACTAGAATTCGTGCTCGTTGACACTCACCTGTCATCAAGGTCACATTGTAAACTTGACTGGTGACAGAATTCCGTCGGCAACAACTAAAGGACTAGCTAGACACATTCCACCGGTTACTACCCGGTGTCTAATAAAAAAAATTAACCAATACAATCCCAAAAAGAGGTGAGTCATGATGCTGAATAGCTAGCTGAGTTGTGGCATCTCTGACTGCAGTAAGCACTGCACTGGGTGAAATAGGTTTGGATCTTGTCTAGGAGATGAATTCCCCCAAAAATGTGGAGATACGTCTTGCTGACTGGTGCGTGCCAACTAATAATTATAATAAGAAGAAGAAAAACATGACGTGTGTGGAAACTGTTTTTATTTATTTATTTTATTTTATTTTTGATTACAGCTTGATTCCACACACCGTATTCTTGGTACAAGTATGGAATTTTCAGCATGTGACACCTATCGGTAGCCCAAATTTGCAGGCCGACCATAGATATCAGGTGTGAGTCGTCGGCAGGGGATCGAAACTCGGACCATGTGTATGGTCGGCGAGAGTCCTAATCACTGTGCCACCGACGCACAAAAAGAGAAGGCGGTCTCCAGACGCGGACCAGGCTGTCACATGGCCACCATTCACGGGCGCTATCCCGCTACCGCACCATGCGGGGACCTTACCTTGATACTCATTATTCGGGGAAAAAGCATCTGAGATGTGACCTAGGTCTAAGTAGGTCTTCCTTGCCGATTGTCTCAAACAATCTAGTATATATATATATAATTGAATACTGGAGATTCCTGGACGGCTGTTTCATACTAGCTTAGGAATCATCAGCAGTGCGCATCCACCACCCAGGTTCGAACCCAGGATCTTCTGGCTATAAGGCAAGCTCGTATACCAATCAGCGTACTGCCAATGATTCCCACAAAACACTAGGATGAAACAACAGCTGTCCAGTACGCCCTGTGGCTGGTTTCCAATGGTTCTCTAACTGATATCAATCCTTGGTCAAACTCGTAAAAACACAAAACTAATCCTTACAAATGGATAACACATAGAAAATATAAATAAGCTCCACTGCGATATAAAAACAAGAAGAAAAAAATATCTGTGAGTAGAGTCATGAACCCGTCTTGTTTTTATGTCTTGATGGAGATTATTTATATTTCCTATGGTCGGCGGTTTGTAAGGATTAAGATTTGTTTTGTTACGAGTTGATGAGGGACTCATTGAAAAGTGAATAATTCTTCCCTCAATCTTTTGTTATCTTCTGAGTTGTGGTGTGTTTTTCCCCTTATACTGTATAGGCGACTATTCTTAAAAGTAGCTTGTAAAAATCCCTATTATTATGTTATGAACTCGTCGAGTAGTAGTTAATAGTCCTGATGTGGAAAGAGGGAAATCAGAAGACCACCTCGTTCACGATGATACTTGTATTTTCCAGACAAGGAAAATAATGACTGTCACACAAGTGCGTGAGTGGAAGGGTACTTAAATGTACGAAACGTGAGAACAAGAATAATAAAGCAAGAGTATATATGAAAATGGCTAATACACATGAACCAGTAATAGACAGTCTTAACATGATTGGTTGTAATGTCATGTGATAATAGGGTCATACAGGTTTATTTAGTTAGTGGACAGACAAAAGCATAGTGTTAGTTATAATGGAATATCGATCCATATACACATAGCAAAATATAACAGACTGTCAAAAACAAAACACACATCATGTGGACACATATCAATAACCTCCGCTAAACTTATGATTCATGTGAATGTGAAGGTTAAGCTACTACGGCTGGCCGCATCAATGTGTATCTGCCAATTCACCTGCTCTTGTGAAGTCAGGTGTGTCGGCCGTACCCGGCGTTCGGTTTCAAACGCGTCACCGAACACTTACCAGCATGGTTTTTTTTCTACAAAGGAGAAAATCGATAACCCCGCAACTCTAACTTAGAATATCTGAAGGATTCCGTACACGAAGCCACACCCCAAAACAAACTTCACAGTCGTCTACAGAATACGAAGCAGTCTTCCTAAAAGTGTACAAATTAAACTTCTTCAAACTGCAGAAGCAACACCTATTCACTTCCAAAGTCCTGAACTCTGCATACAGAAGAAGTTGGTTCAATCACTACACTTGCAATGGACGTAATCTATCTTATTACTTGACAGGTAAGTTTTATTTCTTTCGTATTATTTTGTCGTTTCAATTGTAAAATTTTACATTTTCAAAGTCCTTTTCTCTACACCCCACCCACCTGATTTTATTTCTACAGCTGATTACCACTGTTACTGACTTGACCAACGCTCAATTTCTAGTCATTTACGTTACGTCATCCAATTTATTTGATCAATTTTAGTCCTAATTGAAATGAAATTATGCTCTACACCACCTCTGCTTAGTCTCTACCTGTAATTACCTACCTCTGTTGCTATCCTGACCTAAGTTGAAGCAGCAACAACAACAGCAACACTAAGAGTTACGTTCTCTAGCTGCCTAATACTTTGGAACAATGCGAAAGAAAAAACTCTCGCATATAAAAAAATTCAATGTGCATATACCAGTTCACCTGTTCGTGAAGAGCTAGGTACATAACATAGGTCGTTGTATATGCGTCCTTTCAAAACGTGTTAGAGAATATTACCCAGAGTGGTTGCAAACAGGAGGCAGTAAGAAGTGCCATATTATTGAACATCTGATCAAAACCTCCCACAACATTTCAACTGATTTGTTCGAAGAAATTTACAAGGTCAAAAGAAACCTACCAAAAGCAGTATGTTTCTGACTTCTGTGTACTGTAGAAGTCTTCACAATATGCATTAAATGCCAGAGCTGTCCAACTTCAACAACTACCATGAACCTAGTTCAGTGTGCTCCCTTAGCCTCCATTTTTTTGATTTTTCAATTTTTTTTTCGTTCGCTGTGTGTGCATGATATTTCTCTTTTTGTCTTCATTCAATTCATCCCACTCTTTTCAGTTATAAGAACATTTATTTTAAGTTTGTTTCCATGCTCCTCCTGCTCACATTTATAAAATAGAACTACGAATAGATCTTGTTTGTCCCTTACCTAACCACGTTGGATGATGTTCGGAAATACGACGATGAACTTGCCTAATTTTACGCCCAATGTAGTTGGCTCCGACCGAAAGCTGCTACCTTGACGTGGTGGTCGGGCTTGAACACCGCAATGACCTAATCAAGCTATACTGGCTGAGACTTATGTCTCTTGAGGTTCTACCATGCCAGGCAGGTTGTTTGGATAGCGGTTAAAAAAAAAGCAGCTACCCAATCCAACGTCATGATCAATACAAAATTTCATGCCGGATCGGCCGTGGCCCGGATTAACAACGACCGCGCTTCCTGCTGCCGTGTCACAGGGCAGGAGTGATAAGTATGCTACTGAGGCACACCAAACAAAAGAGAACGAACAAAAACAGGCCGCGTGTGACCGGCCTCAAGCAGTTGTCCCCTGGGCTCTGCGGTCACGCAACCAACTTCCACGGTGTGGGCAGCCGGGAAGTAACAAACGCCCTCACAATCCGAAATGCACACAAAACCTCTCTAATCCTCACTTATCTTTGTCTTCATCTTCATCTCTATTACCTTGCCTTCCTCCCACTGATGCAACTCCTCTACTTGATGACTCCTCACTCCCTCTTCACTCTGTGTCCACTAAAAACGACGGAAGCCAAAAAACCACCACCGACAGCCTCTTAAAGCCACGCCACCAATTTCATATAGGAGCATTTAATGTTAGGACACTTTGCCAAATAGGACAACAAGCATCACTAGCTAAGACTCTGTCATCCCGAGCCATTGATGTATTTTGTGTTTCAGAAACACGCATACAAGACCCAAGTGTGGTTATTCACCTAACCCCACCTGGCCAACAGGTTGAATCTGCAAAATTCACCTTGAGGGTGTCAGGAGATGCCACAGCCAGTTCACGAGGATTAGCTGGCGTAGGGATAGCTTTGAGTACTAGGGCAGAAAAGACATTGCTTGACTGGATCCCGGTAGATAGCCGAATGTGTGCTGTCTGCCTGAACGGATCAGTAAAAAGGAGGAAGGACTGCACTACTCGCCGATGCCTTTTCGTAATCTCCGCCTACTCCCCCACTGACTGCAGTTCGGATGAAACGAAGGATGAGTTCTACCAAAAGCTGTCTAGTTTGGTGCGAAAAGTTAAACGCTCAGACAGTCGTTCTAGCTGGTGACTTTAACGCTCAAGTAGGGAAATTGTGTCAATCTGAAAAGGATGTCGGTGGCACCTATGGAGTTCCGTGCCAGCGAACCGACAACGGTGACCGTCTCCTACAGTTCTGTTCAGATAATCATTTGTTTCTTGTAAGCACTAACTTCAAACACAAGGAGAGACACTGTTTAACCTGGCGACCCCCATCATCAAACCAACGCTGGACACAAATAGACCACATAGCAACAAGCTATCGCCTCCCACCGCCGACGGGCATTGTTAGCTGATATAGGTGCAAGTTGGAAAAGAGTAAGTGGTGGTGGCCAAACAAAAACATGGCCTCATCAATCCATGAAATCCTTGACAGTTAAACTGAGTCAGGTAGGGAGGGAGATGCAGACTTCCGGGTTGGGGCCCTCGGGACTGACTCTAAGAACCAATGGCTGGAGACAATAGGTGACATGGCTCAAAATCGTTGTCAATGGCCAGCGCAGATGTATTCAGTCTCTGTAATCTTTCATATTCCTTTCTACCATTACCCATTCTGTTTCACTCTTATACTTGTCAGACTGTATTGATTCTCTTCACTCATCTTCTTGTCTACCTCTGTGTGCTATTTGGAACGTGGCAACTCGAACTGCTGCACTTCGGTGCCAAGTTCTATGTTGAATCCAGACAGACAGTTGGCTCCGAAGCTGCAGTCAAACTGGTAGATACACATAGAGGAGGCGAATTTAGGTAGTTGATCCTTATTTCTCGAACATAAAATAGGGGTGGTTTTGAAGAGACAACGTACCTCAGCTGCATAATAAGTTCTTTTAACCGCATTCTTCAGGCGCTGTGTTATTATTTCACTGATGTTGCCACTGAGGAATTGCAGTTTTATGAACATTGGTTTTTTCGGAACTGTGACCATACTGACTCTCCTTGGAGCTGAATTCATATTTTTCTCAATGAATTTATCTGGATAGCCACAGTTCCGAGAAAAAACCACTGTTCATACAACTTCAGTTCCTCGGTGACAACATCAGAGAAATAATAACACAGCGCCTGAAGAATGCAGTTAAAAGAACTTATCACGCAACAGATGTATGTTGTCACTTCACAACCACCTCTCTTCTACGTTCGAGAAATAAGGCTAAACTACCTGAATTTACCTCCTCTGTGTGCAACTAACAGTTTGATTGCAGCTTCGGAGCCAGCTACATTGGGCGTACAATTAGGCAAGTTCATCATCGTATTTCCAAACATCATCCAACGTGGTTAGGTAAGGTACAAAGAAGATCTATTTGTAGCTCTATTTAGCCCAACTCGTTGATGCTGAGCATAAGATTGATGTGAATACTGCATTTAAAATTATTAATCGCATTCCTACTAATCTTAATTTTGCTCCACGACTTCGTCTTCTACAGACGGCTGAAGCAATCAGAATTCACCTGAAGAAGCCAAACCTATGTGTACAGAAAACATTTGTACAGCCACTTTCCCTACCGTGGCCATCGTCACAAGAATGCATAAACAGGACTACGTCGCCCATCTCCCCATAAACCTATAAAAATTATATTTGTCAAATCATTTATTTTATTTTTATTTATTTTGACCACTTCATCTTTAATTTACGTGTTATCCTTGTAAAATTAATTTATTCTATCCATTTCTACCTTTTAAATGTGTGTATTGATATTCTTCGTTAATTACCAGCCCACTGCTTGACATTTTGACACAGACTAATTATTGCTAACAAACATATCACCCGCCACTTGATTGGTAAACTGTTGTGTATTGTAATAAAAATGCTCTCTGTGTATATTAGAGTATAGCCAGAGGGAGATGAGGATCTACTTGAAAAGTGAATATTTTTTCGCTCAATCTTTCTGTTTTCTAAATGTCTAAATAGGGATTTTTTCTTTATTGAAAAAGTCAATCATATTACGTCATCTAAATTACTAACTCAATCTTAGTTGCTTTAGTTGCTGTTTAACTAACGTTGTTTCTATATTAGATCATTCTTGTACTACCTGATTAATTATCTAAACTGGACAAACCTCATGTACACAGACACAAATAATTCTATATCACTTCGGTTGTACAGCTATGTGAATGAATTCGCCACCGAAAAGTGTCTCTTCAATGAATGTCTTCCTTTTTTGGTGAGAGCAGGCTGCTAGCCAATTGATAGACATTAATCTACGTCAATGTCTAGGTCGCTAATATTGGCCGTGAGAAAATATGAACAAGGCTGATTCAACAACCAATCACAGCAAACTTAACATGGACAAATATGATTCGCAGAAAGATGGCTCTACTTTCCGAGAAAACCTGAAACAACCAATCAGAAGACTGCGTTTGTCTACTTGAATAAGCTATAATTATGTACAGGAAAATATATATAAATACGTGTTGAGTTCCGTAATAAAAGGTTCTGTTTCCGGCCCTTGTCTTCTGTTGTTACATTTAGAGTCGTTGCCTACCGACAAACGGAAAGCCCATGCCCTGCAATTTTTGATGGAGACATATGGATCTTCGGGCAGGACTTCAAGGCTTCTGCGAAGTTCAGTGGCGTTCAAAATCTGTCAGCGATGGAGCTGCTACTTGGGACACTGCTGGGAGGTCGAGCGAAAGCAGCATATGAAAGTGTGAGGCGAAATACCGACGAATGTTCGACAGGGTCAAGCAAACATTTTCCATAGTGGGAAGTACCACATATGGTCACTTTGAGGTGGAGTTACGCAGACACAATCGCAATGGTGAACAATGAGAGGAGCGTGAACGTCAGCCAGCTCCAGAAATGGATACAGCGAGGCAAGCTAACGATGACGGCCGTACCAAGAGGATCAAGCCAACTTCAGTCGCAAGTCTTTGACGGGGCACGAGTGTGGTGAGAGCAAGCTGCTAGTCAATTGATAGACATTAATCTACGTCAATGTCTAGGTCACTAATATTGGCCGTGAGAAAATATGAACAAGGCCGGTTCAGTAAACCAATCACAGCAGACTTAACTTGGGCAAATGTGATTCTCAGATAGCTGGCTCTACTTTTCTATGTTTACCTGAAACAATCAGTCAGAAGCCTGTGTTTGTTTGCTTAACTTCTGAGAAACAACCAATCAGAAGACTGCGTTTGTCTACTTGCATAAGCTATAATAATGTATGTGAAATTTATATAAATACGTGTTGATTTCCGTAATAAAAGGATCTGTTGCCAGCCATTGTCTTCTGTTGTTACATGTCTATACAGGCCAGTAGTTGAATGAAAAAAATTGTGAGCTCAACCCAACTAACGGATTAGTGTATTGAACAGAACCTCATGTCATGCTGATGAAATAATTGAAGAGAATTAAAACTTCCATTTCATCAATTCCATTATGGGTAAATTTTTGTTTTGATAAAGTCTCACACATTGTTATACAGTAATGTTTACTGATGATGACGTTTCAAGCACAATTTATTACTGCTCATAATCATATGAATGATTCCATTTATCAACTTTGCAAAACTGTAGCTATCAAAGTGTTAATAAATTTAACAGATATTGATATACTGTAACGACAGAAGACAAGGACCAGCGCAACAGATCGTCTATTGTGAAAATCAAGAGATAGATTTATAGATTTTTATGTACATTATTATTCGTTATTATTAACAGAGAAACAGCGTCTTCTGATTGGTTGTTTTCTAGCGCAGGGTTATTCTGTTATATCTTTGTGGCCGTCTCTCAGAAAGTTAAGCCATATATCTGCGAATCATATTTGCACACGTTAAGTCTGCTGTGATTGGTTGTTGATTTCCTTAAGGTTAAGCTTAGTTACTATATTTTTTTCATGACCACCGCGATTGGGAATGTAAATATTCATGTTAATTATTGTTTACAATTTCGGCTTGTTTGTAGACATATATCTCACCAAAATGCTTATCCCTTTATGCTAACAGTAAGCATTTTAGATTTCTTGAGAGGAATCTAAATACTAACAGGAATAAAGTGTCAACCCTTAGCTGAGATACAAGACCGTTCGGTCATTGGGACCTGATCCAATGACCTATCCTAGAAATCCAGCTTCATTTCCTACAGGTCACAACTTCTCACTAACTAGTAGAAGCATAAAATTCATTAGCTGGCTGCTAAATCACCTCCTAGTGGCTGACTGGTGTACGAGATTTCCTTGTAACCAGTAGGTACAGAGTAAAAAACCCGAATGAGTGGGTACTACTGAAGAATATCAAGTAACACGATGAAGCAACAATCCAGCATCACTTGATTGTGTTTCAACAGTTCCTTAACTCACCTCAATCTATAATCAAACTTTAGACCCACTTCGATTATCATTGTGACTATTTTAAATGCCAGTGAACTAGATTTTGGACATTTTGGGTTATAATACGTATTCTTATAACACAACTCAACATACATCTTTTTACTGTCAGACTATCTTTTTCTTTTCAACGATCCAGTTAAATGCGTATCAGCAAAGAAGAGTCGTTATTCAGTTTCCACTTTTTTTTGGAACCGAAGTATCATCCCATCCCACTAAGCCTTCAGATTCCTCAGTCATACAGTTGTTTAAACTGATGAACACAGAGATGTTGGTAAGTTATTCAAAAAATGTATATTCATTTATATATATGTCCAAGAACTAGTTCATTCAAAATCACGTTTTCTTTTCGAAAATGACTAGCAGCCTGTGTAAGTCTATCAACCCGGTAAAGATAGTTATTGCCTATGTGCATAGTTGAGGAAAGACCTTATTTATTACTACTGTTATTATCGTTTCCTTTAATTCCTAGAGAAACATAGGGTTTCAGTCGCACATCCATTTCGTTCCGTTCTTTGCCAACATTTTTACTTGGCTCCAAGTCTAATCACATGCTTCCATCTCCTCTTTACATCACCTTCTCCATGAAACCTTCGCATTGACGACCACCTTGCCACTTTCTATTCAGGTTTCACTTGAGTGATAGCCTGGCGTTTGACATCACTTGAAGGTTTGTCTTCATAGAGTATGGTCAAGTCAATCCAACTTCATCTCTACCTGCATGTTCGTTGTACTGTTAATTCCTGGTTGGTTCGATTGTGTACAGAGATCCCTCACTATTGCTTATCATTTCTGGCCGTCTATCTGATCTTGAGTAGTATTGAGTGAAGACAGTTGTTGATGATGTGTTGTATGTCCGAAGTGCGTTTTGTGACGTGATGAGGCACCAAGTCTCTTATCAATCCATGCATATAGTAGCACTGACTGATTTCACATTGGAGTTGAAAATCCGGATCTTATTTTTGATCTTTATTCTGAGGAGTGCTGTTGACCTCAACACAGACGTAAGACTAATGAAAGTTCACCTTGCTTTCATGATCTCTGCTTTGATATCCTCATCAGTTCCATCCGGCTGTAGCTGAAACGATGCTTCCTAGGTAGTTGGTAAAGGAGGTTTTTTCATTCTCTCTGACCCCTAACACCCCCTCTATTCCCAACTCTCTCCTTGCATCTCATCAGGTAGAACCAGAAATCAGTACAAAATAATATATGCTGGTACAAACAAGTATAAGAACTCAACGATACCATATTTGGCCCATGATCTAAGTGACAGAGACAATGTTAGGCGTGAAACCTATGACTTGCTTTGTTGTTTATAACATAATTCTGGCCCTTGTTATTTCCCCCTTATACTCTCTTATTTGTACTCTATAGTGAAAAACCTTCTTAAACATACTTAGCTACCTAAAATTGTTATAATTGGCTTACTTTTTTATTCTTTACTCTATTCCTTCTTTTGTGTATCTACTGGGTCCGACTGTATTAGCGCTATGAGTATTACAGATTGTCCTGTCATTAACCATCATGTAATATTAGTATTGCGATTGTTTTTTTATTTCGGCAGTACTAACTGACAATCTTGGTTGTGAATACCATTATCACCATCTTAAAACTTTTTGTATTATGCAGAATTACTCACACTACCACAACAAACACCGCATTACGACTAACACTGCATTAGTGCTGACAATGAAAAAACACAATCTGAAATGTTTATTTTATGATTGTTTAGTGTAGTTCAATCAAATTAACTGATCATCTTGGCTAGAAACATTCTGAAGAAGCATCTCATAACTTCTTGTATGATTATAGCTGTTACTGTTCACCACGGATACACATATCATAGCTTCCATTACCCAGTACTGAAATATTTTTTTATTATTGGTGTTTATCTTCCTTTCTACTTGGTATTTTTATTTGCATTTTTTGTTATTTATGTGTTTCTTTTTGGTTTTTCTTGTTTTTTTTATATTTATTTTTTTGTAATATTCCTTTTAAATGTACGATGAAATTAGATGCAATATTGCAGATATGTGCTGAAAATTCCACACTGTACCACTGGTACTGTTTCTGGAATAAAAGCAAAAATTATTATTATTAACTATTAAACTCCCAGACGCCATTTGGTGCCATTTCACTGTAGGTCACATCAAGCACTTACTGGGTGGCATCTACCGATCAACCACCTGTGGGGCAAACCACAATCGGCCACTGCTCAGCACCATCATAGGGATACAGGACTTGGGCTATGACCAAATCACCGTAGCAGGAGATTTCAATGCCCCTTCACTGGACCTTGACCTCAGGGTATGTTTGGGGGTAAATTCAGCCGTACTCTACTGCAAACCATTAGAAATGGACTGAGATTGTTGGAGATGGCACTAAATATGACTCTAGGGGAAAGTCATTGAAACTAGATTATATTCTATCTAGTGACCAACTACTTGTCGAAAAGGTTAAGATCATGATTCCTCTAGGAATTTATAGTGACCATGCAGTCATACGATTCGATCTTGTTCTCCGTTAGCACTGTAGTTGGACGTTACGCTACCGTGTCTGTGCTACAGAAAGGCGGAGTATGCTGAAACGCGGAGGTTTTTGTCAAACGCAAAATGGCCCGTAACAAGGGATGAGTTATCTGTCGATGAACACTGAGAAGTTGTAAAAAAAAGATTATTCACACAGCAATCCCCGGTACCATGCCTTTAGTCACAACACAGCTGAATATTATGTATTATTATGTAGTTGACCGTGACACACAGATTTACCTTTTTGAGATAAATTCCGATTGCCTCATAATAAGTCAAATGTGTTCCAAAATCTTTCGAATTTTATTTAATTGTTTTATTATGATAACTATTCCAGCTGATTCAATTGAACAATTTTTTCCACTTAAGTTTGATTATGCAACTCATCTTAGTTTTAAAAATTGTTTTAAAAATTTCTCGATTATGTAATAAGATAAGATAATAATAGCTGTATTCCAAAACAGTACCTGCGATACAGAATCTAATTCTCAGCATTTTACTACAGTATTGCATCCACTTAGTACATTGACAATAAATAAATAAAGTTCTACATAGTTTAAGGGGTTATCTCGGTTAGTTTTGACAACAACATATTAACATGTCGATAGCAAAGCCAAAATTGAACAGTGTTTGAAGGTGTTAGAAAGGTAGATGGTAGCATATTTACTGGCGTAAGCAGAAGAAAGAAACAAAGCAGCACATAAGGGAGAAAAAGCGAGAGAGAGAAAAGGAAAAGAAAGAAAGAAAACGTTGCACCTACAAAAGATATGAGTTGGAAAGATGAGATCCAGTTGTTCTACTGACTATTTAATAAGTTATAGGTATCACGGCTAATACTTTCTTTATCGCACAGAACACGAGCCAAGTAGGGTATGGTTGTGTTTTTGTACATACTAATGCGGGCATATAGTTTTCTATTTAGGCTTCTGGTTTTACCTGATGAGATACAAGGGGAGGGTTGTGGTGAATGAAGAGGGTGTTGTGAGTCAGATAAAATCGATTTCGCCCATTTTCCACATGAGTCCACGTGCCTGTTCACCAGAATGTTAACAAGCTCATTAGGTGCCACTTAGCTTACCCTGCTGACAACCTTTAACATCCTGCGTAATAAGGTATAGTCTTTCTTCAATAGCCCAGGAAAGACTAAGGGAGAACAATAGAGAATAATAGGCAGAATACGGTAGTTAACAAATTATAGGAGTAAGGGTTGGATTACACCAGAATGTCTTAACTTCTTGATGTAGAAGGTAAGACGGAGTATTTTCTTGGAAAGCGTCAAGATATGAGACGGCCAGGAAACAAAAGAAGATAGAGTGACGCCTAGGTATTTAATTTCTGACTTGGTTTCAGTTTCAGTGCCATCAATGTTGCACACCTCGTGAGTGCTAACCAGTTTGTTTAGGTCATATTTGTGCCTAAAGGTGAAATTAACTGTTTGGCATTTGGAGGGGTTTAAGGTGACACCGTTTTCCTTGGACCATTGGCTGATTTCTGATAAGAAGCCATTTAGTTTAGAGCAGTCACTTTGACATTTGACAGGTAAAGACACAGTTAGGTCATCAGCATATTTGACAAAGTTAATGTCATTTAAAGATGGTAGGTCATGTAGGAAGAATGAAAAGAGAAGTGGGGAGAGTACAGCACCTTGGTGGACATCAGCTTCAGTGAGCACAGCAGAGAAGGATTTGCCTTTGTATGCTGTGTACTGCATTCTGTTTGAAAAGTAGGAATGCAACCAGTTAGTGACCCAGGACTCGGTTTGTGTCATAGAGAGCTTATTTAGCAAGAGACACCTAGGTACAGAGTCGAAAGCAGAAGTAAAGTCAAGAAACGTGCAGCGGACATATTTGGCACCTTTGTCTAATGATGACATAATACTGTTGTGTAAGACGGCTGCAGCGTCTAAAGTACTCTTACCCTGTCTGTAGGCAAATTGTTTGGGCTCTTCGAAGCTTCTAAGTGCGTGTTCGAGTTTAAGAAGTACTAGTTTTTCCATAAGCTTGTTGTTAAGTTGTATGAATGAATTGATCTTAAAAATTCATCAATCGATTAAATTTCACCTGCCTCTAACAATCTCAAAACTTGGGTGTCTTGGGGATTGACATCCACTAGGTAATTGATTTGATGACTCTAGAAGACCTGGATTTTGCGCATGGATAATAATAATAATAATTATTATTATAATGATTTACTTTATTCCAAAAATACAGTACTTGTGGTAGATACAGAATGGAATTTTCAGCATTAATCACAATATTCCACCTAATTTCCTTAAATTATAAATAAAATTAATCACATAGAAAATTTTCCACATTTACAATAGTGGTGGGTAATGTCAAAAATATGCAACATATAAAATGGAAATAACAATAATGATAACAGCTAAGGTAATAATAATAATACACGTGAAAATTACTGTGGGTTTGTTTCACACAGTATTGTCGATGCGGTATAGAAATCCTAACATGTTTGAAAATAATGAATACAATGTTCTCTTTACATGATATGGTGAGGGGAAAAACAAAGATTACAGCCGTCATGGAGATAAGTTGGTGTTTGCAATTATGAGAGTAAAACAAACAAAGAAGCAACAGGACCATGAATATAATAGAAATAATAAAAGTAAAACTTGAAGGTATATAAGGATGGATGGAGGAAATTGTTTATTTACTAGATGAGAAAAGGTTAGTTAATTCTTGCCTGACACTATTTTCATCACATAAAATACCTGACAAGCATGCTATCATAGAATTCTTATACTTAGACGTGCGAGCATACAGTTTCCTGAAGTTACTCCTTGTTCTACCTGAGGAGATGCAAGGTGACAGCAGCTGAGGGTGAAGTGAATGCTCCAAATCAGATAAAATCCCTTTAGCAAATTTATTGCACGAAGTCAAGTGCCTGTCGGCAACGACGTTAACTATGTGGTCCACTGGGACACCACTCACCCTACTGACAATCTTCAGCATTCTACGAATTGTGACATAGCCCTTTTTAAGCAAACCAGGAAAAAATAAGGGTGAACAATAAAGAAGAATAGGTAGGATGCAGGAGTTTATGAACTGTAAGATGAGGGGTTGAGTAATACCCGAGAGTGCCTTAACTTCTTAATGTAAAATGTCAGGCGGAATATTTTACTGGAGATCGCTAAGACATGGGAAGACCAGGAGAGATCAGAAGAGAGAATAAGTCCAAGATACTTAATTTCTGATCTCATTCCTAAATCATTGTCGTCAATTTTAAAACTTAATTTTGTGTGTGTGTGTGTGTGTGTACATAAGGTTTGTCAAAATCAAAATCAAAATAACAGTTAGTGTGGGTTGTTGATTACATCATCAAAATAATAAAGAAATTAAATTGTGTGAATAGTAATCAAAGTTGTAACTAAGTGGGGTGAAAATTGGTAAGATGTGAGTAGGGTTACGTAATATAGACATGTTTAGAAAGATTAGATGTTCGTGAAGGAGTATGGAGACAATTATGAAAATAAACTAGATAATAGGGGAAAAGATTGAATGGGTTAGTTACTAAAAATTATTATACGAATATTGCAAAAAAAAATTTGATAACAAAATGTTGATGACAGATGAACTTGAAATTAAACCCACGGTAGTAGGAGGGGGTGGAGAAGTTTCTTCTCCACCCCCACTCCATTGCCTTTGGTTTTCTGCCAACTTTTTCACTTTCATCTCCTCCTCACATGACCTCCTTCAAGACACCCTCGCACTGACGACCAACTGGCCACTTCCCTTTCGGGTTCCACTCGAGCAATGGCTTGTCTAGTGAAGTCACTTGATGGTTTCCCCAGAGTATAGCCAGCCAATCCATCTCCATTTCTTCTTTTCTATTTGTTTCGCAATCACTTCCTGGTTGGTTAGCTCATTACTGGAGATCGCTGTTGCTTATCTTTTCTGGCCGGCCATCTGATCTTGAGTATTGAGCGAAGACAACTGTTGATGAAGTTCTGAAGTTTGTTGGAGATGCTCTTTATGACTCGCCAAGTCTCTGATCCGTATAGTAGTATCGACTGACTTTACATTGAAGTTGATAATCCGGATTTCATTTTTGATGCTGAGTGCTGTTGACTTCCACTCAGACTTAAGAGTAATGAAAGCTTGTCTTGCTTTTTTGATTCTGGCTTTGATATCCTCATCAGTTCCGCCCGCCTGTAGTTGAAACGATGCTTCCCAGGTAGGTGAAGGAGGTTGTTTCTTTCAGGTTCCTTTTATTTATGCTGACTGTCATCTGTTGTTGTTGTTGGTGTTGGCCAAGAATCTTCATCACCTCTGTTTTATCTACGTTCACTTGAAGTCCTATCTTTGATGCTTCTTGTGCCAGCTTGTTGCTTTTCACCTACATATCTTCCAGTTTGTGGGAAATCAGACATATATCATCGGCGAAGTTCAGATCCTCCAAGTTATTGTGTGGAATGCAGAGTGTCTATTGTCATGTCAGCTTCCGATAAAGAAACTTAAGCTATAGAATTGATGTGCAGCAGTTCGAGTCATCACACTTCCCCGCCCAATAAGCACACAAAGCAAGAGAACAAAAAGTAAAAAGGAATGCAGAATACGGACAGTAAACAGAGATATGAGGTAAAAAGAATAGTAATATCGAAGAACAGTATAGTTTCAAATGAACTGTAGTCAAGATTTGACAGAATAGTTCTATAATATTTGGGCGCCGAGTGAGAAGTAGACATTTGTAAAAAATTATATTTGTAAAATCTCAGCGATATTGAAATGAGTAATTCCAACGTTTCGTTCGGCAATCTGGTCCGAACTTCTTCAGGGAAATTAATCGAAATTAACATAACAGGTTTATATATAAGAGGAACATCTTTTTAGTTTTTAAAAACCTTGTCCAATCATGATTTATAAAACAAATATTAACAAGTATAATAAACAAAATTGTACGAGTTGTGATCAAAATTTGACCTCAGATCACAACTCGTACAATTTTGTTTATTATACTTGTTAATATTTGTTTTATAAATCATGATTGGACAAGGTTTTTAAAAACTAAAAAGATGTTCCTCTTATATATAAACCTGTTATGTTAATTTCGATTAATTTCCCTGAAGAAGTTCGGACCAGATTGCCGAACGAAACGTTGGAATTACTCATTTCAATATCGCTGAGATTTTACAAATATAATTTTTTACAAATGTCTACTTCTCACTCGGCGCCCAAATATTATAGAACTATTCTGTCAAATCTTGACTACAGTTCATTTGATTTATTTTGTAATCGAATTAAATTAACAAAGAAACTATGTATTTGGCACAATCATCGTGTTTCCACTCTCCGTTGTCTGCAGCGGAATGCGTATCCTAAATTCGTAGCTGTCCAGTCACCTGACAACTTCAGTAGGTCGAATAAAGCAGCTCAATTTTCAGAAAGAAGACAAAGTCATGAGTTTGACAGGGTTGTTCAACTAAACTCTAATCCTAAACACCATAATTTTGAAAATACGTCTAATCATAAAATTCTAGATACTAACAGTTTGAACAGACATGAAGGTGTGATGTGTGTTAGCTGACGCATAGGAAATCCTGATTAATTAATAAATAAGAATGGATATGTATCACTAACTAATAATACATGGTCAAAGTTTCCCGACTGTCTATATCTACTTATGGAGACGTTAAGGCATTGTTTTACAACTGTTTATCCGCAACACACACACACTACATACACACATACACACTGTGTTTAAAGTGTTTAACAAAGGTAGATCAATATTTGTAAGTCTGAGGTCAAATTTTGATCACAACTCGTACAATTTTGTTTATTATACTTGTTAATATTTGTTTTATAAATCATGATTGGACAAGGTTTTTAAAAACTAAGAAGATGTTCCTCTTATATATAAACCTGTTATGTTAATTTCGATTAATTTCCCTGAAGAAGTTCGGACCAGATTGCCGAACGAAACGTTGGAATTACTCATTTCAATATCGCTGAGATTTTACAAATATAATTTTTTAACAGTATAGTTTCTTCAGAAATAATAGGTCACCAGGAGTGGATGCATCTGCGACAGCCGGCCATTGAGAGCGACGTTTTTGAGCTAGCCATATCATCAGTTGTCTCCGGCCACCATTGGAGTTTACCGTTCCGCGGAGCCTAACTAAACAGCAGACTACACAACTCGCCGCATGGCTAGCTTAAAGTAACTGTTGTGGATTTCATTGACTGATGGATCTATGTTTTAGTTTGTCCGCCGCTAGCTCTTTTATAGCCTGATTCTATGTCAGCTAACATTATCCGTTGAGGAAAGCAATGACTGGGTATACGTAACACGTGTCCTAACCATCTCAATCGGTGTAGCTTCACAGCCTCGTCAACTGATTTCCTCTCCATACCTACCTAGCACTCTATGCCTAACCTCAATATTGCTCACTCTATTATACCATTTTACACGGTAGATAGAACGCAGATACATATGATCAAACAGACCTAGCTGAACTTTTCATGTCTTCAATTTTCAATGGCCATGTTTCACCTTCATAAAGCAGTGCACACGTCCTCTAGTCGACAGCCGGCCGGATATCACATCTACGCCGAGGACAGTGTCAACTGGCAGTTAAACACCAAACAAGCCTTCTGTATCAGTGCTAAGATTTTGTCAGCGGTCAACTCATTAAGGCAGGCTGATGCAACTTCATAAATAAGTGGAGTAGTTAATGTGCTCAACCACTTCATTCCCTATTTCCAAACTAGGAGTCAGTGTTGTCTAGTCCTGTAGCATCATCTTAAATTCGGTGGGGGCGAATCGCAAGCCGAACATTCGAAGATTGCTGATCAGCTCAAGGTGTTCAAAAGACTCATTATAATAAAGGTTCTTTGTATTTCCCAATGAATGAAAAACAAAACGACGTTTCGCTATTTAATGCTAATAGCTTTCTCAAAGTATTATTAAACTGGAATTTACAAAATCTCAGCATATATATATAACAAAGAGTTAGGGGGTGAAAAAAATATAGACTTAGTTCAACTTAAAAAGACAAATTGAAAGTCTAAATAACAATGAAGATCACTCAAACCAAATATCAAAGGTAATAGTACATCTGTTGTGATATCAAAACAAAGTTTACTAACTTGATCATCGTTCGTTAGTCTGGGGTCATTATTGGTTGTCAAGTTGATGAATTGGTAAAGATAACAAGACCAAATGTAGATTGTTGGATTTTATCAGTGTGTAAAATTATAAAAGCAGTGTGTGTGTTTACATAGTGAACTTGCTTATCATATTTGTGTTGATTTTGCCACTTCATGGGGGATGGAGGTGTTGTAATCAGGTCAGATTCTGTTTTTGTCCATCATTCCTATTCAGCTCAGGCAATTTGCATTCCACTTGATATGAAGTGCTTCTGATGATATTAGACGTTCTTTGTGGTTTCTGAAGTTTTTCTGGATGATGATTTCAATATTGTCAAAATCAATTTTTTGGCCTGATTCTATAGCATGTAGACCAATGGCTGATGATTTTTAAGTTTTTCTAGTTCAATTGGATTTCTTGGTGGTCGAAGAGATGCTCTACGGTGTTCATTTCTTCTGATTTTGATTTCTATCTGGTGATGTTTGTCCGATGTAGATCGCATCACATTCCGAGCATTTTATTTTATAGACACAATTAGATAGACAATCTTTAGGGATTTAGTCTTTTATATGGACAAGGTTGCGTTGTAGTGTGTCTGACGTTTTGAAGAAAACTCTAATGTCGAGCTGATTGAGTACTTCTTTGATATCGTCTGACCTCTCCGCTCTATATGGAATGACGACTGTCGATGTCCATGTTATCGGAATGCGTTTTCGGCCATACTTAATGTCTGTGTTGATTTTGTTGATGAAGTTCGTTGGGTAGTTGTTTTGCTTGAGAGTTTCAGAAATGTTTGGTATTTCTTCTTCTTTTTCCTGCTCATCCGTTATCAGACAGGTATTAAAAAGACTCTGCTGTATTTTGTCAGCATCCTCACCCTAGGAGGGAGGACTGTCTCATCTGCACATTCCAAGTCAACGAGATTATTCTCTCCTAGTAACCGCAGTCAATCACTGAGTCTCTGAATTGAGTTAGGCATACGTTCATTAGTACATCTATGACAAAATTGAATAGAAATGGGGATCGTAGGCATCCCTAGCGGAAATCACTAGTTATCACCACTTCAGGTGAAAACTTACCGTAAGCCATCACCTGCTGACTTCATGAGCTTGAATGGAGTACCTTGATTAGTGCAATGTATTTTCTCGGCATTCCCTTTTACAGCCCCAGGCACCGCCATAGTACGACTCCATAGACCATGGTAGTGTAATTGATTGAATAATTTGCCTTTGACAAGTTGTTCTTCAATTTGTAGATCACTTTGAAGAAGTCATTTATTGAGATTGAGTAACCAGTGTTGTCGAGATGTTTGATCATCATGCAGGAGAGTGCTCTTGTACCCTTTTAGACAATATATATGCTTCGGACGACCAATATACCCGGATTCACAAGAACAAATATTATAAGTCACAAGGAGTGGATGCATCTGCGACAGCCGGCCATTGAGAACGACGTTTTTGAGCTAGCCATATAATCAATTATCTTCAGCCACTGGTGATCACCGTCCCGCGGACCCCAACTAGACAGCAGTCTACACACCTCCCTGCATGGCTAGCTTAAAGTAACTGTTGTGGATTTCATTGACTGATGGAGCCATGTTTTGTTTTGACCACCACTGGCGTTCTCTTTTCCAATCTGATCTTATGTCAGGTACTACTTGTGTTTGTTTATGTAACTAAAAAGTTACCTTGTCTGTATAGCTGCATATTGGCATTGTTGAAGTAATTATCTTCAATGCACCATTTGTTGTACAGATACTCCCTGTTGTTCTACTTTTGTCCTTTCTTCGTCTAGAGTTTCTTTGTGTTCCTTTCACGTCTCTTCCATGTATCTCCGCAACGCTGCATCGTAATTTGCTTTCTCTGTAATCCAGTCCATCCCTCTGCTTTTTGGTGTTTTTTTTATGCCGATGAACATATCTCCATTGCCTACTATTGATAAATTTTATTAGTAGTACACGAAACAGTAGGACGTAGACATCAGTCCTCAGAATTGAGAAACCAATGAGTCAGTTTTAGTCGTTACTTGTGACCTCAGAGGTGGACCAAGTGATAAGTAGGCAAAGAATTCTCAATGAACAAAGGAAATGGACATATTCACTAGTTGCCTAATCTGCCAGCTTGTTTACGACTGCTTTGAAGTCATTAAGTTTGTGTGACGCAAAACATAAGTCATCCACGTATGAATTCCACATCTTCTGAAGTCTTCTTATCAGTAATCTAACGTATTCTTGTCTTCTCACTTCTCACACAGTTTGACACATAATCCAGTCCACCACAATTTAAAAATATCATAGGTGATAATAGCCAGCCAACCCGGTCTTAGTCCTTTTTGTACTCTGAGCGCCTCATTGAGTTTTCCGTTGGGGAACACCTTACATGTGGCATTGTCCTAAAGTCAGTTGATGAATGAAGTTGATAAGGACTTGAACTCTGCACGCCATAGTATTGAAGTAGTCTCCAAATTACTTCTCTGTCAATGCTGTCTTTTGAAGGCTTTTTCAAAGTCGATAAAGTTGAGGTAGCAAGAGAGAGAGAGGTTTGACTGCTATTCTATGCTTTATTCTGTGATGAAGATGCGTAGAATTGCAATTTGATGATCAGCACATGATTTGCCTTTCATGGATCGAGATTGTTCTGGTTGTTGATGGGGACTTCTGCATTTAAGTGCATCTTTTATTCTCCCCAGGATGAAGCGATTTATTATTTTAATTGATGTGGAAACGGATAGATTTATATGATCTAATTGCATGATGTCTACTGTCAGAAGACTAATAATGTCTTTCAATACACCATACTCTGAGGAAACCATCAAGTGACATCACTAGACAAGCCATTGCTCGAGTGGAACCCGAAAGGGAAGCGGCGAGTCGGTCGTGAGTGCGAGGGTGTCTTGGAGGAGGTCATGTGAGGAGGAAATGAAAGCATGTGGGCAGGCTCGGAGCGGGGTGAAAACTTTGGCAGAAAACAGAAGGCAATGGAGACGCGTAGGTGAAGTGTTCCCTGTGTTCCTCTAGGAACTAAAGGATATAATAATAGTAATAACATATTACCTAAAATCTACACATATGTAATAATCACAGTTACTGTGTCGATTTGTTTACACTGGTTAACAGTATGACTTTCGTTTAAAATAATAATAGACGCTGGGTTTATTTTATTCCTTTGAGCTCCCCTTGGAACATAGGACATCAGGCTTTGACGTTTCTGTAGCAGTGGTAGTTGTTTATTTTTCCGGGGGTGTAGTTGACGACCTTACTCCCAACCTTCTCTCTTTATTTGGTTTATTCCGGACCAAGAGAGGTTAAGGAATGAGTCTGCGTTTGGGGATTGAACGCTACACCACGTAAGGCGTAGTTAGTGAATGATCTATCATTGAACTATCGATGCACAAAGTGTATGGAACCGTAGACTTTGCAGGCTACGAGGCGAGCTGGTTGACTATTGAGTCATTCATGCGGAGGACAAGTTCCAATCAGGAGACTAGGTCACAAATATAGGATGCGTAATCTGGGTTCCACTCATCAATAAAGATGACCACATAAGTATGTGGGGAGAACTGACAGGATATTAGCTGACATAGAAATATGAACTAAGGAATGGATGGTGTCTAGATGCTCTAAAATAAACAGGAATTGTAGCGAAGATCCTATTTTGCTTAGAAAGCCAACTTATCTCGATTCTTGATGAAATTAGCAATATGACTGAGAAGATTTGTAGCTCAGGTAGATGATTTTGATGTGGTTTTGTTCTCTGAGCTGGATGGTTAGTTTGCGAAGCTTTCATCACCCCACTGGGTGACATCTTCAGCGCCCATACTTCAATTTACTGAAGTGAGCTTTTAGATTTCTCCACGAGTTTATTAATCATCCCTCCTGATAGGTGACCTTGGACGTGATTCGTTGTTTATGTGTGTTTTCAAACCTTCTAGGTTGCTTGTATTGGAACTGTTTGTTTCTTTGACTTGAACTTTGACCCTTTGTGTGTGAAGTTTCTTTCTTATTGGTCGAGTCTCTGAATCACTGCTTCTGCAATCAAACCTGATATTGGCGATCCCATATGAACAAGTCAAAGGAACACCCATGGGAGTGATCGCCAATATCAGGTTTGATTGCAGAAGCAGTGATGCAAAGACTCGAAAACATAATTCTACCAAAGATCAATCCCAAGATTTGGATACGTTACGTCGATAACACATTTGTAATAATCAATAGAAACGAGTTAGATCAAACTCACAACTTAATAACAACGTCTTCAACGACATCAAATTAACAAGAGAACAGGAATCCGAGAACAAAATACCATTTTCGGACGTCTCAGTCAAGCGAACAACCACAGGGGAATTAGAAACTCAAGTTTACAGGAAATCAACCCACACAGACCAAATACTGAACTACAACAGCAACAACCCAATAACACACAAAAGGAATTGCACACAAACACTATTCAAGAGGGCTGGCCAGGACTCATTGGAGCACTCCCACGTCAAGGAAAATTGAAGAAACGTATCTCATGGACGTCTTCCGAAAGAATGGATATCCACGGAATTTCATCAAGAAACATATACCCCCAAGCCAACCTACCAAAACAAAAGCCACCAGGGAAAGCAAAAAGGAAATCGCCTTACCATATATAAAGGATATCTCAGAAATCACTACAAGACTCTTCAAACCTTTAGGAATTGACGTCGTACACAAACCAACAAAGTCGCTGCACTCAATTCTATGTCAAACTAAAGACTCAACAGCGAAAGAAGATAAAACCAACATCAACTACAAAATAAACTGTAACAACTGCGAAAAACACTACATTGGCGAAAGTGGACGTCCCCTTCGTCTTCGTATCCACGAACATAAGCTAGCCGTCAAAAGACATGATATCTACTCCCTCATATCACTTCACACAGACAACCACGGACATCAATTCGACTGAGACAACCAGCTTTCAAATATTAGACAGAGGGAACAACAAGAATGCTAGAGAACTTTTAGAAGGCTGCTTAGCATTCAAGTGAATCATCAATCAATAGACACATAGAGATAGACAAAATTTATCAACCAATAAGAAAGAAGCTTCACACACAAAGGGTCAAAGTTCAAGTCAAAGATACAATCAGTTCCAACACAAGCAACCTAGAAGGTGTGAAAATACACATAAACAACGAATCACGTCCAAGGTCACCTATCAGGAGGGAAGATTAATAAACTCGTGGAGAAATCTAAAAGCTCACTTCAGTAAATTGAAGTATGCGTTGAAGATGTCACCCAGTGGGGTGATGAAAGCTTCGCAAACTAACCATCCAGCTCAGATCACAAAACTACATCTAAATTAGCAATGAAATGAACCACACTTTGTGCAGACTAGAGAAAATATAAAGCATTGATCTTCTGCGCATTAGTTCCTACAAAATGAGTGAAGTAGTTGCCCATATAGATCATTCTGTTTGAAGGCAAAATCATATCCAGAAAGAATGAATGTTAGAATTTTACAGGTCATTGATGTGAAACCAAAAAAACTTCGATGATCAGCATTCTCTCCTTGAAACTTGGAGATTCTTAGTTTGATCACTTATAGGAATGTGTTGGTGCATATTGGCGAATAGTCTCCAACCTTGAGCGAAAAAACTGTACTGTTCAGTACTTTTTGTTTTTCAGTGGTCTTTCTCAACGAAGCCTAAAGTGTAATGATGCTTGGATACTTGACATTTTCAGAATATTATAGACACAATGAATTCAGTGTGTGTGCGTAGCAGACACCCTATTAGATGCCTCACATTTTTAAGCCGTCTTACTGATCAGTCCATTCGATATGTTTAGATCATGGGATTTTTTTTGAGGGTATTAACCTCAAACTCATCGAAGAACACTGGATGGATGGATGGGTGGATGTCCAGGAGATGTATCTAGAAGTCATAACCAGAGGAGTCGACGATCATATCAAGACGAAAGCATCAGCTAGAGTTGGCAACACGTTGCATAGATCGACTGAACTCCCTCCCCCCCGCCCGGCCACCAAAGAGGCTGACTGATCAATGAGGTTAGTGTGTCATAATCTGAAAGTCATGGATGCGATTCTCGGTGCTGCCTTGGGTGTGTACCATTGAAGAGTCTTTAACTAGAATGAGACAACTGTCCAGTAATCTTAGGTTTTCTTCGGTGATCCCTTTGCAGCTGATGTTGGTTTGTAATGATGTCTAACAGTCTATATATGTTGGATAACATATCACAACTGTCACAAATGTCACAATATGTATTTGTTCTACATCTCAAACATTACGGTCGACGTGGAACTAGAAAACTTTCGCACAACTCTCTTAAATAATCGATATCCTAGAGGGCTTATTGACAGGAACATTGTGCGTTGGTGGCACAGTGGTGAGAACTCTCGCAGACTATACAAATGGTCCAGAGTTCGATCGCCTGCCGACGACTCACACCTGATATCTATGGTCGGCCTGCAAAATTTGGGCTACCAATAGGTGTCACATGCTGAAAATTCCGTACATGTACCAAAAATACGCTATGAAGTCCATCTGCAATCAAAAAATAGATAAAAAATAAAATAAAATTGAGAAAGAAACCGTCCCCAGACAAAACACAGTATCAAAGAAGACATTGTTTATGAGTTTGGCGTTCAAAGGTGATACTGTTTGCTGAAGTCATTGAAAGTCGTTTTATCTTAATGTATAAAACGCTGTTTTTAGGCAGCTAGCTGACTTACATTTGGTATTTACCAGCTGAAATATGATTTGACATTGCGTTCGTTAAGGATAAACTACCACTTATTTCCAACTCTATGTGCATACACTCATTCACATACTCGTGTGGAACTGCTGATTACATTGGACTTTGTAAGGGTGTTCTCCGTAAATGCGTAGATGAACACTACCCAGTTTTGATTAATGAAAGTTGAGGAAAGGACGATGAAGTCTTCAATTTGTGAACACCCTCTGAGGTCAGGTCATTTAGCCCTTCATGATTTATCCTGCAAAGGATCAAACCCACACACTACACTAGTGGACAGAAACCTAAATAATCGGTTCAAAAAAGCGTTTTATTAAACCCTTTTCTTTACCGTGGTCACAGTTATATTCTTTTGTTTTATTTTATTTTACCAAATAAAGTTTGATGTCATCCACTTCACTTCATCTTCACCGCCTTTACTGTCATCATCATCTTACTTTTAACCTTTTATACACCACTTTATTTATTTATTACTGTCTCGTTTAGTTCCTAAGGGAAGCTGGGGCTTCAACCGCACATCTCCATCACGTTCTATTCTCTGCTTACGTTTTCACCTGGCTTGTTTGTGGGTGCATAGCACTGTGTAACACTTTCCTTCCTTTGGAGCTGAATTGGGCCGTCATTATCTTGGGCGAGATTGCCTCCCATTGAATCAGGGTCTTCTTTGCTGTTGGTGACATCATGATAGTCACACCCTCAGTATGCATGTGGTTGTCTTCTGGGTGACCAGAGTAGATCAAAAACTCTTCCGTTGACAATCTGGTGAGTCCACTCCTATTTCATCTGCTTTCACATATTCCCAGGTCTTGAATTCCGTATTTTTTCGTCTCGTTTGCAGTATGGGAAGCTTTGCCGGTCTCGTACATGATGTGGATGTTCCACGTCCCAACACAGACTATTTTGGTTTGACGCAAGGCGACTCACTGTGCTGAAGTTTTTGAAGCAGCTTTGTTTATAGGGTGGGTTTGTTGTCCTCACGCCTGAGAATGGGATTACATTAATATGTAGTTTATGGAGGAGTGACCTTATGCGTTGCGCCTCCTGGAATCATGAAAACAAGAAATAAGGCAGTCAGAACAACACCAGCAAAAGCAAAAAGATTTACAACAGGAAGAGCAGCGGCAACAACAATAAAAGCCGTAGCAGTAGTATCACCGTCAGGTACAGTTAACAAAAATGATGGCGAAACCATAGACTAACTGGTTTGGGCTGACTTAGACATGTGAATCCACCAATATATACAATTATAGATATTAGTTAGTGTTAGACATTCACAAAATGGCAAGCAGATAGTAATAGGTATTATCCGTCAACAAGATTATATCCACAGATTCAGTGTGTTCAAAAATCAAATAATTATAATAAATTCCACAACTTCTTGGCAAGAAATGCCACAGAAATAAGAGTTTTTATTTAACTGGACAAATGTAGCGCACTAGTCAAAAAGCGCGTCAATTCTTTATACCATTTCACTTATTGATTTAATAACCTTTAAACGTTTTTTTAAATTCATCCACTTGAAATCTACCTACCGCGACCACCTGCATACATCATTTTAATTATCTTTATTCTTATCATATGTCGTATCATGTTCAGAGGTTTATGAGAAAGTTCATAAACAAAAGTTGAGCACTCCTAATATGTACACCACAAATTTTCATCAATGTAATTCATACAATTGGTGGATGGTGACTAGCAGTGGAATCCAGGATGCGCATTTCGTCCTATTTGGGACTCGTCAGCTGGATGTACCTGCATTTCTCAGTGATTGATGATGTTCACACCGAGGCTCGAACCCAGTACCCATAGTTTCGAACGCCAAAGCGTTATCTGCACAAGAAGCCGACGTGTCAACCTGAGACCGAGCACTTCGGTTCAATCAATCGACGGGAAAATCAAAAAATCCAATTCAATAATATAATTCATAGTCGCAAGGGTAGCTCATGTCATTTTTCGATTCCCCATAAGCTTCCATCGCCCACTCACTCACACAATTTCCTCCATGTTACTGTCAAAACACACGTCGAACCATCGTTTCTCATTGTAGTTTCACTTGTTGTCATTCAACCGCCTCTATTTTCTACGACATATCCATTTATATTTTTGTGCGTTGGTGGCACAGTGATTGGGACTCTCGCCGACCATGTACATGGTCCGAGGTTCGATCCCCTGCCGACGACTCACACCTGGTATCTATGGTCGGTCTGCAAAATTTGGGCTACCGATATCCATGCTGAAAATTCCATAGTTGTACCAAAAATACGGTGTGTGTGGAATCAAGCTGTAATCAAAAATATAAAAAAATAAATAAAATAATATTGACTTAGGAATTTCTGCGACCACTGAATGCCTTCTTTCTACGACTGTACAGCTCGAACATGAAGTCGTTGAAAAATGACATGGCTCAAAATCGTTGTCAATGGCCAGCTCAGATGTATTCAGTCTCTGTAATCTTTCATATTCCTTTCTACCATTACCCATTCTGTTTCACTCTTATACTTGTCAGACTGTATTGATTCTCTTCACTCATCTTCTTGTCTAACTTTGTGTGCTATTTGGAATGTGGCAACTCGAACTGGTGCACTTGGGTGCGAAGTTCTATGTTGAATCCAGACAGAGACAGACAGACAGTCGTTGAAAAAAGCAACAACAACAACAGTAATTCTTCACTGAAGAAAAAATCACTGGGTTGAATAAGATGGTAATTATTATTATAATAATTTTTTTTCAGCTGGTCTTCAACTGCGTACAACTTGTCATAGTGATATAATGTTACTGCAAATAAGACTTTAAAACTACACAAAATGTTCAAGTTCTCAACTCGTCTACCCTTACCTCAAAAATAATACTTGGCGTGTAATAATGCAGTGAGTTCAACTCAGATCAATGAGACAAAATATAACGAAGAAAACTGGAGACGAATTAGACACCTATGCACACACACACATACACTGATAAGATCACTGAGTAACACCACGTTCAAAGGAGACCATGGATTAAATGGAAAACGAATAGAAAACAACGGGATAGACGTAGGTCTGGAGGGTGAGAGAACGGGAAGGAGGAGATGAGGTTGTGTTAAGAGTTGTCTGCAATTCAAAAAAAATTGGCCTCATCAGTGTGTATCTACCAATTCACCTGCTCGTGTGGAGCCAGGTATGTCGGCCGTATCCAGCGTTCGCTTTCCAAGCGTATCACCGAACACTTACCAGCATGGTTTTACAAAGGAGAAAAACGATGCATCTCCACAGCTCCATCTTAGAACATCTCATAGAATCCGGACACCAAGCTGCACCCCAAACAAACTTCAAAGTAGTCTACAGAGTCAGAAGTAGTCTTCCAAAAGGTGTACGAATCAGACTTCTTCAAACTGCAGAAGCAATGGCGATTCACTTGCTAAGCCCTGAACTCTGCATACAGAAGAGGTTCGTTCAATCACTACACTTACAATGGACTTAACCTACCTTATTACCTGAAAGGTAAATTCTACCTAATTTTTTCTTTTTTCTGTCTCTTCATTGGTATTATTCTGTCTTCTTAATTGTAATATTTTGCATTTTCAACTTTCTTGTTCTCTACCCCCACCCGATTTAATTTCTACACCTCACTACCACTTTAATTGACCTGACCAACGCTCAATTTATAGTCATTTATGTTAAGTCATTCAACTTAATTGCTCAATTTCATTTCTAATTTAAATGGCATTATTATCTACTTCACTTCTACTTAGTCTCTCTCTACCTGTAATTACCTCTGTTGCCACCCTGACCTAAGTTGAAACATTTTAATCAATAATATTACGTCCTCTAACTTACTAACTAACTCAATCTTACTTTAGTCGCAGTCTGATTAACCTTGTTTCTATATTAGATCATTCTTTTATTACCTGATCAATTATCTAATTTTGACAAACCTCATGTATACACACACACACAAATAATTATATATAAATGCGATTGTAAAGCTATGTGAATGAATTCGCCGTCGAAAAGAGTCTCTTCGCTGAACGTCTTCTCTTTTTTCATATGACTAAATGGGGATTTTCAAGATACTGAAAATTGTAGACGCCAAATTGACGTCAGTGTTCACGTTTGTGAATCAGGGTCATGAGAAAAACTAGAACAAGACCTAACCTTGAGGAACTTGACAACCAATCATAGAGTACTTAACGTGTGCAAATATGATTCGCAGAAATATGGCTTGCCTTTTTGAGAAACGGTCACAAGCTGTACAGAATAACCTTCAGCTAGAAAATAACCAATCAGGTGAGGTTGCTTCTCTGCTAACAAAAACGCTAATAATAATGTACATACAAATCTATAAATTTGTGTTGATTTTCTCAATAAACGATCTATTGCCTGATCCTTGTTTCCTGTCGTTACAGAGTTACCAGCAATTGTGAAGCCAGTTAAAGACAACCAGATAGAACAGCATGAAATAATGGAGATGTGTATTTTAAGTCGTAAATTCCAATTAGAACCCAACGGAATAGTAATAATAAAAATAATAGTTTCAGGATTTCATCATGAGCTGACATTAGTTAGAGAACCATTGGAAAACCTGGAAGTAATGGACAGCTGTTTCCGTTGTCCTACTTTGCGACTCTTCAGCAGTACGCACCCACCCGGAGTTCGAATCCAGGACCTTCCGGTTACAAGGCAAGCTCGCAAACCATTAAGCCACTGAGACCCTATCCAATGGTCCTTGAATTCTAACTTCTGTCAATTCACGACATAGCGCGACCGCTAGCCAACCGCTAGCTGGTAGAAGTTAGAGTTCAAGGACCATTAGATCGGGTCTCAGTGGCTTAATGGTATGCGAGCTCGCCTTGTAACCGGAAGGTCCTGAGTTCGAATCTCACTGGGTGCGTACTGCTGAAGAGTCGCAAACTAGGACAATGGAAACACCTGTCGATTACTCCCAGTGGGTTTTCCAATGGTCCTCTAACTAATGTCAGCTCATGATGAAATCCTGAAACCAATCTAATTCCTACAAACCAACACTTCACAAATAATAGTGCTAATAATAAGGGAAGAAGGTAAAGTTAAAGATTATTAAGTCAAATGCAAAAGGCTGATAACTGACATATAAATCAAGTTTTAATCGGTTTACCAGGAATTGTTTGAGTTAATATGAGAGGAAAAATTGAACTGAATTCTCTGTTGATAATCTTGAAGGATTTCAGGGTTTCCATCACCTAGATAACTAGTCAGTAAAACATTGGAGAGCATCCCACCCCCTTGAGATGTAAGCATTTTGGTATATCAAATGAACTGTAGTCAAGATTTGACAGAATAGTTCTAAAAGATTTGGGCGCCGTGTGAGAACTAGACACTTGTAAAAAATTACATTTGTTAAATCTCAGCGATATTGAAATGAGTAATTCCAACGTTTCGTTCGGCAATCTGGTCCGAACTTCTTCAGGGAAATTAATCGAAATTAACATAACAGGTTTATATATAAGAGGAACATCTTTTTAGTTTTTAAAAACCTTGTCCAATCATGATTTATAAAACAAATATTAACAAGTATAATAAACAAAATTGTACGAGTTGTGATCAAAATTTGACCTCAGACTTACAAATATTGATCTACCTTTGTTAAACACTTTAAACACAGTGTGTATGTGTGTGTGTGTGCGAATAAACAGTTGTAAAACAATGTCTTAACGTCTCCATAAGTAGATATAGACAGTCGGGAACTTTGACCAAGTATTATTAGTTAGTGATACATATCCCTTCTTATTTATTAATCAATCAGGATTTCCGATGCGTCAGCTAACATCACACCTTCATGTCGGTTCAAACTGTTAGTATCTAGAATTTTATGATTAGACGTATTTTCAAAATTATGGTGTTTAGGATTAGAGTTTAGTTGAAGCACCCTGTCAAACTCATGACTTTGTCTTCTTTCTGAAAATTGAGCTGATTTATTCGACCTACTAGAGTTGACAAGTGACTGGACAGCTACGGATTTAGGATACGCATTCTGTTGCAGACAACGGAGAGTGGAAACACGATGATTGTGCCAATTACATAGTTTCTTTGTTAATTTAATTCGATTGCAAAATAAATCAAATGAACTGTAGTCAAGATTTGACAGAATAGTTCTAAAATATTTGGGCGCCGTGTGAGAAGTAGACATTTGTAAAAAATTATAAAATTTATAAAATTCTAGATACTAACAGTTTGAACAGACATGAAGGTGTGATGTTAGCTGACGCATAGGAAATCCTGATTAATAAATAAGAATGGATATGTATCACTAACTAATAATACTTGATCAAAGTTCCTGACTGTCTATATCTACTTATGGAGACGTTAAGATATTGTTTTACAACTGTTTATCCGCACACATACACACACTGTGTTTAAAGTGTTTAACAAAGGTAGATCAATATTTGTAAGTCTGAGGTCAAATTTTGATCACAACTCGTACAATTTTGTTCATTATACTTGTTAATACTTGTTTTATGACTCATGATTGGACAAAGATTTTGAAAACAAGGGATGTTCCTTTTATACATAAACGTCTGTTATGTTAATTTCGATTAATTTCTCTGAAGAATTTCGGACCAGATTGCCGGAAGAAACGTTGAATTTTACAAATATAATTTTTTACAAATTTTGGTATATGTTCACAGAGTCTACGGCGTTTGTTTTCTGTGTATAACTACTTTTGCAGATTAAAGTATCCGTCACATATTGTGTTAAAATCTTTCCTGTCGTCGTCTTATCTATTGAAGAATTTAAAACGACTTCTATGCTAGGGATGACATCTTTTTGACTAACTGTCACGCTGAAATTTAGTCATTTTATGAGTATTTTTATCTCACTAGAGCTTAGTTCCTTTGATGGGATATAATCAATCTTTCATCAATTTTATCTGTCGACCTTTCATTCCACTCAAACAACATCTTATTCAATAAATGTTGGTAGCATCTAGGTGATGACTTCACTTCATGTTGATTATCTCTAGAGAGCTAATACTGATTCTATGCTAAGTCATTTGGTTTGGTGAATTCTATGAGTCATTGTAACAACAAAAGACAAGGGCCGGCAACAGATCATTTTATTACCGAAATCAACACGTATTTATAGATATTTCTTGTAAATTATTATGGCTTATGCAAGTAGACGAACGCAGTCTTCTGATTGGTTGTTTTCGAGATTTCTCGGAAAGTGGAGCTATCTATCTGCGAATTATATTTGCCCACGTTAAGTTTGCTGTGATTGGTTGTTGAATCAGCCTTGTTCATATTTTCTCACGGCCAATATTAGTGAGCTAGACATTGACGAACATTAATGTCTACCAATTGGCTAGCAGCCTGCTCTCACCACATCATCCATAAATCATACACAGGAAAACTTTATCTTCAAATTAAAAAGTTTAATACTACATTACTACGGATTAACTGTATGCGTCTGTAGTGAAGCGGTAAGGACGCTTGCCGACCATGCACATGGTTCGGGGTTCGATCCCCGGGCCGATTCACTTCTTTACCTCGCCAAGTCAGTAATAGAACTGGTAAAGAGGAAAGGTGGTTGTTTATGAGGCTGGCTAGCAACCTCATCCTGTAAAAATAAACACTGCCACAGAAAATTGAAGCCTCTAGCTTGAAAGTCCCTATCTTCCACTGGGAACTTAAAAGTGTAAAAAATTGATTAAATGATATTAGCACTCAAGAGGATTCATATTTATCAATGGTAACTGACTGCTAGCCTAAACATCAGACATCTGTCCAGCGGTTGAGGGCCAAGCTAGTCCACTGTGTACTGATTACTTGAGTTAACTCAGCTCATTCAGAGACGTATCAGCTTTTTTGAAGCAATACAATTCTAGCCAGCTAGCGACTTAAGTGAAGGAAATATATATATATATATATATATATATATATATATTGATCCGAATTCGCCATAAGTTAAAATTACACAGTCCAAGGTGGGAAAACATTCACTTTGGTTTCCTTGAGCAATCATAAACATTCGGATAAAAATTAAATGAACTATTTTATGCCAAAATTGGTGGTAATCAACATGAAAACAAGCATATATATGTATGTACATTCTTGTCAGTGGAGAAGCACCTTCTTCTGATTGGTTGTTTTCTTGCTGAAGGTTATTCTGTCATCTCTGAGGGACCGTTTCTCAGAAAGTTAAGCTATATATCTGCGAATTGTATTTGCACACGCTAACTCCATTAGGGGTAAGATTTTATTTTGAAAAAGTGTCACATAGTGTTGTACAGTTATATTAACTGATGACGTTTCGAGCACAAACTATTGCCACTCATAATCATATCAAGTCACTCACACAACTTTTTTCTTTCATTTATATACATGTGTGGAATCGATTAGATATTGGATTAAAAATCAATGTCAGATAATGTACATTCAGAAATAATAGTACGAGTGTTATTGATCAATTGCAGATAGATGGGAAAAAAGGACGAGTGTTTTTTACAGTCATAATAAGTGACTTGTTAGAATGTTGTGTTTGAATTGAAATAGAATTTTAAGATTATTTATTATCCTCCTCTGATTTGATTGACTGGTGGTAATAATATCTTCCGTATCTCTGGTATTTGCATTGAGTCATTTCTGTTGCATGTGTTGGGTATAGACTCGATAAATAAGGATTCCGTGATGAACCTCCCTCTCCACCTACCTAGATTACTTTTTACAATTTTAACCCTATCCCACCCACCCTATTGTGTGGTTGTTTGTTAATGCGTGAAGTGCAATAGCTGAGCTTTTTTCTAAATTACTTATCTTCTCGGGTAGGGTCAACCATTCTTACCTTAGCTAAATTCTTATATTCTGATAATCTGACTATCCCTGACCTACTAGTTTGACCTATGTAGTTGACCTTACAGTCATTGGAGAGTATTTTGTGAATTATGTTATTTCGTCTAATTGGGTCCACGGGGTCTTTTAGCCTACAGAGCTGGTCACTGAATGAGTTTGTAGGTTTGAATGCTACCCTAATTCCTACTTTATTTAGAATCCTACGTAGGGTTTCAGATGTCCCCTCTTTATATGGTATAACAGTGGATGACTTATATTCGCTCTTATTTATGTTATTATTACTAGTTTCACAATTATTTTTATTTTGTTTTTGGCCTTTACTGATCTTCCTAATGAATTTTATAGGATAGTTATTCAACACCAACCAGCTATTCTTCTATCTGTTTTATTTCGTCATTTAGCTCTTTTCTTGTGCTACTTAGTGCTATAGCTCGGTTTGTTAGACACTTCACTAAGCCTGCCTTAACAGTTAACGGATGAGATGAATTAAAGTCTAAATATCTATTGGAATGCAATGGTTTTTTTATAAACACTAGTGTGCAGTCTGCCTTTTTATATTCGTTTTATTTTACAATCTAACATCATGGCTAATTCTCCTTGTTCATTTTCCGATTCAAATGTGAATTTTATTCCCTCTACTTGTGAGTTTATATGAGTCAGGAAGCTAGAGATATGTTCTGTTTTTAACACCGTGAAAGTGTCATCCACATATCTCCACCATATTTTTGGAGCAGGATTAAACTTATTAAGAGCACTTCTTTCCCAGCTGTCCATAAATATTTCTGCTACAATAGGGGATATGGATATCTTATCCATAATGCAGTTATACTCTACCACAGTGCCCAAGTTTTATACTTATATCAATAATTGCACACGCTAGGTCTGCTGTGATTGATTGATTAGCTCGTTAATGTTAAGCTAAGTTATTGTTTTTTTTAACGAACACCTCGATTCGGGACATAAACATTGACGTAAATTATTGTTTACAGCTTTGGCTAGCAAACAGCTCTTACCACAATCATATCTACTGTCATCTGAGTAATTTCATTTTTCGACAGAAACTGTGATAAATTCTATTTTGACCACGAGTTCATCTTTAGTTAGAGTCTTGCATAATCTTATATGAGTATTGGACAGTTGATCTCGTCCTTAGTTGAACTTCTTCAACTGTACTTATCGCATTTCAGTGACTGAATGAGATAAGAGTTCGTTACTGCAACCATACACTAAGGAAACCATCATGTGAGTGACATCACTAGACAAGCCATAGCTCGAGTGGAACCCGAAAGGGAAGCGGTGAGTTGGTTGTCAGTGCGAGGGTGACTTGGAGGAGGTCATGTGAAGAGGAGATGAAAGCATGTGGCCAGACTTGGAGCGGGGTGAAAAAGTTGGCAGAAAACAGAAGGCAATGGACACGTGCAGCTGAAACCCTATGTTCCTCTAGGAATTAAAGGATATAATAATAATAATGCAACCAAAAGATTTTAGGTTTGATCCCCGGTTGATGGGGTCATTAATTTTTGCCTTTTTTTCTTTCGAAGAGTTTTAAGAAGCAAGACGGAACAGGTGTCCGTCACTACTCTATGGTGGTGAAATTTCAATCTGAACGGGATGACTATGTTAGTCATTTGCGAAATTGAAAAAAATTGACTGAATCCTCAAGAATTTGCATCAAACAGACATAGATATATTATAGAGAGCTCCTAACTGCTTGGAGGATTTTATCATGAGCTGACATCAGTTAGAGAACCATTAGAAACCATCTGTAGGGACAGCTGTTTCGTTCGCCTAGCCTGGGACTTTTCACGGTATGCACACGCCGCTACGGTTCTAGCCCACTACCTTTCGGTTAAAAGGCAAGTGAGCTCGTAGATCCAACCCAATCCATTTACCAGTCCATGAATTCCAATCAAATTCTGCCAATTCATGAGATAGCGCGACCACTTCGCAATGTTTTCTTCGTTGAGTGACTTTCCACACCTTCGATCAGCAGCACTCTCGTGGCAGCAGAATTTAGAATTTAATGGAGCATCGGATTGTCTCAATTGGCTTATCGGTCAACAGGCTCGCTGGCCTTGTAACTAGAATGATTCTGGGTTCGAAACCTAGCGGGATGGGTGCAGACTGCTTTATAATTCTTCTTCTCCATAAATATAAGAAAGTGATATCTTCTTTTCCTTTCCTTCTTGTTCTCTTCTACTGAATTCTGCTTTACATTATAGTAGGATCGTACTTCCACTTAGAGAAGTGACAAAATAGTGCCTAGGTAGATTTATTGAACTGTCTTGTGAATCTATGAGTCAGTTAACTAACCTCCTTCTTGTCGTCAAATCACTATGTGAAATTAGTACAGATTCTGATGTAGTTGTCTTCTCTGAGTGAATGAGTTTTTAGATTTCTCCCCGAGTTTATAAATCATCTTCCCTGGTGACCGTGAACGTCATTGGTTGTTGTTGTTATGTTTTCGCATCCTCTAGGCTACTTGTATTGATATTGATCGTTTGCATTGACCTGAAGTTTCATCCTTTGTGTATGATATTTCTCCCCTATCGATTGGTAAATTTTGTCTCTTTCAATTCACTGTAATACTACTAGGCTTTTAAAAATCCTCCAGGAGTTTTGATGTTTCTTCTGTCTGATATTTGAACGTTGTTCTAGTACAGATTCGCCCAATATCGTCTTTTTTTAACGTGAACCTGAGTACGTCATACTTCCTTTTCGTTATGCGTTTAATTAAAGCGTGTTTTGTTTTTGGTTTTCATGGTGTTAAGTGTTAAGACGTTATTGTGCCAAGTTTGCTTTAAAGTTTCTGTAGTAGTTTGATTGATTTCCCGGAGTGGGATCCCTAGCCCCATGTCCGATCCCCTGCCCTGTTTTCCCCTATGCTTAGGTTTGACTAGAAAACTAGCGAATTAGTAAACTAGGTTAGGCTAAATTTGAAGACGGTTACCTCCTTCATTCATCTAGGAAGGATCGCTTCAATTTTAGGCATATGGCACGGATGAAGACGGATGAAGTCAGTCAGGATCAAAAAGGCAATACAGACCTTCATCACTGTAAAATCAGTTTGACAATCTACTCTACTCGACAGCATAAATAACAAAATTCGGAGTTTCTACACCAATCTTGTTGAATCAGTCAGTTCTTCCTTATGTGTTTGAAAGTTGGCAGATGACGAAAACCATTTTCGAACAAGTATTCGTGATTAACTAAGTAGACATGGATATCCGACAAAATTTTTTGAACAGTTGTATGAATTCAAGGAGTGAACAGCCTAAGGTGTCCACAGTTCCAAAAAAAATCAGTCTTCCGCAAGACTACAATTTACGGGAGATGTCTGTAGCTAGAGTTTATTATCACATCTAAGAGGGGTGTAAGAAAAGGACTTTTAACGCAGCTACATTATTCTGTTTATTCGAATTAGCGTAGGAAGCACAGTGATTAGGACTCTCCCGAACCATGCACATGGTCCAAGTTTCGATCCCCTGCCGAGGAAGCACACCTGATATCTATGGTCGGCCTGCAAAGTTTGGGCTGCCGATATCCATGCTGAAAATTCCATACTTGTACCAAAAAATACAGTGTGGAATCAAGCTGTAATGAAAAATAAAAAAAGGAATTCATCTCTGTGAGGTTTGTCGAAATCTACTTCTTCTTAGTTGAATACAACGGTAGTCATTATAAAAAAATATGCTGTTCTATTTATTTCAGGAATTTTCCACATAGTTAAAGAGGAACAAAATGTTTTATTCCTATATTTTTTGAGGTAAACTTTTTAAGTCGTCACAACCTCATCAGTTTTTCAGTGAAACATTTTCATTTAATAAAAACAAAACAAAAATCGGCACAAAATGGAACTAGAAACCAACCGACAATAAATTGATACTTTTCTGAATAGGATAGCTTCTTTTGTATTGTGTCAAAACAGGGTTTTATGCAAATAAAAAAAGTAAAAGGCAGAGCACTCAATTTCGGATATTCGAACAAGCAGTCTATTATACATGATAAACTGTGCATCGATGCATGCGTCCACATACACGAATATCCGTAAAGAAGAAGAAAGAGAATAAAATAGTCACTGAGAGATTCCGTATACCTATCTATCTAACTATCTATCTATCTATCTATCTATCTATCTATCTATCTATCTATCTATCTATCTATCTATCTATCTATCTATCTATCTATCTATCTATCTATCTATCTATCTATCTATCTATCTATCTATCTATCTATCTATCTATCTATCTATCTATCTATCTATCTATCTATCTATCTATCTATCTATCTATCTATCTATCTATCTATCTATCTATCTATCTATCTATCTATCTATCTATCTATCTATCTATCTATCTATCTATCTATCTATCTATCTATCTATCTATCTATCTATCTATCTATCTATCTATCTATCTATCTATCTATCTATCTATCTATCTATCTATCTATCTATCTATCTATCTATCTGTCTGTCTGTCTGTCTGTCTGTCTGTCTATCTGTTTGCCTATCTGTCTATCTATCTATCGTTAGTTAACTATTATGTTATTCTCATAGATATCCAAAGTCGATTAAACAGACTAGTTAGTAAGTAAAAAGAGGATACTAAATAATTGATTGCGTCAATTACTTAAGACAATAATCTACTCGAAATAACCGCCTGTTTTAAATTCAATTCACCTTGAGTATTACCTGTAAAATAGACGTAAATCCAAGTTATATGTATTCACATGTTTAGGCTTTTATTTGACCTCGTTAATCACGTCATCAAATTCTCTACTTTGCAGCATTCTAGCACTGTACCACTGATCCACCCATCAATTTATAAGTGTCGAAACAAAGAAAGAAAGAAAGCAGAATAAGCCAATAAAGAATATTTATTACTTAATAGGTTTACATAGCAACTGAAGAAAAAGGTTATAGTTTAACGACAGAAGACAAGGGCAGGCAACAGATGATTTTATTACGGAAATCAGCACGTATTTGTATATATTTCATGTACATCATCATAGCTTATTCAAGTAGACGAACGCAGTCTTCTGATTGGCTGTTTAAGAGATTTCCTCTAAAGTGGAGCCATCTATCTGTGAATCATATTTGGCCACGTTTATGTCTGCTGTGATTGGTTGTTGAATCAGCCTTGTTCATATTTTCTCACGGCCAATATTAGCGACCTAGACATTGACGTAGATTAGTGTCTACCAATTGGCTAGCAGCCTGCTCTCGCCACAATAGTACATAAAATTGAATATTTGCCTTGTGAGTTGAAATCACCAATACACATGATTAATCAATATTTGGCAGAGATCTGTCTGCACAACAAAATTGAAGACATAAATTTACGTCAATATATGCGTCCTGAATAGGCGGGGGTAGTAATGAAAAAAAATACAACAAACTAAGCTAAACCTTGAGGAAATCACCAGTCAATCACAACATAATTAACGTGTGCATCTACGATTCGCAAATATATGGCTTAACTTTTTGAGAAACGGTCACAAGCAGTACAGAATATAACCTTGAGCAATAAATCAACCAATCAGAAGACGTTTCGTATCCCTTGACAACAATATTACATAAAAATCTATAAATATCTGTTGATTTTTTCAATAAACAGTCTGTTGCCTTGCCATTTGTCTTCTATCGTTGGAAATATATAATCAAAATACAATTACCAAAGGAGTGAGATTCTTAGAAGCTATTGCAATTCACATCTTTAAAGTTAACTTATGCATATAAGAAGAGAGAATGTACTCAATATCTCACATCCTTGGTAACTAACTGCATTCTGACTACATTGATTAGGCATCTGTATTGATGATTTCAGCTAGCTCTGAGGAACAAGTTTTCACTTTTTTGAATCATAACCTCGTTAGGTTTCTATGTAAACCTATTAGGAAACACAGTGTTTTTTTTGGGGATATTTCGGTTTTTTTCTTTCCCTAACTCCCTCCTTTTTCCATTTTTAAAGTTTATGAATTGAAGGAAAGTGAAACCAAACATTGTAATTCTGATATTTCGAATGCGTTAGTTTTAAAAGAATGGATACTGAACAAAGAGTACTCTTTTCGATAACCCCTTCATCATCAGGCACTACATTTATACATACATTATAGTGAATGAATGAATGAATTAGTGTTATGAACGGCATTATTGTTGCTGTTTAAATAACATCAAATCACTAATATTGACAGATTACAACTGAATCGCACTAACATAAAATAAGCTGAATGTCAGAAGAATTAGGAAGGATAATATTACAAATTCATGAGTTTATAGTTTCTACTGAAGGCCAGGGCAATAGTAGGGGCTGGACTGAGCTTCTTTTGGATCAGAGCGCTGGTTGTTTCAGGCGAATCGCAATAGCCTCTGCTGTTTGGATCCTACGGTGCTTCGATGTTTTTGGCAATTTATTTGGCACCCGATATAATGTAGAGAAGGATTCATCTAGGCTGGCTTTGTGGCCGGTTTGCACCAGATGTTCCAATATTGAGTTGTTAATAGTTTTCACTCCACCTTTACTTGGCCATGCTGGGAGATGTTCTCGTGCACGAAAAATCAAGTTCCTAGAGCAACGGCCAATATAACTCGCTCCACAAGCGCAGTTGAATTGATAGATACAACTAGAAGTGGATAGTCTAGTCCGGGTACTTCATCTTTCAGTCGAGGAATCACCATCTGTCGTGTAGAGAATAATACGTGTAGTTCTCCAGCGTTAAAAGTTCTCTGAACTGATTTTCTTCACTTCTTCGCAATTATCTCGCGTTAATTTTATAATATATTTTATCTACTATACCATTCAAACATCGAAGTATGTTATTATCATTACTGATAACTACTGCAAGTAATTTCAAGTCGCTTGCAGCAGCTGATGAGAGCGTGGGAAATAAAATGATGATATCATCATATACCACAAATTCGATCTTTCTTCCTCTACGGGAATTTTTTTTGGATTTTTTGATTACAGCTTGATTCCACACACCGTTTTTTTTGGTACAGGTATGGAATTTTCAGCATGTGACACCTATCGGTAGCCCAAATTTTGCTGGCCGACCATAGATATCTGGTGTGGTTCGTCGGCAGTAGATCGAACCACTCGGAGCATGTGCATGGTCGGTGAAAGTCCTAACCACTGTGTCACCGACGCACGAAGGTAACCAAAAATGTATGGAAAGTCGTTTATATTCATAATATTATTACTAGACGGCTATTTCGTCCTGATGCTTGTGGCTGACACTTCAACGGCAGTAGGCGTCCACTGACAAAGATTGAATGAAGGACGTCCCGGTTACAAGACAAGCTGGTAAATCATTCCTTTTGTTTTTTCGTAATGATAATGGGAACTATTATTGTTGTTAAGATCTCAGATATACAAATGGCCGTGTATATAATTACATATAATTATAGATAACGTAATTCTAGGTTAGTTATTTCGTTAGTTAATTATTATGTAATTCTCATAGAAATCCGAAGTCAATTAGACAGACTAGTTTGTAAGAAAATGAAGGATACTAAATAAATGATTGCGTCATTTTCAAAAGAAAATAATCTACTCGAAATAATTGCATGTCTTAAAACAGGTGCACTTCGTAAACTACCTGTAAAATAAAATTATACGTTGTATTTAAATATTTATAACTTTGATTTAACTTAGTTAATGACGTCATCAGTGTTCTCTGTTTTGTTATTACAGTGGTTTAAATTTCAGATAATGTTCACTTATCAGTGAGGATAATATTTCATTAAAGTGAAGAAGCGGGGGGTAGGTGGGATTTCTTGAGATATTCTGTTTGAAATATTGGGTTTGTACCCTAATGAGGGCGTACACTGATGAAAAGTCTCAAATTTGGGCGGACGAAACACCTGTCCACTACTCTCTGTGGCGGATTTCTAATGCTTTTCTAACTAATGTCAACTCATGATGTAATTCTCCATCCAATATTCTGTTCTAAAGTTCAGATTGGATTATATCGCAGTTTGATTGAAAGGGTGTCTTTCCTTATTGTCCTTGACTCCACCTCATTCTTAGTCTTTCCTGGTCTGCTGAAAAAAGACTCGCTCATTTTGAAAAGAGTAGGGCAAGTAGTGTGCACCTGCTAGTCAGCTTGTCGATATATTAGTTGACAGACGTGCAAACTCATGCGAAAAGTGGTCTAAACCCATAGAGTTAGGCTCGCAACACCCCTTTCTATTCAGTAAGACATCTAAAAGAAACAAAAAAATTAAGCAGAGAATATCCATTATGGGTAAATTTTGTTTAGATAAAGTCTCACAGTGTTATACAGTAATGCTTACTGATGACCCCGTTTTGAGAACAATTTATTGCTCATAATCATATCAAGGTAATCATACGACTTCCTAACTTCATTTATATAGTTCCATTGTTTTTCTCTTGATTTTCACTTGATTTGATTGGTAATAGTATTTTCCATATTTCAGGTATGAGTGACGAGTCATTCCTATTGCATGTGTTGGGTGCAGACTCGATGAACCAGCCAGGATTCAGTAATCAACCTCTCTCTCTCCACCTACCTATATTACAATTTAGAATTTTAACCCTCTCCCACCAAGCTATTGTGTGGTTGTTTGTTATTGCGTGAAGTGCAATAGCTGATCTTTTTTCTAAATTACTTATCTTCTCGGGGTCAATCATTCTTCCCTTAGCTAAATTCTTATGTTCTGATAATCTGACTACTCCTGACCTACTGGTTTGATCTATGTAGTTGACTTAACTCACAATCATTTCAGGGTATTTTGTAAATTATGTTATTTTGTCTAATTGGGTCAACTGGGTCTTTTAACCTACACAGGTTGTCCCTGAGTTAATTTGTAGATTTAAATGCCAGTAGCCTAATTCCTGCTTTATTAAGAATCCTACGTAGAGAGGGATTCAGATGTCCCCTCTTTATATGGTATAACTGTGGATGACTTATATCTTTAAGTTCCAAGGCAAAATATATAGACAAACAGAAGGTGTAGCAATGGGATGGATCACCAATATCCCCTATCATGTCAGATATATTTATGAACAGCTGTGGAAATATTGTTCTCAATACACATAATCCTACTCCAAAATTATGCTGGAGATATGTAGATGACACTTTCACAGTGTTAAAAACAGAACATATCTCTCTCTAGCTTCTTGACACACATAAACTCACTAGTGGAGGGAATAAAATTCACATCTGAAACAGAAAATGAACAAGGAGAATTAGCCATGATGTTAGATTGTAAAATAAAACGAATATAAAAAGGCAGACTGCACACTAGTGTTTATAAAAAACCATTGCATTCCAATAGATATTTAGACTTTAATTCATCTCATCCGTTAACTGTTAAGGCAGGCTTAGTGAAGTGTCTAACAAACCGAACTATAGCACTAGGTAGCACAAGAAAAGACCTAAATGATGAACCAAAACAGATAAAAGACGCTTTGGTGTTGAATAACTATCCCATAAAATTCATTAGGAAGATCAGTAAAGGCCAAAAACAAAATAAAAACAATTGTGAAACTATTAATAATAACATAAATAAGAGCGAATATAAGTCATCATCTACAGTTATACCATATAAAGAGGGGACATCTGAGACACTACGTAGGATTCTGAATAAAGCAGGAATTAGGCTACTGGCATTTAAACCTACAAACTCATTCAGTGACCAGCTCTGTAGGCTAAAAGACCCCGTGGACCCAATTAGACAAAATAACATAATTTACAAAATACCCTGCAATGACTGTGAGGTCAACTACATAGGTCAAACTAGTAGGTCAGGAGTAGTCAGATTGTCAGAACATAAGAATTTAGCTAAGGTAAGAATGGTTGACCCTACCCGAGAAGACAATTAATTTAGAAAAAATCTCAGCAATTGCAATGCATGCATTAACACACAACCACACAATAGGGTGGGTGGGAGAGTGTTAAAATTCTAAAAAGTAATCTAGGTAGGTGGAGAGAGAGGTTGATTACTGAATCCTGGCTGGTTCATCGAGTCTACACCCAACACATGCAATAGGAATGACTCGTCACTCATACCTGAAATATGGAAAATACTATTACCAATCAAATCAAGTGAAAATCAAGAGAAAAACAATGGAAGTATATAAATGAATTTAGGAAATCGTGTGATTACTTTGATATGATTATGAGCAATAAATTGTGCTCGAAACGTCATCAGTAAGCATTACTGTATAACACTGTGAGACTTTATCTAAACAAAATTTACCCATAATGGAATTATACTCTACCACAGTGCACACGTTTTATCCTTATATCAGAGAATATCCTTTTCGATAATTTCTACCTCCTCTTCTGGTTCAACAATTATATGTGAATGTTAAATACATAGAATATTCCAGAATGGTAGTTTAAAACAAATATCATTGATTTGTAAACTGAAATCAACGCAATTACAGTTCATCAAAGATGCATAAATTATAATATTAATAATAAAGATATAATAGCAAATAGGATATCAAATAAAATTAAGTAAATTTCTACAAAAATTGAGGATCATCCGAAACTTTCTGGCCAAGATAAGGAAAGTGTCTCAAACGGCTAACTCCCTTCGCATATACATAGGTTTGGTTTGTTAAAATGGATCCCAACAGCCAGCCTTAGAAATATGTAGTAGACGAATTCTCGAGGTCAAGCTAAGATTAGTTGGTATTCGGTGAATAACTTTGAAACCTGTCTCGTTGACATCATTCTTGTGTTCTACTGTATCCACAAGATGAGACAGAATGGCTCTATGTTTTTCCTTTATTTAACAACTATGCAGGGTGATGCTCGGAAATCCGGAGAGAAACACAGCTAAACTGTACAGCCTATGTAACTGACTGTCTCCATAGGAGGAGTTAAATTGCCAGATACACATGAAAGAGGCGAAATTAGGCAGTTTGTCTTTTACTAACCTTCTATTGTCAACTCTCCCTTTATTATGTTTCATCTGGTAGAATTTGAAATTAGTACAAAAGGTTATAGGCTCATACTACCAACTAAAAGAACTTAACGAATCCTTATTTGGCTAGTCCGTGTTTTGTACGACAGAGGCAATTTTTGGTGTGAAACTGATGAATTACCGAGTTGTTAACTGAATAATCCGCCCTTTTTAATTATTTCCTATCGTTGACAATACCTCAATTAACTGACAGTCTTGACCATAAACCCTATTACTATATATATATATATATATATATTATTATTATTATTATTATTATTGTATCCTTTAGTTCCTAGAGGAACATAGGGCTTCAGCTGCGCACCTCCATTGACTTCGGTTTTCTGACAACTTTTTCACCCTGCTCCAGGTCTGTCCACATGCTTTCATCTCCTCCTCGCATGACCTCCTCCAAGTCCCCCTTGCACTAACGACCAACTCGCAACTTCATTTTCGGGTTCCACTCGAGCAATGGCTTGTCTAGTGATGTCACTTGATGGTTTCCCCAGAGTATAGCCAGCCAATCCATCTCCATTTCTTCCCGCTTATTTGTTTGACAATCGGTTCCTGATTGGTTCGCTCCCAGAGATCTCTGTTACTGATCTTTTCTGGCCATCTGATCTTGAGTATTGAGCGGAGACAGTTGTTAATGAAGGTTTGAAGTTTGTTTGAGATGCTCTTTATGACTCGCCAAGTCTCTGATCCGTATAGTAGCACTGACTTCACATTGGAGTTGAAAATCCGGATCTTATTTTTGATGCTGAGTGCTGTTGACCTCCACACAGATTTGAGAGTAATGAAAGCTTGTCTTGCTTTTCCGATTCTGGCTTTGATATCCTCGTCAGTTCCGCCTGTAGTTGAGACGATGCTTCCCAGGTAGGTGAAGGAGGTTGTTTCTTTCAGGTTCTTCCCATTTATGCTTATTGTGGTCTGTTGGTGTTGTTGATTTTGGCTAGGAATCTTCATTATCTCTGTTTTATCTATGTTCACGTGAAGTCCTATCTTTGATGCTTCTTCTGCCAACTTGTTACTTTTCACTTGCATATCTTCCGATTTGTGGGAAATCAGACATATATTATCAGCAAAGTCCAGATCCTTCAAGTTTTTTGTGTGAGTCCATTTTATGCCTGTTTCCTCGTTGGTTGCCGTTGTCTGTCGAATTATCCAATCTACTGCAATCAGGAAAATAATTGGTGATAGTAGACAGCCTTGCCTCACTCCCGTCCTCACTTCGAAGGATTCCGTAAGTTTCCCGTTGTGGATTACTTGGCGGAATGCAGCATTGTAGTATAGCTGTTGGATGAGATGTACAATTGTTGATAGCACCCCACCCGTAGTAGCGAAGTAGTTGCCAAATGACCTCTCGATCGACGCTGTCAGCTGAAGGCCTTTTCAAAGTCGATGAAGTTAAGATAGAGAGGTGACTGCCATTCTAAGCTTTGTTCAATGATGATCCGTAGAGTGGCGATTTGATCAATACATGATTTGTTTCTCCTGAATCCAGCCTGTTCCGGTCGAAGTTTTTCATCTAGGGCTTGTTTGATTCTCTCCAGGATGATGCGGCTTAGTATCTTGCTTGGAATGGACAGAAGCATAATTCCACGCCAGTTTTTACATTGACTTAAGTCTCCTTTCTTTGGAAGTTTGAATAAGTAACTGTTCTTCCATATATATATATATATATATATATATCACAGCTAGAATCGGAAAAGCAAGACTAACTTTCATTACTCTCAAGTCTGTGTGGAGGTCAACAGCACTCAGCATCAAAAATAAGATCCGGATTTTCAACTCCAATGTGAAGTCAGTCAGTGCTACTATATGGTTCAAAGACTTGCACTGCGCGTCATAAAGAGCATCTCAAACAAACTACAGACCTTCATTAACAGTTGTCTTCGCTCAATACTACTCAAGATCAGATGGCCAGAAAAGATCAGCTACAGGGATATCTGGCAATGAGCGAACCAATCAGAAACCGATTGTCAAACAAATAAGCGGGAAGAAATGGAGATGGATTGGCTGGCTATACTCTGGGGAAACCATCAAGTGACATCACTAGACAAGCCATTGCTCGAGTGGAACCCGAAAATGAAGTTGCGAGTTGGTCGTTAGTGCAAGGGGGACTTGGAGGAGGTCATGTGAGGAGGAGATGAAAGCATGTGGGCAGAATTGGAGTGGAGTGAAAACGTTGTCAGAGAACCCAAGGCAATGAAGACGCGCGGATGAAGCCCTATGTTCCTCTAGGAATTAAAGGATATAATAATTATTATATATATATATATGTATATATATATATGTATATATATATATATAAACCTTGAGGAACTCACCAACCAATCAAAGTGTACTTAGTGTGGGCGGAAACGATTAGCAGACAAATCAGTGAACTATCTAAGAAACAGCCACAAAGAGATGACAGAATAACCTTGAGCAAAAGAAACAACCAATCAAAAGATGTTGCTTTTCTGCTAACAACAACGGATAATAATGTACATGAAAATCTATAAGTATTTCTGTTATTTATCTCAATAAATGATCTGTTGCCTGACCCTTGTCTTATGTCGTTATAGAACTACCATAGAAGAACTGTCATTAATTGTACTTAAATTTGTTTTGAATGTTAGTCGATAAAATTAGATGTAATAATGTACCAAATGCTAAAAATTCCACACTGTGTCATTAGTAAGTACTGTTTTGGAATAAAGCTAGTTATTGTTATTAGTGTATATGTGTGTACTACATGAGCTGGGACATTTATAATTCTGTCTAAGGATTCTTTCAGAATTCTTTTGGATATTCCTACCTGTTTAGGTGATTTTTCTCATTCGGCTTAGTAAGACAGACAGGGGAAATTATCTCAACAGTGCCGTGAGGCAGTACAAAACAAGTATTGTAGAACAAATTTAGTTAACTCTAAAAAAGTACCTTCCTGACAACGTGGACTTACAAACTGTGTCTCAAAGAATCACACACACCAAATAATTCTAGCAGACAGTCTAATGTTAGAATGACTTCCATTAACTCAGACAAAGTCACATAGTTAAAACACACATTATTATGAAAACCATCATCCACACCCAAAACCACAAAGAGAGGCATTAAATTAGAAAATAAACTGGGAAAATGACGTTTTGCGGCAGTGATTTTAAACAGACTACTGCAGAATTTTATGAACAGCTGCTACCTTTGCTGGCTAGCTCAATACTGAAAATCAGATGGCCACTCGGCCGAACAGCGAGAAAGAATTAACGAGAAGGAACTCTGACTGGCTAGCAACAAACCAACAGGCGAGAGATGATCGCTTAACAAATATTTAGGCGATAATAAATAGAGATGGATGGATTGGGCATACGTTGAGGAGATCACCGAATGACATCGTGCACAATGCACACCATCATTTGAGTGTAATCTGAATGGGGAGAGATGAGTGGGTTTTCGGTGCGAACGTGATACAGAGGATATCCACGGAATTTCAACACCCCCAAACCAACCTACCACATTATAGGCCTCCAAGGAAAGCACAAAGAAAATCGACCCACAATATACATATATAAAGGACATCTCAGAAATCACTGCAAGATTATTCAAACCTTCAGGAATAGATATTGCACACAAACCAACAGAATCACTTCACTCAGATGGCTCCGTGTCAACCGAAACACACAACAGCGGAAGAAGTTAAAACCAACATCATCTATAAAATACTATCTATAAATACTACATTTAGCAAAGTGTACATCCCCTTCGTCTTCAAATTCATGATCATGCACTAGCTGTCAGAAGACATGACATCCACTCCTTCATATCGCTTCACTGCATACAGTCAATCACGGACATCAGTTCTACTGAAACAACCAGAGTTCAAATATTCGACAAAGGAAACATCAAGAATGCCAGGAAATGTCTACAAGGCTGTCTGTTATTCCAGTGAATTGTCAATCAATAGACAAAATTTATCAACTGATAAGAAGGAAATCTCACACACACACACAAAGAGTCGAAGTTAAAGTCAAAGAAACTATCAACACCACTACCAATACGAGTAGTTTAGAGGGTATGAAAATACACACGAAAACAACCAATCACGACGTTCAAGGTCACTCGCCTGGAGTAATGACAAACAATCTCGTGGAGAAATCTAAAAGCTCAGTTCAATTTAAATTAAAGTATGTGCTGAAGATGTTGCCATAGTAGTAGGAAGGCAATGAAAGCTTCGCAAATAAACCATCTAGCTAGCTCAGAGAATACAACGACATCAAAATCATCCACCTGAGCTACGAATCTTCTTCATCATATCTAGAAGTGAAACCATCGGAATCCTCCTAAAAAAAAAAGCTACAGCACATCCTGATTTGATCTCATTCTATGAAGTTCTGTTTAGCTGACTGTTTGACTGCCTATAGGATTTCATCTCCTTTTCACACAATCTCCTGCATATCACCTCTGGGGTCACTGAACAGTCGTCTCCTTAGGATGAATTTCTAGTCCATCTCCATATCCTTTGGTATATATTTTTTTGGTTTTGGGCTGTTCACCATACTTCAACATATTTCCCTCCTACTGATCTTTGCCAACTCTTTTACACCTGATCTTCAGTAACAAGCCAGCGAAGGTGTTTGGTTATCTGGCACAGAATTGTCTCAAAATCACAAACCAATTTTAGGTTCTTCATTTATTCCTCTTTGGGTACAGAAAACATAAACACCTCACTTCAAACTAAAATTTCTCACAATGACTAGACGACAACATGGAACCATTTTTTCCAACAGACAATTCCCATCCCCATTACACGAGAGAAGGTTAAAAAAAACATAATAATAATGACAGTAATCAATAAACTCTTTTCAGGGTTAATTTTATGTCCTAAAAACGTGTGATTATTAATGTAAATGTCAAATTACTGGGTTATTTCTGAAAAAACAAATAGCAGGAGTCACATAGAAAGAAAACTGGAGAGAGAGAGAGAGAGACGGATAAAAAAGATACAATCATATGAACATGAACTGAATTTAACCCAGTTCGAGGACATGTATTTACATATATATATATATATATATATATATATATATATATATATATATATATATATATATATAATATGTCTCATATCGTTCGGAAGTTAGTATTCCTATCTTTTTATCATGTCTTATACTTTTTATTTTATTCCTCACAGTTTGTTCATGTTTGTCTATCAATCTATGCACTTTTTGATGTGTTTGTCTATGTCGCATGTATGTGCATTTATATATCTGTATGTATATATGTCTGCCTATTACATAGTTGTGCATACATAGTTGTACAGACCAATAAGCATACACTTACATGTATACATAGATAGATAGACAGACAGATATTTACCCATTGATTTTTTTAAAATATATTAGGCGTGTGTGTGTGTTGTATGTATGTATGCATGTGTTAGTCTTGCATTCAGTCAATTAATCAATAAACACCATATCTCATTAGCGTTCCCCTCCTATCGAATGAGAATATAAGAGTAATTATTAGATAAAAATGTGTTTTCGTGCAGAAATGTTCGAATGTTAGTATCGAAATTTTTTTAATTGTTTTGTTGTGACTGTTTTATTCATCAAAGTAAAAGTTTAAATAGGTTTTATCTACCTGCTTTGGATCTCTTTTTTTGTCATTTCCTAATCACATGTTGACAAGAGTGAAACGTAAATGAAGAGGAGGAATTATGAATTACAATGAGAAAACGCATTGGGTGTAGGCAGTCTGAGGGTTGTTTTTTTTTGAATTGCAGTGGTCATTTATCCATGCGCTCATGTATGCATGCGCATTCATGAGTGGAGTATGGCGATTGTTTTTTTTTTTGGTACATGAAGAACTTTTGAGGTGGGATAACAGGAGATAGATGAAGGAATTTTATGCTTTTTCTGATTTCTGAAATAATCTAATCACATTTTATTACATTTATACACCATGTCTTAAAACTAGGTCAACGGGAAGACCACTGTGAATACCAGTCGTACATTTTTTTATTTTATTTTTATGGTTGCAGCTTGATTCCACACCGTATTTTTGGTACAAGTGTGGAATTTTCAGCGTGGATATCGGTAGCCCAAAATTCGCAGGCCAACCATAGATATCAGGTGTGCGTCGGCGAGGGCTCGAACCTCGGACCATGTGCATGGTCGGCGAGAGTCCTAACCACTGTGCCACCGACGCACATGTTGAATTTTTATTAATGTCACTGTAGAATTGTTACTAGGCTAGTCACAAGTACAAACACAAACACACATTAGCAAACATGGAGACATATATAAACAGACACAGACATATATGTAAAAAATGTTAGAATTTATCTGAATGTCCAAATTCTAGTTCATATTGCATATTTAGTGACTTTAGCAACGTGTTTTTGATAAAGCTTGAATCAGTTTTGATAAATTAGATTCAAAATGAACTTATGTACTGATAGAACACATTGAAATTTCGTATTCTGCTTTGCCAACAGCTGCCTTCATATAGTACTCAAGATCGTGCTAAACACTTGAGTCCATATGGCCTACTTAGGATGCGAAGGAATGAAAATAATAATAATAATAATAATAAAGGTTTAGTTTTATTGAAGAAAACTTGGTCGGTGCGTGCTGTTGAGGAGTACCAAACTCGGACGAAACGGCTTTCTAGTACTCCTAGCTGGGTTTCCAGTGCTTCACCAATGTAACCAATGTTAACTCATGATGAAATCCTGTAACCAAAACCATTTGTATAAAATACTATTCAACAATCTTATAAATAATACTTTTGTTCAATGTTCAATCGATCCATTGAACACATTGAATATCATTGGCGGCCTGTTTAAAACCTTAGACTTACAATAACTTGCATAATTATATACTGCATGTGATTGTTCGTGATCACTTTGTGCTAATCGATTAATATATATGATCTTTAATGGTATTATTCACCGTTGAGAGTATCTAAAATGTTTTTAGTAATCTACAAATTCTCAAGTTTCCACTGGATGTGTGAAAAAAACATGATGGCGGATGGCGGCAACATAACCCCATACCTGATGAGATAATTGTTCGTGAGTCACAAAATGTTCTAACGTTTTCAACAAAATGTTGGACATTTTGACAAGGAGTTAAAGAATAAATGCCATGATAAGGGATCAGTCTATGATGCCTCTGGATCAGACAACGATTTACCGTCAGTTAACACATTAACTTAAAGATCTTGGACAAAGAGAGATTAGTATGCAATAATTTCCGCTAAAAATCCGGTAAACTATGTGAACAGTGTTCAGAATAAAGCTGTGATCGTAATAATAATCATTATAAGAAGGTGTACATTTATCGATTACTACACAGAGGGAAAGGTTTCATGTAAAGTCTAGTCCATAATCTCTAATGGCTGTAAATGTCTTCTATGAGTCAAAGTTTTACCATCCTCCAACCAAACTAAATGTTGTCTAATCATGGCACATTTCGAAATGAGCGTAGGTAGTTTCTTCTTGACGGATGTTTGCCCTTCCTTGTATTCCAAGTAGAATGTTTGACTTTTCTACACTTCAAGCCTTCGCTTTTATTGTTTTGCTTGACAAGGTTGCTAGCCTCATGCCCATCATTTCCCTTATTCCAGGCTAATTACCTTAGGTTAGGTGAAATGTTAAGCAGGGTATCAGACGTTAACCCTATCTGAGACTTCAATGTTAGCATCAAGTATTTTATCGATCTAAAACAATTTCACACTAAGAGAATGTCTAAAGATCGATAAATTTCTAAGCAGGTAAATAGGATAAAAACATGTTTATGCAGTGATCAAACAGAATGAACTAGAATTTGGACATTGATTTATTCCAATGTATTTGAATAGTCTAGAAATACATTTCCAAGCTTATTCCATCGTGAGGATGATGAAAATAACTGATCAAGGTTTCAATAAAACAAGAAAGACTACAGTTTTGCAGTATACAATGACATCGTTATTCTATTTCACAAGTACTCATCAACTTCTGTCAACAACATGAAATAAGAATTATTATAAAATATTGATATAAGAACATACATTCAATGTTTGAATGATATTGTTACTAGGGAAAATGTTCAACTTCGAAAGAACAAAGTTGAATCATGTAATCGACGAAACAACAACTCCTTACTGTCGATATGTCAATGACACACACACGCATTTGTAGTATGCAACAATGGAAGTCATGCTTCCTACCTATACTCCGATTATTCTATTGCGCATATATACCAAATATTGAATTTACTATGAAACATGAAAGTGATTGAAAAAGTTCCACTTCCTTGACATTGCCACACAACGCCTAGAAGATGGTAATCTTCAGAAGTCAATTTATCGAAAGCCTACTTGGAAAGGAAAATACTTACATTTTAATATTTGTTTTTTTGTTCAAATAGCTACAAAGGAGCATTAGTCAATTCCATATTAGTTTGTTTATTAGATATATATCATCCAGCATTATTACATACTGCATGACAAGGTTTCGAAACACAATTTATTATTGTTCATAATCATTTCATCAATTATAATCACACGACATGAGTGCTATAGCTGAACTATTCTTATCTTATTTCTTATCTTATTCAATTCAACCAATCTAGATTTTGCTGCTGGTTTTTATGCTCGGCTAGTCTAACTGACTGACTGATTGACTCTGTTTTACTACTTTGACCTATCCATTTAACATGACAGTAATTGCAGGCTCCACAAGAGCCTTCAACCGACAAAGCTTGTTTCTAATTGAGTTTATGGTTAGTTTGAATGCCAGTCACTTTTATTTCTGCCTGCCTTGTTAATAATTCTGTGTAAGGTGGTTTTACATTTCCCTACATAATTCCTGATTAATTTTTTAGGGTAATTATTAAGTTTCAAAGCTTCTCTCATATGCCTCACTTTTTGTCTTAGATTTTCTTTGGTACTACTTAGTTTTTGTGCTCTGTCACTAAATCACTTCACCGATCCTATTTGTATTGATATAGCGTGAGATGATCGGACGTCCAAATATCTGTTTGAATTTTGATGTGGTTGTGTTCTCTGAGCTGGATGGTTAATTTGCAAAGCTTTCATCACCCTACTGGGTGACAACTTCAGCGCATACTTTGGTTGCTTATATCCGGAAACAGTAAGAGATATAGTACGGCACAACTTTTATTTCGACGACTGCTTTGCACGCTTTGAGGATGTTGAGGCAGCCAGTAGGTTTATCACTGACGTAAGTGATCTGCTAAGTTGCACAGGTTTCCGACAGTATAAATGGATCGCTAACCGGGCAGAAGTATTAAAATCGATAACGCTAAAGTAGCTTACCCCGACGTCGCGACTCATCAGTGGAGATACAGTGAAGGCAGAACGTATGTTGGGTTTAGAATGAAACTCGGAGATAGATTGCTTTGTTTTCCCCTTCAAAATCCCGCGAAAACCTGTTACAAGACGTGGCATTCTATCAGAAGTATCTTCTATCTTTGATCCACTTGGGATACTGTCGCCACTGTTGCTTCCGGCAAAGCTGATGTTACAGTCACTCTACAAACGAAATATGGGATGCGATCAGTCATTGTCCTCACAAAACGAGGAAGTCTGGCAGAGTTGGATATGCGCCGTGGAGAGAATAGCGGCTTTGAGAATCCCTTGATGTATTGGACCCGGTTTCGACTCTGAAAACTGCACCCAACAGTTGTATATACTATATGATGCGTCAAAGGTAGGGTACGGAGCGGCCACGTATGTGCGAGTACAATCGATTCACAATAAGGTATATTGCAATTTACTCTTTGCCAAGGCTAGAGTCGTCCCGCTGAAGGCCGTAAACATTCCACGTTTAGAACTAGTAGCGGCAGTGTTGGTAATCAGGCTGTACGAGATTATGAGTCGTAATACAACCGTGAAATTTAAATCCATATGTTTCTGGGCGGATTCAATGACAGTATTATATTAAATACGTGATACGTCCACTAGATTCAGCACCTTCGTAGCAAACTAACTAGCCACCATACACCATTACTCAGATCCCAAACAGTGGTACCATGCACCAACCAGAGATAATACAGCCGACCTAGCATCGCGTGGCACGGTAAAACTTGAACAACTACAGCGTTGGTTGGAGGGTCCGAGGTTCCTATCGAAAAAAGAACATCAATGGCCGCATGCAGAGCTATGCTGTATTCCTGAAACAATAGAGTTGAAGAAACAAACAGCTGTAGTACGAGGTCTCGTTCAACCAGACTGCATCACCAATCTCTTGATACGATACTGTAAGTGGACGCTCTTAGTGAAGTCTTTTGCATGGATCCTTAGATGGAAAACCTTCCTAGTTGAAAGGTTCAGAAAAATAGGAGAGGAGTTAGCGGTAAGAGGATTATTGAAACTATCAAAAATGAGACACGGAACTCTAGAAATCATACCATCTGTTCGGAGTGAGGTCTATTCGAACTTCGATTAAATAGGGACGGACAGGAACTGTAAGGGTGTTGATTCTCTGAGAAAGCTGTGTCCGATAGTAAAGGATGGAGTCTTATGTGTAGGAGGTTGTCTTCGGTACGCGGACATTTCCATGGCAAATAAGCACCAAGCAATCCTCCCTTCGAAACACATAGTTACCGAAGTATTGATTCAGCATTATCATACCACAGAGGGGCACTGTGGAGTGCATGACGTTCTGGCGTCTTTGCGTCGCTCCTTTTGGATTGTTAAACGTGCCTCCACTGTTAAACGAGTTATTGGGCAATGTGTCTAATGTAAGAGGAGGTCTACGTTAACTTGTGAGCAGCTTATGGCTCCTCTACCCATGGCGAGAGTGTAAGAAGGATGGTATCCATTCCAGTTCGTTGGAGTAGACTACTTTGGACCATTTTTTGTTAAGCGGGGTCGAGGAAAAGAGAAGCGATATGGCTGCTTATTTACGTGTCTTCAGATTCGTGCTATACATCTTGAGGTAGCACATTCCTTAACGACTGAGTCATTCATCATGTCGTAATTGCGGTTTATAGCTAGACGTGGGACCCATACAGATATCTGCAGTGATAAAGGGACCAACTTTGTCGGCGAAAACAGAGAACTGAAGGAGCTAGTGAATGGATGGAATCAGAAGAAGATTAGTGATACTCTTTTGTTCGAAGAGATACAGTGGCACTTCCAGCCTCCAAATGCGAGTCATAGAGGTGCTGTGTGAGCGAATGATTAGATCAGTGAGAGGTATTCTTCAAGCATTATGCAACGAGCAGAATCTAAATGATGAAACTATATTGACGTTTATGGCAGAAGTAGAACGCATATTGAATGATCGGCCGCTTGTACCATCAACATCGGATAGTAGAGATAATCTAGCGCTCAGGACAAATCACCTACTACTGGTCTGTCGAAACATTAGTATGGAGACTCCATCAGATACTGTCCAGGTATACAACTCCGGATGGAGGCAGGCTATGCATATAGCATCTTCGTTCTGGCGGAGATGGAAGCGAGAATATCTATCCTTACTTCAAACTAAACAGAAATGGATCACAAAATCTAAAAATCTATCGCCGGGGGATGTGGTCATGATTGCTCCAGAATCTTCGACAAGAGACCGTCGGCCGCTAGGAGTTATTGCGGGATGCGAGCAATCCGCGGACGGACTTGTCAGAACCGTTACAATAAGAACTAGAAACAGTGAGGTGAAGCACAATTTACCTAAGATATGCCTACTAGAGGGAGGTCATTTGTAAGAGAGCAGGGCACGAGGGTTATTCTGTGTAACATGATTCATGAATTCCTGGTCGGATTTCGGGGGCCGGTGTAAGATCATTTCAGTTCCCATCCTTGAATCAAGTCAACCTGTCCCTGATCAGCCTAGCATTGTTGCAACCCAATTATCCATGCCTAACGTGTCTATCTTCCCTTGTTTAATGAACTGTGTGTATGTGTTTTTACCTCGATCCGTTTAGTCAGACAGTTGAACTTATGACCCAATCAGAGTATTTTGTGAACTGTTATTTTTGCTCACCCATGTCTTACTTTTTACTATTCTGTCGAGTTTATCTTACTTCATGCATTTATTCCCCTTGATAAATTTGAATAAAGCGAGAACAACATTGATTTGTGCAGAATAACATGGTACCATCATTTATTTCGTTGGCTTCTCGTCAGCTGCTTACAGCCCAAATAAATTTTCAGGTTTAAGTACAGAAACGTTTTAACGTACTTGCAAATTTTACATGTTGACAGAAAGTTTCACAACTAGTAAACAGTGCTCAGAAAATTGCGCTTATATAGTTTTTACACAGGCAGTTCAAGTTAAAAATAATAAACAAATGTATGTATATAATGGTAAGGAATGTGCGTTGGATGCATAGTGACTAATAAGTTAGGTAACAATGTACTGAGTTGAACTCAAATCATAGAAACAAGAGACAAACAAAATTACAGATTATAAAAGGAGGGTGAGGTTAAAGACAAAATTACACAATCAGATGAGAGATGCAAAGTGACTAATAAGTTAGGTAACAATATACTGAGTTGAACTCAAATCATAGAAACAAGAGACAAGCAAAATTATAAAGGAGGGTGAGGTTAAATAAAGACAAAGATTACGCAATCAGATGGGAGAAAAAAGACATCCAGTTACCAAGGCAAGGAAAGACTAATAACTGATTCTTTCTGAACACATAGATCTGGTTTCAAGCGTTTGATAGAAATTGCTTCGGCAAACTTGAGGAGAATGGAGCTCCTTTGTCTATTAATAATTTTGAAGGATTTCTCGATTTCCACCTCATGACCCGTGTCGAGGAGATGTCTGGTAATAGCGCTGCTATAAGAATTTGTTCCCTTGAGACGTAGGCTTTTCGGCACATGTACGTTAAAACGTTTCTGTACTTAAACCTGAAAATTTATTTGGGCTGTAAGCAGCTGACGAGAAGCCAACGAAATAAATGATGGTACCATGTTATTCTGCACAAATCAATGTTGTTCTCGCTTTATTCAAATTTATCTTACTTATTGATTTTCATCTGTATTTTCCTACCTGGTTAAGTAGCCAATTAAATTCTATCTTTGCGCCTATGCTCTGCCTTACTTGGGTTCATTCTTCTACTGACTGCTTACTTGAACGGTCGTGTCTGATTACGGCTAGTTCGCAATTTTGACTTTAACGTTATTCCGCTCTGATAGCGATACCTTGCTTTCTGCTAAGCGTTGTGCTTGGACTCTTGAAACCGTTAAGGTTTGTTGTATATTTATAATTATTGATTTGTTTATTAATATCACCGTAGAAACAGTGACCGGCTTCTTGTTTGTTCTGGACCGGGATAGCCTTTATCTACGCGTGACTTAATTTCAAGCGATATTGCGCTTACACTTCCCATTTTCTTTTCTTTCTACACTGCAATCTAACACTGGAAGCTCCCCCACTTCCTGAATTTCCAATTCATAAATGAATTGAATTGCCTCTATCTTCAAGATGATGTGTTCGAAAAATCTATATATATATATATATCCTGTGTACTATGTACAGTGAATGTGTCATCTACATACCTCCACCATACTTTTGGGGGGTGGGTGGGCTGAACGTTCCAATCGCCATGTTTCTTTTCCCACCTATGCATGAATATATATGCCAGAACCGGGGATATTGGTGACCTCATGGCAACTTCCTCAGTTTGTTTGTACATTTTCCCTTTTAATTCAAATACTATGGAAGTAAGGCATAGCTGCACTTCTAGCATTATGTCCTCAAGTGGCATTTAACGAAAGTGCCACTGCGTACATGCTAAACAAAATCATGTTACAAGTTAGAAAAATGGTGTCTCAATGGGATGTTCAGTTATACAGAAAAAAAAATACAGGCAATATAATTTCAAGAAATGGTTTAGGTTGACAAATTATTCAGTGTTAAGCGACTAACTGTTAATGGGAGATGTTAAGATTCAAATTTTACTTGGAAACAAATATGAACTAGAGACGAAATGCCTGTTTGCACAGTAGAGTGAATTTATACTTAGTATGATGGAGAGTTCATTAGGGTAGGAGTGATCAGTGTAAAGTAAAAATTACGACTTAGAAAAAAACGTCAGACGATATCAGAAGAGTACTATCAATAAGCACGACATCAGAGTTTTCTTTAAAACATCAGACGCGCACACTTCAAAGCAACCTTGTCCATATAAAAGATCAAGTTCTCCCCCTGAGGATTCTCCATCCACTTGTGTCTACAAGATAAAATGCTTAGAATTGGTTGAGATATACATAGGACAAAGCAAACCGGAGGGAAATCTAAATTAGAAGAGATGAACACCGTAGAACATCTGTCCAACCACCGAGAAATCCACTGGCACTAGAAAAGCTTGAAAAATCATCAGTCATAGGTGACCAACACGCTATAGAATCATATCACAATATTGAAATCATCAGCCAGAAAAAGCACTTCAGAAATCACAAAGAATGTCTAATATCAGAATCACTAAGTGTCTGAATGATGGACTAAATCAGAATCTTACCTGGTTACAACACCTCCCTCCAACATGAATTTTACACGATCAACACGAATGTGATAAGCACTTCAGTCATGAAAACACACTCTGCTTTTATATAGTGATTCAAGCACACATCAACTGACAAAAATCAAAGCCAGGTGTATTGTTACCCAACACAGAAGAAAAGCACATGACCAAAAAAAATAAATTACGAGTACGAGGGTAGTGAGAGACTAGTCATGCTATTTTTTGGTATATACAGAGATTGGTCCAAAGTTTTCCGATAAGGCGTAGGTGTTCTGACAACTGAAGTAACCATGAATTCTTTTGTGTATTGATTCAGAAATTTTCTAACTTTGAACGTGAATTTGTTTAGGATATATACAGTTGTAGAGAATCCACGAGCTAAATATAACTAGCTCGTATTATACAGCAAGTATGTAACAAATGTTTTTAAAATAAAGGTTTAGCTACTCATAAGTAGTGAACCTGTCAAACACAAATGTTTAGAAATTGGTTTTATGTCCTGTAAGAGACTCATCAATTGGATGTGCCTAAATTCTGTTCTTTGAGTCAGTGATGGTATTCCTATTGAGACTTGAAGTGCTCATTCTTAATTCCAATGCGATTTAAAAACGAAGAAAAACAACAGTCAAGGTATCACAACTCATAGGTAACCAAAATGTCAATAAAGAGAGATAGATCATTTGCATTTCAGGATAAGCAGTAAACGTGGGAATACAATAAATTATGAAAATTAGGTCTCTAGGGATTCCTCCTGAATGTCATCAGTCTTCTATTCAATTGATTTGACAAGTTGATGTGTCTGTTTGTGTGTGTATGATCATGGTGTTTCTAAATCAATTCTATAAAAATACGTAAACGTAAACCCATCTGCAAATCTCTGAGGAAATTATACTTGGCCGTGAGCCTACGACTGACGTTTTCCTGCAAGAAAATTTTCAGTCAGAAGGCGAAACACAAGCTGTCGCATTAGGCCACCTCAATGTGCTTGTACCAGTTTACTTGCTTTTGTGGAGTTGAGTACATCGGCCTTATCATGCGTCGACTTGAAAAACGCGCTCGTGAACACTACCCACAGCAAAACAGTACTCCAAGTGAACAAAGACAAGACTCACTTATCTAGGGAGAATTGTCTCACTTGCAGCCAATCGGAACGGACGAGGATGTAAAATCGAGCGAGAATCGGGAAGGTGAGAAACACATTCATCAACCTGAAACCAATCTGGAAATCTTCGCCACTCAGCCAGCATCAACAACAAAATTCGGTCGGATTTTTTCCATACAAACGTCTAGTCAGTTTTTCTATGCGGATCAGAAACTTGGCGGGCGGATCACAAAGAATATTTTCAACAGCCTGTTGCAGACTTTTATCAACAACTGTCTTCGCTCTATACTGAAGATCAGATGGCGGGGCCGGAAAGAATCATCAACTAGGGAACTATGGGTACAAACAAACTAAACAAGAACCAATCGCCAACCAACAAATATGCAGAAGAAAGTGGAGATAGATCAAACACTCGCTGAGGAGACCGCTGGGTGACATCGCGCGCGCGTCAGGCCATTGCTCAAGTGGAACCAGACCGAAAGGGAAGCGGCGTGTGGGACGTCCAAGGGTGACATGGAGGAGATAGTGTGAAGAGGAGTTGAAAGAGTATGGACTCAGATGGATGCAGGTAAGAAGGACAGCAGAAGGAAGACAGGAGCAAGTGGTAACGTGCGGTTGAAGACCCATGTTCCACTAGGAACTCAAGGGAGCAATAAATAATAATAAATAAATGAACACTGCCCAGCATTGCTAGTAAAAGGAGACCAAAAGCATGTATACAGTTCGGTGACAGAACATCTGGTCAATTCAGAACACTCAGCGCCTTTTGAAAAATCCTTCAAAGAAATATAAAAGATACAATCAAACCTAACAAATGGAGGTGAAATCAAGACATCTGAGCATAGCCGAGGCACTAGCTATACAAAAGCTCAAACCCACGGTTTGTATCCAAAAGAAATACGTCCAACACCTGTACTTCCTATGGCCATCATAGACGGGTAATTTTTTAGTAATGACCATCCTATCACCTTTCTTACACAAACTTCCTGTTTATTCATGTTATTTTTAAGTTTTTCTTAATCCTTATTTACACTACCATATTTTCATATCCGAACTTCCTGTTCTATTTTGTCATTTTACTATTTCTACATTTCTAACCCCTAATTGCACAATCGATGTCAATCTTCTCAGTAATAATGATGCTACTTTGCTTGAGTTTTATCCATCCCTCTGTTTATTATTATGGCATTTTAATTCCTAATTGTAATTTTGTTAATTTGATCCTTGAGCAGAAATAATTCCGGAACTTTCCTATCCATTTGTGATTATAAGTCCACGAATGTACAGCTCTGTCTAGTTGATGATTTCGTCGAAAAGAAAATTTTCTTCACTGCAACTATCTTCTTAATAACTCCATAGAAATACATCATGTCACATTTTTCACATATTTATTATTATAAAAACTGATAACACCATTCACATATATTAATTAGAGTAGTTGTCATAAACGCGGTATTATATTATTATTATTATTTTAATTTATATTAAATATATTTATATTGAGTTCTGAAAATAAAAGACCTCCCGGAACAAACCGACTTCAGAAAAGGAAATTCATGTGCGCATGAAGTTGTAACTCTATGAATCATCATCAAACGGAGCTTAGAGTGATATTAAATGGTTGGAAGTAATCGGGAGAAAGCCTTTCGCGGCCTAGATTTTGTGCTAGTTGGCACTCACTCGTCATCAAGGCATATCTGCAACCTTGAAGGAACTCATATCCCTTTTGACATTTGAACCCACGTTACCCAGTGCCGTCTGCATTCAGAGGCTCTACCACTGAGCAATTCGGCCTAAAGAGGGATATGAGTTCCTTCAAGGTTAGCAGATACACCTTGCTGACTGACTGGTGAGTGTCAACTAGCACGAAAGCTAAGTCAAGCAAGGCTTCCTGTGACCGAGCGCCTTCAATCATCTAATATCATCAAATCAATGTGCTTCGTGATGGTGAGCTACCTAGTGGCATGGTGGCCATATTGCAAACTTGACTGACTGATAGAGTTCAGTCTACACGAAGCGTAGGACTAGACACATCACACTAGTGACTATTTTCCAATGAAAGTGCAGATAACTTCGTTAGATCCAAAGTGGTGAAGAAATGACCAACCAGACACAAGGAACCTTGAGAACGAAATAACCAGTAACCTATTGTCCAATATATATTTCAAAGACAATGGAAATGGATCTCGATCACAAGCTGAGAATGCTGTTAAATGACATCTTGCTGAATGAATGGAGGTCACCTGTGGAGTGGAACGCAAATGAGTGTCTTTATGAGACGTACGTGGAGAAGGTTGTCTTGAAGAGGAGATGTGGACTTTTGGGCAGTTATGAGTCCAGCTTATAAGGACTGTAGATGACAGAGTGAAATATACAGATATGCGTTTGATACTGTATGTCCTACTCAAGATCCATGTGAATAATAATAATAATAGTAATAACTAACGCTCTTAAAAATTCTGTGTAAACTGCGGTGAATTTGTTTAAGCTACATATATTTAACTATAATTTAATAATTTCCACTGTATCATTAGGAACACAATATTCAGCGAAGAGACTCTTTCCAACAATGAATTTATTGTGAAGCTGTCAAAGAGTATATATATATGGTTTTTTATTAAGTAATTATATCCGGTGAGGGAATTAGGTCAAAGTTGTGAATACATGAAATAATAATAATATTAGTATGAAATGCATGGATGTCGTGTCTCTCTTCACCAACGTTCCACTGACAGAAACCGTATGTTTCCTTTGTGACTACATTCAATCCAATAGCATCGATGTCGGTATACCGATCCATTACCTGAAGGAACTGTCACTTCGATGCACTTTCAACGTATACTTTAGTTTCAACAAGGAAATATACAGGCAAGTAGATGGAGTAGCAATGGGTTCTCCCTTAGGACCCCTCCTAGCCGACTGCTTTATGACTAGCTTAGAGAACAACGCCTTATCACCGACTATCAACGACCTCCATCTCTATAAGAGACATCGATGATACTTCAATAATTTGTGATGAGAATTGTGATTTAAAAAACTACTTCAAATCCTCAATAATGCCCACTCAAACATCGACTTTACGCTTGAGACTGAATCCGACGGAATGCTTCACTTCCATCGTCCATCTGACAAGAAACGTCGACAACTCTTTGAAAAAGTCCATATACAAAAAGCCTACATGGAATGGACAATTCATCAACTTTCAAAGCTTCGTGCCCCTGAGCAGAGAGAGGAACCTGATATACGCTCTTTCTTCGAGGATTCGGAAGATATGCAGCGAGGAAGTGGTTGAAGAAGAACTGCGTACTCTTCGAAAAACCCTGATGGAAAACGGTTTCCCGCCCAGGTTCATAGACAAGAATCTAAAACCTAAGAAGACTTCCGAACAAGTCCAACCCGTTCCCAAGAGAATACTTCTGCTTAATCTAGAATTCAAAGGTGATATTGAAGCAGAAATCCTTCGCAAACGCCTCTACAAATTGCTGGGGAAAACATACTTCGCCGCGAGCCTACGACTGACGTTTTCCTGCAAGAAACTGTTCAGCCAGAAGGCGAAACACAAGCTGTCTCATTGGGCCACCGCAACATGCATATACCAGTTTACTTGCTCTTGTGGAGTTGAGTACATTGGCCGTAACATGCATCGATTTGAAAAACGCGCTCGTGATCACTACCCAGACTGGTTAGTAAAAGGAGACCAAAAGCGTGTATACAGTTCAGTGACAGAACATCTGGTCAATTCAGAACATTCAGAGCCTTTCGAAAAATCCTTCAAAAATCCTTCCTATACAGAAGCTCAAACCCACGCTTTGTATCCAAAAGAAATACGTCCAACGCCTGTCCCTGTCATGGCCATCATAGACAGGTAATTTTTTAGTAATGACCATCCTATCACCTTTCTTACACAAACTTCCTGTTTATTCATGTTATTTTTAAGTTTTTCTTAATCCTTATTTACACTACCATATTTTCATATCCGAACTTCCTGTTCTATTTTTTCATTTTACTATTTCTACATTTCTAACCCCTAATTGCATAAACAATTATTCGTCACATTGTTTTCCTATCCAAACATTCTCTCTGTCTATTTTTGTTATTTCTACATTTGTAATCCCTAATTCCACAATCAATGTCAATCTTCTTAGTCATTATGAGGCTAATTTGTTTGAGTTTTATCCATTCCCTTGTTGTTTATTTTGGCATTCTAATTCCTAATTTTTATTTTTATTAATTTAAACCTTAATCGGTAATTATTCTGGAACTTTTCCATCCATTTGATATAATTACACGAATGTGCACCCTTGATGGTGACTTCGTCGAAAAGTAAAATATTCGTCAAGAGTTGGTTTGTAAAGAATAAATTTGTTTTTTACGAGTTTGCCCAAAGATTGATATCAGTTAGAGAACCGTTGAAAACCAGCCACCACCAGGGAGTACTGGACAGCTGTTTCACCCTAGTGCCTTGAAATCATCGGCACTACGTCCATTACTCACTGGTTTTCCAGTGGTTCTCTAACTGATTCCAACCCATGGCCGAACTCGTGGAATATTTAAGATTATAATCATAGTTTAATGTCAAGTGGTAGAACAATCAGCGTCATATATATAGAATAAGTCATAGGATGTGTATAGATGTTGGAAAGGGGTACAACATAATTATAGGATTAGTAGGCGAATATAAAATGTTACATAACATGGTGTGAAATTTGATAAGATAGAATTTAATATTGTCGAAATAAAAATGAATAATTTTGGGTTTAGAATGACAAGTGAAAACAATTCAGAGTGAGAATGGTAGTAATAATAATAATAATAATCGAAGTAATAAGGGAAAAGTACATAGAATAACTAAATAAACAAAATAAATAAATGTCTATCCCTCTGCGGTCAAGGCAGAAGTAGGGATTGTACATACTTCTTTTGTACACAAAGGTCTGGCTTAAACTCATGAATTCCCAAGGCCTCCGCTGTCTTTAGAAGTCTGTAACGAAGAATACGCGGGAAGTTAGCATGGATTGGATAGATGGTCATCTCAAAATCATGGTCAGGGTTGACCGAGTGGCAAAAGTCGATCAGGTGTTCTAGAATACAGCTTCTCACATACTTTCTTACTCCCTTGTAAAACCATGTGGCTGGAATATGTTCTCATATCCGTGTGGAAAGCGTCCTCCGCCTAAGGCTAATATACCTAGCTCCACAAAAGCAGGTGAACTGGTAGATACACATAGAGGCGGTTAGACGGGGAGCTTATCTTTTACAGAGGTAGAGAATAATTTGCGGCTCGTGAACGTCATATGTAATCTAGGTGCAGGGAACGTCTTACTAACTGATTTAGAGAGACGATTTTTGAGCATATCTGAAGCTTGATCACCTTTGAATTCCAAGTTCATGAATAAGGTTTTTTTCTTGATAGATGCATATGGAGGCAGCCGTTGAATTCTATCTTATCGAATGTCACACCATGTTATGTAACATTTCATATTCGGCTACTAATCCCTTTCCAACATTTATACACTTTATGACGCACACCTGATATCTATGGTCAGCCTGCGAAATTTGGGCTACTAATATCCATGTTGAAAATTCCATACTTGTACCAAAAATACTGTGTGAGATCAAGCTGTAATCAAAAATAAAAAAATAAAATAAAAATAAATAAAATAAATAAGTATTATTCTATACATGACACTAATTGTTTTGCTACTTGATATTAAACTATGATTATACTCACAAATATTTTAGTTGCATTTCATACTAATATTATTATTATTTCATGTATGCACACCTTTGACATAATTCCCTGACCGGATATAATTTCTTAAAAACCATATATATGCGATTGTACACCTTGATGATAAATGCGTTGTTGAAAAGTCTCTTCGCTGAATATTGTGGTTTTAAATATTTAACTACTCATGAGTAGTAAAACGTTTTTGAAGACAAAAAACTTTTGACATTTGGTTGTTTTGACTTAAGAACAGTGCGAATTAGAAGTTTTACGATTAACTAAAGGTGTGCTATTTACTAGCGGTGGATTTCCAAATAAGAATTTCGTTCTAAATATGGACTTGTGAGGTCGATATCTCAGCATCTTACTCAGTAATTTTGGGAACAGTGTATCCAATTCAATTTCAAATGGACATCCTAGTTACCACTAGATAACTAAAACAAGGGTACACAGATGAAAATTTTGTAGCCATCTATCATTGGATCACGAAATTGAGACAGTCTGAAATGTTCATGATTCTGAAATCGATTCAGGGGATCAAATATACAGTCACAACACTTATTTTCAACCCTAATTTCAAGTTAAGATCCGGATTTTCAACTTCAAAATGAAGTCAGTGCTATTACATGTAACAGAGACTTGGCGCGTCATAAAGAGCACCTCAAACAAACTACAGACTTTCATCAACAGCTGTTTTCGCTCGATAATACTCAAGATCAGATGGCCAAAAAAGATCAGCAGCAGGGATCTCTGGGAGCAAACAAACTAGGAACAAATAAGCAGGAACAAATGGAGGTGAATTGGCTTGGCCATACACTGAGGAAACAAACCACCGAATGACATCACTAGACAAGCCATTGCTCGAGTGTAACCTGAAAGGGAAGCGGCAATTTGGTCTTCCAAGGGTAACTTGGAGGAGGTCATGTGAAGAGGAAATGAAAGCATGTGGGCAGACCTGTAGCTAGGTGGAAAATTTACCAGAGAACCAAACGCAGTTGAATATCTGGAAAATTCTACTACTCCTACGACAAATAAGAGAGGACAAAGTGTTATGTACTGGTCGAGAATTTAATAGTCCTGACGCAAGAAAGACGGAAATCAGAAGACCACTAGGTTTGCGATGATACTTCTATTTTCCAAAACACCAGGAGAATCAATGTCACACAAGAGTGTGAGAGCAAAAATATAAAATGTCCGAACAAGTGTGTGAACACAAGCGTGTGAGCGAATATTCAAAATGAACAAATCAATAGACAGTCTTAACATGGTTGGCTAATTATAATGGAATATCGATCCATATATACATAGCAAAATATATCAGACTGTCAACAAACACACATGTTATATGGATGCAAATCACGAAGGAATGTATAAGACTCAAGTTTCAAAGTCATGTGATTACAATTGATATGATTATGAACAGCATTAAATTTTTTCGAAACGTCATCCAGTGAATAATACTGTTTCACTGACTGTGTGTGTGTGATATATCCATCTAATAAACAAACTAATATGGAATTACTAACTACCACAGTGCCCAAGTTTTACACATATGTGAAGGTGAAAGCTATTGATGAATGTCTTCAGTGACCTGATGGAAATGCTTTTCATGACACGTGTCAGTCAAGTTTACAAATCATTTAGAAGTATTGACTGACATAACATTCATTGGTGTTGAAAATGCAAATCTTGTTGTTTATGCTGGCTACCAGGCTCGCTGGCTGGCTTGCTGAGTGCAATGCAGAAAATTTCCAAACTGATTTCAGAGTGTTGAATGTCTGTCTTAACTGTCTGATCCAGGCTGGTTTTGACATCCTCGTCTTTACCAATCTGCGTAGTTGAAACGATGCTGACCTGTCAGCGCCAGGTAGGAATTGTTGCCTCTTATTATTGTTGTTGTTGTTATTGTTGGTTGTCGGGTATCATAATCAGCTCGATTTTCTTTCCCTACGTTCACTTGAAGGATCTCCATGAGAAAACTGATCTGCTGATTTGTTCATTTACAATGGACATCTGGGTATTACCCATGGTCACTTCAGTATAATGATGGCCCCGTTAGTAGTCTGCAGTGTGTCGTAGTTCAACTACTAAGTAGTTCAGAGGCTTCTGGTTCAAATCTTAACAGAATCCAAGTTTCTATTTCATCTTCTAATCGTTTGTGGTAACAACAGAAGACAAGTACCAGGTAACAGATCGTTTATCGTGGAAATCAAGAGGTGTTTATATGTTTTTTGTATGTAGATTATTGTCAGCAGAGAAGCAACCTCTTCTGATTGGTTATTCTCTTGCTCAAGGTTATTCCGTCATCTTTTTGTGACCGTTTCGCAGAAATCTAAGCCATATATCTGCGAATCGTATTTGCACACACTAAGTCTTCTATGATTGGTTGACTAGTTCCTCAAGGTTAAGCTTTGTTATCGTTTTTTCTCATGAACTCGGTTTGAGACGTAACATTGACGTAAACTGTTGTCTACAATTTTGGCTTGTGTGTAGACAGCTCTCACCACACTATTAGTTATTCATCATTGAGCCACTTACTGTACCTCTATATAGTTAAGCCAACCAATCTTTGACGAGCTCGATTTTATTAAAGTGTCTGAATTTAAAGACACAATTAATATAGGTCTGTCTGATGATGATAATATTTCTTAATTTTGATGATCTAGATCATTCGGAAGATCAAGTGTTGATAGCGACTTATAGCGCTTATCACTTCAAGTATTTTTACAGTATATTGAAGACTTTGATCAGTAGTGATCTTAGTCTAAAAATATTGAAGTTCAGGTGGTTATCGAGTAGAAGTAACGAGGTACGCTGACAACAACATGGTGATTAATTTCTTTTTATTTCACGTGCTACTTAAAAATAATTCAGTAGTGTACATTTATTGTACAAAAACAAAACGGATGACAAGACAATGCTTCAGCTTAGTATTTAATTGGCGGATGGTGACTAGCAGTGAAACCCTATGTGAGACTCGTCAGCCAGTGGATGTACCTGTATTTCTCAGTGAGTGATGATGTTCCCACCACCGAGGTTCGAACCCAGTGCCCATAGTTTCAATTAAATGCTTCAACTTGACTGTTTTTAATGCCAGCTGAAAAAGCCCAGATGAAAATTGTAAAATCAGAATGCATTTTTAGATAAGATCAAATGACGATAAGAGGCGATAAATCATTTAAGTATCCCCATTACTGATTATTCGTTATATATATGGGATAGATTTCATTCTGTACAAAATGACAATAGTCTTATTTGTATGTGCGCACATACAGGTGTTAGGGATCATGAAGTACCGGTGAACATCTTTGCCTGAGTGTAAAGTTCTGTGCATTTGCCATAAATTAAGCATTCTAATCCAAATGATTCACACTATACATATTCCAATGGTTGTTTTTGCTTTCATTCGAACAGAGTATAGAATGGCAACTGAGTTATTTCACGTTGACTGCGAAGTAATTTGTAGAGTATGTAAGAATATGATTGTACACATTTTTTGTTAGATGTTGAAATTGCAGACATTTGTAAATGACTTTTGTTTAAAACGATTCATGTTGAAATTCAGATAACCTCCGAGTACAATTCAAAATACAGTGAACTGTTGGTCACTTCGCCTTCTCACTGGTCATTTCTGTCTACTTGCTGCACTCATAACCGTGTTGTATATTTTCAACTTTTGCGAGAACCTCTGATCCTCAATCAAAGACAATTCTACAACTGGTACACAGCTTCTACCAGAAGATATGACTCCAGTGGTGAACACTTTTGTGGATTACATTAATTAATTTGTACCCGTCCACTTAAACTGTATATCCAAGTAACTGTTTAATTAATATAATAAGAAGACAGTTGCAGCGAAGAAAATTTTCTTTTCGACGAAGTCATCATCTAGGCTGTACATTCGTGTATTTATATCAAATGGATGGGAAAGTTCCAGAATAATATCCTTGACCGGATATTATTCTGGAACTTTCCCATCCATTTGATATAAATACACGAATGTACAGCCTAGATGATGACTTCGTCGAAAAGAAAATTTTCTTCGCTGCAACTGTCTTCTTATTTACTCCTATGACCCAATGTGTATATTCCGTAATTAATATAGCTTATTGCTGTATACTTTGTAATATATTGTTACATTAATATCTCATTAACTTGGATTTTTATTCGCACATTTGTTATATCATTGAACTCTCTAAACGATCCGCTACAAATTTCAAAACTACTTAGAAACACTATGGAATGCAATGCCCAGAATCTTTACCAGCCTTTCATACAATAGCTAAATAGCAATGCATGGATAATCACCATCCAGTCATTAATGAAAACAAAACACGTAGATCAGCGAAGAGTCTCTTTTCGGCGGCGAATTCATTTTCTTAGCTGTACAATCGCAAATATATATGCATTGTTTTGTATGTATGTGTACATTAAGTTTGTCAAACAAAATTACCATTGGTTAAGGTTACTTTTAACTAAACAGGTGAAGGTTGGTAATACAGGAGGCTAAGAAGATCAATCCGTAGAAAACTTACGTGGAATGGTCAACTAATAAGCTTCTATAGCTGGGTGCCCATTCAACAAAAGCGAAATTTAATTAAATCACTTGCCACCCGCATCCGACGCATCTGTAGTCCCGACGTTCTGGAAACAGAATTAGATATTCTAAGAGAAATCTTCATCCAAAATGGATACCCAATAAAGATTTATCGACAAAAATATGAGACCAATAATTCAGGAAAATGAAACTTTAACTGCGCCTAAAAATCTACATGAACTTGGATTTCAAGGGGGGATTTAGCAAGTGATATTCACAAGAGAAGGATCACATCATCTCTGAGAAGAACATTCTTTGTAGAAACGCTAAGAATAGTGTTCTCCAGTCGCCCACTGATCTGCAGAAGCCTCAAGGATAAGATCCCGCATCTGGCCACTTCGATGTGCATATATCAGTTCACCTGCTGCTGTGGAGCCTGTCAAATCGGTCGTTCCACACTCACCCTGTCCAAGAGGATTCAAGAACACTATCCAGTCAGCATAGTTGTGAAAAGGCAATAGTGGTGCAATAAGGAGTGCGATAATTGAACACCTGGTTAACGCTGATCATTCCATCTCAGCAAACGCCTCCTGCTTCAAAGTAATCTACAGAGTCAAGAATAACCTATCGAAGGCAATACGGTTTCGTCTCCTTTGTATCGCTGAAGCTCTGGCCATTCACATGGAAAAACTAGAGCTGTGCATACAAAAGAGGATTACTGAACCACTTCTACTCTCATGGTAAAATTGTTTCGATTTGTTTTGACTTTTTATTTTTATTTTGGTGACTTAATTTTGTTTCTTTGCCTGTTCTTTAATTGCTTATAATTATTGCTTTTACGAGTTGATCACGGATTGATATCAGTTAGAGAAGCATTGAAAACCAGGGAGTACTGGACAGCTGCTGTTTCATCCTAGTTTGGGAATCATCGGCAGTACGCACTCACTGGGATTCGAACCCAGGACCTTCCGGTTACAAGGCAAGCTCGTATACCATTCAGCCACTGGGACCCGATTCAATGGCTCGTGAATTCTAACTTCTACCAATTCGTGATTTAGCGCGACCCCAACCATTGTCGTTGGTGGGACATCCATCCACACACGTGACATCTAATTGGACCTCACTGGTCACGACTTCTCACTAGAACTCAGGAAACTCCAACCTGTAGCAAGTCACTAGAGAGCATCAGATTAACTTTCTATAGTTTTGGTTTGTAAGGATTAGTTATGTTTTACGAGTTATTTTATAATTATTGCATTCATTTAGAACTCTTACGTAATTTCGTATTATCTACTTTGTTGTTTCTATGTGCATCCTGAGTAAAACTCACTCAAACTATTCATATTATTATTACATAACTTCTTTTTTAACAACTGTTTGTGACAACTCATCACCTTAGTTACTACCCTAGCACTTAATTGTCTTGACCTTTACCTGTTTAGTTAAAAGTAACCATAACCAATTGTAACTTTGTTTGACAAACTTAATATACACATACATACAAAGTAACACATATATGTATTTGCGATTGTACAGCTAATAAAATGAATTCACCGGCGAAAAGAGACTCTTCGCTGATCTGCGTGTTTTGTTTTCATTAAATAGTAATGCCCCGTGTCGAGTGATGCAAAAGAGAAAACTTAGCCAAGACAAGAGTATAATGGACAAGGCTGACTGATATCATCGCTGATATATATTCACGATTGTGGTGGACAGGATCCTGTTAAACATTGTACATGGAGGAGTTAGAAGAAGGGAATATGTTGCAGCGATGAGAAGATTCTAGAACATCAGGACTTCATGAGTGACAATTTGTGTCTAGAGTCCTACAAACCTGAAGACTTAAAGGCTAAAAAACCATGGTGTTTTCGTGTAGAGGCTGGCAGTGAAGACAGGACTTGAAGTGAACATAGATTAGATGGAGATATTGATATAAGGATAAAACTTGGACACTGACTGTGGTGATAGAGTATAGCTCCATTATGGATGGAAAATTTTATTTTGATAAAATCACACAATGTGTTGTTATAGGGTAATATTTACTGATGACCACAGCTTTCGAGTACAATTTATTGCCACTCATAATCACATCAAGCCACTACTCACACAACTTTCTTGCTTCATTTTGTATATACGAGTAAAAATTGATGCGATTAGACATTTGATGAATAAAATCAATGTCAGATAAGGTACATTCAGAAATAGTATTAGTGTTAGATGGTTGGAGGCAATCGGCCACAGGAAGCCTTGGACATCACCTAGGTTTCGTGCTAGTTGGCACTCGTTAGCAAGGCGTATATGCAACCCGCGTCACCCAGTGACAGCTGCAGTCAGAGACACTACCACTGAGTTACTTGGGCTCGCGATTAACCTCCTGTAGGACTGTAGTGGATATTTTGATTTGACACCAGTGACTGGTGTGATATGTCTAGCCCTCTCATTGGTGCAGACTAAATTTTATCAGTCAGGTTTGCAATGTGGCCACCAATCAGTCTGCACCAAAGAAGGGACTAGAAACCTCACACTAGTTATTATTGTATTATTATTGTATCCTTTAGTTCCTAGAGGAACATAGGGCTCCAGCTGCGCACCTCCATTGCCTTAGGTTTTCTGACAAATTTTTCACCCTGCTCCAGGTCTGTCTACATGCTTTCGTCTCCTCCTCGCCTGACCTCCTCCAAGTCACCCTTGGACGACCAACTCGCCGCTTCCCTTTCGGGTTCCACTCGAGCAATGGCTTGTCTAGTGATGTCACTTGATGGTTTCCTCAGAGTATGGCCAATCCATCTCCATGTCTTCCTGTCTATTTGTTTCACAATCGGTTCCTGTTGGGTTGGTTCTCTCATTGCCAGAGATCCCTGTTGCTGATCTTTTCTGGTCATCTGATCTTGAGTATTGAGCGAAGACAGCTGTTAATGAAGGTCTGAAGTTTGTTTGAGATGCTCTTTATGACGCGTAATGCAAGTCTCTGATCCGTATAGAAAGTAAAACTGAGTGACTTCACATTGGAGTTGAAAATCCGGATCTTATTTTTGATGCTGAGTGCTGTTGACCTCCATACAGGTTTGAGAGTAATGGAAGCTTGTCTTGCTTTCCCGATTCTGGCTTTGATATCCTCGTCAGTTCCGCCTGTAGTTGAGACGATGCTTCCCAGGTAGGTGAAGGAGGCTGTTTCTTTCAGGTTCTTCCCATTTATGCTTATTGTGGTCTGTTGGTGTTGTTGATGTTGGCTAGGAATTTTTATCATCTCTGTTTTCTCTATGTTCACGTGAAATCCTATCTTTGATGCTTCTTCTGCCAACTTGTTACTTTTCACTTGCATATCTTCCAGTTTGTGGGAAATCAGACACATGTCATCATCGGCGAAATCCAGATCCTCCAAGTCTTTTGTGTCAGTCCATTTTATGCCTGTTCCCTCGTTGGTTGCCGTTGTCTGTCGCATTATCCAATCAATTTCAATCAGGAAGATCATTGGTGATAGTAGACAGCCAGCTTGCCTCACTCCCGTCCTCACTTCGAAGGCTTCCGTAAGTTTCCCGTTGTGGATTACTTGGCATGCAGCATTGTCGTATAACTGTTGGATGAGATGTATAATTGTCAATGGGACCCCGTAATAGCGAAGTAGTTGCCAAATGACCTCTCGATCGACGCTGTCGAAGGCCTTTTGAAAGTCGATGAAGTTGAGATAGTGAGGTGACTGCCATTCCAAGCTTTGTTCAATGATGATCCGTAGAGTGGCGATTTGATCAATACATGATTTGTTTCTCCTGAATCCGGCCTGTTCCGGACGACGTTTTTCATCTAGGGCTTGTTTGATTCTCTCCAGGATGATGTGGCTCAGTATCTTGCTTGGAATGGACAGAAGCATAATTCCACGCCAGTTTTTACATTGACTTAAGTCTCCTTTCTTTGATAGTTTGAATAAGTATCCGTTCTTTCAATCGTCGGGTACTTTGCCCTCCTTCCACACCTTCTCCAGCAGTGGCATCATCAAGTCCGCTAGTCACTAGTTACTAGTGTCCAATCAAAATACCCACTACAGTCCTACAGGAGCTCAATCGCGAGCCTAAATAGCTCAGTGGTAACGTCTCTGACTGCAGCACTCGGTGATGCGGATTCAAATCTCAGAAGGGACATGAGGTCCTTCAATGTGGTTGCAGATACGCCTTGCTGACTGGTGAGTGCCAACTAGCACGAAACCTAGGTCAAACAAGGCTTCCTGTGGCCGATTGCCTCCAACCATCCAATATCATCCAATCAATGTGCACCGTGATGTCCAGCTACCTAGAATGGTGGCCACATTGCAAACCTGACTGACTGATAAAATTCAGTCTGCACCAGGGAGAAAGGGCTAGACACGTCACACTAGTTACTAGTGTCCAACCAAAATAGTATTAGTGTTATCAATAAAATACAGTCAGATGGGAAATGAGATGTTTTTGTAGTAAAATAAATAAATAAATAATTCGTTAGAATGTTATAATGTATGTGAATTGAAATAGAATTTTAACATTATTTATTATCCTTCTCTGATTTGACTAACTGGTGGTAATAATATCTTCCATATTTCTGGTATTCGCGTTGAGCGATTTCTCTGTGTTGGGTGTAGACTCAATGAACCAGGCAGGATTCAGTAATCAATCTCTCTATCTCCACTTACCTATATTACTTTTTAGAGTTTTAACCCTCTCCCTCCGACCCTATTGTGTGGTTGTGTGTTACCTTTTTTTTCTGAGTTGCTTATCTTCGTGGGATCAATCATTCTGACCTTAACTGAGTTCTTATGCTCTGATAATCTTACTGCTGACCCGATCTTCTAGTTCGACTGACCTATGTAGTTGACTTAACTCATAGTCATTACAGGGTATTTTGTAAATTATACTATTTTGTTTAATTGGGTCAACCTACAGGGTCGTTTAACCTACAGAGCTTGTCCCTGAGTGAATTTGAAGTTTTGAATGCCACCCTGATTACTTCTTTATTGGAAATCCTACGTAGACAGTGTCTCAGATATCCCCTCCTTATATGGTACAACAGTGGATGACTTACATTCTCTCTTATTTATGTTATTATTACTAGTTTCACAATTATTTTTATTTTGTTTTTGGCCTTTACTGATCTTCCTAATGAATTTTATGGGATTGTTATTTAACACCAAAGCGTCTTTTATCTGTTTTGGTTCATCATTTAGGTCTTTTCTTGTGCTACTTAGTGCTATAGCTCGGTTTGTTAGACACTTCACTAAGCCTGCCTTAACAGTTAACGGATGAGACGAATTAAAGTCTAAATATCTATTGGAATGCAATGGTTTTTTATAAACACTAGTGTGCAGTCTGCCTTTTTCTATTCGTTTTATTTTACAATCTAACATCATGGCTAATTCTCCTTGTTCATTTTCTGTTTCAGATGTGAATTTTATTCCCTCCACTAGTGAGTTTATGTGTGTCAAGAAGCTAGAGAGAGATATGTTCTGTTTTTAACACTGTGTGTGAAAGTGTCATCCACATATCTCCAGCATATTTTTGGAGTAGGATTATGTGTATTGAGAACAATATTTCCACAGCTGTTCATAAATATATCTGCCACAATAGGGGATATTGGTGATCCATCCCATTGCTACACCTTCTGTTTGTCTGTATATATTTTACCCTGGAATTTAAAGGCAGTAGATGTTAGGCATAACCGGATTCTTTAAAAATAATTTCTTCAATGGGCAGCTTTGTGAAATGAGTAAGTTCACTATCTGGAATTAGTTCACTTTCAACTGTTTCTAAAGCCATACTGATGGGTATAATAGTGTATAAGTGCAAAAACAACTCGTGTGAGTGCCTTAATATGCTTATGAGTGGCAATAAATTGTACCCGAAAAGGTGGCATCAGTGAGTATTACTGTATAACAAGCACACAGTATGACACTTTACCAAAATAAAAAATCTTACCCACAATCGAGTAGACAGAGGTAGTGGAAATAAACAACCAATAATAATAATAATAATGTTTCGCTTTAATTCCAGAAACAGTACCTAGTGGTACAGTGTGGAATTTTCAGTACATTTCTACAATATTCCATCTAATTTCTTCGGACATTTAAAAGGAGTATTACAAAAAAATAAATATAAAAAACAACAAGAAAAACCAAAAAAGGAAATACAGAAATAACAAAAAATGCAAATAAAAATACCAAGTAGAAAGGAAGACAAACACCAATAATGAAAAATATTTCAGTATTTGGTAGTGGAAGCTATGATATGTGTATGCGTGGTGAACAGTAACAGCTATAATCATACAAGAAGTTATGAGGTGTTCTTAAGAATGTTTTATAGCCAAGATGATCAGTTAATTTGACTGAACTACACTAAACAATCATAAAATATACATTTCAGATTGTGTTTTTTGATTGTCAGCACTAATGCGGTGTTTGTTGTGGTAGTGTGAGTAATCCTGCATAATACAAAGACTTTTAAGATGGAGATAACGGCGTTCACAACCAAGATTGTCAGTTAAATAGTGCCGAACAAAGAACAACCACAAAACTAATATTACATGATGGTTAATGACGGGACAATTTTTTAATAATCATAGTGATAATATAGTCGGACCCAGTAGATATACAAAAGAAGGAATAGAGTAAAAGTGCAAAAAAGTAAGCCAACGATAATTAATTTTAAGCAGCTAAGTATGTTTAAGAAGGTTGTTCACTATAGAGTACAAAGAAGAGAGTATAAGGGGGAAATAACAAGGGCCAAAATTATGTTATTAACAACAAAGCAAGTCATAGGTTTCACGCTTAACGTTGTCTCTGTCACTTAGAACACGGGCTGGCCACATATGGTATCGTTGAGTTCCTATACTTGGTTGTACGAGCATATATTATTTTGTACTGATTTCTGGTTCTACCTGATGAGATGCAAGGAGAGAGTTGGGAATAGAGGGGGTGTTGGTGGTCACAGAGTATGGTTTAAGACCATTTCTCACATGCATTCAGATGCCTTTCTACTAACGTAGTGACGAGCTGACTGAGTTTTACACCGCTAGTCCTACTAACTACCTTCAACATCCTTCTCAGGATGGTATAGTCCTTTTTCAGTAACCCAGGAAATACTAACGGGGAGCAGTAAAGTAGAATAGGTAGGATACGAGAGTTGACAAATTGTGAAAGCAGAGGTTGGGGGACTCCAGTTAGTCTGAGTTTCTTAATGTAATAGGTTAGACGAAACACTTTCTTGGAAATCATTTGGATATGAGATGACCAGGTAAGGTCGGAAGATATAACTAATCCGAGGTATTTTTCATTAGACTTTGTTTCAATTATAGTCCACTCAATTCTACAGGCATCATGAGTGCTTACTAGTGTTTGTAGATCTCGTTTGTGCCTAAAGGAGAAGTCGACAGTCTGGCATTTTGAGGGATTCAGCATAAGGTCATTTAGTTTAGACCACTGACTGATTTCCGACAGGAAGCAGTCTGACTGAGACTTAACTTAATCAGGAAAAAAGCACCAATCACTGTCGACGGAAGACATTTGAAAGATTTTATACACTTGGTTCCCCTTTGCTGAATTTCGATAGAGAAAGAAAGACAAGATCTGCAATATAAAAATACAGATATCATTCTATTTGACAGGTTCCCATCATCTGCAAATTACCTGAAATTACAATGGTTATAAATAATAACATTTTCGAAAGGTAATAGAGACACTATACAACAATACATGCTCTATAAGCCGATCAAAACTGGATAACTACCCTGCTGATGTTACCTCCAATTTCATTTACAAATTTACGTGGACTGTTTGACAGCAAGTACATTGGAAGGACAGAAAGCAAGAAGGGCTTCTATCCGGTTTTCAAAGCATATTCCACGAAACTTATGCTTAAAAGGAAGGTGGAGATATTTACAAAGAGCAGTTACTAGGCACTCACCATGTGGTGACGGGTCATCTCGTCGAGATTTCCAAATCCTTCAAAATATTAAACACACAAAGGACAATAAATCTACTACAATTTACTGAAGCGATTGCAGTCGAACGTCTCAGACCGAACTTATGCACACAGACAGAGAGAGAGAGAGTGTAGTCAATCTCTTACTCCCTTCGTAACCATATCACTGATTAGTCATAGACACTAGTGAGCTCAGCTCACTAAGCAATTTTGCATTTTTGATGAACTTTAACCTTTTCGAGCTGGCATGTTGACGTACAAGCTAACACTATTTATTAGATTTTTCTGTTTTCTATCTTCTCTCAACCCCTTTTTTTCTCACAGTTTGAAAGTATATAAATTGATGGTGACTTAAACTAAACATTGTAATGCTTATATCCCGGATGCGTTCATCTCTTATAATGTTTTTACTATTAGCTTTTAAACATTGAAGTATGAAATGTTATTATTATTTATAACCATTTTAATTTCAGGTCGTCTTTACCAGCTGATGAAACCATCATTTTATACTGGAAGTGTGATCTTTCTTTCTCTATCGAAATTTGATAAAGTGTACTTCCTTCTCTAACCTCACTAAGAGGCGTCCTTTTAACTATTGGCGACAACTCGGATGAATTGGAAAGTGAAGGCAGACATCAATCAATCTGAAGTCACTTTGAAAATTTGCTGCACTTAGTTTAAGGAATAGAATTCAGATTTACAACATTTCAAAATCAAGTCAATGCTTCTACATAGGTCAGAATTTTATCAACGAATACCTTTATTGACAATAATGACGATCAAGTGGCCAGAAATAATTAGCCACAATAAATTATTATTATTATTGTTCCCTTGGGTTCCTAGTGGAACATAGGGCTTCAACTGCACGTCTCCATCTGCTTCTGTCTTCTGCTCTACTTTTCACCTGCATTCATGTTAGTCCATACTCTTTCAACTCCCATTCACACGATCTCCTCCATGTCACCCTTGCAATGACGACCTACTCGCCCCTTCCCTTTCGGGTTCCTTTCGAGCAATGGCCTGACGCGTGATGTCACCCAGCGGTCTCCTCAGCGAGTGTCCAATCCACCTCCACTTTCTCCTGCATATTTGTTGGTTGGCCGATTGGTTCTTGTTTTGTTTCTTTGTTCCCATACCTTCTTGTTGGTGATTCTTTCCGGCCCTTCCATCTGATTGATCTTCAGTATAGAGCCAGCGAAGGCAGTTGTTGATGAAGGTCTGCAGAAGGCTGTTGGAAATATTCTTTGTGACCCGCCCGCCCACCAAGTTTCCCATCCGTAAAGAAGAACTGAGTGACTTGACGTTGTTTGTATTGAAAATCCTATCGAATGTTGTTGTTGTTGATGCTGGCTGAGTGAGGAAGATTTCCAGATTGATTGTTTCACGTTGATGAATGTGTTTCTCGCCTGCCTTCACGATTCTCGCTCTATCTGACATCCTCGTCCGTTCCGATTGCCTGTAGTTCAGACAATGCTCTCTAGTTAAGAGAGGTGAATGAAGTAACCTCTTTCAAACCCCTCCCGTTGATGGTGATTGACGCTGAATGTTGCTGCTGTTGTTGTTGTTGTTGGATGGTTATTTTCATCAGCCACAATAAATACTGGCCATGAACTAAACAAGAACCGACTGTTACAGAAATATGGTGCAAAGAAATGGAGATAGATCGTAGAGATTCTGAGGAGCCGATTGTGCAACATCGTGTTAAATGCAGGCCGTCGCTCGAGTGGAAATTGGATGTAAATTATCAAGTTGGTCATATGTCCAAGGTTGACATAGTAGATTGCGAAGACAATTAAGATGGACTGTGAGAAGCAGGATGAAATGGAGGTGAGCTATTGAAGTCGAATGTTCTACACCGTATTTTAGGAAACAATAATCTTATTAGATATGCCGTTCTGTTTGTTGAATCTTCTTTGTAACAAGAAGGAAGAAGATATGAATTTTCAAAGGTTGCTACCAGGCTGCCACAGAGAAAACGAATATAATGCACACCCTTTCTCTACAAGTTGAACTATTGAATCTAAGAGACAGGGGGGGACGACTCAATAAAGTTATCGGTTTATAGAATATTCAAATGAATATGTCAGCACTGTTTACATTTTTACAAGGTCTCTGACTATTACACTATCACTGGAAGGTTTATTAATATTATGAAACCAAGTGTCCATTGTCACTAATTGGCGCTTGATGTCATGCAACAAATTCGCTAAAGGAATTTTGTCAGACTGTGAGCATCCACCACATCAACCCCAGCTCCAAACTTGTGTCTCCTCCTAAGGTAAAACAAGAAGACTTTTAAGAAGAATTCATGCGCGCACATGTCTAAGTATAAAAATTCCACTATACCATATCAGGCGGCACGTATTTTATGCGATGAAAACAGTGTCAGGCATGAACTAATTAACCTCCACCCTTACAACATCAACATTAATTGTTATTGTACTTCTTGTATTTATAATCAACTCAATTGTTTGTGTTTTTATTTGTTAATTTTTTTCATAAGTGTGAATAACTGTTAATTGTGTATTTCCCCTCGCCATACTACTATATCAACAGAACATTAGATTCAATACTCTACAATAACATGCTAAAATTTCCAAACTGAATCAATAATATTGTTTGAAACAAACTCATTGTAATTATTACCATTTTGATGTGGCTTTGTCCTCTGAGCTGGATGGTTAATTTGCGAAGCTTTCATCACCCTACTAGGTGACATCTTCAGCGCCCATACTTCAATTTGCTGAAGTGAGCTTTTAGATTTCTCCACGAGTTTATTAATCTTCCCTCCTGATAGGTGACCTTGGACGTGATTGGTTGTTTATGTGTGTTTTCACACCTTCTAGGTTACTTGTATTGGAACTGTTTGTTTCTTTGACTTGAACTTTGACCATTTTTGTGTGTGAAGTTTCTTTCTTATTGGTTGGTAAATTTTGTCTATCTCGACGTGTCTATTGATTGATGATCCACTGGAATGCCAGCCAAGCTTCTAAAAATTCTCTAGCATTCTTGTTATTTCCTTTGTCTAATATTTGAACGCTGGTTGTCCCAGTCGAATTGATGTCCGTAGTTGTCTGTGTGTAGTGAAATGAGGGAGTGGATATCATGTCTTTTGACGGCTAGCTTATGATCATGGATACGAAGACGAAGGGGACGTCCACTTTGGCCAATGTAGTGTTTTTCACAGTTGTTACAGTTTATTTTGTAGATGATGTTGGTTTTGTCTTCTTTTGCTGTTAAGTCTTTTGGTTGACATAGAATTGAGTGCAGCGACTTTGTTGGTTTGTGTACGACGTCAATTCCTAAAGGTTTGAAGAGTCTTGTAGTGATTTCTGAGATATCCTTTATATATGGTAAGGCGATTTTCTTTGTGTTTTCCTTGGTGGCTTTTGTTTTGGTAGGTTGGCTTGGGGGTATATGTCTCTTGATGAAATTCCGTGGATATCCATTCTTTTGGAAGACGTCCATGAGATATTTTTCTTCAATTTTCCTTGAGGTGGGAGTGCTGCAATGAGTCCTGGCCAGCCCTCTTGAATAGTGTTTGTATGCAATTCCTTTTTTGTGTTATTGGGTTGTTGCTGTTGTAATTCAGTATTTGGTCTGTGTGAGTTGATTTCCTATAAACTTGAGTTTCTAATTCCTCTGTGGTTGTTCGCTTGACTAAGACGTCCAAAAATGGTATTTTGTTCTCGGATTCCTGTTCTCTTGTGAATTTGATGTCGTTGAAGACGTTGTTTATTAAGTTGTGAGTTTTATCTAATTCGTTTCTTTTGATGATTACAAATGTGTCGTCGACGTAGCGTATCCAAATCTTGGGTTTGATCTTTGGTAGAATTATGTTTTCGAGTCTTTGCATCACTGCTTCTGCAATCAAACCTGATATTGGCGATCCATCCCATGGGTGTTCCTCTGACTTGTTCAAATATTTGGCCGTTGAATTGGAAGTATGTTGTTAGGCATAGATTTATGCATTCCATCCAGCTTGTGTGTTGCATTTTTGATTGTTGTGAAACCATGGAGCAATTACTTAGCAACGACGAACAACTTCCATAGGCCAAAGGTCAAATTAAAAAATTGCAATGTGGATTTCACTGATCGATGAAGTCATGTTTTTAATTTGACCACCACTTTTCAACCCTTTTTCAATGTTATCCATCCTATGTCAGCCAACATTAATCGTCGAGGGAAGCGTTGGCTAGGCATACGTAACACATGTAATAACCAACTCACTCAGTCGATTTAGCTTCACAGTCTCGTCGATTGATTTCACCTCCTTACCCAGCATTCGATCAAAGCCTAACCTCAGTAGTGCTCACCCTATTATACCACCTAACACACGCAGGAGATAGAACGCAGGCACCTTTGATCAAAGACAGCTAGCTGTCTTCCACTTTCAATGGTCATGTCTCACCGTCATAAAGAAGGATGGAGAGTCCTGTACTGCTGAGCAGTACACACGTCCCTTTGATCGATAGCCAGCCGGATATCACGTCTACTAATGCAGAGATGACGTAAAGTGGCATAATATGCGAAACGAACCTTCTGTATTCGTGCTAAGATGACATTAGAGAGCCACCCTTTGGAGTTGGCTGAAACAATTTCCAAAAGACTTCTTCTTCTTTTTTGTCGGAATGAAGAATAGCAGCAACTGAAAGCTGTCCTCTAGCTATTCGGTAGTATTACAGCCGGCATACATATATATATGCATACACAATATTGACATCATTTTTTGTTTTACTGTTCTAACAAGAAATACAGATCAAAAATGGCGGACTTATTTGAAAACATTCGTCCATTTAATGGGATAGAAAAGTACAAAAGTCTTAAGACACACCTATTTAAACCTCCACGTGTATACGTGTGTGTGTGTGTGTGTACAGGTGTCTACTTCCTTCAGACAAATATTCAATGCAGGTCAAACACACTATGACATCTGTCTCCAAGGTAACCTTAAAAACCTTGAAGAATTTTAATCCAATTTTTTAGTTGAAACAAACCAAACTATAAAGTTGAATTTCTTCTTGCTCTGGCTCCCCTCCGCTATCTCTCCCTCTCCCTCTCTCTCTCTCTCTGAGTGTATGTTCTTTTGTGAGTAATACTGATAAACACGAGGAAGGAAAAAAACGGCAATTCCAACATTAAGCAAAGTACATTTCCTCCATATTGACTTCGACTGTTATTCAACATCGGAGAAAATAGAAATTTGACATACCCCTTCTTCTCCTCGCCCTCCCTCTCTCTCTTCTTCTTCTTGTTCTGTGGAAATGTGACCTTGGTTTGTTATCTTTCTCTATTTTTTTCCTTTCGTCTGTCTAAACACGGGGGGGGGTTTGCTTTTCGCAAAGTCTATCCGTTTTACCGGTTTCCTAATAGCACACATATGGCGAAAGTCAGTTAACATTATTAAGGACAAGGTCATTTTGGATTAAAGCACAGTCTATTCAACTAACTAATTAATTATCTGTCTGGTCTGAATTGAAATTTTGTAAATTTTGCACTATTTGTTGTTGTATATAATTCTACTTTTCACGGATAAGAATTCATCTTGAACTGGATCAGTCCATGCATATACTACTGATACGATTTTTATCCGAAGTTGGGTCGAAGAAAAATGTCTGTCTATTTTTGACATAGAACTTTGCAGCGATAAGCGGCATTTCAAGTCGCCACACTCCCTCTCGTTGTAGCACACAAAGCAAGAGAAGAAAGTAGAAGAAATGCATAATAGAGGCAGTAGACAGAGCCTTCTACAGGAGGCCAGTCGTCAGTCCGAATAGCTAGCTCAGTGCTAACGTCCCTCTGACTGCAACACGGGTCCGGATTTCAAGAGGGATATGAGTTTCTTCAAGCTTGTAGATACGCCTTGCTGACTGGTGAGTGCCAACTAGCACAGAGCCTGGGTTTAAGGCTTCCTGTGGCTGATTGCCTCTAAACATCTTTGAGCCGGTGGTACAGCAGTAGAGTGCTCGTCAACCACGCGAGCAGGTGGTCTAGGGTTCGATCCATGGCAGCCAACGCACTCCTTTACGTCACTAAGCCGATAATAAGACTGGCGAAGAGGGAAGGTTGGGCCAGCATGAGGCAATCAAACCCCATCCTGTCTGTTTTTGATATAGAACTTTCCACCAATATGCACCAGTTCAAGTCGCCACACTCCCTTCATGTACCACATAAAGCAACAGAAGAAAGTACAAGAAATGCATAATAGAAACATTAAACAGAGGTGTGAGACAAAGGAATAGTAGTAACGAAGAACAATATAGCTTCACTGGAAATCATAAGTCACACGGAGTGAATGCATCTGCGCCAGCCGGCCATTCAGAACGATTTTCAGCCATATCACCAATTGTTCCCGAACACTGGTTTTTACCGTCCCAAGGACCCCAACCAGTCAGGAAGTCTACACATTCCTACGTGGCTAGCTTAAACTAACTGTTGTGGATTTCATTGACTTACGAAGGCATGTTTTGGTTTGACCACCTATAGCTAGCTCTTTTCTAGCCTGACCTTATGTCAGCTAACATTTCCCACTGTCGAGGAAGGTGATGACTAGCCATACGTAACACATGTTCTTACCATCTCAGTCGACGTAATTTCACAGCCTTGTCGATTGATTTCCCCTCTCTCCTTATCTAGCACTTGACGCCTAAGGATGGAAAATAGAAAATAATGAATCAGTATATTGCGGCGACAACATGAAAGACATGTAAAGAAGACAAAGGAATACAATATGAAGGGCAAAAGTGACACACTATGGAAGATCCGTAAAGATGACGGTTTTTGTATAAGGTGTAAATGAAATCCCAAGTCTCTTAACTTCCACCGTCACAATTGTTCTCTCCTTCTAAAGACAATGAAGATACATTGGCTTGCTGCTTTCGAAGAAGAAGATATCACATTATTAGGTACTTACTTTTTTACTTTACTTCAGCTGTCTCCTACGGGAGGATGAGCCGGCTTAATGATCATCTCGAATCATCGCTGCCCAGGCGCGGCGATCTGATGCAACGTTTTGCGACAGGGTTATCCAATTCTTAATCCACAGACGGAGTCTGTAGACGGTTTGTAGCCCCAGGCACTCCATACCAACCTTGACTGTACCAAGCCATGTTTTCAGCTGTCCACCCTTGCGACATCGCCAAGATGGAAATGGCAAGGGATTTAGAACTGATTGGACCAGACCGTCATCTGGCCGGCGCAGAACATGGCCAAACCACCGAAGGCGACGTTGTTGGACCAGTACTGGAATTTGGCTGATGTTGTAGAGAGTTCATGAAGTTTCATGGGATTGAGGTACGAGTGATGTCCCCAGCATCGCTCGGCCTTTTGTTTGAGAGTGCAGCTCTAGCCTTTACACAAATCAAGTGTGACCTACAAGGCAGTAGGAGTGGAGTAGGGAGTCCACTATCCATTGGCAGCCGGTGACCGAAGTCCGGTTCATACGCCTTTTTGAATGGGGCCAGACATCCAGGGCATCCAATAAGCCCTATGTCCATACGTCTGCCGGTGAGCTCCGGTGAGCTTCATACGCCAGTCATTGGAGGTTTGGAATCAGGGTTTAGTCATCTCCCCTAGACTGTCATCCAATGGACAGTCAACCCGGTGAAGAGCGCCGGGTATCCGCTTTTGCCCTCTCACTTCGGCGAATAAAAAACACCTCCGCCACGTGAAGGCAGTGAGTAGGACTTCCTCAGGAGAGGCTATGTAAGACGCCCAGTCATATGGGAGCATTTCAAGAGGTCTGCGGAGGGGTGGCCAACCCGCAGCGCAAGGCACCCACCCCCGACCATCCTGAGGCTTTGGAGGCATTAGGTTGGTGGGCATCGAAGGGCATCCCACAGTGAAGGCGGTATTCGGCAGTGCAGAATAGTTAGGTGATAAAGAGACGTATATGATAGGTATTTGTTAAATGATTGGTGAGGGATTTCAAAAGCTTGATGGACAGGCAGCTAGCAATGAAGCAGTTTCGTAAGACGAAGCTGGGACCTGACAGAGACATAATAATAGCAATAACTTACTTTATTCCAAAAAAGCACTGATAATACAGAATGGAATTCTCAGCATTTCTTACAATATTATATCTGATTCACTCAAAATATAAATAAAATTAAAAATTAAAACAAAATTAACCAGACGAATTTTTCCACATTTACGATATAAAGTGGAAAATATTCGAAGCACGAATTGAGAATACTAAATATAATAACTGTAATAATAACAGTGAGTTTGTTTCAAACAATATTATTGATTCAGTCTGGAAATTTTAGCCTGTTATTATAGAGTATTGAATCTAAAGTTCTGTTGATATAGCAGCATGGTGAGGGGAAATACAAAATTAACAGTTATATAACACAGCTTAAATGATGTTCACACTTACGAAAAAACAAACAAATAAAAACAAAAACAATTGAGAAGATTATAAATATAAGAAGCACAGTAACAATAAAGCTTGGTGGAATAATGACGGAGAAAATGGTTTATTTACTAGTGCAAAGAAGGTTAATTAGTTAGTTAGTTCATGCCTAACACTATTTTCATCATATGAAATACGTTCTGCCAAATCTGGTATAGTAGAATCTTTATACTTTGACGTACATAAAGCCTTCTGAAAAAAACATATTGTCTTGTCTGAGGAGACACAAGGTTGGAGCTGCTGGTAAAGTGGATCCCACAGTCTTAGGAAATTCCTTTAGCGAATGTGTTGCGTGGAATCAAGTGCGTCATTTCACTTCCCCGATTCCAGCGAAAAATAAGGTTATTGTTTATATTTTTAGAATTTTTAATTTATTTTCGCGTTAAAGTTTCTGTAGCGCTTTGATTAAGTTTTAGTGGTGAAGTTGCTAGCACCATGCCGCAACCCTCCCTCTTTATCCAGGCTTGGGACCGGCTAGAAAACTAGCAAGCTAGTAGTCTAGGCGAGGCAGCTCTAGGAATCACCATAATCGAACAGATCATAGAATGGTTACAGGATTTCATCATGAACTGACATTGATAAGAGAACCATTGGAAAACCACCTGGGAGTACTGGACAGCTGTTTCCGTTGTCCTAGTTTGCGGCTCTTCAGCAGTACGCACCTACCCGGGGTTCGAATCCAGGGCCTTCTGGGGACAAGGCGAGCTCGTATACCATTTAGCTACTAGGATCCGATCCAACTGTCCACAAATTCTAACTTCTGAGAATTCACGACATAGCGCGACCGCTAGCCAATGTGTTCGGAGAGTATATGTCCTCACACCCGACCTGCTGCACCCTACTAACCATCGATGAGATGCTCGCTAGTGACTTGACCCTATTCAGGTAGGTAGTTACGTGGGGTTCTAGTGAGAAGTCGTGACCAGTAGGGTGCAGGAGGTCGGGTGTGAGGACAAATACTTTTCGAAAACATAGCGGTCACGATATGTCGTGAACTGGTAGAAGTTAGAATTCATGGGCTATTATATCGGTTGACAATGGCTTAATGGTCTACGAGCTAGCTCGGGTTGTAACCTGAAGGTCCTGTGTTCGAACCCTGGTGGGTGCGTGCTGCTGGAGAGTCGCAAACTAGGACAACGAAAACAGCTGTCCAGTACTCCCAGCAACACTTAAAGATCATAGACTGACTGTCAGACGACCTCTTATAACTTCATCAACCTTAAAAAGGTATTCAAACGGCGTTGACCACAAAGTAATCTGGAAATTATTTCAGTACTACAGAGTGTAACGTCACAAAACTGCATCAGCCTCAACCCACAGCTATATAACAATGACAGATGTCAAGGGATACACAACAGAAGACTTAGTGAAGACTCTGAAGTGACGATATTCATAATAATGGGGAACACCGTATGTGGGGAGTAAGAATATAGGAATATAAATTGAACCGATGAGATGGTTTTAGAAGATGTAGGATTCGTCAATGATGATTTATGTAAAATGTCACGTGAATTTGAGGATTCACAGGTGTAAATCAGCAAGCTGGAAGAAGAAGACGTAGCCAGCGAAGACAGGACCTAAAATGAACTTAGAGAAAATGGAGGTGATTATAGATAACGCATCAACCAACCACTGTGCATCGGTGGAACAGCAGTGAGGACTCTCGCCGACCACCATGCACATGGTCCGAGGTTCGATCCCCTGCCAACGAAGCAGACCTGATATCTATGGTCGGCCTAAAATTTGGGCTACCGATATCATGTGCTGAAAATTCCATACTTGTACCAAAAATAAGGTGTGGAATCAGGCTGTAATCAAAAAAAAAATTAAAATACAAACAAAATACAAAGTACAGCAAAGTGAACCGAGTTTTGATTTACAATACTAATATCAAGTCAGTGCTTCTTTATGATTCATAGACTTTGTGTATGTTTCACTGAAAGGATTTCCAACAATCACCTACGCCTCATATACTGAAGATGAAATTGCCATTTGGAATAGATAAGCCGCATAGAACTGTGGAGACGAATCAACCAAGAATTTGTCATCTAACATATATGCAAGAAGAAATGTACATGGATTGGAGTCGCGCTGAGGAGACGTTTGAGTGAGTGAGTCACCTTCTAGGCACTAATATGGAAGCTGAAACAAAAGTGACTACTTGGACTTGTGTGTGAGGATGATATACAGAGGATAGTTTAAGGGAGATAAGACAGCTGCTTGCGGTCATTCGTGGATCCAGGTTAATCGGCCATCAGAAAATGGCATTAAGTTGAGATAATAATAATAATAATACCTTCCTAAATCTTTCCTTCTCCTCATGAAATTTCACATTTTACATCATATTATGTAATAAGTGACCTCTGGTTATTCAATTCATAACTATCATCGCATTCATACCTCTTGACCCACTGTTATACTAAGAAATTCATGAGTAATCCCCTTCATGACATCAATGAAAAATAAAACAAGTAGTTCAAAAAAAGAGTCTCGTTTCGGTGGCGAATTCATTCACTTAGCTGTACACTATCAATGTATCTCATGAAGACAATTCTACGAAATTCTGACCACTGAAGCTGAAAAGGCAGTAGGCGAAAAAGACCTGAGGACATTATATCAGATAACCAAATCTCTATACGGGAAGACATCAACACAAGTGAAACCTATAAAAGACAGCCAAGGGAACCCAATCACCAAGGAAGAATGACAGATTAAACAATGGGCGGATCACTTCAAAGGACTCTTGATCCGACCATCACCTGCAACCCGTCCAGAAATACCAACAACAGCACGTACACACACAACTGCAAGTTGACACCAATCCTCCAACGAGAGCTGAAGTCTTGAACGCAATCAAACTTCTGAAAGCTGGAAAAGCAGCCGGACCAGATGGAATACCCCCTGAAGCACTGAAAGCGGACCCAGAGACGACAGCAGACATGCAGACTCTATTATTGCAAAAAGTCTGGAAGAAGGGAAAGGAGCCTACTGACTGGAGGAAAGGTTACCTCGTGAAACTACCAAAGAAGGGCGACTTACGCCTCACTCTGCAAGAACTGGCGAGGAATCATGCTCCTGTTGACGCCAAGTAAAATCCTGAGTCGCATCATCCTGGAGAGATTGAAGGACGCACTAGAGACAGAACTTCGACCAGAACAAGCTGGATTCGGGAAAGGCAAACCATGTACCAACCAAATTGCAACTCTAAGCATCATCATCATCATAGAACAAAGCATGGAATGGGGATCAAACCTCTACCTCAACTTTATAGACTTTGAGAAGGCCTTCGACAGCGTTGACCATGAAGTAATTTGGAAACTAATCGAGTACTACGACGTACCCAAAATATTCATCAACCTTGTTCAACAGCTATACGACAACGGAACGTGTCAAGTGATGCACAACGGAAAACTCAGCGAGACGTTTGGACTAAACACAGGAGTCGGACAAGGGTGCTTATTATCTATCATCAATGATATTCCTAATTGTGGTGGACTGACTGGATTATGCGTCAGACAGTGAGTGGGAAACGAGAAGAGAAACAGGGATATCCTGGACTGACCGACGTGAACAACCTAGAAGACCTGGGTTTGGCGTGTGGATGATTTATGTCTGATGTCACACAAAATCGAAGAATTACAAGCGAAAGCCAGCCGACAGACTGGTCGAAGAAGCAGCCGGTGAAGACAGGACTCCATGTGAACATAGACAAGACCGAGGTTATGAAAATAACCAACCACCATCACCAATAACAACAACAACAGCAACATCCAGCGTCAATCACCGTCAACGGGAGGGGTTTGAAAGAGGTTACTTCATGACCTCAGTTATCTAGGGAGCATTGTCTGAACTACAGGAGGAACGGGCGAGGATGTCCAATCGAATGAGAATCGGTAAGGCGAGAAACACATTCATCAACGTGAAACAATTAATCTGGAAATCTTCGTCACTCAGCCAGAATCAACAACAACAACATTCGCTCGGATTTTCAATACAAACATCAAGTCAGTCATTTCTACTACACGGAATGGATCAGAAACTTGGCGGGTGGGTCACAAAGAATATTTCCAACAGCCTTTCGCAGACTTTTATCAACAACTAACTGTTTTCGCTCTATACTGAAGATCAAACGGCCGGAAAGAATCACCAACAAGAAGGTATGAGAACAAAGAAACAAAACAAGAACCAATCGGCCAACCAACAAATATGCAGGAGAAAGTGGAGATGGATGGATTGGACACTCGCTCGTTGAGGAGGCCGCTGGGTGACATCGCGCGTGCGTCAGGCCATTGCTCGAGTGGAATCAGGCTGAAAGGGAAGCGGCGAGTGGGACGTCAGTGCAAGGGTGACATGGAGGAGATCGTGTGAAGAGGAGTTGAAACAGTATGGACTAAGATGGATTCAGGTGAAAAGTACAGCAGAAGGAAGACAGAAGCAAATGGAGACGTGCAGTTGAAGCCGTATGTTCCACTAGGAACTCAAGGGAACAACAATTATGTAATACTTTTGTATGTTTGTGTTATAGTTTTCACGAATTCATCATGAGCTTACCTTGCTTAGACAACCACTGGAAAATCATCAGGGATTAGTGACCAGTTATTTCCGCCTAGTGTGACGCTCTTCATCAGTACGCACCCATCACCACGTTCCAAACTCACGACCTTCCGATTACAAGGCGAGATCGCTCGTAGACCAATCAGCCACTTGGAATCGGTCCAATGGCCATCCCCTGAATTCCGACTTTTGTTAATTCATGATACAGCGCGACCACTAGCCACCAGTCAAATCTCTACAAACCAGCACTCGATTATCAATTTTGACTGGCTCTATTCAGGTAGGCAGTAACCTGGTAGTTTTTTATCGAGAATATATGACCAGTGGGGTATATTATGTGAGAACAAATACTCGCCAGCGATCACACTAACTAGTACCAATCGAGCCATATCGTGAACTGGCTGCAGTTGGAATTCATGTGATGGCCATTTGATCGGATTTATCATTTATTTATTTATTCCTGTACATTCTCGGTGGAGCATAGGGTGCCTTCAAGTTAAAGGCTTGAATTTTTGATAGCAGTGGTGTTTATTTTAACTGGATGAAGTTGCTAGCCTCATGCACTCAACCTTCCTTCTTCATCAGTCTTATTATTGGCTAAGCAAGGTAAAGGAGTGCATTTGTTGACCAGGGATCGAAAGTCAAACAAAATATGGCGTAGTTGGCGAGCATTCTACATCTGTGTCACCAGAAGCCTACTGGCCTACTGACTTGACCTATAACCTATAGGTCCTTGGTTAGAACCTTGATGGTGGGTGCGTTCCATTGAAAAGTCGCAAACACATTAGGACGAAACAACCGTCTAGCAAAACTCCCTGATGGTTTTCCAATGGTTCTTTAACTGATATCAGCTTATGATGAAATCGTATCACCAATCTAATCCATACAAATCAACTCTTGAGAATGATTTGTAATCAGAATTTCCATAGATATGAAGGAAAATACAGAATGTATGTAAGAGTCCTTAAGTGATACAAAATCTATAAGAAGCAGTAAGTGCTGGTGCTTCGGTGGCACAGCGGTTAGGACGCTCGCTGACCATGCACATGGTTCGGGGTTCGATCTCCGGCCACAGACGCACTGCTTTACCTCGCTAAGCAAGAAATAATACTGGTGAAGAGGAAGGGTTGAACATGAGGCTGGCTAGCAACCCCATCCTGTAAAACATAAACACTGCTACAGAAACTTCAAGCCACTGGCTTGGAGCCTTATGTTCCACTGGGGAACGTGAAGGAGAAAAAGCGTGAGAGGTGATGAGTAGTCATGACGTAAAAACACCTCAGCTGTGTTCTATCCGGAGAAGCTTGATTCATTTGAGATATGTATATTTTGAAATGATATGCCTTTTAATTAACATTGTTTTCAATTTTGTAAGTTTCGAATACTTTATCTCTCCAACAATGTGTCACTTAGTAAGAATATTCCTACGTGACTATAATTATAGACAGACTACACCATTACTGAAAAAAAGAAGCATCACTATAGAGTCATTTTGTCAAACTGTTAAGTTCTTCAGTGGTAGGTGAAGCTTGGGAGTTTCAGTAGCACTGGTGTTTATTATCTCCACGGTGGGATTGTCAGTTTCAAGCTCAACTTTGTTCCTTGTTTGTCTAGCTTACAAACGACCAAATGGAGGTAATAGTGTATACCAGCTAGGGATCAAACTACTTGTCATATGCATGGTTCGTGAGCAGTAGAATGCATGCACTTCAACTTGATCGATTGTCTTCAAACTACACCTTCAATATTATTATAAGGTGTGAAGCTTCGGTACTGTGGTAGTAAGTAATTCCATATTAGTGTGTTTATTAGATATATTACGCAATCAGTGAAACAGTATTATTATTCACTGGATGACGAGGTTTCGAACACAAGTGATTAGTATTCATAATCATATCAATTGTATGTAATCACACGACTTTGAAACTTGAGTTTTATAGTTTTCTTCGTCTTTTCCTATTTGTCTTAGGGGGAGTAGAATCCTCGAGATTTCGAAGGGTCGGGTGTTGAATCATTCTCATTACACGTATTTCCTCTCAGTTGATTCGATGAATAAAACTTCCGTTATCAATCTCTCCCCCCACCCAGCTGTTAGATTAGATTTTAGAACTGTCAACTTTTCCTCTACATCCTAATTATATCGCTGTGTTGTGTGTAAATGCACGCAGTCAGTGGTATAGCTGAACTATTCTCTAGATTTCCTATTTTAGTCTCGGGTCAACTTATCTGGATTTTGCTGCGTTTTTACGCTCCACTAGTCTGACTGACTGACTGACCCTGTTCTACTACTTCTAATTATGTGTTTGACCCGATAATCATTGCAGGCAGGGTATTAGATAAACTAAAGTGTTTTGTTTTAAAGGCTCTACAGGATAATCTTTCAACCGACACAGCTTGTTTCCAATTGAGTTTGTGGGTGGTTTGAACGGCAGCCACTTTCATTCCTGCCTGTGTTGTTAGGAATTCTGCGTAAGGTTTCCGAGGTTCCTTTTTGTGTGGAAGTACTACTGATGATTTAGATTCTTTATTGTTGGTGTTGTCATTATCTTGTGCATATCGCCACCAATAATACTATTATTATTATTATTATTATCACTATCACTATTATTGTTATTTATTTTATTTTTACATTTCCTTACATACTTCCTGATTATTTTTAAGTTTTCACAGCTTCTCTTGCACGCCTCACTTCCTGTCTTAGATTTTCCTTGGTGCTACTTAGTTTTTGTGCCCTATTACTTAAACAATTCATCATACCTACTTGTATTGGTATACCGTGGGATGATCGGAAATTCAAATATCTGTTTGAATGAATTTGAGGGTTTCCTGTAAACACACACACACACGAGTGTGTTTCACTTCCCGTCTTCTTTCTTTTTTTTTACGCTATAACCTAATATTGAAAGCATTCCCCCCCCCCTCGCTTCCTGACTTTTCAATTCATAAGTGAATTGAATTGCCTCCACTTTTGAGTTGGTGTGTTCGAAAAGTCTATTTATATCCTGTTTTTTTAAGTAGAGTGAATGTGTTATCTACATACCTCTACCATACTTTAGGGGTGGGGTGGGGCTGAACGTTTCAACTGCTAAGATTTCCCACTGGTTCATAGATTTATCTGCGAAAACGTCAGATATTGGTAAACCCTTCCCATCCTATGTCAGCACAAATAGGTATGATGAACTGTTTAAGTGGTAAGGCACAAAAACTAAGTGGTACGGGAAACGTCTAAGACAGGAAGTGAGGCGTGCAAGAGAAGCTGTGAAACTTAATGATAATAATCAGGAAGTATGTAGGGAAATGCAAAAATAAAATAAATAACAGTAATAGTGATAGTGATAATAATCATAATAATAGTAATAATTTGACTCCCTGTTACCCTCTTCGGATCGATCAGTAATGACAACCAACTGCTATTAAAATGGACTGTGATAACATGCCACCTAGGTTGATCATCAACAATGCAGAAATTGACTGTTAGAATTCATTTGAATAAGTCATTAAGAAGACAAATTTCGCTAGACGATATCGTCATTTCGTAGTTTCTTTACAACCGCTTTACAACTAACATGGTTAACAATAATAGAATCGTCAGCCAGTAGATGTACCTGCATTTCCCAGTGAGTCATTATGTTCCTACTATCGAGGCTCGAACCTAGTGATCATGGTTTGACACGCCAAAGCCTTACTCACTAGACCACTTAGGAAGCGAGAGCCAGCCACCTCTTGTGCAACGGGTCATACTAATTATTGAATTGAATTTTATATTTTCCCATCGATCGATTGAACCGAAGTGCTCGGTCTCAGGTTGACATGTCAGCTTCTTGTGCAGATGCTTCGGTCATATCTAGACATCTAATTAGAGGTTAATTGTCTGATGGGAACATCATCACTCACTGCGGAATGCAGGCACATCCATCTGATGAGTCCTGAACAGGACGAAATATGCATCCTGGTAGATTCCACTGCTAATCACCATCCACAAATTAAATTCTAATTAAATTCCTAGACATCGTCGTAGCATCTGCACAAAAAGTCGACATGTGAACCTGACTGTGAGCACTTTGATCCAATGAAACGAAAGGAAAGTCTAAAATTCAATTAAAATATTCTAATATTGTTAAATAGAACCTCAGATTTCATGGCTATCTTTAATGGATCTTAGTCACTGTGTACGTCTCAATAAAATGTGGGTCAAGTTTTGCGGTAGGATACTAAAAATTGGTTTCCAGCCAGCCAGCCAGCCTCAAAAGAACAACAAAACAAGTCAGTTTCAATTTGTAACAAATTTGTTTCACGATTTCTAGTTTTTAGTTCAATTCAATTCCCCAATTCAAATTCAACTTCTAGGGTGTTGTATGTACTAGTTGTACTCAAACAGTTTTGTTACTATTACTCCAACTACAATTTAATACATTCCCTTTGGATATATAGAACCATTTTTCGTTTGAAAAAATGGTTTCAAAATTACTTTGAAGTTATTTATTATTGTTACTACTATAATCGATATCATTCCCTTGGGTTCCGAGAGGAAAATAAATACAACAGGGCTTCCTTCGGTAGTTATTCTTTATTTCTATGTAGTAACCTTTTTGTTTGAGCTAAAATTCCTTCACCTCAAAAGATCCCCACCATGTTGCTCCAGAGGTTGGTTCTAGAAAAAAAAAGAAACTGTTTAACAAAGTGTCTCTTTATTCAAATACATAAACGATATATATATATATATATATATATGTATTTATATTTGCCGCTAAAATTCTTTCATAAGTTCAAAATATTCGCGATACAAAAAGTGATCAGTTTAAACAAGACGACATTGAAACATTGAAACAAATGTAAATGTATATACAGGGACAGATCAGATATGCACGCATGCATACCGATGGCGGTGAACCGATTGCTTTAATTTAACATTATTGTTTGTGTAACATTTTTGAAATTTTTTTTAACAAAGTATTTATGATAAATTTGAAGCGGCAATTTTAATTTTTCTAAAAGACAGGATTATTTATGTAGATAGGTATTCATATATATATATATATATATATATATATATATATATATATATATATATATATATATATATATATATATATTATATATATATATATATATATATTTATATATAGATCTCGTGGTAGGATATCAGTTCTGACAAGAGTTAAGACAATAAAATTCAGTGGGTAAATAAACTTGGTAATGACATAGTCTTGTTTGGATTTCGGGTAATTTTTTAGGGAATATTTAATAGTTACAGTAAAGGCTTTATCACAAACTGATATCGGTTAGATAATTACTAAGAAAATAATAGGGGGGGGGCGGGAGTAGATACGGATTACTTTGGTCCCACTTTCTGGACTATTTTTAGTTGTGTGGGTGTGGGTGTATAGCTATGATTCCGTAAGGACTCATGACCTTCAGAGTAACGTTGAAAGCCTCTCTGATCTTTGAGCTAGCCGGTTACAATTCAATAACATGTGAATTCGAATTTCTGTTAGTTCATGAGGTAATGAGGCTTCTTTGCACAATACATTTCGAACAGTCTGATCACACTCCACGGACTTGTCATAGGAATACTCATATGAAATTAATAAAGAGGTAAGAGGTGAGAAAAATAGACGTAGGTCAGGTTAAAGGGACATATTCAAGGTCGACATAACAATGAAGACCACTAGACCAATTAACAGATGAAATAGTACCTCTGATATGGTATCAAAACAAAATTTACCAAAGAAGGTTTAATTTGATGACAAATTGTTGCTTTGAACGCATAAAGGTGGTTTAAACTTTCTAATTGCCAACTAGGGCTACCACAAACTTTAGGATACGCCCCAAACACGTTCTATAGATAGGTTTAAAAGATCTGTTAACATCAATTTTAGAGCTAGGTCTCCTTTTCTCACCATTAATGGGTTCTGAAGATTCTATCTACTTCTTGAGCCATTTAGGAATATGCTTTGAAGCCAGCACTTACTTGCAGGGATCGATGAGTCTTCCCCGTATAAGTGTGGTCACATGTACATTCAAATTGGTAAATACACGTGGGATGTGACGTCATTTTTCTCATGTTCAAAAGACTTAGATGGATATATTGAGTTCACATTTGCAATTATTATTGATCTTACTTCCATAAAAAGTCTTTTTAACAGCAGCGTTCAATCTTTTTTCAGTTATCAGGCTGCTTTAATGCCCCATACAGGGTGCCTTGATTAGGAAAAACTTAAAAATAACATGAATAAACAGGAAGTTTGGATAAGAGACAGCCAATGGAAGATAGTCACTATTAAAAGAACTACGTGTTTATGATGGCCACGGGAGGTAAAATGATTGAACGTCTTTTTTTGGATACAAGGCGTGCGTTTGAGCTTTTGGATGGCTAGTGCATCGGCTGTGCCCAGAGATCTCTTATTATTTCTACATATTTAATCCCTAATTGGATAAACAATTATTCGTCACATTAGTTATGATCCCACTGGGTACTTTATGCAAACATGCTGTCTATTTTTGTTATTTCTATATTTGTAACCCCAGTTGCACAATCAATGACAATCTTCTCAGTAGTTATGATGCTATTTGGTTTGAATTTTATCGTTCCCTCTCCCTGTTTGTTATTATGGCATTCTAATTCCAAATTTTAATTTTTTATTAGTTTGACCCTTAACCAGAAATTATTCTGGAACTTTCCTACCCACTTATTATTATAAATACACGAGTGCACAGCTATCTAGTTGATGATTTCGTCGAAAAGAAAACTTTCTTCGCTGCAGCTGTCTTTTATTATTCCTTCTGTTCAAATGAGTATATTTCCGGGATTTATTCAAGCTCATATAAAGGGACTGGTGCATGTCGATTATATTATTTTTATTATTTCCCTTAATTCATACAGTTCGGTTCTCTGCTGGAGTTTTCACCTGGCCCCATGTCCACCCACATGTTTTCATCTCCTCTTCACATGACTTCCTCTAAGTCACCCTCGGACGACCAACTCACCGCTTCCCTTTCGGGGTTCTACTTGAGGGCTTGTTTAGTGATGTCACTTGGTCGTCCATCTCCATTTCTTCCTGCCTATTTGTTTCACAATCGTTTCCTGTTGGGTTGGTTCGCTCCCAAAGTTGAAAATCCGGATCTTATTTTTCATGCTGAACGCTGACGTGTGTTGTTCTCCACACAGATTTAAGTGTAATGAAAGTTTGTCTTGCTTTTCCAATTCTTGCTTTGATATCTTCTTCGTCAGTTCCGTCGGGCTGTAGTTGTAACGATGCTTCTCAGGTAGGTAGGTAGGTAAAGGAGGTTGTTTCTTTCAGGTTGGTGACATCATATTAGCCACGACTTCGGTGTGCGTGTGGTTATCTTCTGGGTGACCGGAGTAGATCACTGACTCACCCGTTGACAATTAAGTGAGTCCATTCCCGTTCCATCTGCTTTCACATATCCCCAGTACTTGAATTCTGTATCTCGTTTCACCTCGTTTGCAATCTGGGCAGCTTTGCCAATCTTGTATGTCGATTAATAGATATAAAAAGTTTCCAACTATAATGGATCCAATCCTTGGTGACGTCATAAGTGTGAACTATTAAAATATCCTAATTTAAAGGGGAAAATCAATAAGTGTCTAACAATCTCAAGTTATTCAATAGTTTACCAACTGATATCTCACCAGTTTTTGCCGCGCAAATCTACTTTGAGATATTCACTCTGTTGCTCTCCTACTCATACATCTGTATAAGTAGTCTGTAGCACATCTTAAAGTGAAAAATTTTATTAGACAAAGCTCACTTCTAATTAATTGATGAATAATTTTTCCTATCTCAATAAGATGAGAAAGTTTTCTTAGGAATACAAAAGGAATACAACTTCAGAAAAAGTGTGTGTGTGTGTGTATGTGGGAGAGGGAGAGTAGGACATAGAGTCTGTGAGATAGTTTTTGGAACTATCTTCGATATATGTCACCACGTTAAAAAAAAACGGTGAGTCTGTCTCATTGATAGTATCCATTTAGAGGTAGGATGGATATAAATGAGCGTAGGCTGTTAAAGGGGATATGAACGCTTAATTAGTATTGACTGGTTAATTACGCGACTACTATTAATAGTAATTATGAGCATGTGATCATCTTGTTTCATTATTTTTTGTACAGATATAGTGGGGAAGATTTTTGGCTCAGGTGGATGTTTTTGATGGGATTGTGTTCTATGAATTGGATGGATGCTTTATTTGCGAGGCTTTCATTGCCTACTACTACTACTACTACTACTACTATACTACTATATACTATACACTATACTACTACTACTACTTACTAACTACTACTACTACTACTACTACTACTATACTATAACACATAACTACTACATACTACTACTATATACTACTACTACTATACTACTACTCTATACTATACTACTAACTACACTACTACTAACTATATACACTACTATAACTATATACTACTATACTACTACTACACACTATACTACTACTACTATACATATACTACTACTACTACTACACACACTACTTACATACTACTACATACTACTAACACTAACATACTACTACTACTACTACTACTACTACTACTATACACTACTACTACTACTACTACTACTACTACTACTACTACTACTACTACTACTACTACTACTACTACTACTACTACTATACTACTACTACTACTACTATACTACTACTACTACTACTACTACTACTACTACTACTACTACTACTACACTACTACTACTACTACTACACTACTACTATACTCTACTACTAACTACTACTACTACTACTACTACTACTACTACTACTACTACTACTACTACTATACTACTACTACTACTACTACTACTACTACTACTACTACTACTACTACTACTACTACTACTACTACTACTACTACTACTACTACTACTACTACTACTATACTACTACTACTACTACTATACTACTACTACTACTACTACTACACTACTACTACTACTACTACTACTACTACTACTACTACTACTACTACTACTACTACTACTACTACTACTACTATACTACTACTACTACTACTACTACTATACTACTACTACTACACTACTACTACTACTACTACTACTACTACTACTACTACTACTACTACTACTACTACTACTACTACTACTACTACTACTACTACTACTACTACTACTACTACTACTACTACACTACTACTACTACTACTACTACTACTACTACTACTACTACTACTACTACTACTACTACTACTACTACTACTACTACTACTACTACTACTAACTACTACTACTACTACTACTACTACTACTACTACTACTACTACTACTACTACTACTACTACTACTAAGCTACATCTTCAGAGCATACTTCGATTCGAATTGAAGTGAGCTTTAGGATTTCTCCACGAGTTTATTAGTCATCTCTCCTGGAGGGTCACTTTGAATGTTGTGACTGACTGTCTCTGTGTGTTCTCACACCCTCTGGGCTACTTGTATTGGTATGAGCGTTGATTGTTTCCTTGACTTGAACTTTGACCTTTTGTGTGTGTGTGCGTGTGTATGATTTCATTCCTCGTAGATTGGCAAATTTTATCTGTCTTGAAGGTCTATTGAGAAAGCGTTTATCATATGCAATATAGAATGGGTATCCATGGAATCTCATCAAAAGACATATACCCCCAAGCCAAACTATCAAATCAAAGGCCTACAAGGAAAGTACAAAGGATATCTCAGAAATCACTGAAAGACACTTCAAACCTTCACGAATTGATGTCGAACACAAACCAACAGAATCACTTCATTCAGTTGGCTCTGGTTCGATCAAATGACTTAACAGCGATAAAAAGATAAAATCAATATAATCTACAAAATAAATTGTAACAACTGCGAAAAACACTAACTAAATTGGCCAAAGTCAACGTTCCGTTTGCCTTCGTATCCTTGAACATTAGCTAGCCGTCAAAAGATATGACATACACTCCTTCATATTGCTTCACTGCATACAGACAACCATGGACATCATTTCGACTTGGACAATGTCCAAATATAAGACAGAAGAAGCACCAAGAATGTCAGGGAATTTTTAAAAGCTTGGCATTCTAGTGAATCATCAATCAATAGACACATTGACACAGACAAAATTTATCAATCGACAAGGCGGAAATCACACACACACAAAGGGTCAAAGTTCAAGTCAAGGAAACAGTCAACGCTCATACTAATACAAGTAGCCCAGACGGTGTGAGAACACACAGAGACAGTCAATCACGACATTCAAAGTGACCCTCCAGGAGAGATGACTAATAAACTCGTGGAGAAATCCTAAAGCTCACTTCAATTCGAATCGAAGTATGCTCTGAAGATGTAGCTTAGTAGTAGTAGTAGTAGTAGGAGGAGGAGGAGGCAATGAAAGCCTCGCAAATAAACCATCCATCCAGCTCAAAGAACACAATTACATCAAAATAAATTTTACAGAATTTTTAAGTGGTTAAGATAACTTCAATCTCTTCCGAACTATCTGATAACAGTGATGATGTCTTATTGGACATTTCAGGTAACATTTTTAACTTGAATTTATTGTCGGCATTGGATTTGTTTCAAGTTTCACAACGGATGGATATCAGTCAGAGAACCGCTAAAAAAAAGTGAACAAGAAGTTTAGGAAAGATGGCGATCTTTTCGGCGATTTCATTCTCAAAACCACCTGTACATTCGCATTTATATAGATTACTTTACATGGATACAATTATTGTTTGTTTAAATCCACATAGTAGTTACGAAGGTGATAATTGATTTTCAACTTGATATGAAAGTTTGAAGGTACGAATATAGAATACAAGGGGTTTAGAGACAAGATTGCATAGGATTAGAAACCAGTTACAACGTATGCAAAAAATTAATATTTGATAACTGGAGAAATAATAATTTTAAGGGTGAATAAAATGGTGACAACTGTTTTCAACTTGATACAAATTACAAGAGGCTTACAGACGCAATGATAGAACCAGTTACGGGTGTGAACAAAATGAGCATGGAAACAAATTGAAATCAAAATTGTTTTAAACTTGAAATGTTAATAAGAAGTATGAATATAGAATACCAGAGGCATAGAAACACAAAGTTGCACGGGATTAGAATATAACTGTACAATGGTTATTCTAAACGGACTACAAGTGTGTTCAGGAAGAGCTTGGAAACAAACTTAAAATAACTGCTTTTAATAACTAAAAAAAATTAGGTGAATTTAATGAAGACTGAGGGAATAAGGATCAGACACACGGCGAACGAAAAAATGCTCAAAAGGAAAAGAGAGAACGAAAAAAGGACGAAGTAGAAAAAAGACGGAAGCAAAGGGAACATACCAAACTAGGTCCATGGTAGGTGTAGAGGTTGGACTAATTTCTTTTCAACACACAGTTCCAGCTTCTCGATGCATATTGCGAGGGCCTCTGCAGTGCAAAGAAGTCAGAAACATACTGCTTTTGGTAGGTTTCTATTGACCTTGTAAATTACTTTGAAAGAATCAGTTGGGATGTTGTGGGAGGTGTTGACTAGATGTTCAGTAGTGGCACTTCTGATTGAACTGGTGCCTCCTCTTTGCAGCCACGCTGGATAATGTTCTCTAACACGTTTTGAAAGGACACACATACAACGACCTATGTATCTAGCTCCGCACAAGCAAGTGAAATGGTATATGCACACTGAATCGGTCATATGCGAGAGTTTGTCCTTTGTGTTGTTTCGAAGTATTGGACGGCTAGAGAATGTCACTCAGTGTTACTGCAGGTAAGGTTTTTCTTAAATGTGCTGGATATTCTCCTCTTCAGGATATCAGCTGTCAAATCTCCCTTGAGATTCAGCGTTTTCTTTGGCGCTGAATTGCATTCTTCTCCTTTTGGTTTAGGTTAGGGTAGCCATTTGGACCCAGGATATTTTTGAGGAATAGGAGTGACTTCACCCTGGCCACGGTGGGGCGAATAAATGTATGTATCGCTTTTGAATGCAGAGGTCAAGTTTCAGATCCTGAATAGCTAATGCTCCAACTATGTACAGATGTGGTATGTGAAGTCCTTTTGTACGCTATTGAGAGACTGTGTGTAGCCCTGTGAAAAATTCAAAGGGGCGGGGAGGGTTGCTTGATGTCTGGTGATGACAAGGTGTTCGAGGAGAGAACTGCTACTATTCTTCTTTACTCCTCTGGCCAATACACTTTTCGAGGAAAAAATGTTTACCAGTATCTGTTTGGTCTAAAGATTTCTTTGTCAAATATAGTTACCATGATTGTACAGCAGCTTGTGAAAAAGATGAATCGTCGAAAACGAAAATCTTCTCCGATCTTTATGCCTTTTTTCTTAAGACTCAGTATGGGAATATTTCGTTCATTTTAGAACTAAAATATTTCCTGTGATTCTTAGGGTCAAAAACAGTTTTTTTTACAAAGCTTTCTATTATTCAAATGTTTTCCTGTCCTATACTCCCATTCTGCTTAATAGAAAATCTAACTGAGTGTTTCAAGAGGTGATTATTATTATTCTCTGTTAATGTATTTATTATTATTATATCCTTTAATTCCTAGAGGAACATAAGGCTTCAGCTGCGCACCTCCATTGCCTTCTGTTTTCTGCCAACTGTTTCACCTTGCTCCAGGTCTGCCCACATCCTTTCATCTCCTCCTCACAAGAACTCCTCCAAGTCACTCTTGCAATGACGACCAACTCGCCGCTTCCCTTTCGGCCAGGTTCCACTCGAGCAATGGCTTGTCTAGTGATGTCACTTGATGGTTTCCTCAGAGTATGGTCATCCAATCCATCTCCATTTCTTCCTGCCTATTTGTTTCACAATCGGTTCCTGTTGGGTTGGTTCGCTCCCAGAGATCTCTGTTGCTGATCTTTTCTAGCCGGCCATCCGATCTTGAGTGGTATTGTGCGAAGATAACTGTTAATGAAGGTCTCTAGTTTGTTGGAGATGCTCTTTATAAGGCGCAGTGCAAGTCTCTGATCCGTACACTGTGTAGCACTGACTGACTTCACATTGGAGTTGAAAATCCGGATCTTTTTTTTTGATGCTGAGTGATGTTGACCTGTTAATGTATTTACCCTCACAGGTTCCTAACACTCGTATATCACGTCAACTCATTTTCTCTGCAATCTGAGTGGCGTTATCAGGCAGTTTCAGGCATCATCTGGATATTTCATATCTTCATGGATTTAGGAAAGACAAATCATGTACTGATTGAAATGGTGGCTCCACGCATCGTCGTTACCATCATCATTAATGAAGAGAGCATCGAATAGCAGTCAAAGCCCTCTATACCATAGCTCCATCGAGTTTGGAAAGGCCTTCGACAGACAGAGTTGACCGAGAATTAATTTGGGAACTGCTTCAACAGTACGGTGTGCAGTGACCAAGCGTTCATCAGCCTCATTCAACAGTTGGCTATATATAACAATGCCACGTGTCTTGTGATCCATGACGGAAAACTCAGTGAGGCGTTCAAGGTGCACCCAGGAGTAACGTAGACATGACTGTCCATTGTCACCGATGATATTCCTCACTAGGGTGGACTGGCTTATGCGTCAGACAATGGGTTCTGGGAGTGAGAAGACAGGAATACGCTGCACTGAACGATAAGAAGACTTTTGAAGATCTGGATGTCTCGTGTCATTGATTTATGTCTGGTGTCATACAAACTCAAAGACTTAGATGCAGGAGAAAAGGAACAAACTGGGAGAGGAAACAGCTAATGAAGAAGGACTTCGGGTGAAGACAGAGAAGATGCAGATGATAAAGATTAACATTAACCAGCAGCATCAGGAGCAAAAACCAGGACCATCACCAACTGCCAACTTCACTGGCTCCATACTGAAGATCAGATGACTGGCCAGAAAGAATATTCAAAAAGAAACTATGGGAAAATAAATCAACAGGTAAGAGCCAATCGCTTTGTAACCAGAAGGTCCTGGGTTCGAACCCCGGTGGATGCGTGCTGCTGACTGTGTACTCCAAACTAGGCTGACGAAACAGCTGTCCAGTACTACAAGCTGGTTTTTTCCAGTGATTCTCTAACCACTTTCAGCTCATGATGAAATCCTCCATGATATATATATGTAGGAGAAACTGGAGATGGGTAGATCAGGCATACATTGAAGAAACCATTGGATAACATCGCGCGCGCCATGCCTTTGAGTGGGATCCAAATGGGAAGTGACAAGTGGATAATTCATATGAGGATGACATGGAGGAGATGGTGTGACTTGGAAGAGGAGATAAGAGGTAATGAGAGTAATCGTGTGGCTGGCCAACTGATGACGACGGCAGAAAAAAAACAGAACAAAGTGGAGATGTGTTGCTGAAGCTCTGTGCTTTTTGCTTGAAACCAACAGTCCACTGGAAAGAATGACACATAGGTTGATTGGTCTCCTGAAGGCTTTTGCCAGCCTACGTTATTATACGATTCTAATGTATATTTTTTGTGTGCTTTGAAGTTTCTATAACGACTGGATTGAATTTCCGGAAGAGGGTTGATTGTAAGCCCACACATACTCAGCCATTTTCTCTTTTACTAGCCTTTAGGTTGATTAGTACTGCAGGTTTTCCAATGATTCTCTAAACTGATGTCATCCATCTCATAATGACATCTGCATACATACATACACACAAAATTAAAACTATAAAAAATGACTATTCCCTTCGTTTTTCCAAAAACCTGCCTAAATTAAAGCAGGCGTGGGATAACGCCTAATGTTGCTTTTTTTGTCGCTTCTATCGATCGATCGATCGATTGATCGATTGATTGATTGATTGATTGATTGATAATTTACTCTCCAAAGAATTAATCATTATATATGTGCAAAACATGATTAATTGTTTTAAAAAAATTGGAAACAAATTACGGGACAGCAAAAAAAGTTGGCGGTGGATACGTAGAGGCTGGAGAATTTAGGTTGTTAACTGTCAGAGGAAGTCACACATTTCCACTGAGTTGAAATCAATTTCATTTTAGAATAAAATGAGAACACACACACATAGAGGGAGAGAGAGAGCGAACAAGAAGAAACAAGCGGGAAAATGCACACAGGTTATTTTTAGTGAGTTTTTTTTGTAAAAAAATTGTAAAATTCTCCCCTCAAACTACATTAAACAAGTAGTAATGATGATGAATAGGAGGGGAATGTTAAAATGGAGAGTGGGGGATAGCAACGCCAGAAAATTAACACTAGTTAAAGGAATTAATATATATTTATACACATATAAAAGGGGATTTTTGTAACGTTTTGGTAAATTTTTATTCATTTAGTGACATTCTGACAAGGCATAAATTTCCTACCATTTTTTTGGACACAGAACGCAGCAAATAAATAATTAAGGTGTGATTTGCCTGTAATTTTGTGATGTATTACATATATTTTGTGGAATAGATTTTGGACATTCTCATCCCAGACGTAGATAATCATTATTCCCTTTAGGTTTTAAGTGGAACACAACGGCTTCCGCCATCCTTATCAGTTGACTAGCCATATGATGGATCATAGTCTAGCACTTCCTCCTCCAACTCACACGATCTCCTCCATGTCAACTTCGTATCGACGAACTACTCCAGCAACTGACTGCATATCGGGTGCGATACCATTTGATGGCCTCCTCAACGTATGGCCGATCATTATTATTATATTATTGTTCTCTTGGGTTCCTAGTGGAACATATGGATTCAACTGCACGTCTCCATTTGCTTATGTCTTCCTTCTGCTGTACTTCTCACCTCCATCCATGTTAGTCAATACTCTTTCAACTTCTCTCTCTTCAAACGATCTCCTCCATGTCACCCTTGCAATGACGACCCACTCGCCACTTCCCTTTCGGCCTGGTTCCACTCGAGCAGCGGCCTGACGCACTCGCGATGTCACCCAGCGGCCTGCTTCCACAGATACCGAGTGTCCAATCCATCCGTCTCCACTTTCTCCTGCATATTTGTTGGTTGGTGACTGGTTCTTGTTTTGTCTTGTTTGTTCCCATAGTTTTTTTGGTGATTATGTCCGGCCCGCCCATCTGATCTTCAGGATAGAGCGAAGACAGTTGTTGAAATAGGTCTGCAATAGCCTGTAGGAAATATTCTTTCTGACCCGCCCACCAAGTTTCTGATCTATATGACCGATGCATCTCCATTTTTTTCGCTAGTGGCTTTCGCTTGTAGGTTTGTTCCGAGCCAGTTTCGAAAATCCGAATCTTCTTTATTTTGTTGAGTGAACATGATTTTCGAACTGATTTCAGGCTGATGAAGGCGCATCTCGCCTTTCTCATTCAGTGTGATCTTCACATTTACATCCGTTCCGACTGTCTGTAATCAAAACCTGGCATTCTGACCAGATAAATAAAGTTACTAATCTCTGTCAGATCTCTCCAATTGATAGTGATTGTTGCTAGTTGTTGCTCCTGTGGCAAATGGTTGGTGTTGACCTTCATTACTTCCGTCTCCTCTATGATCACTTGAGATCATGTCTTCACTGGCTGTTTCCTCTTCCAGTTTGTTCCTTTTCGCCTGCATCTAAGTCTTTGAGTTTGTATGACATCAGATATAAATCATTCACACGAGACATCCAGACCTACTAAAATTTTCTTAACGGTCAGTGCAGAGTTCTCCTGTCTTATTACTCTCAACGCACACAGTCTGACGCATAATCCAGTCCAGCACAATAAAGAATATGATCTTGAGTGACACTAGGCAGGCAGCCTTGTCTACCTTACTTCAAAGGCTTCTCTGAGTATTTTGTTGTAGATCCCCTAACAGCTGGCATTCTCACAAAGCTACCTGTTGAATGAGGTTGATAAAGACTTGGTCTCTGCACACTATATTGTTGACGTAGTTTCCAAATTACTTCTTGGTCAACTCTGTATGTCGAAAGCCTTTTGAAAGTCGATAAAGCTGAGGCACAGAGGGATTTGACTGCCATTTGATGCTTTGTTCAACGATGTTGATGATGACGACGACGATGCGTACAGCCGCCATTTCGTTCAGTACTTGATTTAACTTTCCTGAATCCATAAAGATATAAAATATCCAAATGATGCCCAAAACTGCTTCGTAACGCCACTCAGATTGCAAATTGGAATTGACTTGATGCACGAGTGTCAGGAATCTGTGAGGCGTCAGTGCATTGGTGGCACAGTGGTTAGGACACTCGCCGACCATACACATGGTCCGAGGTTCGATCCCCTGCCAAAGAAGCACACCTGATATCTATGGTCGGCCAGCAAAATTCGGGCTACCGATATCCATGCTGGAAATTCCATACTTGTACCAAAAATACGGTGTGGCGTCAAGCTGTAATCAAAATAATCAAAAAAATAAATACTTTTGCTGAGAATAATGACAACAATGACCTCCCGAAACACTCACCTAGATTTTGTATTAGGCAGAATAAGAGTATAGGACAGGAAAACATTTGATTAATAGAAAACTTTGTTAAAAAAAAACTGTTTTTGACTCTGAAAGCCATAGGAAACATGTTGGTTCTTAAGTGAACGAAATATTCCCATATTGAGTCTTAAGGAAAAGGCGTAAATTACAAAGAAAATTTTGCGTCAGCCAGCTTCAATAGGTTGACCGCTGATGAAATCTCAGGACGAATACAAGGGGGCTAGTTTCGCATATGCCAGTGTACACCATCGCTGACATAGACATGATATCTGGCTGTCAACCAAAGAAATGTGTACTACTCAGCTGTTCTCTCCATCCTCCTTTATAGCTGTGAGACATGACCATTGGAAGACATGAGAAGAAGCCTGGCTAGGTGTCTTTGATCATAGGTGGAGCCAGTCAGTGAAGGTGGCGTCAGCTGTCGATAAATGTTTGCAGATGTCTGTTGAAAACCCTTCCTGTGTGACGATCATGACAATTTTCCAACCCTTATTAGTTTGTTTATTAGATGTATCACACAGTGAAACATTATTATATGCTGTATTATACATTATACAGTATTATATACTATCCAGCATATAATACTGCTTCACTGTGTGATATATCCATCTAATAAACAAACTAATATGGAATTACTTACTACCACAGTGCCCAAGTTTTACACATATATTAATTTTCCTACCCATATAGAAGAACTGATTGATTTCATATTTCTGTTGAAAATTCGAATCTTCTTCTTTATTCTGCTAAGTAAACATGATTTCCGAATTGAGTTCAGGCTGATAAAGGCGCATCTCGCCTTTCTGATTCAGTGTGATCTTCACATATACATCCGCTCCGACTGTCTGTAATCAAAACCTCGCCTTCTGACCAGATAAATACAGTTACTAATCTCTGCCAGATCTCTCCAACTGATAGTGATTGTTGCTAGTTGTTGCTCCTGTGGCAAATGGTTGGTGTTGATCTTCATTACTTCCGTCTCCTCTATGAACTTATTGAAAACGAAACACGTGGTTTGCAGAATCGGCCACTTTCCGGGAAATTCATTGTCTTCTTTAGCTGCACAGCCCAATTTTTTACCCAGTTTTTTTCATCAAAATTAGGGTAGTAAAAAAAGTGATGAGTTGTCACAATAAAAGCTGTTAATATTAGTTAGTACCCAAGAAGAGTTGAATAAGTGTATTGGAGTCAAGCTTCAAGCTTCGTTGGTACAAAAGTAGAATGCTCGCCGACCACGCCTCATGTGGTCCGAAGTTCGGCTGACTCACTTCTTTACCTCGCTAAGCCAGTAATAATACTAGTAAAGAGGGAAGGTTAGTCATGGGGATAGATAACCCCACCCCCAAAAAATGTACACCACTACTATCGAAACTTCAAGCCTTCAGCTTGGATCCGACGCATCTGTAGCTGTAATGCTCGCCAAGATTTGTCAACAAGAATATCAAATCAAAGGTTAAGAAGGAATGAAACACCACTTGTCTCAAGAAAGATACACTTCACAATGAACCTGGATTTCAAGGGAGACTTAACTTGTCATCTCCTCAAAAGAAGAATTTCGACATCTTTGAAAAGAACATTGTTCGTAGCAAGGCTAAGAGTAGTGTGTTATCGAGTCATCTACTGATCTGAAGACGTCTTAAAGACAAGATCTTGCATCATGCAACTTCTAAATACATATATCAGTTCACCTCCTTTTGTGAGTTTGGGTATATTGGTCGTTCGAAGGATGTTTTATTAATTTTTGAATTTTTGATCACAGCTTGATTCCACACTATGTTTTTGGTACAAGTATGGAATTTTTAGCATGGATATCGGTAGTCCAAATTTTACAGGCCGACCATAGATATCAGGTGTGCTTCGTCGGCAGAGGATCGAACTTCGGACCATGTGTATGGTCGGCGAGAGTCCTAGTCACTGTGCCACCGACGCACTGTCTAAAAGACTTCAAAAACACTCTCCTGCATGATTTCACAAAGAAAGTGGTTGATCTATACTTGAGTAAGATGATCGAACATCTTGACAACACTGGTCACTCAATTTCAGTCAATCCCTTATTTAAGGGGAGCTACAGAAGTGAAGAACAACTTGCCAAGGGGCGATAGATTTTCGTATGCTCCTTTGCATTACTGAAGCTTTAGCCATTCAGTTAGACAAACCGGAGCTATGCATGCAAAAAAAATTTATTCGATCAATTATACTATCATGTTCGACTGAGAGGTACTATGGTGATGCCTGGTTGTGAAAGAAATGCCAAGAAAATGCAATGTATTGATGAAGGCACTCTACTCGAACTCATGCAGTCAGCCAGGTAAGAGTTGTCATCTGAAGTGGTGACAACTAGAGGTTTCCGTCAGGGATGCCCACTATCTCCGTTTCTATTCAATTTCGTCATAGATATACTAATGGACTTAAGCCTAACTCACTTAAGAGAGGGAGGGATTGATTTGTTACCAGGGAGTAATCTCGTTAACCTAGAATATTCAGATGATATAGTTCTCCCTCCTGGGTGAAGATGCTGACAAAATACAGCAGAGTCTTCTGAACACCTTGAGCTGCAATCCGCGAATGTTCGGCATTCGATTCGCTGCCGCCAAATTTAAGATGATGTCATGGGACTGGTAGTGAACTGGTAGAGTGTTTTGACCATTTCACTTATTAGAGGAGTTGAGTCATTTAGCCTCAACGGGTTGATCGCAGACGAAATCTCAGGATGGATACAGAAGGCTGGTTTCCGGCTGTCAACCAAAGAAAATGTGTATTACTCAGCGGTCTGCTCCGTCCTCTTTCGTTGCTGTAAGACATGACCATCGGAAGACATAGGAAGCCTGGCTAGCTGTCTTTGATCATAGGTGTCTTCATTCTAACTCCCATGTGAAATGGTATAATAGGATGAGCAATATTGAAGTTAGGCTTCAGTCGAGTGCTAAGTAAGGAGGCGAAATCAGTCTACGAGGCTGTGAAGTTACATCGACTGAATGAGATGGTCAGGACGTTTGTTACGCATGTCTAGTCATCACTTCCCTCTATGGGCAATGCTAGCTGACATACGGTCAGGTCGGAAAAGAACCAATGGTGGTGAAACAAAAACATAGCATCAGTAAGTTAGTTTAAGGCACGTATGAAACTGTAGAATACCTGGTTGTGCTCCTCGGGATTGCAAAAACCGATGGTGGCCTCTGAAGATTGGTGATATGGTTGAAAATCGTTCTCAGTGATGGCTAGCGCTGATGCATCTACTCCCGTGTGACCTATAATACCCAATGAAACCATTTTGTTCTTAGTTATTACTATTCTTTTTGTCTCAGATCCTTTTTTTTCTGTTTCTATTTTACATTTTGCTCCACTTTCTTCTTTTATTTGTGTCCTACAAGCAGGGAGAAAGGCGACTTGAATTGGTGCACATTAATACAAAGTTCTATGTTGAAAACTGAAAGACTATCATGGTAAGGATCACGCCAATTTTGATTGACTCACTTTTGTTTGTTTTCTGTTTCTCTAAATGCATTGTAGTGCGTCGATGGCACAACGGTTAGGACGCTCGCCAACCATGCACATTGTCCCGGGTTCAATCCCCGGCCACCGACTCATTCTTTTACCTCGCTAAGCCGGGAATAATGCTGGTAAAGAGGATAGGTTGGGCATGAGGCTGGCTAGCAACCGCATCCTGTAAAAATAATAAACACTGCTACAGAAACTTCAAGTCACTAGCTTGAAGCCGCCCTATGTTCCACTGGGGAACGTGAAGGGAAAAAACTCCTTATAACTATTGTACAGAGAAAAAAAATCGAATACTCCGAAATGAGTCTCTTCTCTGAGCAATGTAATTTGTTTTCATCGACATAACATTGATTCGTCACTACAGACTAACCAGTTTTATGTATCTAATCCTGAATAGTCTTATTGGGTGCGAATTAAATTCTGTCAGTCAGATTTGCAATGTGATCACCGAACTGAGTGACCCACCACCAACACTTCGAACTCTGAACTGATGTTAGATATTTGAAGGCAGTCTGCAAGTTGCCCTTGGTTAAGGTTTCGTGTTTGTTTGTACTCGTCAGGAAGATTTACCTGCAAAACTTGAAGGTGTTCAAGTCGCCAATGAGCTTCAAACCCCAGTCACCTTGGGTACTGAAGTTACAGACATTGTCACTGAGCTATTCGGGTCTACGATTGACTTCCCGTAGAAATTTGCTGGATATATAGTAATATTATTATCATTATTATTGCTCCCTTGGGTTCCTAGTGGAACGTACGGCTTCAACTGCACGTCTTCACTTGACACTTCTGTCTTGCTTCTGCTGTAATTTTCACCTCCATCCATGTTAGTGAATAATCTTTCAACTACTTTTCACACGATCTCCTCCATGTCACCCTTGCAATGACGACCCATTCGCCACTTCCCTCTCGGCTTCCACTCGAAGGCTTAACGCGCGATGTCACCCAGCGGTCTTCTCAGCAGGCGAGTGTCCAATCCATCTCCACTTTCTTCTGCGATTGGCTGGTTCTTGTTTTGTTTCTTTGTTCCCATACCTTCTTGTTGGTGATTCTTTCCGGTCCGCCCATCTGATCTTCAGTATAGATCCAGCGAAGACAGTTAGTTGTTGATGAAGGTCTGCAACAGGCCGTTGGAAATATTCTTTGTGACCCGCCCGCCAAGTTTCTGATCCCTATAGAAGAACTGACTTGACCTTTGTATTGAAAATCCGGGCGAATTTTGTTGTTGATGCTGGCTGCGTGACGAAGATTTCCAGATTGGTTGTTTCAGGTTGATGAATGTGTTTCTCGCCTTACCGATTCTCATTCGATTTCATATCCTCGCCCGTTCCTCCTGTAGTTGAGACAATGCTCACTACCTAGATAAGTGAATGAAGTAACCTCTTTCAAATCCCTCCCGTTGACGGTGATTGACGCTGGATGTTGCTGTTGTTGTTGTTATTGGTGGTGGTGGTTGGTTATTTTCATAACCTCCGCGTCTTGTCTATGTTCACCTGGAGTCCTGTCTTCACCGGCTGCTTCTTCGACCAGTTTGTCGGCGGGTTTTCGCTTGTAAGTCTTCAATTTTGTGTGACATCATACACAAATCATCCACACGCCAAACCCAGGTCTTCTAGGTTGTTCACGTCAGTCAGTCCAGGATATTCCTGTCTTCTCGTTTTCCACTGTTTGACGCATAATCCAGTCAGTCCACCACAATTAGGAATATCATCGCCGGTGATAGATAATAAGCACCCTTGTCCGACTCCTGTGTTTACTCCGAACGCCTCGCTGAGTTTTCCGTTGTGCATCACTTGAGATGTTCCGTTGTCGTATAGCTGCTGAATGTGGTTGATGAATATTTGGGGTAGGTCACAGTATTCGAGTAATTCCCAAATTACTTCACGATCAACGCTATCGTAGGCCTTATTATTACTATATATCGGGAGGATATATATATATATATGTCAGTTGTGTCATCGACTGTAAAGGCCTCCGTCATCTGTCGTGTAATTTAAGCTTATCTTTTCAAAGATTGCCCCTAATGATTTACACATTCTTAGTGTATATTATGAGAAGATTTTTCGAATTCCCCTTCAAGTAAAAATAAGGGAATCGTATTATTCTTTTCGGTTCTTAGAGGAATAGAGGGCTTTAAGAGCACATCATTCTTTCTTTTTATTTTTCAAGTGGTTTATAAGCTCCTGACTTCCTCCTCACACAATCTTCTCCATGTTACCTTCAGAACAGAGTCCCCCAACTCGTTGTTTCAAATTCGTGTTCCACTTGATTGGTGTTAATCGATGCTATCAACAGTGTAAACAAGCTCCATCTCTATTCAAATGTTGGTTTTTGTAGGGGATTTGATTGGTTACAGGATTTTGATTATGAGCTGACATCGCATAGATGACCATTGAAAAACTTGCAGGAATACTGGACAGCTGTCTCGTCCCTGGTTTAAGACTCTTCAGTGGACGCACCCACCGGGATTTTAAACTCAGAACCTTGTGGTTACAAGGTGAGATTTGACGGACTTCTTTTGTACTATATAGTTGAGAGTTTTCGATGTATACGACGAGACCTTCTGAAGTAATAAAAAGTTAGAGGCACACCTTCGTCAGTAAGTGTTTTTGTTTACTTTGTAAGTGACTCTGTGAATGATGGATAAGGCATTTGAGATGCTGTGACAAATGTTGATGAGGTGTTCAATTATGGGGTTTCTGATTGAATCAGTGCCTCCTCTTTACGGCCTAACTTGATAATGCTTTCTAGCACGTTTTGATAGGACCTACATAGAACGATCCACAATGTACCTATCTCCTCACTAGTAGATGAACACATATATATATATATATATACGTTGCATTACTTATATGTATAAGCTTGTCCATCATATTGGTTTTAAGCAGTTGGTAGCTAGGCAACATTGCTCTTAGAGTTACTGCATCTTTACCTTCTCTATATTCCCTTGATGTCTTCTGTACTCTGTCAGTTGAACATAGAGAAAACAGAGGTGATGGAGATTCCTGGGCAACAACAACAGCAGATAGCAACCTCCCCAGCCTACCTACCTACCTACCTGAGAAGCATCGTTCCAACTACTGGCGTACTGAACTGACGAGGATATCAGAGTGAGCAACACGAGGAAAGCAAAGGAAGCTTTCATTACCTTCAAGTTTGTGTGTAGATCAACAGCATGAAAATGAATATCAGGTCCGGATTTTCAACTTCAATGTCAAGTCAAGTGCTACTTACTATACGGATGGAACAGAGACCTGGCACCGCGTAACGAAGGCCATTTCGAACAAACTGCGCAATTTCACCAAGAGATGTCTTCGGTCAATACTCAAGATCAGATAGACAGCCAAAATAGATCAACAACAGGGATGGATCTCTGGGAATAAGCAAACCAACCCAGCAGGAACCGATTGTGCAACAAATATGCAGGAAAAAGTGAAGATGGATCGGCTTGGCCATAACTCTGAGAAAACAAACCATCAATTGACATCACTAGACAAGCCATTGCTCGAGTGGAATCCGAAAGGGAAGCGGCGAGTTGGTCGTCAGTGCGAGGGTGACTTGGAGGAGGATGGGGTCATGTGAAGAGGAGATGAAAGCATGTGAGCAGACTTGGAGCGGGGTGATGGAAACGTTGGCAGAGAACTGAACGCAATGGAGGCGTGTGGCTGGAGCCCTATGTTCCTCTAGGAATTAAAGGAAATACTAATAATATTCTGTCAGCATCTTTTTTCACCCTGTTAGTTTTCATCTGTAGGTACCTTGGAGTTTCTATGACATTAGACATATGTCTTCATCATCATCATCATCCGCTAAATTTAAATCTTACAATGTCTTCGTATCGAGTTCGCATATCGCTCCTAGAATTTAATTATAAATAGGGATATTTTTATCCCCATATCTAACCATGAATTCCAGCTTTTCTTTTATCTATTCATGTACACATTTGATGTGTTTATCTATCCTTTCAGTTATTATGACCTATTTTTAGGTCAGATAAAATTCCCTACCTGTGTGTGGTTAAAATACCAATTTACACAGAATTTTACGCTTGTAAATGTTCATGATAAGATTCTTATCGTTTACATAAACTGAGATCAAATTTCTTTCGTTCTTTATGCCTTTATATCGCCCACGTTTAAATCACAGGCGAAAAAAAATAAGCAACTGTGGGTTTTGTTTTCTTCTATTTTTTCGCCTTTACAATGAGTGAATTCTAAAAATAGACAAATTTGTGTTATGTAAGGAACATTGGACTTCAGCCGAACGTCTCTATTGCGTTCAGTTCTCCGTAAAAGTTTCCATCACCTAGCTCCACGTCTGCCCACAGGCTTTCATCTTCTCTTCACACGACCTCCTCCTCTATATCAGCCTCTCACTGACGACCAGCTCGCCGTTTCCCATTCGGCTTCAACTTGAGCGATGGCCTGTCTTGATGGTTTGTTTTCTCAGAGTTATGGCCAAGCCGATCCATCTTCACTTTTTTCTGCATATTTGTTGCACAATCGGTTCCTGCTGGGTCGATTGGATCTCAGAGATTGTTATGTTGCTGCTGCTGAGTGGTTAGTAGTAGTATTTCCCGTCGCCAAACTGTTATGTACTCGTCACTAAATTATTGCTATGTACTGGTCGAGAATTTATATGTCGTGACGCAAGAAGGCGGAAATCAGAAGACCACTAGGTTTGCGATGATACTTCTATTTTCCAAAACACCAGGAGAAGCAATAAGTGGTATCACACCAAAGAAAGTAAGTCACACAAGATTGTGAGAACGAAATATATATATATGACCGTCCAGACAAAGTGTGTGAACAAACCAATAGACAGTCTTAACATGAATGGCTAATTATAATGGAGTGTCGATCCATATATACATAGCGAAATATAACAGACATGTCAACAACCACACATAATATGGATATATGTCACTAAGCAACGGACTGTCATCAAACATTCATATTATATATAATATAATATAATATAAGGAGAATATACATTGTTAAAGGAGACAGGTTCATCGAAGTGAAATGGTCACAGACTAAGAGAGCAAACAGAAAGAGAGATCACCACACACATATATATATGTGGATGCATGTCAGGGATCCATTCCTGTTGTTGATCTTTTCTGGCTGTCCATCTGATCTTGGGTGGCATTGAGCAAAAGCAGCTCTTGGTGTAGTTGTGCAGTTTGTTTAAAGAGGCTTTCATGACACCGCACCAAATCTCTGTTCCATCCGTATAGTAAGTAGCACTTGACTTCACATTGGAGTTGAAAAGCCGGATCTTTTTCTCTTTTTTTCATGCTGAGGAGTGACGTTGACCTCCACACAGACTTCAGAGTAATGTAGCCTTGCTTTGGTTAGTTGGTTGGTTGGTGTTGGTCTTCCTCACCTCCATCTTCGCTATGTTCACCTGCAGTCCTGTCTTCTGTCTTCTCAGTCCACAGTTTGACGCATGATCCAGTCCACCACAATGAGGAATATCATCTTGAATGACACTAGGCAAGCAGCCTTGTCTACCTTACTCCTGTATTTACTCCAAAGGCTTCTCTGAGTATTTCGTTGTGTATCCCCTAACACAGAGCCAGCTGTTGAATGAGGTTCATAAAGCATCGCGCACTGCATTCCCTAGTGTTCAAGTAGTTTCCAAACTACTTCTCGGTCAATACTGTCTATCGAAGGCCTTTATGAAGTTGATGAAGGATGTTGAGGTGAAGAAAGATACGACTTCCATTCTATGCTTTATTCATTGATAATGACGCGTAGAGTTGCAATTCGATGATCAGCACACGATTTACCTTTTTTATGAATCCAGTTTATTCTGGTCGATGATGGAATGTTCTGCATCCAATGCATCTTTTATCTTCTCCAGGATGACGCACTTTAGTACTTTACTTGACGTAGCATTATTCTATGCTACTTCTTGTAGAGGCTTAATTAGGTTGCTTTTCTTTGTTAGTTTGACAAGGTGGCCTTTTTTCCGATCGATTTCGACTGGAATTAACACTCATGATTGAAATATGGTCATCTATCTTGCTCCTTCTAATCTGTTGTCATTCTACCCGCTGACTCTTCAGCCTTACTGACCTAATCACGGATGCCAAAATAGTGTATTTATCGGCGATGACTTGAAAACAGCATAGAAATTCATAATCGCACCACAAAGAAGCTGTCAAGCTCTTGTCCACAGATATTCAACAGTCCAGGTTGTGTTTCAATCCACACATATAAACAAATTGATCGTTGACGGTTTAACTGATTTGGAGGACTTTATTTATCCCCTACATGTTCTATCGTAGTGTTTAAATTCGAACCTTACATTACCAGTATTTGAAACTTTATTTCTATCTTAAGATCATTACCGGCCAAAGCATGGTTGAATAAACAAATTTGAAAAGAAAACAAAACACATGTGTGTATCGGTAACACAGAAGTTAGGACGCTCACCAACCATGTTGCTGTTCTGAGGTTCGATCGCCCCCAGCCAACGCACACTTGGTATCAATGGTCGACCTTCTAAATTTTTGGGCTACGGGTATCACATGCTGAAAATTCCATGTTTCTACCACAATATACTGTTTTAAATCAAGTTTTAATAAAAAAAATAAATAAAAATATGCTTCAATTGGACAGGAACCAGAAAAACAAATCGTGAAACAATTACTAAGCCACGATGGACATCTCTCATAACAATCAAAAATGCAACATACAAGTTGGATGGAATGTATAAACATATGCCTAAAAAAGTCCAAATATACGAACAAAATTAAAGGAACATCCGTGGAATCACCCATATCAGGTGTGATTGCAGAATCTGCGGTGCAAAAAAGCCGAAAACATAATCCTACCGTAGATACGTTGAGTAGATGACACGTTCTTAATAATCAAAAAACGAAAAACGAATCTGACAAAACTCATCACTTAATAAACGGCGACTTCCATGACATCAAATTCACAAAAGAATAAGAGGTATTTGAGGACAAAATCCCATTTTCTGACGTCTAATCAAGCGCCAGTGACCATCTCATTGGTATTTAAGTGTTGGTTTGTAGGGATTTGATTGGTTATAGGATTTCATCATGAGTTGCTCACTAGTGACTTGCCCTATTCAGATAGGTGGTAACCTGAGGTTCCAGTGAGAAGTCGTGACCATTAGGGTGCAGCGGGTCAAGTGTGAGGACAAATACTCGCCGAAGGCATTGGCTAGTGGTCACCCTCTGTCGTGAATTGGCAGAGGTTAGAATTCAAGGACCATTCGATCGGGTCCCAGTGGTTTAATGGTATATGAGTTCGCCTTGTAACCGGAAGGTCCTGTGTTCGAACCTAGGCGAGGTGGGTGCGTACTGCTGAAGAATCCCAAACTGGGACAACGGAAACAGCTGTCCAGGACTCCCAGATTTTCCAACGGTTCTCTAACTAATGTCAGCTCATGATGAAATCCTGAAACCAATCAAATCCCTACAAACTAACACTTAAATCACAGGAAAATTAGAAACTCAAGTTTATAGAAAATCAAGCTATAATAAACAAATAAATATATGAAAATAAAATAAATAAAGCAAAAAATTTTAAAAAATATAATAAATAAAATTACCATCCAGCAATAAAATTCACTCTTGAAATGGAAAACGAGTCAAAGATTCCGTTTCTTGATGTAGAACTAACAAGAAGAACTGATGGGAGCCTAAGAAGATTGATCCATAGAAAAGCTGCTTGGAATGGACAACAAACAAGCTTCTATAGCTGGGTACCAACCAATTCAACAAAAGCGGAATTTAAATAAATCACTTGCCACCTGCATCCGACGCATCTGCAGTTTCGATGTTCTAGAAACAGAATTAGATTTTCTGAGAGAAACCTTCATCCAAAATGTACACCCAGTAAGATTCATCGACAAAAAATATCAAACCAAGAATTTGGAGAAATCAAAAACTTCACTTTCGCCGAAAAAGAAACCCTACATGAACTTTATTTCAAGGGAGATTCAACAAGCGATATTCTCAAAAGAAGGATCACATCATTTACGAGAAGAACATTATTTGTAGCAGCACTAAGAATAGTGTTCTCCAGTTGCCCACTGATCTGCAGAAGTCTCAAACACAAGATCCCGCATCTGACCACTTCTATGTGCATATATCAGTTCACCTGCTGCTGCTGCTGCTTTGGAGCCCGGCGCATTGGTCGTTCGACGCGAATCTTGTTCAAAAGGATTCAAGAACACTATCAAGCCAGCAGGGTCGCGGAACAGCAATAGTGGTGCAATAATTGAACACCTGGTTAATACACTGATCATTCCATCATTCCACCAACGCCTCCTGCTTCAAAGTAATCTACAGAGTCAAGAACAACCTACAATAGGCAATACGGTTTCGTCTTCTTTGTATCGCTGAAGCTCTGGCCATTCACATAGAAAAACCGGAGCTTTGCATACAAAAGAGAATGACTCAACCACTTCAACTTTGTTGATTTTTAATGACTCAGTTTTGTTTGTTCGCCTATTCTTTAAGTGCTTGTAATTCTTGTATTCATTTAGAAATCTTACGTAATTTCGCATTCTCTACTTTGTTCCTATGTGTATCCTGGGTAAAACTCAACTATCAAACTATTCATACTATTACATAACTTCTTTTTTAACAACTATTTGTGAACACTCATCACCTTTGTTACTACCCTGATTTCATTAACACCTAATTTTCTTGACTGATTTTGTATTACCTAACTCCAATTGCCAATCTTCACTTGCTCATTTAAAATAACCATAACCGATTGTATTTTTGTTTGACAAACTTAATGTACACATACATACAAAATAACTCTTTTTATATATTTGCGATTGTACAGCTATGTGAATGAATTCGCCGCCGAAAAGAGACTCTTCGCTGAACTACGTGTTTTTGTTCTCATTAAATTTGAAAAGCATAAGAGTGTTTTTGGATGGCGTTTATCAAACTCTGCTTAACATCTCATGATAGAATGGTACATTCACATAGTAACGGTTGAGGATTGATATTTGGTTTTTGTGTAAATAATGCACCTAAATGAGAATACTCCACGTAATAATATTTCCACTCCTAGAACAAACAATCAAAACGCAGTTTGAAAATTCGCTACACTTAACATGTGAAACAAGATTCTGATTACCAGCAGTAAAGTTAAGTCAGTCAATTCTTCTGTAAGGGTCAGTAAACAACGGGCGCATGTGTCATAGTAAAAAACTATTTCCAACAGTCGGCTGGATAGTTTCACGAACAACCGCCTTTTCTGGCTCCAACCGGTCGAACAGAATGAAGCAGCTACAAAATTTCTGGTTTGGATTAAACCAACCAACCAACCAAACAAGAGACAATCACCTAACAAATATGTGAGAGAAAATAGAGAAGGTTCATGCACCTATTCCCCCCCTTTGATGAATTTGAATATAGCAAAAACAACAGTGACTTGTGCAGAATAATATAGTACTATCAGCCAATGAAATAAACGATTGTACCGTATTCTCCTGCACAAACTACTGTTGTTCTTGCTTTATTCAAATTGGAGATGGATTGGATGGAATACGTTGAGGAAGCTGTCGAATGACATCGCGCGCAATGTAGACCATCGCTCGAGTGGAACTTCAATGTGAAGTGACGAGTGAGTTATCGGTGCGAGGATGATATGGCGAGGTGATCGTGTGGCGAGGAGGAGGGGGAGGAGATGAGAGATTATTGACAATCGTGGACCCAGCTGAAGAGGATACCAGAGAAGAGAAGCCCTATGAACCATCGGGAAACCAAGGAAATAATAATAAGTACAATGAAAATGAAGGCTACTCACTAAAAGCCTTCACCTCAGAGGACAACAAGCAATGACAAATGTCCGTCTATAAAATAATAATAATAACAATAATTGCTTTATTCCAAAAACAGTACTCATGATACAGCAAGGAATTTTCAGCATTCAGTACAATATTGCATCTAATTTACTCAAAAACGACAAAAAAAATTAAAAATACACAATACATAATAGTAATAAAACGATTGTTGTAGCAGCTACGTAGCAAAATACTGTGTGCCATACGGAGAAAAATATGTATAAAGTACAAAATTGTAGTAATAATAGTAATACCAACTAATATAAAATAGCAGAGTAACGATTTAAACGATAGAAAGTGTGACACCATAAAATACAGAAAGATGAACGATAAAAGGGTCGATTCACTGTGCTAATTACATAGTAACTTGTAAGTTTCACGTCTAACAGAGTCTTCGTCACATAAAGTACGCGCTAAATAGGGTATTGTAGAATTTCTATACTTAGTAGTACGAGCATATATCTTTTTATATTGACTTCTCGTCCTACCTGATGAGATACAAGGGGACAGGTGTGAATAAAGGGGGTGCAGAGGGTCTGACATTATAGCCTTTGCCCATTTCGTACAGGAATTTATATGCCTCTCGACTATAGTATTAGCGAGCTCATGCAGTGGCAGACCACAAGCTCTACTCACAGCATTTAATACTCTTCGTAATATGATATAATCTTTTTTGAGCAGCCCAGGAAAGATTAATGGAGAGCAGTAGAGTACAATAGGTAAAATACAGGAGTTTAAAAATTGCAAAACTAAAGGTTGGTTGATACCTGATTGTCTTAACTTTTTAATGTAGAAGGTAAGACGAAACATTTTCTTAGAGATAGATAAGATATGGGATGACCATGAAAGGTCAGAGGAAAAAACTAGTCCAAGGTATTTAATACTTGATTTGGTTTCAATTTCCGTGCCATCTATGCTACAGGGATCATGAGAGTTAACTAGTTCAAGTAAGTCACGTCGATGCTTGAAAGTAAAGTCAAGCACCTGACATTTGGAAGGATTTAATATAAGACCATTTGACTTGGACCAGTTGTTGATGTCCAACAGAAAGCTATTAAGTTTGGAGCTGTCAGACTCGGAAGTGATAGGCAGTGATACAGTCAGATCATCTGCATATTTAACAAAGTTAGTTTCGTTTGAATGAGGCAGGTCATGTAGGAAGAAAGAAAAAAGAAAAGGAGAGAGGACAGCACCTTGTGGAACACCGGATTTTGTAAGCGAGGTAGAAGAAGATTTGCCGTTATATACAGTATACTGCATTCTATCAGAAAAATAGGAATGCAACCAACTCTTAGCCCAGGATCCTGTTTGTGTCAACGATAGCTTATTTAATAAAAGGCCCCTAGGTACAGAGTCAAAAGCAGATGTGTAGTCTAAGAAAGCACTACGAACATATTTAGCACCTTTGTCTAAACAAGAGACAACATTGTGATATAAGACAACCGCAGCATCCAAGGTACTTCTACCATGTTTGTATGCAAATTGTTTAGGATCATTAAAAGGTTTCAAAGCGGGTTCAAGACGAAGTAAAAGTAATTTTTCCATCAATTTTAAAAAGGGGGAAGTAATTGCAATAGGCCGAAATTTAATATCAGAACCAGAAGATGGTTTTGGTATAGGGATAATTTTAATGTTTTTCCATGCAAAAGGTAGAACGTTACCGGAAAAAGAGGCATTAAAAATGTTAGTAAGAGGATAACACAAAATATCAGCACAATTCCTGAGGACAATGGCAGGTATGCCGTCAGGACCAAGGCTTTGAGAAGGCTTAAGAGACCGGAGACATTTAAGCACATCAAGGGTATTAAAACCACTAAAGTTATTGTCAATATGATTTGTATCATTTGGAAGGGTATCAACAGAAGAGCGTATGAAAGATTTATTAAGAGTGTCAACATTAAGAGATGGAACAGAAATACATCGCTTACCGTTAGTAATTTCTTTGAAAAGTTTCCATAAATTAGAAGGGGTTTTACATGACAAAAATCTTTGATTATATAAAACACTTAGTCTTTTTATTTCCAGTTTTATCAGCATGTTTAACTTTTTTACACCAGGCTTATCATTAGTTTTGAACAACAGTTCTTTATTTCTACGTAGCTTTTTGAGATATGGCGAAGATAAGCGATCAAATCGGATGAATAATGTTTCTTTAGGACAACATATTTCGAAACAGAATTTAAGATAATCGGTAGTGTTTGTGATTGTTTCATCTAATGTTTGTTCTGTAGCTAATTTATTTATTTTAATTTAATTGATAGTCAGCGACCATACCACGATGACAGCACCGGTTCTCGTCCGATCACCGAAGTTAAGCAACGCTCAGCCCGGTTAGCACTTGCATGGGTGACCGGCTGGGAATACCGGGTGTTGCTGGTGTTTAGCACGTCGGTGGCAGGGCGGTTAGGACGCTCGCCGACCATGCATATGGTCAGGGTTCGATCCCCAGCCGACGCACTCTTTCACCTCGCTAAGTCAGAAATAATGCTGGTAAAGAGGAGAGGTTGGGCATGAAACTGGCTAGCAACCCCATCCTGTAAAAATAAACACTGCTATAGAAACTTCAAGCCACTAGCTTGAAGGCGCCCTATGCTCCACTGGGAACGGGAAGGAAAAAAAATTTAATTAATTAACTTACCTTCCTAATGAAATCGGAAACTAATTCATTCTCAAATCCTACTCTTGTTTACGAGCCATTAGTAAGCTAGAAAGAAGAAGGAAGGTTAAAGACATGAGAGTACCGACACAACGCAGGAAAAAACAACATAAGACCTGCAACTGACCAAGAAAGACTCGCAAAAAGGAACTCTGGCGCCGGACTAATGGAGAACCCATTCTCCAGCATATATCCTGCAGAAAATGGATATATATGTAAGTTTAACTAAAGGAATAATAAGGATGAAAGCAATTATATTAGCTAAAAAACATTTCATAATTTCATCACAAATCACATCAGAGAGTCCATTTTGCATAACAATGAGGCATATTGATCAAGTGTGATGATGAGCAAACAAGTGGCTAGAAAACGAAAAACAATAGGTTCGTCCAAATCTAATGTTCTCTAGATAATAGATAACTGAATGTGAGTGTAGATTTATTTTATTCATGAATATACTACAAAAATGTTTTCTCTGGGTAAATTGTTCTTTTGTTTCACAGCACTGGTATGATGTCTGTTTTTTAATTCGTCTCTATATTGCACCTGGATTGTTACTCTTTCTCTTGTGTTCGACTTTATACTACTCACTACTGATAAGTAATATGTGTTAAGATATATTTTTACTATGTGGTTACTCCGTTAAACATCACAGTTGTTTGTCATCGTAGTTTATTTATCTTACCAGCCATTATCAACGGAGTAAATTTCAAAGATTTCACCAACCAATTCATATGGGATGAAAAGTAAACTGAATGACATTCAACTAGAGAATGGTAAAAAAATGGTTAGTTTTGATATAACTAGTCATTACACTAAAATACCAGTCATTATGGCCTTAGAAGCGGTTAAAAAAGAACTAACTGCGGATCATGAACTGAATCATAGGACAAAACTGTCCATTGAACAAATTATTTTAGGGATTCAGTTATGCCTCTCATCTACTATCTTTAAGTTCCAAGGCAAAATATATAGACAAATTGAAGGTGTAGCAATGGGATGGATCACTAATATCCCCTGTCGTAGCAGACATATTTATGGACAGCTGGGAGAAAATGGCTCTTAATACATTTAATCCTGCTCCAAAAATATGGTGGAGATATGTGGATGACACTTTCACAGTGTTAAAAACAGAACATATCTCTAGCTTCTTGACACACATAAACTCACTAGTGGAGGGAATAAAATTCACATTTGAATAGGAAAATGAACTAGGAGAATTAGCCATGATGTTAGATTGTAAGATAAAACGAATAGAAGAAGGCAAACTACACACCAGTGTTTATAGAAAAACCAACGCATTCTAATAGATATTTAGACTTTAATTCGTCTCATCCGTTAACTGTTAAGGCAGGCTTAGTTAAGTGTCTAACAAACCGAGCCATAGCACTAAGTAGCACAAAAAGACCTAAATGATGAGCTAAAACAGATGGAAGAAGCGTTGGTGTTGAATAACTATCCTTTAGAATTCATTAGGAAGATCAGTAAAGACCAAAAGCAAAATACAAATAATAGTGAAACTATTAATGATAACACAAATAAGAAACAATATAAGTCATCCACTGTTATACCATATAAAGAGGGGACATCTGAGGCCCTACGTAGAATTCTTAATAAAGCGGAATTAGGGTGACATTCAAACCTACAAACTCACTCAGAGACAAGCTGTGTAGGTTAAATGACCCGTCGACCCAATAAGACAAAATAACATAATTTACAAAATACCCTGCAATGACTGTGAGTTGGGTCAACTACATAGGTCAAACTAGCAGGTCAGGGATAGTCAGATTAACAGAACATAAGAATTTAGCTAAGGTAAGAATGGTTGACCCTGAAAAGATACGTAATTTAGAAAAAAGCTCAGCAATTGCAATGTATGCATTAACACACAACCACACAATAGGGTGGGTGGAAGAGGGTTAAAATTCTAAAAAGTAATATAGGTAGGTGTAGAGAGAGGTTGATCACGGAATCCTTATTTATTGAGTCTACACCCAACACATGCAACAGAAATGACTCAATGCAAATACCAGAGATATGGAAGATATTATTACCGCAGGTCAAATCAGAAGAGGATAATAAATAATCTTAAAATTCTATTTCAATTCAAACACATTCAAACACAACATTCTAGCAAGTAGCTTATTATGACTGTAAAAAACACTCGTCTTTTTTCCCATCTAACTGCAATTGATCAACAACACTCGTACTATTATTTCTGAATGTACATTATCTCACATTGATTTTTAATCCAATATCCAATCGACTCGACGCAGGTATATAAATGAAAGGAAAAAGTTGTGTGAGTTACTTGATATGATTATGAGTGGCTCGAAACGTCATCAGTTAATATAACTGTACAACACTGTGTGATTTGTCAAAATAAAATCTTATCCATAATGGAGTTATGCTCTACCACAGTGCCCAAGTTTTATACTTATATCAAAGATTTCACTTCTTTTTTTATTCTGTCTCCCCAGGAAGAATCGTTTCAACTTCATGGGACAGCGCAGATAAGGATGCGGAAAACTGAGTGGATCGGAAAAGCAAGATACGCCTTCATCACTCTGAAAAACGGTTTGGAAATCATCTGCACTCAGTAGCATGAAGCAGGGGATTCAGCTTTTTGGCTCCATAGGTTAAATTTTTTTTAACTTCTATTTGGGTCAAAAACTTGAGCCGGCGTGTCACGAAAAGCATTTCCATGAGGTTACAGACCTTTGTCAACAGGTGTCTTCGTTCCATGTTGAAGGACAAGTGACCGACAGGTTGACCGACCAGAAAGAATTAGCAACAAGAAACTCTAGCTGGCTGGGAGGGAGGGAACAAACGAACACGCAAGAGCCGAATTCTCCTCAAATATGTGGGGGAAAAATGGAGATGGATTGATTAACCACACACACACTGAGAAAGTTATCGACATTGACATTGTGCGCAATGTAGAACATCGCTCGATTGGAATCCGAGTGGGTCGCTTGTGCGCGGGTGATATGGAGAGGGTTGTATGAGTTACAGGAGGAGATGAAAGACTATTATTATTTTTTTTTATGATTTACAGCTTGATTCCACACTGTATTTTTGGTACAAGTATGGAATTTTCAGCATGGATATCGGTAGTCCAAATTTTGCAGGCCGACCATAGATATCAGGTGTGCGTCGGCGTGGGCTCGAACCCCGGACCATGTGGATGGTCGGCGAGAGTCCTAACCACTGTGCCACCGACCTACAGTCGTGAACTCACATCACAGTTGCTTGCCACTGAAAACTAGCTTAATTAATGTATTCATATTCTATTGAATATATATAGTAATTATCTTCTTATGGATATTTAGACGATATCTGCTATATGTGTTCCAATCGGAACATAGGGATACAACAGGACATCTCCATTTCAACCTGTTCTCTATGGTCCTATGTGGCTGAGTCTACGACTACCCATAATCTTTCATCTCCTCCTGTAACTCATACAACCTCCTCCATGTCACCCGCGCACAAACGACCCACTCGGATTCCAATCGAGCGATGTTCTACATTGCGCACAATGTCAATGTCGATAACTTTCTCAGTGTGTGTGTGGTTAATCAATCCATCTCCATTTTTCCCCCACATATTTGAGGAGAATTCGGCTCTTGCGTGTTCGTTTGTTCCCTCCCTCCCAGCCAGCTAGAATTTCTTGTTGCTAATTCTTTCTGGTCGGCCAACCTGTTGGTCACTTGTCTTTCAACATGGAACGAAGAGAGCTGTTGACAAAGGTCTATAACCTCATGGAAATGCTTTTCGTGACACGCCGGCTCAAGTTTATGACCCAAATAGAAGTTAAAAAAATTTAACCTTTTGAGCCGGAAAGCTGAATCCTCTGCTTCATGCTACTGAGTGCAGATGATTTCCAAACCGTTTTTCTGAGTGACGAAAGCGTATCTTGCTTTTCCGATCCACTCAGTTTTTCACATCCTTATCTGCGCTGTCACATGAAGTTGAAACGATTCTTCCTGGTGAGACAGAATAAAAAAAGAAGTGAAATCTTTGATATAAGTATAAAACTTGGGCACTGTGGTAGAGCATAACTCCATTATGGATAAGATTTTATTTTGACAAATCACTCAGTGTTATACAGTTATATTAACTGATGACGTCTCGAGCACAAACCACTGCCACTCATAATTATATCAAGTAACTCACACAACCTTTTCCTTTCATTTATATACATAAGTGGAATCGATTAGATATTGGATTCAAAATCAATGTGAGATAATGTCCATTCAGAAATAATAGTGCGAGTGTTGTTGATCAATTGCAGTTAGATGGGAAAAAAGACGAGTGTTTTTTACAGTCATAATAAGCTACTTGCTAGAATGTTGTGTTTGAATGTGTTTGAATTGAAATAGAATTTTAAGATTATTTATTATCCTCTTCTGATTTGACTGTCTGGTGGTAATAATATCTTCCATATTTCTGGTATTTGCATTGAGTCATTTCTGTTGCATGTGTTGGGTATAGACTCGATAAATAAGGATTCCGTGATCAACCTCCCTCTCCACCTACCTAGATTACTTTTTAGAATTTTAACCCTCTCCCACCCACCCTTTTGTGTGGTTTTTTGTTATGGCGTGAAGTGCAATAGCTGAGCTTTTTTCTAAATTACGTATCTTTTCAGGGTCAACCATTCTTACCTTAGCTAAATTCTTATGTTCTAATAATCTGACTATCCCTGACCTGCTAGTTTGACCTATGTAGTTGACCCAACTCACAGTCATTGCAGGGTATTTTGTAAATTATGTTATTTTGTCTTATTGGGTCGACGGCGTCATTCAACCTACAGAGCTTGTCCTATCTGAGTGAATTTGTAGGTTTGAATGCCACCCTAATTCCTGCTTTATTAAGAATTCTACGTAGGGCCTCAGATGTCCCTTCCTTATATGGTATAACAGTGGATGACTTATATTGTTTCTTATTTGTGTTATCATTAATAGTTTCACCATTATTTTTATTTTGTCTTTGGCCTTTACTGATCTCCCTAATGAATTTTATAGGATAGTTATTCAACACCAACCAGCTATTCTTCTATCTGTTTTAGTTCATCATTTATATTTTTTGTGCTACTTATTGCTATGGCTCGGTTTGTTAGACACTTCACTAAGCCTGCCTGAACAGTTAACGGATGGGACGAATTAAAGTCTAAATATCTATTGGAATGCGTTGGTTTTTCTATAAACACTAGTGTCTAGTTTGCCTTCTTCAATTCGTTTTATCTTACAATCTAACATCATGGCTAATTCTCCTAGTTCATTTTCTGTTTCAGATGTGAATTTTATTCCCTCCACTAGTGAGTTTGTGTGTCAAGAAGCTAGAGAGAGATATGTTCTGTTTTTAACACTGTGAAAGTGTCATCCACATATCTCCACCATATTTTTGGAGTGGGGTTAAACGTATTAAGAGCACTACTTTCCCAGCTGTCCATAAATATGTCTGCTACAATAGGGGATATTGGTGATCCATCCCATTGCTACACCTTCAATTTGTCTATATATTTTGCCTTGGAACTTAAAGATAGTAGATGTGAGGCATAACTGAATCCCTAAAATAATTTGTTCAGTGGGCAGCTTTGTCCTATGATTCAGTTCAGGATCCGCAGTTAGTTCGTTTTTAACCGCTTCTAAGACCATAATGTCTGGTATATTAGTGTAAAGACTAGTTATATCAAAACTAACCATTTTGTCACCATTCTCTAGTTGAATGTCATTCAGTTTACTTTTCATCCCATATGAATTGGTTGGTGAAATCTTTGAAATTTACTCCGTTGATAATGGCTGGTAAGATAAATAAACTACGATGACAAACAACTGTGATGTTTAACGGAGTAACCACATAGTAAAAATATATCTCAACACATATTACTTATCAGTAGTGAGTAGTATAAAGTCGAACACAAGAGAAAGAGTAACAATCCAGGTGCAATATAGAGACGAATTAAAAAACAGACATCATACCAGTGCTGTGAAACAAAAGAACAATTTACCCAGAGAAAACATTTTTGTAGTATATTCATGAATAAAATAAATCTACACGCACATTCAGTTATCTATTATCTAGAGAACATTAGATTTGGACGAACCTATTGTGTTTTGTTTTCTATCCACTTGTTTGCTCATCATCACAGTTGATCAATATGCCTCATTGTTATGCAAAATGGTCTCTCTGATATGATTTGTGATGAAATTATGAAGTGTGTTTTCTTTTTCAGTTAACATTATACCTGTTATCACTATTGTTCATTAAATCAAGCCCATGACTGCTGATCCCTGGGTAGTATTCAGTGTCCTGTGTCGTCGATTCCAACGTTTTCACATGGACTAAATTGCATCGTTTTAGTTAAATTTTAGATCTTCCCATCAATTGATTAGACCGAAGGGCTCGGTGTCAGGTTGACATCTCGGCTTCTTGTCCAGATGCCTTGATCAAGTCTGGGGCATGTTATAAGAATTTTAATTGGTGGATGGTGATTAACTGTGGAATCCAGCAAGGATGTGCATTATGTCCTTTTAGAGACTCGTTATCTGCATGTACCTGCATTCCTCAGTGAGTGATGATGCTCCCACCAACGAAGCTGGAACTCAGTGACCATAGTTTCCAACGCCGAAGTATTATCCACTGGACTACTTGGGCCACGAGAGCCACCTCTTATGCAACAGGTCATATTAATTATTGAATTGAATTTTAGGCTTTCCTGTTGATTGACTGGGATGAAGTGTTCAGTTTTAGGTTGACATGTCAGTTTCTTGTCTAGATGCTTCATTTGAATGACCAGAAAGAATCAGAACGAAGAAACTCTGTCTGGCTGGCTGGCAAAAAACCGACTAAAATTCAATCGTTCAACAAATATATATAAAGTCAAATGGAGTTGGATTAATCCAGCATACATACAGGGGAGGAGGCTGTCAAAATGACATTGAGCCCAATGCAGATCATCGCCCAAGTAGAAGTTGAATGGCAAGCAACAAGTGGATGGTCGGTGTGAGGATGACATGAAGGAGATAAGAGATTATTGGCAACTATTTGCGGTCAGTGAGTTGATGAAGATAACAGAGAATAGAATAAAGTTGGAAAGGTGTTGTTGACGGCGTATGTGTCCAGGCGGAAATTAAGGGAATAGTAATAATAATAATAATTATCGTATAGCCGCAACCTGACTTGATAAGTCCCCTGTTGATGGTTACAATTCCTCATTTTCTAAGTCATCACTCACTCACTCAGTCAGTCAGTCACTAAGTCATTCACTGACGTCCACACAAGATTGACTCCTAATTTCCAAACTGTTTCTTTGTAGTCGAAACTATTCACCATATTTTTTTTCTTTTACTCAGGCTAAAAAAAACAAAATTCGGAAAAATGTTTTTTTTATTCTTTTCCGTGTTTTTCTTTCAGTTTTTCTAAGGCTGTAATTACACAGCTATAAATTATTATTATTATCACCACTTAAACTGTAATTATCACTTTTGTAGTTTTCATTAATGATTCTCAAATGTATTCCCTCTGTTATCGCTCAAAAAAAATAAAAGAACTATCGTATACGTTGAAGAGGAAAGTACTCACTTGTTCAGTCACTCGCTCGCTCACTCACTCACTCACTCACCCACCTACTCATTCCACTGCCTTTACAAACTTCTAATCTTGTAGAAGTAGGCTGATTCGTTTTTCTCCCTCTCTAAAAACATCATATTTTTTTTATATTTCTAGTGTATGTACACTTCTAAATTTAAAAAAAACAACACGAGGCGGGTGAAATAAACCAAAAAAAAAGAGGTAAATTAGAATTACAAATTGAAGTAAGAGAAGTTAATCACTTCGAGTGGATTGACGAACACGGATAGAGAGACAGCGAGAGTCAGAGAGAGAGAGAGTTACCGTTTGTTTTCATTCTGATATTCTGCATATATACTTCTTTGCTATGCCCAAGTCCCTCTCATGGCTCCACCACAGATTAATCTTTCCCGGGCTACTTAAGAAAGAGATTTCGTTGCACAGCGAAGGGCACTGAAATTGCATCAGTAGGACAAGTGCGGTGTCTTTAATAATAATAATAATGATTTACTTTATTCCCAAAACAGTACTTGTGATACAGAATGGAATTTTCAGCATTAATCACAATATTATCATCTAATTTCCTCAAATTATAAGTAAAAATTAATCACACAGAAAATCTTCCACATTTACAATAGGGGTGGGTAATGTCAAAAACATGCACCTTATAAAATGGAAGTAATAATAATAATGATAACAGCTAAGGTAATAATAATAATAATACAAGTGAAAATTGCCGTGGGCTTTTTACACACAGTATTGTCAATGTGGTATAGAAGTCCTAGCATGTTTACCAATAAAATAAAAATACATGATATGGTGAGGGGAAAAACAAAGATTACAGCCGTCATGGAGATAAGTTGGTGTTTGCAATTATGAGAGTAAAACACACAGAAGCAACGGGACCATGAATATAATAGGAATAATAAAAGTAAAACTTGGAGGTATATAAGGATGGATGGATGGAAGGAAATTGTTTATTTACTAGACGAAAAAAGGTTAGTTAATTGTTGCCTGACACTCTTTTCATCACATAAAATACGTGACAAGTATGGCATCATAGAATTCTTATACTTAGACGTGCGAGCATACAGTTTTCTGAAGTTACTTCTTGTTCTACCTGAGGAGATGCAAGGTGAAAGCTGAGTGTAAAGTGAACCCTCCAAGTCAGACAAAACCCCTTAAGCAAATTTATTGCACGAAGTCAAATGCCTATCGACAACGATGTTAACTATGTGGTCCACTGGGACACCACTCATCCTACTGACAGTCTTCAGTATTCTACGAATTGTGACATAGTCCTTTTTAAGCAAACCAGGAAAGAATAAGGGTGAACAATAAAGAAGAATAGGTAGGATGCAAGAGTTTATGAACTGTAAGGGGGAGGTGGGGTTGAGTTATACCCGAGAGTGCCTTAACTTCTCAATGTAAAATGTCAGGAGAAATATTTTACTGGAGATCGCTAAGACATGGGAAGTCCAGGAGAGATCGGAAGAGAGAATAAGTCCAAGATACTTAATTTCTGATTTGATTCCTATATCATTGTCGTCAATTTTACAACTATCATGAGAATCGATGACTTATTTTAACTGTCTTTTACATCTTAAGCTGAAATTAACCGTTTGACATTTAGAAGGATTCAGTTTAGGACTGTTAGACTCAGACCATTTGCTGACTCCCAACAGAAAGCTATTTAAATAATGGTACAATCCAGCTGGGAGTTAACAGCCACTGGAACTGTTAAGTCATCAGCGTGCTTCACAAAGTTTATTTCATCAGAGTGAGGCAAGTCATACAAGAAGAAAGATAAAAGAAAAGGAGTAAGGACAGCGCCTTGAGGGACACCAGCTTCAGTAGGCAATGAAGTGGAAGACTTCCATTTATATACGGTGTACTGCTTTCTTTCTGAGAAATAGGAATGTAACCAGTTAACAGCCCAACATTCTGTTCGACTAGCAGCAAGTTTATTTAATAATATGTCTCTAGGGACCGAGTCAAAAGCAGATGTATAATCTAGAAGGGCACAACGAACAAATTTAGCCCCCTTGTCTAGATTGGAAGCAATGTTATGATATAAGACGGCAGCTGCATCTAAAGTGCTTCTACTGTGCTTATAGGCAAATTGTTTAGGGTCATTAAAGGATTTAAGCGAAGGTACAAGACTAAGTAAAAGTAATTTCCCCATAGTTTTCAAAAAAGGAGAGGTAATAGCAATGGGTCTAAATTTGACACATGCTCCAGTAGAAGATTTAGGTATGGGTACAACTTTAATGTCCTTCCAAACGGCGGGCACAATATTATCGGAAAAAGATTTGTTAAACAGATCAGTGAGGGGGTGACACAGAATATCAGAACATTTTTTAAACAGATAAAACTAGGTACATAATCGGGACCTAAGCTCTGGGAAGGGTTTAGAGACTTGAGGCACTTTTGAACATCATTTGTGTTAAAACCTGGAAAGGGGCTATTATTAACACAAGTGATGCTGGGAAGCATGGCATTTGAGGGAGAGTAAATAAAAGATTTGTTAAGAGTACATACATCAAAAGAATATGGAATATTGTTTATCTGCTTACCACCAGTGATTTCCTTAAATAGTTTCCACATATTAGAAGAATTTTTGCAGGATATGAATTTCTGGTTATATATTACATTCAACCTCTGCATTTCAGACTTAATTAAGAAGTTAGTTCCTTTTACACCACTTTTATCTTTCATCTTATACAGTTTTTACTTCTCTATACGAAGCTTTTTAAGTTGAGGCGAGGAGAAACGGTCAAATTTGACGAATAGTGTTTCTTTTGGACAGCCAATTTCAAAACAGAATTTCAGATACGATGTAATATTAGAATTAGTGTTATTATTAAACAGATCCCATTTTGTGTCACAGAGCGTGTTTCTAAGGTGATGTACGTTCTCAATTGAGTAATATCTGCGAACAACTTTCTTAGACAAGTTTGAGAAGGTTTGTTGTGTAACTATCCGTAAAGCTAATTTGTTAACACCGTTGTGAATAGACACTTAAGAGATTTGAGCAAGGGAATTTAGAAGACAAATTTCGCGAGATGATATCGTCATTTCGTACTTTCTTCACAATCGCTTTACAACTAGCAACATGGTTAACAATAATAAAGTAAAATAAAGGTCATGACAATTACTCAGTTAAATAAAAACCAAAGTACATACTAAAGAATGACCACATCTCGAAAAGACAGCTTCTGTAACAAAGAAAGCTATCTTTATTAATTTGCCATTCAAGTGTAACCAGATTATATATACAGTTGACAGCTAGGTCAAAGACTTCGGTCAGCCATCAAACGCACATTCTACACCACCGAATCTCTTTTTCTCATGTGCCAAACATTTTCGATCCCTGTACCTACGATTAAAGGACGAAATTCTGTAGACTCTACTTCAAACTGTATCTACAAGTTCACCTGCAGCTGCTGTGACACTTATATAGGTAGCACCAACAGAATGTTCCAATGTCGTCAAAATGCCTACTAAATCATATCGAAAATCCCAACGCGATTAATCTGAATAGAAATCCAGCTTCATTATCCATTGCAAAACACTTATTATTGTTAGGTCACAAAATCAATATTAATGACTGTTTCACAGTTATTTCACATAACTCTAATTCAAAGTTGGTGATTGAAGGTGGTGGAAGCACTTTGGACTAACCACATACATTAACACATTTGAGTCGGTGGCACAGTGGTCAGGACTCTCGTCGACCATACACATGGTCCGAGGTTCGATCCACTGCCGACGAAGCAGACCTGATATCTATGCTCGGCCTGAAAAATTCGGACTACCGATATCCATGCTGGAAATTCCATACTTGTACCAAATATACGGTGTGGAATCAAGCTGTAATCAAAAATAAATAAATAAACAGTGTGTACAAAGAGAACACAATAGACTTCAATCTTCGCCCACCATGGACTACATGACCAATTCAAACATGATTGGTCATTAATATGTACTTTTGTTTTCTATTCAACTGAGTAATTGTCATGAACTTTATTTTATTTTATTATTGTTAGCCATGTTGCTAGTTGTAAAGCGGTTGTGAAGAAACTACGAAATGACGATATCATCTCGCGAAATTTGTCTTCTAAATGCCATTGCTCAAATTTATCAAAGGAACTAATTGTTTTAATTTTCTCAAACTTAAGAGATTGGTGAATATTATCCCATCAGCCGTATGTTCCACTAGGAATTCAAGGGAGGAATAATAATAATAATGGAAACAGTCAGACAAAGGTGACAATGTTGACCATAGTCTGCAGTTATATTTTGAAAATTCTATTCGTAAAACTGTCATCATTTTTCTAGCCCGTATAGAAGAATTGATGTACTTCACATTTGATTTTAAAAATCCGAACCTTGTTCTTTCTGCTGGCTGAGCGCAGTGCAGAAGATTTCCAAAATGTTTTCAGGTTGATAATGTCGTACCTCGACTTTCCGATCCAGCTCAGTTTCCACATCTTCAATCAAAACTGATAATAGCAACTTATAGGTATAAGCGGTGAAAATGAAGTCAGAAATGTACAAAAAGGATAAAGTGATGATTATAATACTAGTAACTGAAATTATAGGCTGAATGAAATTATGTCACCATTAATTACACGTAGGCGAAGATCAAAGAGGCGTTTATTTCGCTAATTACATTGTAACTTATAGGTTGCAACCTTAACACTTCTTCTTCTATCCTGATATGACTCTGTTCTCTGGATAGATGGATGGTTTATTCGCGAAGCTTTCATTGCCCCCTACTACCAGGCAACATTTTCGGCGCATACACTTTAATTTGAATTGAAGTGGGCTCTTAGAGATCACCATGAGTTTATGAGTGAGTCATCTCTCGTGGAGGGTGACCTGGAACATCATGATTGGTTGTTTTTGTGCGTGTTTTCACACCTTCTAGGCTACTTGTATTGGTATTGGTGCTGATTGTTTCATTGATCTAAAGATTGACCCTTTGTGTGTGTGTGTGTGTGATTTCCTTCTTATCCATTGGTGAATTTTGTCTATGTCAATATGTTTATTGATCGATGATTCACTAGAATACCAGGCAGCCTTTTAAGATGCCTTTCCCTGGCATTCTTGGTGTTTTCTTTCGTCTGATATTTGAATACTGGTTATCCCAGTCGAAGTGATGTCCTTAGTTGTCTGTATGTAGTGATATGAGCGGGGAAGTGGATGTCATGCCTTTTGCTGGTTAGCTTATGTTCAGGGATACGAAAACGATAGGGAATATTTAAAGTTATAATAATTAAGATACAACTTTAGAACCACAGAACAAATTGTGCTTAATTTAATTCGACACATATAGCAGATTCGTCCTCTACTCATGAAATGTATTTTTTATCATTCCTAAATGAACTACTGATAATTCAGCAAACTGTATGTTTATTATATTATTGCTCCCTTGGGTTCCTAGTGGAACACACGGCTTCAACTGCACATCTCCACTTGACACTTCTGTCTTCCTTCTGCTGCAATTTTCATCTCCATCCATGTTAGTCCATACACTTTCAACTCCTCTCTCTCTTCACAAGATCTCCTCCATGTCACCCTTGCAATGACGACCCACTCGCCGCATCCCTTTCGTGTTCCATCTGAGGGCTTGACGAGCGATGTCACCCAGCGAGTGTCCAATCCATCCATCTCCACTTTCTTCCACATATTTGTTGGTTGGCGATTGCTTCTTCTTTTGTTTGTTTGTTTGTTCCCATAGTTTGTTCTTGTTGGTGAATCTTTCCGGCCCGGGCATCCGGTCTTCAGTATAGAGCTAGCGAAGACAGTTGTTGTTGATGAAGGTCTGCAACAGGCTGTTGGAAATATTCTTTGTGACCCGCCCGCCAAGTTTCTTATCTGTATGTTTAGGAAGATCAATTACAGTTTTAGAGGAACCAGATGAGTTTCTTATGAAAATGATAGATAGACAGATTTATGTGTTATCAGAAACGTAAATGACGACCAAAAAAAAAGAAAGAACATTGGTATATACTATCGATCAATTTGAGTAGTTAAGCTCCTGGTATTTCTTGTGTGGTGAGAGCAGGCTGCTAGCCGATTGGTTGACACTAATCTACGTTAATGTCTAGGTCACTAATATGGGCCGTGAGAAAATATGAACAAGGCTGTTTCAACAACCAATCACAGCAAACTTAAATGTGGACAAATATGATTCGCAGATAGATGGCTCTACTTTCCGAGAAATATCGAAAACAACCAATCATAAGACTGTGTTTGTCTGCTTAACTTCCGAGAAACAACCAATCAGAAGACTGCCTTTTTCTGCTTGCATAAGCCTTATTAATGCACATAAAATATATATAAATACGTGTTGATTTTCGTAATAAAACGATCTGTTGCCAGCCCTTGTCTTCTGTTGTTACATTTGGTGTCGCTGCCTCCAAAAAATGAAGATCCCGTGGCCAGCTGCGTTTGAAGAAGGAGACATACGGAGCTTCTTACGTGACTTCGAGGCCGTTGCTGAGCTGGTGGGTGTCAAGGAGCAGGCGGCGAAGGCAGTTGTCCTGGGGACGCTGTTGAGAGGCCGAGCGAAGGCTGCATATGACAGCGTAGACAGGTCAAATGGCACAGCGTCTTGGAAGAAATTGGTTGAACGACTAGTGTCCGAGTTTGACAGCGAAACAGACAGACAGCTAGCAATGCAGCAGTTCCGGTCAATGAAGCTTGGACCTGATGGAGACCCGCTAGTGTTGGCGGTGAAACTGACTAATCTACTTCGACGCGCGCTTCCCACTTTAGATGAAGAATCAGAAGCGCAGTTACTGTCTTCCCAATTCATCGAGAGTGTCCCAGACCACATTTCTCAGCGATTACAACTGGTTAACGCAACGCAGCCGATGGATATTAGTGAGCTGGCGAAGGTGACCAGACAGCTGCTGAGCACAACGGTAGCCGCTATAGACCAACCAAAACCAAACGAATATGAGCAGAAAATTGAAGCATTGCAGCGGGAAGTGGCGGCGTTAAAGTTGGCTGATAGAAAAGACCGGTGTTTTGAATGCGGTAAGCCGGGACACTGGAGAAGATACTGCCCAGAAAGGCGAAAAAGAAAAAATTTCAGACGGTATAATGCTTGTTCTTTCTTTCGTATGAACCTAGATTTAGTGGGGGCTATTGAGAAAGGGGCTCTGTATTCGAAGTTGCGAGTGAATGATCGAGAAGTAGTATGTTTGATAGATACAGGGGCGGCCGTGTCGTTAATAGATAAGAATTTATGTAAGAGTGTTAGTCCGTGTTCATTGACAGTACAAACAGTAGGCGGGTATGTGTTGCGTATCACGGGTAGATCGAACTGTACGGTCGTTGTTGGTGGCTGCGAGGTGACGTTTCCTTTCATTGTTGTACCCGAACTACAGCGAACGATATTAGGAGCGGATTTTCTGCGTGAGATTGGTGCAATAATCGACACGCAAGCGAACGTGGTGATCACGAAATACGGGCATATCAACATGTATGAGACCAGCGAGATAGCAGCGATTAAGCTGTCGACGGTACACAATGTGACAGAGTTAATTAATAAATACGATCATCTGTTCACTGGAGATGGCGACCCATACGGTTATTGCGATAAGGTGAATCATGAAATTCCGTTAAGTGATCCGAAAGTAAGGTCATTTTTAACGCGAAGAGTTCCATGTCATCTGGAAGGCGAAGTGGAGCGACAAGTGCAAGAGATGTTAAAAGATGATATTATTGAGGAAGCTGATAGCCCGTACAACTCTCCAGTGCTGTTAGTAAAAAAAGCGAATGGGAAGTATAGATTCTGTGTTGATTTTCGACAGTTAAACAGTATGACAGAGTTAAGACCGTGTGCCATGCCAACAGTGGTAGAAACTTTAGATCGCCTACAAGGTGCGAATGTGTTTTCGGTTCTCGATCTTCGCTCAGGATACTGGCAGATACCGATAAAACAAGGTGATAGAGATAAGACGGCTTTCATCGTGGGTCAGACACAATATCGATTTAAACGCATGCCGTTTGGACTAGCAGGTGCACCGTTTACGTTCAGACGACTGATGAAGCTATTACTTAGGAACTTGAAAAACGTGGAGGTTTATGGTGATGATCTCGTCATATACAGTCAAAACGAAAACGATCACGTCAACCATGTAGAAGCCGTGCTGCGACGCATCGAAGAGTTTGGACTACGCGTCAACAAAACCAAGTCTCAGATAGCCAAAAAGAATGTTACTCTGTTGGGACATAAAGTGGGAAATGGTGAGATTAAACCACTGCCGGAGAAAATTTTGACGATTAAAACGATTCCAGCCCCGAATTCAAAGAGAAAACTGAGACAATTCTTGGGTAGAGCAGCGTTTTATAGTCGCTTCGTGAAGAACTTCAATGAGATAGCAGCCCCTCTATACAGGCTACTAGGTGAGCCAAAGTTTGTTTGGTCGGAAGAATCGCAGAGGACATTCGACAGAATTAAACAGCTGCTCGACCACCAACAAATGACGCTAAAACTACCTGTGCCAGGAAGACAGTTCACAGTGTGCACAGATGCCAGTGACTACGCTATAGGTGCGGTCCTAAGACAGGACGAGGGAATCGTTGAGTATGCCAGTAGGGTTTTGACCCTCACAGAGAGAAAGTATTCAACGATAGAGAAAGAATGTTTAGCAATGGTATGGGCAGTCGACAAATGGAGACCTTATTTACTCGGCCGGCGGTTCCACATCGAAACTGATCATAAGCCGCTACAATTTTTGAAGACAGCGAGAGACCCACGGGGGAAGTTGTCACGGTGGATGTTGCGTCTTCAGGAGTACGATTTTACGATCTCACACGTTCCTGGAAGTGAAAATGTCTTGGCAGATTTGTTATCGAGACCAGAAGATGAGTCTGAGTTGCCCGAGGTCGCTTACGGAGTGCATGCAGTAGAACAAGACCCACTAAGACTTGCACGTAGGCAGAGGTTGGACGATACGCTGAATACAGTAATACAGGTGATCACCAACGGAATAGAAGTGGATCAAACTACGGCGAGTAAGGAGCTAACCACACTACTCAGACAGAGGGATCGACTCAGAGTGAATGCCTACGGGACTCTGACCTGGCGAGAGAACGACGGAAGCTGGCTGGCTGTCATACCTCAATCGTCGCGCCACGACATGATAGAAGAATGTCACCAGCTAGCGCATACAGGCGTGGCCAGAACGACCGACCTCCTAAGACAAAGTATGTACTGGCCAGGTATGAGAGAAGACGTAGCAAGATACGTACTTGGATGTCCACGGTGCCAGCTGATGAAAGGTGACCGGTATATACGACCACCACTTCAGTCGATTCCAGTTACCGCGATAGGTGACTTGTGGTCCGTAGATGTCATGGGTCCATTTCCTCAGACATCCAATGGTAATCAGTACCTCTTGGTGATGACGGAACACGCGACACGATGGGTAGACGCCGTAGCAATCCCAGACCAACGTGCAAGAACCGTGACAGATGCAGTAGTTAGACACATTGTTGCAGACCACGGCGTACCGAAGACAATACTGACAGACCAAGGTCCCTGTTTCGAGAGTGAAGAGTTTACTTCCCGTTTGCAACAGCTGGGCATCAAGAGGATCAGAACGACCCCATACCATCCACAAACGAATGGCCTAACGGAGAGAAACAACCGTACACTGAAGGAGTGGCTGGCCTCGAAGGGCGGGAACTGGGAAACGGAGCTTCCACTGATTTTACTAACACATCGGGCTACCACTCAGGAAACAACGAAGAAGTCACCCTTCCAACTGATGTATGGTAGAAAACCACGATTACCGGTACACAATGAGACCTGGCCCATGCACCAAAAGTGGAGTACGACGAAATTAAAAGCAGAGAGGAAAGAGGCAGTCAAGAATGTAATACGGAAGCAGCGCAGTGATGTCACGAAGTCTCAGATGAAAGAAAGGACGCAGTGCATTACCTTTGCAGTCGGGGACCAAGTGAAGTGTAGAGACAGGAGATATACAGTTGGAGGCGGGCTAGGTTCACGGAAACTCCTTCCAAAGTGGGAAGGACCATACACAATCACAAAAAGACGGGGTCAAGTATATACCATCCGAAGAGGTGATAAACAGAAACGAGTTAACGCCAGTCAGCTCCAAAGATGGGTACAGTGGGACAAGCCGGTCAGTAACAATCCTCAACTAGAGGATGTAGCACCCAGAAGGTCGGAACGTCTGCGCACGAAGCTATTTGACGGGGGGACGAGTGTGGTGAGAGCAGGCTGCTAGCCGATTGGTTGGCACTAATCTACGTTAATGTCTAGGTCACTAATATGGGCCGTGAGAAAATATGAACAAGGCTGTTTCAACAACCAATCACAGCAAACTTAAATGTGGACAAATATGATTCGCAGATAGATGGCTCTACTTTCCGAGAAATATCGAAAACAACCAATCATAAGACTGTGTTTGTCTGCTTAACTTCCGAGAAACAACCAATCAGAAGACTGCCTTTTTCTGCTTGCATAAGCCTTATTAATGCACATAAAATATATATAAATACGTGTTGATTTTCGTAATAAAACGATCTGTTGCCAGCCCTTGTCTTCTGTTGTTACACTTGTTATTCAATCAGAAGTGGGTTATCAATCTCTCATCACATATATTAAGTCCTATGGAAATAAGTGTATTAGAAAAGGGACTAAACTCCAATGTAGCGGTTGACAAGCTGAAACCTGAGGATGTCATTCCTTAAATAGAAATAGCACTAAGTGGGATAGACAAAACAACAGCTGAAGAAGTACATGCACAATGTGCACTTACATTAAAACGACAAAAATGTGGAAAGCCTAACCGGACAAAACAAGAGACAGAAGCCCTTAAACACCTCAAGAATAACAAGGATATAGTTATCACAAAGTCAGACAAAGGGAACGCAACAGTAGTATTAAACAAATCGAACTATTTGGACAAGGTAAATACTCACATTCAAACAGGACCATATGAGGAAATTAATAAATCAATAGACACAGATATGAATAAAGTTAAGAAATCCACAGAGGACCTTATACGCCGAATGAAGCCGTTTCCAGGTGAGTCTAAGTGGTTTAATTTAATGCCAAGAATTAATAACCCCAGTAGGATGTATGGTGTTGTTAAAATTCATAAGTCAGGATACCCTATTAGGCCTATAGTTGATTTTAGAAATTCACCTACCTATGAATTATCTAAATATTTAGCCATGGTATTAAATCCCCTAAAATTCCACTCGAAATCTAGACTAATTCTTATGAACTAAAACACAGATTAGATAATTTAAAATTAAATAATGAAGAAAAACTGGTTAGTTTTGACATTGTCAGTTTATATACACGTATACCAATAAATATGGATAGAGGCAGTCAGAAACGAACTCATTTCTAACCAAGAACTCGAACTCAGGACAAAAGTGCCACCTGAGGACATAATGCTGGGAGTGCAGCTTTGCCTGACTTCTACAGTATTTAAATTCCAAGGGAAAATATACAAACAAACTGAGGGAGTTGCCATGGGATCACCAATGTCCCCGGTGGTAGCAGATATATACATGGATAGGTGGGAAAAGATAGCGATTGAAACGTTCACCCCCACCCACCACAAAAGTATGGTGGAGGTATGTAGATGACACATTCACTGTACTTAGAACACAAGATATAGATAGATTTTTCGAGCACATCAAATCGATGGTGGAGGCAATTCAATTCACTTATGAATTGGAAAGTCAGGAAGGGGAACTTCCAATGTTAGATTGCAACGCAGAAAGGAAAGATGATGGGAAGTTAAACACAAGTGTTTACAGAAAACCCACACATTCAAACAGATATTTGGATTTCCGATCATCCATCCTGTGTCAGTAAAAATAGGATTGGTGAAATGTTTAAGTTACAGAGCACAAAAACTAAGTAGTGCCAAAGAAAATCTAAGACACGAAGCGATACACATAAAAGAAGCCTTGAAACTTAGTAATTACCCGGATAAATTAGTCAAGAAATATGTAAGTAAATGTAAAAATAAAATAAATAATGATAATAGCGATAGTGATGATAATAATAATGATAAAAATAATAATAATAATGGTAATAATAATAGGGATAATAATGATATTAATGATGACACCAACAATAAGGAATGTGAATCATCAACAGTAATTCCATACAAGAAAGGAACCTCGGAAACCACCTAACGCAGAATTCTTAACAAGGCAGGAATAAAAGTGGTTGGCATTCAAACCACCCACAAACTCAATTAGAAACAAACTTTGTCGGTTAAAGGATCATCCTGTGGAGCATTTAAAACAAAACAATTTAGTTTATCTAATACTCTACCTGCGATGATTGTGAGGTCAAATATATAGGTTAAACTAGTAGATTAGGGACAGTCAGTCAGACTAGCCGAACATAATCATTTATTATTATTATTGTATCCTTTAGTTCCTAGAGGAACATAGGGCTTCAGCTGCGCACCTACATTGCCTTCGGTTTTCTGACAACTTTTTCACCCTGCTCCAGGTCTGTTCACATGCTTTCATCTCCTCCTTGCATGACCTCCTTTAAGTCACCCTTGGACGACCAACTCGCCGCCTCCCTTTCGGGTTCCACTCGAGGGCTTGTCTAGTGATGTCACTCACTTGATGGTTTCATCAGAGTATGACTAGCCAATCCATCTCCATTTCTTCCTGCCTATTTGTTTCACAATCGGCTCCTGATTGGTTCGCTCCCAGAGATCTCTGTTACTGATCTTTTCTGGCCATCTGATCTTAATTGGTATTGAGCGGAGACAGCTGTTAATGAAGGTTTGGAGTTTGTTTGAGATGCTCTTTATGACGCGCAATGCAAGTCTCTGATCCGTATAGTAGCACTGACTGACTTCACTTTGGAGTTGAAAATCCGGATCTTATTTTTGATGCTGAGTGCTGTTGACCTCCACACAGATTTGAGAGTAATGAAAGCTTGTCTTGCTTTTCTGATTCTGGCTTTGATATCCTCGTAAGTTCCGCCTGTAGTTGAGACGATGCTTCATAGGTTGGTAGGTAGGTATAGGAGGTTGTTTGTTTCAGGTTCCTCCCATTTATGCTGGGTGATTGTTGTCTGTTGTGGTTGTTGTTGCTGTTGAAGCCGAACATAAAAACCCAGCAGCAAATTCTAGATTGGTTGACCCAAATAAGATAAGAAATCTAGAGAATAGTTCAGCTATAGCACTCACCACATGCAGTTACACACAACCATACAATAGGATGGACGGGATAAGATGACAGTTTTAAAATGTAATGCAACAACAGTGTGGAGGGAGAGATTGATAACAGAAGCTTTGTTTATCGAATCAACTTCAAATACATGTAATAGGATTGCTTCAACACCTGTCCCAGACGGCCATCTGGAAAATTCTACTACCCCAACGACGACAAATAGGAGAAGACAAAGAAAACTGTAAAACTCAAGTTTTGAAGTCGTGTGATTATAATTGATGACATGATTATGAACAGCAATAAATTTCGTTCGAAACTTTGTCATCCAGTAAATAATAATACTGTTTCACTGACTGTGTGATACATCTAACAAACAAACTAATATGGCGGTAGGATGATGGAACCCTGAACCACCTGCGTGGTCGTCAAGCACTCTAACTCTGTACCGCCAACGTGCATATAATTAGTTGAATGAAATACAAGTCTATGAAACGTGACTTTAATTAGCATTAATATCACCAGTAAAGCCTGGAGGCATAATTTTCAAGAGTAAGTTTTGTAGGAATTCAACTTGTTTCAAATTTGATCAGGCGGCAAGAGGAACTTTGAAAACTAGGTAGTGCTTGGATCTGACTCCACAGCACTACTGTGCGCGTGCTACTGAAAAGATCTATCAGTAGTATATAAAACATTAAATAGCGGGCAGATAGATTTGATTTCAAAGATACATGGGAGACATGCAAGAAACACAAAGAAACACAAGAAGGAAGCCTAGAAGTAGGACAACGAAGAAGATTTGTGCGAATGGTGCGTTGAAGAAAAGGTGTAGAGATACCGAATTGCAATTAAACATTCCTTAACCCAACTCTGTCTTCTGCCGTTTCAAATAGTGCCTTTGCTTCTGGACAATGAAGACTCCATGTTCGGGTGTTTTCGATTTTAGGGACGTCAGAAGCTTCTTGCCACGCCGAATTTTTTTTTCGGTTTTTTTTATTCCTCAACGTTCTCAGTGAAATAAAGCGCTTCAAGTCAGAGGCCTGAAGTTTCTGTAGCAGTGGTGATTATTTTTACAGGATGAGATTGCTAACCTCATGCCCAAACCTTTGCTTTTTACCAGCTTTTTATAACTAGCTTAGTGGGTTAGGGAAGTGTATCGGCCGGGGATCGAACCCTAGACCATGTGCATGGTAAGCGAGCGTTCTAACCGCTGTGCCACCGTTGCTGAGTTGTTGGGCGTCAATCATCCGATGGCGAAGGCGGTCGTGCTGGGGGACGAGGAAAGGTGGCGTATGACAGTGTGGAGCGATCAGGTGAGAAGTAGATCAGGAGTATATTAGTTGAACGACTTGTCACAGCTACTGATGTTTCAGCTCATCAAGAGTGTCCTGGACTGCATTTCTCAGCAGTTAAAACTGGTGGTTAACCCTGTATAATGACTCCACCAATGATCAAACCTAAAACCTTTCGCTAACGAAATAACCATTCAGTAAATGTAATTGAATGGCGCAAAAAGGATGATGAGGCATTTTGTTGAATGGAAATTTAGGCAGTCATTTCAGCGATTTAAATTGGCGGATTTTGTACAAAAAAATGTAATTCAGGTGAAAGGTAAACAAACGCCCACGTTTATCAGTTAGATCAAAGTTTACAAAGAAATAGATTTCAAATGATCTAGAAAATCTAAAAATATCACTCGTTTATTATTATTATTTTTTGATGCTGTACGTACTACTGATTTCGACTGATATAAGTAGTGGCAAAAAATCAATCCGCTTAACCAATAGTGATTTAAATCTCTGATTTCGTTTGTTTAAAGCCAGGCTGATCATAGGGTCATCTAGTTAGATTGAGTTCAGCTCATATAGTCTAATTAATCCACACTATCCCTAATTATTCCGGAATAATTTCTTGGGAGAATCGTCGGTACCAGGGCTCCGAGTAGAACATAGGGCTTCAGTAACAAATCTCTACTTTCTTATATTCTCTGCTGAGCTACTTTTCCACCTAACACCATCTCCTCCGTGTTACTATTGCACCAACGACGCACATGTCGCCTCCCATTCGGATTCCGCTCGAACGATGGCCTGCATTTTGCACGATGTCATTCGACGATCTTCTCAGCGTATGCAAATCCAGTTCCATTTTCCTTCGTTTACATATTTGTTGAACAATTGGCTCACGGTTAGTTAGTTACCACAGTTTCTTGTAACTTATTCTTTCTGGCCGATGGGCTGGCCATTTTGATCTCCATTATGAAGCCAGCTAGCGTAGGTGGCAGCAGTCATTGGAAATCCTTTTTGTGACACACAGCGTAAGTTTCTGACCCGTACAGAAGGACCGACTTCCCATTTGTGTCAAAAATCCGGATCTTATTGTTTACACTGCTTGAATGCAGTGCAGAAGATTCCTAAACTAGTTTCAGGTTGGTGAAGGCGTATCTTGACAATCCAGTCCAGTATGGTTTTGATATTTTGATGCGTTGTGACTCCTTATGGTTGAAACCTCGCTTCCTGGCCAGATAAGTGAAGGCGGTAACCTCTCTCTCGTTGGTGGTGATTGGTACTGGTTGTTATTATTGATCTTGTTGATTAGTTGGTTGGTGTTGGTCTTCCTAACCTCCATCTTCTCCGTGTTCACCTGAAGTCATATCTTTTCGAGTTTGTGTGACATCCACACATGAAATCTTATAGAGTCTTTTTATCGGTCACTGCAGCGTGTTCCTGTCTTCTCAATCCCAACGTCCACAGTCTAACATATAATCCAGTCCACCACAATAGGGAATATCATTGTGAGTTACACTAGGCAAGCAGCCTTGTCTCCCTTACTTCTGTATTCACTCCAAAGCCTTCTCTGAGTATTTCGTTGTAGATCCCCTAACACCTGACATTGTCACAGAGCTAGCTGTTGAATGAGGTTGATAGAGTAGTATTGAAGTAGTTTCCAAACTACTTCTCGGTCAACACTGTCTATCGAAGGCCTTTACGAAGTAGATGAAGGAATTTGAGGTGAAGAGAGATATGGCTGCCGTTCTAGGCTTTGTTCTCTGATGATGACGCGTAGAGTTGCAATTCGATGATCAGCACATGATTTGCCTTTTTATGAATCCAGCTTATTCTAGTCGGTGATGGAGAGTTCTGCATCCAGTGCAGAATGATACGACTTGTTACTTTTACTTGACATGGACAAGAGCATTATTCCACACCAGTTCTCGTAGGCGCCTAACTAGGTCACCCTTCTTTGTCAGCTTGATAAGGTAGCCGGAATTTCTTCTTCCAGTCGGTAGGTGACTTTCCTTCTTTCCAAACCTTTTACAATAATGACGTGAGTCACATCTGCAATGGTCTTTGGCACATTACAGATACTCAAGGCAAGATTCATCCTGTTTCCTTGCTTGTCACTTATAGTTTTCGTGATCTGAATAATTTTGGCTTTTGAAAGAATATTTTCAAGGGAAATGTTAATCACTACGAACTGTTTAATTTGTCTATTGATTTTAGGTGAGAAGATGGGTCACTTGGGAGAAGCGTGTATAGAAAAGCACATTCACAGGGGGCAATGCACACACTTCCTTTAATTATGTGCCTGTTAAATATAAAAGGAATGTTGTTAAATGTCTTATGAGCAGGGCAAGGAAGATACGCACAAATTACCTCTTACAAAAGGAATTTGAATAGATTCACGATTCCTTGATTGAAATCGGCTATCCAAATAGTTTCATAAAGAAACTTATGAAAACATCAGAGAAAAAATCTGAGACTCTGACTGCACGTTAAAAGCCTCCATTTAATAATTTACAATTTAGTAGGGACTTATCGAGTGAGATTTTGTTCCACAGACTTTCCAGGAGTATACGAAGAACGTTTTAAGCAACAAGACTATGTTTGTCATTCTCTAGTCGACGAATGATTGAGACTCAAACGAAGGATAAGCTAGACAGTTTTGCTACATCTATGTGCATTTACCAATTCAACTGCATCCTCGTTGACAGTTATGTTGGGCGTGCTATTAGACAACTTAGCCAACGTGTCACTACTGAAAGTCTCCCATCGTGGGAGTTTGGCAAAGGACAGATGAAAAACAATCCGTGGCTCCATTTTGTTACATTTAACTGACAGTGGTCATGTAGTGGAGAAAACGAAAGCCCATCAAAGTAATTCATCGTATCCCACTGAATCTTTTAAATAGACTTCGTATTCGTCTACTCCACGCATACAGCTGAGGCAGGCGATAGGCATTCAAACTATTAGACCCCTAAACTATGCATTCAAAAGAAGTTCGTACACAGAGCCATTATCCCTCTCTTATTGACCTATTAAGATATAACCAACTAATGAATGACTTCTACACCACCCCTTGTTTATATTTTCAACCCCAGTCTCTTATCATTCCTTAATCTTATCACATCTTCATTAAAAACGTGTCTCATTTACTTCCCTTACAATCTGACATTACTTAATCGGTTCATTTGTTTTTACTAGCCTTTATCGACTACTTCCACCTGAACAATTGTTTGTTTAATCATGCTGCTTTTCATTATTCGTGTTATCACAGATTGCCTGATTTCTTCATCCTTATTATTGATAAGACGATTACTATTATTATTATTACTGCTATTAATATTATTATTACTGCTATTATGACTAATTGCACAATTTATATTCACCATCTTATTATCCTATAGACAAAACACCATGATTGGTCTGCATATTTGAATTTTTATTTATAAAGTTATGTAGGTATATTATAGTTAAGCCTGATGAGATCTAATTGAAAACAACAATATTGTTCGCTCAAATGTGTAGGTAGTTCTAAGTTTTACTATGGCGATATTTAATATATATTGATTTTGTCATAGTTTTTTCTATTTAAATTCTAATGATATATAGTGGAAAAAACAAATTTTAATTTTGTTTGTTTTAGCTGTTTAACACACAGATCACGAATATCATCCAGTGTGCTACCCAGTGTCACCCAGTGTCACCCAGTGTAGAACTATGCCACGATGCAGGTTGACAAGAATCAGCCAAAATTGGCGTCAGTATTTCTAGTCATTGATTGCAGAGGTAGAAGTGTTTATTCCTTCACTTTGGATTTCGTTGACATTTTGGACATCAAAATAACCTTATTGGACAAGGCTATTTAACCTTGGATCAATTGCCAACCAATCAGGAGAGTTTATTGTTCTCTGATCTAGCTGAACTTTAATGTGGCTAACAATATGTTTAAGTATGATGTGGAATAAAATAAAAATAAAGAGATCCGTTACTAAGTCTCCAATGTTACTCCTATTGAGAGAAACAAGCCTGAATTCTTCTTTCGGTTTGAAATAAAATCGACTCTCTCTTCTGGCGTTTAGTTGAGCCAAGTAAGTCGATGATAGAAGGATGAATGAAATAGAACCGCTTACTTACTGTTTTTTTTATTGTAAGTTAGTAGTTTTATGCCTAACACGGTTTTCATCACATAAAAAGTTGCACCAAATAAGGTGCAACCCCAACCCTAACCAAATAAGCTCGATATTAGGGTTTTCTTTGAAACATCAGACACACTTCAAAACAATCCTGTCCATATAAAAGACCAAATACCCAAAGAATCTCTATCTAATTGTGTCTAAAAAACAAAATGCTTGAAATATGATGTGATATACATCAGACAAACATCATTGGGGAGAAATCAAAATCAGAAGAAATGAACACCGTAGAGCATCTCTTCGACCATCAACAAATCCAACTGAACTAGAAAAACTTGAAAAATCATCAGCCATTGGTCTACATGCTATAGAATCAGGCCACAAAATTGATTTTGACAATACTGAAATCATCATCCAGAAAAACTTCAGAAACCATAAAGAACGTCTAATATCAGAAGCCAGCACTTCATATCAAGTGGAATGCAAATTGCCTGAGCTGAATAGGAATGATGGACAAAAACAGAATCTCACCTGGCTACAACAGCCTCCTCTCCATGAAGTGATAAAATCAACGCAAATGTGATAAGCAAGTTCACACACTACTCTCATAATTTTACACACTGATAAAATCCAACAATCTACACTTGATTTTGTTATCTTTACCAATTCCCCAACTTGACAACCAAAATGACCCCATACTGACGAACGATGATCAAGTTAGTGAACATTGTTTTGATATAATAACAGACATACTATTTATTACCTTTGATATTTGGTTTGAGTGATCTTCATTGTTATTTTAACTTTCCGTATGTCCTTGTAACTTGACCTAAGTAGTCTATTTTCTCACCCTTTAACTCTTTGTTATATATATGCTGAGTGGATTTTGTAAATTCCGGTTTAATAATACTTTGATAAGGCTATTCGCGTTAAATAGCGAAACGTCAGTAAAACCAACCATATCGTTTTGCTTTTTCATTCATTGGGAAATACAAAAATCTTTATTATAATGAATATCATATACCCAATATACAAATTGGTGGATGGTGGCTAGCAGTGGAATCCAGGATGCGCATTTCGTCCTATTTGGTACTCGTCATCTGGATGTACCTGCATTTCTCAGTGAGTGATGATGTTCCCACTGAGGCTCGAACCCAGTACCCATAGTTTCAAACGCCAAAGCGTTATCCACTAGACCACTTGGGCCACGAGAGCCACGAGAGCCGACATGTCAACCTGAGACCGAGCACTTCCGTCCAATCAATCGACGGGAAAATCAAAAATTCAATTCAATCATATACCCAATGCCTAAATTTTTTCAAACAGTTAAAAGTGAACTTGGTTAGAACATATATAAGATATTGTAGAGTTTTTGTACTTAGTCGTCTGAGGATAAACTCTTAAATACTTGCTTTGAATTCTCCAAAAATTGAAAAGATAGATGCAGAAAGGGGGTTCTGCGTATTCACGGAAGATTCTCAGTGTCTGATAAGATTATATTCGCGAATATCTTGCATGAAAACAAGTGTCTATTTCTACAACAGTACTAAGAAATCAATCTGACGAAAACCCACTCACCAAACCGACAGCATGAAGTGGTCTTCATAGGGTAACAAAGCATTGTTTCCTAAGTAGCCGAGCAAAGATTAAGATGTTGGGGTGAGGAGAGCAATGAAAAAAGAATAGACAGAATGATACCACATTGTCTTAATTTCCTTACATAGAACATCAGAGGAAATATCTTTCTGGAAATTGACATTGATTCGAGAAGACCAGGAAAGGTGACCACAGAGGAAACGCACAATCCAAAAGTATCCAACATTTGATTAAGTTTCAATTTTTCAGTGTCATCTATGGTAGTCAAACAATGTGAACTTGCCACCAGTTCATGTGTAAGCTGAGCTTGCATCTGAAAGTGAAATTAACAGCCTGACATCTGGAGTCATTTAGCCTAAGACTCTTTGAGATCAAGGATCACTGAATGATTTATAATAGAACGTTATTCATTTTAGAACAAACTGACTGAGAAGTAACCACCGGTACAGAAACAGTCAGATCATCGGAATACTTAACAAGTGTGTCTTCATCAGAATGAAGCAAGTCATATAGGAAGAAGGAAAACAGAAGAGGAGGAAGAACAGCACCGTAACGAACATCAAATTTACTGGGTCCCTGGAAATCAACACTTGGTGAGTCCAAATGTACTTAGCAATAGTTAACATAATAATAGCTTTATTCTAAACAGTACTTTTAGTAAAAATGCTGGAGTTTTCAGCATATATAATACAATACTGTACCCAATTTTCTCATAACAAGGTCAGTAATCAGAATAGGGCAGTTTTTTTTTATTCTTTTGGGTTCCCAGTGGAACATAGGGCACCTGCAAGCTAGAGCTTTACACTATCGGTAGAAATTGTTTTTATTTGACAAGATGGGGTTGTTAGTCTCATGCCCAACCTTCCCTCTTTTCACCGGTCCTATTACTGGCTTAGCGAGGTAGAGGAGTGCGCTGGCGGCAGGGGATCGAACCCCGAAACACCTGCATGTTGGGGAGTATTCTACCACTGTGCCACCGACACACAGTAGGGCATTTACATTAATAATACTGTTCCATACAAAAGTAAAAAGTATCAACGACAATGTAACAATGAGAAAAAAGAAAAAAATGTCTTCTACTTAGAGTTCCTCAAAAACTTGATGATTTCCTGTCCTACACTTTTCTCAACACATAAGATGTGTGCCTGCTAAATAAGGTGTTAGCGTAAAGTTGTTGTGCTTAGTCGTTGGAACATCAAGTCTTCTATAGTTGCTCCTCTAGTTCCCCTCCCTGATCAAATAGAATCAAGGAGAGAGTTCTGTGTGCACGGAGAGGATGTTCAAAGTCTGACGGGATAATATTCACCAATCTCTTAAGTTTGAGAAAATTAAAACAATCAGTTCCTTTGATAAATTTGAGCAAGGGCAATTAGAAGACAAATTTCGCGAGATGATATCGTCATTTCGTAGTTTCTTCACAACCGCTTTACAACTAGCAACATGGTTAACAATAATAAAATAAAATAAACGGCATGACAATTACTCAGTTGAATAAAAAACAAAAGTACATACTAATGATCAATCATATTTGAATAGGTCATGTAGTCCATGGAAGGCGAAGATTGAAGTCTATTGTGTTCTCTTTGTACACACTGTTTATTTATTTATTTATTTTTGATTACAGCTTGATTCCACACCGTATATTTGGTACAAGTATGGAATTTCCAACATGGATATCGGTAGTCCAAATTTTGCAGGCCAACCATAGATATCAGGTGTGCTTCGTCGGCAGGGGATGGAACCTCGGATCATGTGTATGGTCGACGAGAGTCCTGACCACTGTGTCACCGACGCACATGTGTTAATGTATGTGGTTAATCCAAAGTGCTTCCACCACCTTCAATCACTAACTTTGAATTAGAGTTATGTGAAATAACTGTGAAACAGTCATTAATATCGATTTTGTGACCTAACATTAATAAGTGTTTTGCAATGGATAATGAAGCTGGATTTCTATTCAGATTAATCGTGTTGGGATTTTCGATATGATTTAGTAGCCATTTTGACGACATTGGAGCATTCTGTTGGTGCTACCTATATAGGTGTCACAGCAGCTGCAGGTGAACTTGTAGATACAGTTTGAAGTAGAGTCCACAGAATTTCGTCCTTTAATCGTAGGTAGGAACAGGGATCGAAAATGTTTGGCACATGAGAAAAAGAGATTCGGTGGTGTAGAATGTGCGTTTGATGGCTGACCGAAGTCTTTGACCGAGCTGTCAACTGTATAATCTGGTTACCCTTGAGTGTTATATTAATAAAGATAGCTTTCTTTGTTACAGAAGCTGTCTTTTCGAGATGTGGTCTTTCTTTAGTATGCACTTTTGTTTTTTATTTAACTGAGTAATTGTCGTGCCGTTTATTTTATTTAATTATTGTTAACCATGTTGCTAGTTGTAAAGTGGTTGTACAGAAAATACAAGAAATAAAGATATCATCTCGCGAAATTTGTCTTCTAAATTCCCTTGGTCATATCTCTTAGGTGTCTATTCACAACGGTGTTAACAAATTGGCCTAGAGACACTGCACAGCATGACCATCAGTTAGTATCATCAGGGAGGGAGTAATTGTCTTTACACCCGACCTAGTAGACCTCACTGGTTATGAATTCATATTAGAATTCCAGGCAAATTCATCTTCCAGCCAGTCACTGAGTAGGAAGCATAAGCTTGTTCATTTTGTTACAGCGAAAGGCTTGACAATAGTCATAATATCAGCATACTTGACAAAATTGTTTCTACTAGAATACGAGAAGTTGTGTAAACCGAAAGAAATGCGAAAATGAGATAGTGTAGTATTATTATTTCCTTTAATCCTAGAGAAACTAAGAGCTTCAGCCACGCATATCCATTGCGTTCGGTTCTCTGCCAACGTTTTCACACCGCTTCAAGTCTGCCTACACGCTTTCATCTCCTCTTCACATGACCTACTCCAAGTCACCCCACCCTTGCACTGACGACCAACTCGCCGCTTCCCTTTCGGCCGGGTTCCACTCGAGGTCTTGTTTAGTGATGGATTGTCTAGTGATGTCACTTGATGGTTGGTTTCCCCAGAGTATGGCCAGCCAATCCATCTCCATTTCTTCCTGCCTATTTGTTTCACAATCGGTTCCTGGTTGGTTGGATCGCTCCCAGAGATCCCTGTTGCTGATCTTTTCTGACCGGCCATCTGATCTTCGGAAAAGTATTGAGCGAAGACAACTGTTAATGAAGATCTGAAGTTTGTTTGAGATGCTCTTTATGACGCGCCAAGTCTGTGATCCATCCGTATTGTAGCACTGACTGACTTCACATTGGAGTTGAAAGTTTGGATGTTATTTTTGATGGTGAGTGATGTTGACCTCCACACAGACTTGAGAGTAATGAAAGCTTGTCTTGCTTTTCCGATTCTAGCTTCGATATCCTCGTCAGTTCCGTCAGCCTGTAGTTGAAACGATGCTTCTCAGGTAGGTGGGTAGGTGAAGGAGGTTGTTTCTTTCTGGTCATAGGAATACACATATTAAATTGGTAAAGAGTTAAGAGGTGAGAAAATTGACTTAGGTTAAGTTAGAGTGACCTATTGAAGGTGAAAATAACACTGAAGAAGACTAAACCATATAAGAGAGGTAATACTACATAATAATAATAAGAATGACAAATCTTTATTTAAGACAGTATGCGAATATACGGTACAAAGATTTTCAGCGTATTCAGCTGCAAAGTACTTTTTTCTTCACACAAGATTCACTTGTAAAATAATAATCTAAAGTATATCTTCATTTCTTTGAAGAATTGTACAGCGTTTACTTGGGAGCAAGTTAAACCACCGCACAAGTTTATGTATAGGTCATTTGATATAGCTGAACGATTAAAACAATGATAAATCCAGATGAAATTAAGCATTTTGGAAGAAAGTGATTTCGGTAACCCAATGATTTAAGCAGACCGCCTTGTCCTGACTGCTGTCAAAACATAGTTTACGAAGTAAGGTTAGGTGTATGCAGAACTGTTGCTTTGAACGCATAGAGGTGGTTTAAACTACATAATTTCTAGCTAGGGATTCCATAAACTTTAAGATATGCCCCTAACACATTCTATAGATAGGTTAAAAGGACTTGAAAACATCAATTTTATGTAATGTCTTTTTAAAATGTTTCGTAATAGAGGAGCTACATCAACTGCCCTAAACACTTATGGGGATTCTGCTTGCTTCTGGAGACATTTAGGAATATGCTCTGAGGCCAGCCGTTACTTGCAGGAATCGATGAGTCTTTCCCGTGTAGGTGTGGTTACATGTACATTCAAATTGGTAAATGCAGCGGGATGTGACGTCATTTTTCGCATGTTCGAAGGGCTTAGGTAGACATATTAGCTTCACATTCTCAATTATTATGACTTTAGCTGCATGAAAACTCTTTTTAACAGCAGTGTTCACTCTTTGTCCAGTTATCAAGCTGTTATTATGCCCCATTTAGGGTAGCTTGATGTAAACGTCTTTCTTAGGAGCAAGTTGTAAAGTAGGTCTTGGTATTTTGACCACTTTATGTCTCCTGATGAACTTGTTTGGATAATTGTTATCAACCAGAGTTTGTGTCAAGTCAGTTCTTCTATACGGATCAGAAACTTGGCGGGCGGGTCACAAAGAATATTTCCAAAAGGTTGCAGACCTTTATTAACAACTGTCTTCGCTGGCTCTATACTGAAGATCAGATGGCCGGGCCGGACACAATCACCAACAAGGAATTATGGGAACAAACAAAGCAAGAACCAATCGCCAAGCAACAAATATGCAGGAGAAAGTGGAGATGGATCGGACACTCGCTGAGGAGACCACTGGGTGACATCGCGCGCCAAGCCCTCGAGTGGAACCCGAAAGGGAAGCGGCGTGTGGGACGTCAGTGCAAGTGTGACGTGGAGGAGATCGTGTGAAGAGGAGCTGAAAGAATATGGAATAACATGGATACAGGCGAAAAGTATTGCAGAAGACAGAAGAAAATGGAGACGTGCAGTTGAAGCCCTATGTCCCACTAGGAACCCAAGGGAGCAATAATAATAATATATTATGTCTTCTTCGTCAAATGTGTCTTCGGTGCATATTCGTTATATTCTACTAAAGAGTCACTTGACTCACGAAGGCTATTTTTTTGACCGAACAGGGTAGAAATTGTGATTATTAAGATACTGTCCTGACCAGGTCAGTTTAGACTAATCAAGTCATGGACTAAGCAATATGTCATCTAGGAAAGATAAACAGTTATATTCCTCTTCTATCTACAGACGTAAGTGATATGCTATTCTGAACTTCATTCATTCGATTTAAACTCGAGATGAAAGAACAAGACTTATCGCTTAACATCACTTTTGATCACAGTCCCCCGATAAACTTTCAATATGCGCCATATAGATATCTGCTAAAATCGAGCTCATTAAAAGAATATGGAAGGTCATTGAAAAAGAAATAATGAAAAATAAAGAGAAGAATTGGAGAAAGTGAACTCTTACTGCACAGATATGTCATCTGAGATGGACAACAGTTCATCGGATGCAGTAGTAATTACTTAGTGAAATAGAACTACCATATAAGCAACAAGAAGACCTGGATTTCGCGTGTGGATGATTTATGTTTGATATCACACAAAATCGAAGACTTACAGTCGAAAACCGACAAACTGGTCGAAGAAGCAGCCGGTGAAGACAGGACTCCAGGTGAACATAGACAAGACGCGGAGGTGGTGAAAATAACCAGCCAACAACAACAACAGCAGCTACAACATCCAGCACCAATCACCATCAACGGGAGGTATTTGAATGAGGTTACTTCATTCACTCACTTATCTAGGAAGCATTGTCTCAAATACAGGGGGAACGGAGGAGGATGTCACATCGAGCGAGAATCAGGAAGGCAGGCAAGAAACACATTCATCAACTTGAAACAACCAGTCTGGAAATCTTCGTCATTCACCTATAACAACAAAATTTGGCTTTTCATTACACACGTAAAGTCACTTCGTCTATACGGATCAGAAACTTGGAGGGCGGGTCACAAATAATAGTTCCAACAGCCTGTTCCAGACCTTCATCATTAACAACTGTCTTCGCTGGATCTATACTGAAGATCAGATGGCCGGGCCGGAAAGAATCACCAACTATGGGAAACTATGGGAACAAACAAACAAAACAAGAACCAATCGCCAACCAACAAATATGCAGGAGAAAGTGAAGATGGATGGATTGGACACTCACTGAGAAGACCGCTGGGTGACAGTGGGCGCGCGTTAGGCCATTGCTCGAGTGGAACCATCCTGAAAGGAAAGCTGTGAGTGGGTCGTCATTGCAAGGGTGACATGGAGGAGATTGTGTGAAGAGAGAGGAGTTGAAGCAGTATGGACTTATATGGATGGATGCAGGTGAAAAGTACAGCAGAAGGATAACAGTAGTGGCAAGTGAAGACGCGCAGTTGAAGCCGTATGTTCCACTAGAAACCCAAGGGAACAATAACAACAATAATAATATAAGCAACGAATTTCGCATCATTTTCTCTTCTATAAATCATATGACACTAATGATAAAAGAATAAATCGTTTTAAAAAAAATATTTAGATAATTATTTAGTTGTTTGTGTGTGTGTGTGTTTCGAGGGGGGGGGGGTACGCCAGACGTATTTTCTTTGTGTCCACGTAGTTTTTTTGGTTTGTCTTTTATATTCTCTCCTGCTCTGTTCTGTTGTTTCGTTCGGTGTTTTTTTCCGAAATGAATTCATCATGGTTATTTGAGCTGAATAATAACCGTCATAGTACACATAGACACATTCGTTTATTAGTAGTATTAGTATTATTATTAGTAGTATGACGATTATTATTATTCTGAATATTTTTTTTTATTTTTCATCGTTAATCTTACTTTGTAGAAATTTTTGCATAATTATTTTTTTTGAAAAATTCAGACCTCTATGGAATTTGGAAGTTATCATTTTTATTTTTATTATTTTTCTCTTACACTAGTGAACCCACCTACGCATTGAATTTATGCTTGATTGGAAATGTTTTATTACTTATTTGTTATTGTATCCTTTAATTCCTAGAGGAACTAAGGGCTTCAGCTGAGCGTCTCCATTGCCTTCTGTTCTCTGCCATCTTTTTCACCCCGCTCCAAGTCCGGCCACATGCTTTCCTCTCCTCTTCACATGACCTCCTCCAAGTCACCCCACCTTTGCATTGACGACCAACTCGCCGATTCCTTTTCGGCCAGGTTCCACTCGAGCAATGGCTTTTCTAGTGATGTCATCTGATGGTTGGTTTCCTCAGAGTATGGCCAGCCAATCCATCTCCATTTCTTCCTGCCTATTTGTTTCACAATCGGTTCCTGTTGGATTGGTTCGCTCATTGCCAGAGATCCCTCCCTGCTGCTGATCTTTCCTGGCCGGCCATCTGATCTTGAGTATTGAGCGAAGACAACTGTTAATGAAGGTTTGAAGTTTGTTTGAGATGCTCTTCATGACGCACCAGGTCTCTGATCCTTACAATGTGTAGCACTGACTGACTTCACATTGGAGTTGAAAATCCGGATATTTTTCTCATTTTCATGCTGAGGAGTGATGTTGACCTCCACACAGTTTTAAGGGTAATGAAAGCTTGTCTTGCTTTTCCGATTTTCGCTTTGATATCCTCGTCAGTTCCGTTCTCCTGTTGTTGAAACGATGCTTCCCAGGTAGGTGGGTAGGTGAAGTAAGTTGTTTCTTTCAGGTTTCTCCCATTTATGCTGGCTGATTGTTGTCCGTTTTTGTTGGTGTGGCTGTTGGTGCTGGCCAGGAATCTTCATCACCCACCTCTGTTTTATCTATGTTCCCTTGAATGGTGTCCTATCTTCTCTGGATGCTTGTTTCTTTTGACTTGCATATCTTCCAGTTTGTGGGAAATCAGACATATAAATCGCATCGGCGAGATCCAGATCCTCCAAGTTCTTGTTTTGTGTGAGTCCGTCCATTTTATGCCTGTTTCCTCATTGCCCGCTAACTGTCTGTCGCATTATCCAATCTACTGCAATCAGGAAGATCATTGGCGATAATAGACAGCCTTGTCTCACTCTCGTCCTCAGTTTGAAGGCTTCCCTAAGTTTCCCGTTGTGGATTACTTGGCGCCATGCAGCATTGTCATATAACTGTTGGATGAAATGTATAATTGTCGATGGGACCCCTTGGTAGTAGCGAAGTAGTTGTCAAATCACCTCTCGATCGACGCTGTGTGTATGTGAATGTTTGTGACAGAAATATCTAGAGACGGAATGTACTCGTGACACTGGTGCCATCTAGTTCGTGTAAACATTAACGCTACAGTCACTTCTGTCATTGTTGATGAACATTGAATGATTAAGTAGAACATATAGTTTGTTTGTTTATTCAAATTTATTTCCATTTGGCGGGAAATAGCAGAAATAGCAGGTGGATATGTCGCCTAATCGTACATTTGAGTGGTACAAGACTGAGAAAAAAAAACGAACAATTAGAAGTATTTGTCCTTGTGGTTTAAATTGAAGTTTTTATTCATTCGATTTTGTGTTTTGTTGTATTCCTGTTGTTCTGATTTTTCAGATCGTGGAAAATATCCATATGGATATTAGAAAGAAGAAGAGAAGAATACGAAGTTCGACAAAGATGGTGATCTTTTCAGCGATTTCATTCTCAAAACCAGCTGTACAGTCGCATTTATATAGATTACTTTACATGGATACAATTATTGTTTGTTTAAATCCACATAGTAGTTAAGAAGGTGATAATTAATTGTAGTAATTAATTGTAATCGTAGTATTAGTATTTCAAGATGACGGAATTACAAGAATCCAAACAAAACACAGAGAGGGCGGAATTCAGGAATTTGTATTTAGCGGAATTATTATGCAATTCATATAAGAAACATATTAACAATCAACAGTAAGTATTTAAACAATACAGAGATAGAAATTGTCAATCACCACATCCGCCACACGTCGAATATCTCCTTGCGTATTTATAACGATGTCTCGGTTTGCTTGCAAGTAGCTGCGACCTAACTGATTCTGTGATATTATTTTCATCAGTATTATCTGGACCTATTTCTGAATTATCTACAAAATCAGGATTATTAGCGGAATCATTAAAATAATAATTGGAACGACCTACTTCATTTATTGTCACTTTGTCCAGGTGTCCGTTATGAACTGAGTGATCTTTGATGTCTAATATCTTCACCACTCGATTTCCCATTTTTTGTAGTATAATTCCAACAGAAGGTCTATAGTCTTTCCCTTTGTAATAATGTACATTAGAAGTCGTGGACATCAGATGCTTTTTGAGAATTCGAGATTTGAAAAGTTTTGCAGGACTTTCACGGGTACTTGTATGCTCTGCATTCGACAGACGCAGTCTATGCATATGCAGTAATTCCTCAATTTTAATCAGTTGCTCTCTCATCTCATTCAGGTCTTTTCGTGTTTTCGACAGTTCACATTGTAACTCAGCTACCTCATTTTTGAAAACAGTTGACACTTGAGTTGCCGAACTTGTAGTGGAGGTTTTCATTGGATTAGCTTGAGTATTTTGAAAGGTTGAAAGACACATTGACTCCATTTTACTAGACAGCTTGGGAGAATTATAAGAATGTTGAGCAACATAAGTATTCGAACTTCTGCAAACCGTCTTGATGTGTCCAACTTTACCACATTTGTGACACTTAGCACCCCGAAAACGGCAAGTGCTTCGTAGATGTAACTTTCCACAGGATAAACACGGTTTAATGTTTTTGATCTCTCGCTGCATTCTATTACCTGTGGACGGCAGTTTGGATTGCTTTCCATGACCACTTGTATTTTCGACTTTAGAAAGCATAACATCAGACACTGACGTAGTGGGAGCAGAGTATTCATTATTGACATCTTCATATGTAATACATACATCTTTAGCAGTTTGAAAAGTACAAGAAGGAATCTGAATTAACTCTTTCTCTAATTTAGGAATATTGATTCCAGCAATTAGACGATCACGTAGTTGAGTATGCAGCTGATCTCCAAAATTACACTTTGAGGCTTGAATTTGAAGTTGAAGAATGAAGTCTCGAATCTTCTGGTTGGGAGAACGTACCAGTTTGTTGAAGTGAGCCCTCTCTCTGGTCTCAAAATTAGTTACATGAAAGTGATGTATCAGAAGTTCACGGAGCTTAGCATATGGCAGAGAAATGGGTTTATCTGGAAACGCCAGATTCTTCACCAGGCTATACGCATCTGGTCCAATAGTAGTAATGAAATGTGCTGGTATTTTGTCATCCCGAACATTCTTGGCAATGCACCACGCATCGAAGCATTCCAAATAATCAGCAATCTCCCGCGGAGTAGCATTTATAGGAAAATTTCCCAGGTTATTTAGTTCCATCGCGACGCCAATTTGTAGTAATTAATTGTAATCGTAGTATTAGTATTTCGAGATGACCGAATTACAAGAATCCAAACAAAACCCAGAGAGGGCAGAAATCAGGAATTTGTATTTAGCGGAATTATTATGCAATTCATATAAGAAACATATCAACAGTCAACAGTAAGTATTTTAAACAATACAGAGATAGAAATTGTCAATCACCACATTAATTTTCAACTTGATATGAAAGTTCGAAGGTACGAATATAGATTACAAGGGGCTTAGAGACAAGATTGCAAAGGATTAGAAAATAGTTACAGCGTATGCAAAATTAATATTTGATAACTGAAGAAATAATACTTTTAAGGCCGAATAACAGCCGTTTTCAACTTGATACAAATTACAAGAGGCTTACAGAGGCCATGATAGAACCAGTTACGGGTGTGAACAAAATGAGCATGGAAACAAATTGAAATCAAAATTGTTTTAAACTTGAAATGTAAATAAGAAGTATGAATATAGAATACCAGAGGCATAGAAACACAAAGTTGCACGGGATTAGAATAATAATTGTAAAATGGTTATTCTAAACGGACTACAAGTGTGTTCAGGAAGAGCTTGGAAACAAACTTAAAATAACTGCTTTTTATAACTGAAAAGAATTAGATGAATTTAATGAAGACTGAGGGATAAGGATCAGACACACGGCGAACGAAAAAATGCACAAAAAGAAAAGAGAGAACGAAAAAAGGACGAAGTAGAAAAAAGACGGAAACAAAGGGAACATACCAAACTAGGTCCATGGTAGGTGTAGAGGTTGGACTAATTACTTTTGAACACACAGCTCCAGCTTCTCGATGTATATTGCGAGGGCTTCTGCAGTGCAAAGAAGTCAGAAACATACTGCTTTTGTTGGGTTTCTGTTGACTTTGTGAATGACTTTGAAAGAATCAGTTGAGATGTTGTGGGAGGTGTTGACCAGATGTTCAATAGTGGCACTTCTGATTGAAATGGTGCCTCCTCTTTGCAGCCACACTGGGTAAAGTGCTCGTGTGGAGTTAGTTATATTTTTGCCGAACAAAGCGACTGCACACTTTCCAAACGCATCTCTGAACATTATCCAGCATGGTTAGCAAAGGGAAGACAATGCAAGACGATTACTAGCTCAATTTTCGCGCATTTGGTGAATTCAGGCCACTTAGCTCCACCACAGTCGTCTTTCAACATCATCTACAAAGTGAAGCCAAATGGTAAAAAAAGGCGTCAAGTTTTGGCTTTTTGTGTATAGCGGAGGCACTGGCAATTCGTCAATACAACCCTAAAACTCTGTGCAGAGAAACAGTTTGTCCAGTTGCTTATTATTCTACCTTGGTCTTAACCTCTTCACAAATTGTTTCCTGTAAAAAATTTTGATTTTTTTCTTTTCTCTTTTAATTTTTAATCTTAATTTTAGTTTGCTTTTGCTTCATTAATCAACTCACTATTATCACTTTCATGTGCTCATTTTGTACATCTCCCACCCTCTTCACACCTGTTAAATTGACACTCAACAACCTTTATTTTCACTCAAAAGCAATTCTAACCATATCGTACTTCTATCCCTGGGCCATTGAGTACCACGTAATTAACAGCTTTTAATTTTCACTTCTAAAGCAACTTCTGAGTAATTATATTGACTATGTCACCTCCATTACTCAATAATAGACCACTATATATATCTTTTAGGAGTATAAATACAACTGTACAACCTCTGAAGATGATTTCGTTCATAAAGAAAATAAATGGTTTGTGAGGATGCTAATTTGTTTGCTGATATTTTTGATTTGGTTACTGTATATATGTATATATATATATATATATATATATAGTATTCTGAGGCATTGGTTAATCATCAGGAATTAGTGACAGGTTCAGGATCCTCTTAGACACCACGGTAAAGTAAAGAAACATTCCTGACAGCTTACTCCAATAGCCTATGATTTGAGAGACTATGCATCAGATAGTCCGTTAGGCAGGATGAGCAACGGTACACCAGCTAGACCTTCGTATGGTAAGTGAATAGTAAGCAATGAGATGGGCTCGGATCCATGGATGATATGGAAGAGATCATGTCAGGAGAAGGAGGGAATGTAATCTCGTGTCTTTATGGGCCGTGTTCTGAGCCAGGTAAGGGAAACAACAAATAACATGCTTGAGAGAATATATATATTGCTTAAGTCTTGGTCTCACTTGAAATCCAACGGACTCGTGCGATGGTCTGCATTTTGGTGCTACGTTATTCGACGTTATTCACCGCGTGTATCCAGTCGAAATCCATTTTGTTTGGAATATTTGTCGGGTAGGACACACGTTCTTGATTGAGTCGTTCCTAGGTTTTTTGTGTTGCTTATCCTTCGCGGAAGCCTATGTGGTTTGTGATATGAAGACAGCGAAGTGGTCAGCTGCTTATAAACGTCTGCTGTAGCCTGCTGCAAATGATTTTGGTGACGCTCGAGCCATGTTTCTATCTTTGTTTGTAGAGAGGAACCAACCAACTTAACCTTCGTTTTCAAAATCTGAATATTTTTATTTGTGCTGAATGCAGGAAATTCCCAAACTGATTTCAGAGTGATGAATGTCTGTTTTGGCTATCCAATTCTGACTACTTTTTGCATGTTCATCCATGATGTCACCTATAGTTAAAACGATGCTGCCTGTGAATGCAAGTGACTCCTTTCGAATTTCTCCCGCTGATAGTGTGACTGGTGCTTGTTGTCATTAATGTTGTTAGTTGGGTGGATTCATCACCTCGATTTTCCAAGCATTTATAGATACATATTGATTTGCTTCAAATGGCAGTCAGATCTCTATCCCACTCAACTTCATTGATTTTTAGAAGGCCTTTAGCAGACAGCGCCGATCGAGAGGTGATTTGGAAACTTATTCGCTACTACCGACAGGTACTGACAACAATTCTACATCTCAACCAACAGTTGTAAGACTATGTTGCATCCCAAGTAATCCACACTGGAAAATTCACAGAATTCTTCGGAATTATGACAGGGGTAATAAAAACTGGCCGCCTTCAGTGATTTTCCAGGTGATTGCAGTAGACTGGATAATGCGACAGACAGCGGGTCAGGTGACGAAGAGACAGGCATAAAATGCACCCACACAAAAATTCGGAGGTTCCGGACTTCGCCGATGATATATCTGATTTCACAAAAACTGGAAGATATGCAAGTGTAAAGAAACAAGTTGGCAGAAGAAGCATCCAATGGAGATAGGACTTCAGGTGAATAGAGAGAAAACAGAGGTGATGACGTCAGATGATGGGAAAATCGTCATTTCAACTACACATGGACGGAGCATATAAAGATATCAAAGTGAGCATCGGGAAATCAAGGCAAGCTTTCATTACTCTGAAGCCTGTGTGGAGGTCAACATCACTCAGCATGAAAATGAGAATAGGATCCGGATTTTCAACTCCAATGTGAAGTTATTCAGCGCTACTTTACGGATCAGAGACTTAGCGCGTCATGAAGAGCACTTCAAACAAACTACAGACATTCATCAACAGCTGTCTTCGCTCAGTACCAGTCAAGATCAGATGGCCGGCCGGATGAGACCAGCCAAAAACATGGATCTTTGAAAATGAGCGAACCATCTCAGCAGGAACCGATTGTGAAACAAATATGCAGGAAGAAATGGGGGTGGATTGGATTGGCCATACTCTGAGAAAACTGTCAAGTGAATGACATCACATGTCAGGCCATTGCTCGAGTGGAACTCGAGCGGGAAGAGGCAAGCTGATCGTCAGTGCAATGGTGGGGTGACATGGAAGAGGTGATGTGAAGAGGAGATGAAAGCATGTGGACAGATGTGGAGCTGGGTGAAAACGTTAGCAGAGAACCGAACGCAAAAAAGACGAGTAGCTGAAGCCCTATGTTCATCTAGGAACTAAGGGGAACGATAATATTATACACTGCGGAGAGTACCGAAGTCTCTCAGTAGGGCGAGTGTGATGCTGGAGAATCAGCTCAGTAATACTATTGTATACAGACACTTCAATTCCTGCAAGAAAATAGCTAATATTATGCTGTCAAAAACTCTGAACATTCTCTCGATACACACACAACTCTCTCCAAGCATCTCATCCATCAGGTAGGGAAATTAGAAGCAACTGTAGAAGACTGTATGCTCGGACGAATAAGAACAAAAACTTTATGATATCACCATGTTTCACAGGCACATATTTTATAGGGTCAGAAATTTATGAAGTGGGGATCTGCCAACTTACTGAGGAACTCTGAGTGAACGGCCTTTTGTTTCTTGTTTCTCCTTGTTTACATTGTCCTTAATACTTTTACTGAATTTAATTTTATATTCATTTCGTATGAAGCAGTGTGATGAGAGCAGGCTGCTAGCCAGTTGGTAGACATTAATCTACGTCAATGTCTAGGTCACTAATATTGGCCGTGAGAAAATATGAACAAGGCTGATTCAACAACCAATCACAGCGGACTTAAGCGTGGGCAAATATGATTCACAGATAGATGGCTCCACTTTCCGATAAAACCCAAAAACAACCAATCAGAAGACTGCGTTCGTCTACTTGAATAAGCTATGATAATGTACATAGAATATATATATATATAAATACGTGCTGATTTCCGTAATAAAATGATCTGTTGCCTGGCCCTTGTCTTCTGTTGTTACAGCAGTATTAATAGTGTAAACGCCCTACTGTGCGTCGGTAGCACAGTGGTAGAATACTCCCCAACATTCAGGTGTTTCGGGATTCGATCCCCTGCCGCCAGCACACTCCCCCACCTCGCTAAGCAAGTAATAGGACCGGTGAAAAAAAGGGGAGGTTAGGTGAACGAGGCTCGAGATATCATCTTGTAAAAAAGTAAACACCATTCCAGTCGACACTGTACAGCTCTAGCTAGAAGCCTTTTTTTAAACTGAGGACGCAAAGGAATAAACAATATGCCATGTTCACTGATATTCCCTGGTCTTTCAGTGCTTCGCCGACTGATGTCAGCTCATGATCAACCATGTAATTATAATAATAATAATCATAACTGCCATATTCCAAACAGTAATTTTTGATACCAACATGGAATTTTCAGCATATAGTTAGCGAAGTATTGCATTTGACTATCTCACTGCAGTGATAATAATTAAAATTGAGTGTTTGCATGAATCAGAATCATTCGATAAGAATATAAATAGGAAATTAAAAAAGAAAAGTTGAAGTGAAGAGAATTTCCTTTTCGACGAAGTCACCATCAACTAGACAGAGCTGTACATTCGTGTATTTATATGAATAAGTGGGTAGGAAAGTTCTAGAATAATTTCTGGTTAAGGGTCAAATTAATAAAAAAATTAAAATTAGGAATTAGAATGCGATAATAAGAAACAGGGGAGAGGGAACGATAAAATTCAAACCAAATAGCATCATAATTACTGAGAAGATTGACATTGATTGTGCAATTGGGGGTTACAAATGTAGAAATAAGAAAAATAGACAGGATGTTTGGATAAAGTACCCAGTGGGATCATAACTAATGTGATGAATAATTGTTTATGCAATCAGGGATTAAATATGTGGAAATAGTGAAATGACAAAGTAAACAGCAAGTTCGGATATGAAAATATGGTAGTGTGAATAGGGATTAAGAAAAACTTAAAATAACAAGAATAAACAGGAAGTTTGTGTAAGAAAGGCGATGGGATAGTCACTATTAGAAGAATTATCTGTTTGTGATGGCCATGGCAGGGACAGTGGTTGGACGCATTTCTTTTGTATACAAAACGTGGGTTTGAGCTTTTTTATAGCTAGCGCCTCCGCTATGCCCAGATGTCTTGATTTCACTCCCTTTGATAGGTTTGATTGAATCTTGTATATTACTTTGAAGGATTTTTCGAAAGGAGCTGAATGTCCTGAATTGACCAGATGTTCTGTCACTGATCTGTATACACGCTTTTGGTCTCCTTTTACTAACCAGGCTGGGTAGTGTTCATGAGCGCGTTTTTCAAGTCGGAGCATGGTACGGCCAACGTACTTGGCTCCAGAAGAGCAAGTAAACTGGTATATTCACCTTGAGGTGGCCAAATGCGACAGCTTGTGTTTCGCGTTCTGGCTGAACAGTTTCTTGCAGGACAACGTCAGTCGTAGGCTCGCGGCGAAGTATGTTTTCCTTAGCGATTTGGAGAGGTATTTGCGAAAGATTTCTGCTTCAATATCACCTTTGAATTCTAGATAAAGAAGAAGTATTTTCTTGGGAATTGATTGGACTTGTTCGGAAGTCTTCTTAGGTTTTAGATTCCTGTCTATGAACCTGGGCGGGAAACCTTTTTCCATCAGGGTTTTTCGAAGAGTACGCAGTTCTTCTTCAACCACTTCCTCGTTGCATATCTTCTAAATCCTCGAGGAGAGAGCGCATATCAGGTTCCTCTTTCTCTTTAGGAACACGAAGCTTTGAAAGTTGATGAATTGTCCATTCCATGTAGGCTTTTTGTATATGGACCTGTTCAAAGAGTTGTCGGCGTTTCTTGTCAGATGGACGATGAAAGTGGAAAATTCCGTCGGATTCAGTCTCAAGCGTAAAGTCGATGCTTGAGTGAGCATTATTGAGGATTTGAAGTAGTTTTTTAAATCACAATTCTCATCACAAATTATTAAAGTATCATCGATGTATCTCTTGTAGAGATGGAGGTCGTTCATAGTTGGTGATAAGGCGTTGTTCTCTGAACTAGTCATAAAGTAGTCGGCTAGGAGGGGTCCTAAGGGAGAAGCCATTGCTACTCCATCTACTTGCCTGTATATTTCCTTGTTGAAACTAAAGTATACGTTGAAGGTGCATCGAAGAAACAGTTTTCTTAATCCCCATTCACACTACCATATTTTCATATCCGAACTTGCTGTTTACTTTGTCATTTCCCTATTTCCACATATTTAATCCCTGATTGCATGAACATTTATTCATCACATTCGTTATGATCCCACTGGGTAGTTTATCCAAACATCCTGTCTGTCTATTTTTGTTATTTCTACATTTGTAACCCCCAATTGCACAATCAATGTCAATCTTCTCAGTAATTATGATGCTATTTGGTTTGAATTTTATCGTCCCCTCTCCCCTGTTTGTTATTATGGCATTCTAATTCCTAATTTTTATTTTTTTTTATTAATTTGACCCTTAACCAGAAATTATTCTGGAACTTTCCTACCTACTTATTAATATAAATACACGAATGTACAGCTCTGTCTAGTTGATGGTGACTTTGTCGAAAAGAAAATTCTCTTCTCTTCAACTTTTCTTTTTTAATTTCCTATTTATATTCTTATCGAATGATTCTGATTCATGCAAACGCTCAATTTTAATTATTATCACTGCAGTGAGATAGTCAAATGCAATACTTCCCTATCTATATGCTGAAAATTCCATGTTGGTATCAAAAATTACTGTTTGGCATATGGCAGTTATGATTATTATTATTATTATAATTACATGATTGGTAATGATCTGATGTCAGTCTTAGAACCAATGATAGACTAGTGAGTACCGTTTGTACACCTGTTTCTCCACAATACTTACGACTGTCTATTCATGAGTACTCACGTATCAGCTTTCCAGGTAGTATCAAATCCAAGACTTTCAGTTAACAAGACATTCTCGTGGACCATTCAACCACTGGGACACAATCCAGTGACCAATACACTAACTGCAACTTCTGAAAACTCGTGACATTCAGCTCTTCTTCCAGTCATTGCCATATACGAGTAACTAATTTGGTTGCCCAAGCAAGTAGTTTTTTATTTTAATCATTGTGAAACTTTCTATTTGTAGAGGGAAAGGCAAAGAATCTACGAAATGATATCAACTCGTCTAAACTGCTAAACATTCAATTTATTTTCAATTTCAGTATCATCTTTGACTGTGGAACAATGTGAACTAACCACCAAATCATGTAAGTCGAGCTTGCATCTGAAGGTGAAATTAACAGCTTTACATCTGAAATTATTTGGCTCAAGACTATTTGACGTCATAGTCCACTGACTAATTTCTGATAAAAATTTATTCATTTTGGAACAATCTGACTGAGAAGGAACAGCCAGCACAGAAACTTCTGGATCATTGGCATACTTGACAAATATCTCTTCATCAGAATGAGGCAAGTTATGTAAGAGAAAAGAAAGCAGAAGAAGAGACAAAACACCACATTGAGGAACACCAATTAATCAAAGCTCTGCATATCAACACTTGGAGAGTTCAAATATACTTAGGAATAATTATAATAATAACAACACCTTTATTCCAAATAGTAATTGTAGTGCAAATATTGAATTTTCAGCAGATAATACAATATGCATCCAGTTTCCGCGTAACAGGGTCAGTAATCAGAATAGGGCATTTTTTTAAACCCCTTTGCGTTCCCAGTAGAATACAGCGCTTCAAGCTAGGGGCTTAAAGTCTCAAAAGTAGTGGTGTTTATTTTTACAGGATGAGATTGCTAGCCTGATGCCCAATCTTCCCTCTTTTCACCGGTCATATTACTGGCTTAGAGAGGTAGAGGATCGAACTGCGTTCCTAAGCCTCTTTCATTCATGTCAACCTGAAGATAATTATCACCTTTTATTCGCCTTTAAAATTAATTCTCCAGTTATCAAATAATAATTTTTGCATACGTTGTAACTGGTTTCTAATCCTATGCAATCTTGTCTCTAAGCCCCTTGTAATCTATATTCGTACCTTCGAACTTTCATATCAAGTTGAAAATTAATTATCACCTTCGTTACTACTATGTGGATTTAAGCAAACAATAATTGTATCCATGTAAATTAATCTATATAAATGCGAATGTACAGGTGGTTTTGGGAATGAAATCGCCGAAAAGACTGATATCTTTGCTAAACTTCATGTTCTCTTCTTTCAGATGTAGAATTGTTAGCGGTACCTGTTGCTGGTAGTAGCGAAGTAGTTTCCGAATCACCTCTCTATGGACACTGTCTGCTGAAGGCCTTTTCAAAGTCTATGAAGTTGAGATAGAGAGGTGGCTGCCATTCCAAACTCTGTTCAATGATGATATTTAGTGCGGTGGTTTGATCAATACATGATTTGTTTTTCCTAAATCCTGGCTATTACTGTCGAAGTTTTTTATCCAGGTTGGCTTGTTTGATTCTCTCCAGGATGATGTGGCTTATTATTTTGCTTAAGATGGACAGGATCATAATTTTCCAGCCATTTCTTGAATTGAATTAGATCTTTTTTCTGTCTCAATTTGAATAAATAGCTTTTCTTCTAATCCACAAGTACCTTACCCTCTTTCCACACCTAGTTTACAATGGCTCAGCCCAAAACAACCGCATTTGGTAAAAACGAAACCCACGGATGATACGTTAACCTTAGATACGTTGCGTTGGTGGCACAGTGGTTAGGACTCTCGCCGACCATGGAGATAGTCCGAGAATAGATACCCTGCCGACGCACACCCAATATCTATGGTCGGCCTGCAAAATTTGGGCTACCGATGTCAGATGCTGAAAATTCCATACTTGTACCGAAAATAGGGTGTCTCATGAAGCTGTAATCAACGTCAATAAAAAATTTAAAATAATATTTTTAAATTTATCAAGAGAACTAACTATTTCAATGATTTGTATCCTGTTTGCTTTACAGACTGTTTACGTAACACAAGAGTTTCCCTGTGTTTTGAATAAGTATCTCTATACTTGAGTTGTTCTCACTTCAGCATTTGTAATCATGTACATATATAAGTATGCTTATTCAAAGAGAATTACACATTTACTGAAACGATTACATTTACTCAATTATCTTGGATACTCAAACGCGAAAATTCTCAAAAGTGTTTTTCATATACAAAAATATTCTCTATACTTTGATTTTTAAGGGTGTGTTGTGTTTTTACGAGTTGATCAAGGATTGATATCAGTTAGAGAACCATTGAAAACCAGGGAGTACTGGACAGCTGCTGTTTCATCGTAGTTTGCGAATCATCGGCAGCACGCCCCGACTGGGATTTGAATCCAGGACCTTTCGGTTACAAGGCAAGCTCGTATACCATTCAGCCACTGGAACCCGATTCAATGGCTCGTGAATTCTAACTTCTACCAATTCGTGATTTAGCGCGACCCCAACCATTGTCGTTGGTGGGACATCCATCCACACACGTGACATCTAATTGGACCTCACTGGTCACGACTTCTCACTAGAACTCAGGAAACTCCAACCTGTAGCAAGTCACTAGCGAGCATCAGATTAACTTTCTGTAGTTTGGTTTGTAAGGATTAGTTATGTTTTACGAGTTGATCACGGATTGATATCAGTTAGAGAACCATTGAAAACCAGGGAGTACTGGACAGCTGCTGTTTCATCCTAGTTTGGGAATCATCGGCAGTACGCACCCACTGGGTTTCGAACCCAGGACCTTCCGGTTACAAGGCAAGCTCGTATACCATTCAGCCACTGGAACCCGATTCAATGGCTCATGAATTCTAACTTCTACCGATTCGTGATTTAGCGCGACCCCAACCATTATCGTTGGTGAGACATCAATCCTTACACGTGATATCTATTGGACCTCACTGGTCACGACTTCTCACTAGAACTCCAGGAAACTCGAACCTGTAGCAGGTCACTAGCGAGCATCAGATTAATTTTCTATAGTTTGGTTTGTAAGGGTTTGTTGTGTTTTTAAGGTCTGAATCCCAGTGGGTGCGTAGTGTGGATGATTCCTAAAACTAGGATGAAACAGCAGCTGTCCAGTACTCCCTGGTTTTCAATGGTTCTCTAACTGATATCAATCCATGATCAACTCGTACTAAAATATTACAGGGTAAGACTTCAGTTACTGATCAATGGAAATTACGTGTAGTGAAAACAGATAAATGAGCACTCTATTGAGCAGCAAATTGCGGATGATTGAGTTTAATGGAAATAGTGAGTAAGAGAGAAAGTCAGAAATTGAAAAACCTCAGGGCTTATTTTCATTAAAGTCTGTAAAATTAATGAAATGTGAAACTTTGTCGAAAACTCATGGTGTAGACATAAATCAACACGAAAGTGAACCAGGCGGCAGTCTTTAGACCAGGAAGAGGGTTCACTGTATTAATCATATCTTCACCTTTTTTGACAGATTCTAGAACTTAGGCATGATTACCAGCGTCCAACAATCGTCATACTTATTGACCTAAAGGTGGCGTTCGATTCTATCGGCCGGTGTTTGGCTGTAAAAGAAATGGCGAGGAAATACATTGCACTGATCAAGTTACTGAACTTGAACTCATGAAGTCAACCAGGTGAGAGCTTACGGTGAGTTGTCATCTAAAGTGGTGACAACTAGTGGAGTCCGACAGGGATGCCCACAATGCCCATTTCTATTTAATTTCATCGTAGATACTGTATTAATGGACCTAAACCTAACTGCCTCCAGCGACTCAGGAAGTGACTTGTTACCAACAGCGAATAGTTTCGTTGACTTAGAAAATGCAGAAGACATATTCTTCTTTCTTGAGTGAAGACGCTTACAAAATGCAGAGTCTTCTGAACGCCTTGAGCTGAGCGGCAATCTTCGAATGCTCGACATGCGATTCGCTCCCTCTGTCAAGTGTAAGATGATGAGGCTACATGACTCGACAACATTGACTCCTAGTTTAGAAGTAAGGAATGAAGTGGTAGAGCACTTTGACCACTTCACTTATTTGAGGAGTTTCATCAGCCAACGCAAACATGTGCGTCGGTGGCACAGTGGTTAGGACTCTCGCCGACCGTGCATATGGTCCGGGGTTCGAGCCCACGCCGACGCACACCTGATATCTATGGTCGGCCTGCGAAATTTGGGCTACCGATATCCATGCTGAAAATTCCAACACTTGTACCAAAAATACAGTGTGAAATCAAGCTGTAATCAAAGAAAATAAAAATAAAAAAAAATAAAAAAATGTTGATCGCTGACGAAATCTCAGCACGGATACAGAGGGCTAGTTTCGCATATACCGGGCTACGCCATCTCTGGCATAGGCGCGATATCCGGCTGGCTATCGACCAAAGGGTAGGTGTACTGCTCAGCAGTCCGCTCCATTTCATTGTATGCCTGTGATACCTGGCTATTGAGAGTGGAAGACATGAAACACCTGATCATAAGTGCCTGCGTTCTATCTTCCATGCTGCGTGGTACAACAAGGTGAGCAATATTGAGGTTAGACTTTAGTTGAGTGATAGGTAAGGAGGGAGGGGAAATCAATAGACGAGGCTGTAAAGTTACATTGAATGAGTTAGATGGCTGGAATATGTGTTAAGCATGCTTGCCTAGCCAACGATCGTCTTCGTCGATGAGCAACGTTTGCTGACATTGGGTCAGGTTGGCGAATAGCTAGTGGTGGTCAGACAAAAACATGGGATAAGTCAATAAAATGAATAACAGTTAGTTTAAGCCAGCCACGTATGAAAGTGTAGACTTCCTGGTTGCGGTCATCGGAATGATAAACACAAACAGCTGGAGACAATTGGTGAAATGGCTCGAAATCGTTCTCAGTGGCTGGCGCAGATACATCCACTCCTTGTGACTTATAATACCCAGTGAAATTATATTGTTCTCCGATATTACTATTGTTTTTGCATCATATCTCTGTTCACTGTCTCTATTTTGCGTTTCTTTTATTACTTTCGTCTCTGGCTTTATGTGCTGAGTGAAGTGTGTCTACTCGAACTGCTTCCTATCGGTGCAAAGTTCTGTGTTGAAACCAGTCACTCAGTCTTTCATCTCTTGGTTCCTTAGATAGGTTTAAACAATCAAGAATAGATATATCTCATTCAAGGAAGTAATTGGGACTGTTGGCATTTGATTATACCTGTTTATTCAGTGATTATGTGCCTGTAAACAGTGAGCAAACATTGTATAACACAAGAAATTCCTTTAAACTATTCCATTGGTCTAATTATTGTGAAACCTTTCGAAGAATCTTTGATACTTTAAACTGCCAACATCTACTGAATCGGTTTCAACTTTTACAAAGATTTACAAAGATTAAATGCTTTCTATAACCAGAAGTTTCTTTCATGTAAACCCCCATCTAATATGTGGAAGTTATTAAAGGAAATCACAGGTGGTAAGCAAATAATGGATGACATTTCTGTAGATGTTGACATGCTTAATAAATCCTTTTATATGTGTTCCTGTAGATGCTATGACCCCTAACTCAAATAGCAAAAATAATGACTGCTTCTCATGCTTTAACACGAATGATGTCCTCAAGTGTCTTCAATCTCTCAAACCTACTCAGTCCCTTGGTCCTGATGGTGTTCTTTCTCTTATCCTTAAGAAGTGTGCCGACATCTTGTGTTCCCCATTAACTGACATTTTCAACGAATCGTTTTCCAAAAGTATTATACCTGAATCATGGAAAAATATCAAGATCGTTCCAGTGCCTAAATCAACAAGTGGACCTAATGTTAAGTTTAGACCCATTGCTATTACCTCACCCTTCTTGAAAGTTATGGAAAGACTTATTTTACTTAATCTTGATCCCTCTTTAAAACCTTTCAACGACCCCAACCAGTTTGCTTATAAACATAGTAGGTGTACGTTAGATGCCGCTGTTGTCCTACATCATAGTATAGTCTCTAGTTTAGATAAGGAGCTAAATACGTTCGCTGTGCCTTCCTTGATTACACATCTGCATTTGACTCTGTTCCCAGGTCTCTCTCTCAAGCTTGCTGCAACACAGGCTGACAGCTGGACAAATAAGTGGTTGCATTCCTATTTTTCTGATAGGAAGCAGTACACCGTCTACAATGGAAAGTCCTCCACTACCTCACTTACTTTAGCTGGTGTTCCTCAAGGTGCTGTTCTTTCTCCCTTTCTGTTTTCGTTTTTCTTACATGACTTGCCTCATTCTGATGTAGCCACTTTTGTTAAGTATGCCGATGACCTCTCGGTTTCTATGCCTGTCAACTCTCAGTCAGATTGTTCCAAATTAAATAACTTTCTGTCGGAAATTAGTCAGTGGTCCTCTTCAAACGGACTTAAGCTTAATCCGTCTAAATGTCAGGTAGTCAATTTCACTTTCAGACGTAACCATGACCTACAGCAACTAGTTAGCTCACATGGCCCCACTCTCATTGACGGCACAGAGGTTGAAAATACATCTAATGTGACGTACCTTGGGCTGAGTTTTTCCACCGATCTTTCCTGGTCTTCCCACATCTTGCTAGTTACTAGAAAGATGTTTCGCTTAGGAAATTTAGGCAGTCTGGTATAAAGCACTCTTTGCTTTCTCAGTTTGTAAATTCTTGTATTCTACCCATCCCCCTTTACTGCTCCCCATTGATCTTTCCTGGACTACTTAAGAAAGACTTTGCTTTGCTGAGAAGGGCACTAAAAGCCGTTAGTAGGGCAAGTGGGATATCGTTAAACCAACTGGTTAACACTATTGTGGATAGATATATTATGTCATGTAAGAAACTAGCGAATACAATATTGTCAGACCCCGAGCATCCTCTCTATACGAAGCTGTCTCCTTGCATTTCATCTGGTAGAACTAGAATCAGCTATAGGAGGCTGGCTATATGCTAGGACTACCAAATACAAAAACTCCACAATACCATATCTGGCACAGCTGTTATGTGATGAGAAATCCGTTAGGTATGACACGATCAACTTACTGCGGCACTCTAGCAAATAGTCCCATCAGTTTTTGTTTTCCTTTCTTCCTTACTATTACACTGTTGTTCTCATCTTCTATTCACACATCAACTTTATATTTCATATCCTGTGGTGAATTGTTTGAAATGTAAACGCTACACTGTTTTTATGTAAATATTTTTCTGATTTTAAAAATCTTCTAAAATTTATGACTTAATTAGATGCAATATATATTGTAATGCACGCTGAAAATTCCATACTTGTACCACAAATACTGTTTGGAATAAAGCTGTTATTACTACTATTATTATTTTATGACAATTATCCAGAGATTGAATTCGCTTTTAACACTACACTACTTTATACTACATTTATAAGAATATATATTCGATCTTTATTGTTCAGACATATATATTTATTTCAGAATAGATTCTATAAGCAACTGGAAGTCAGAGAAACCGATGACCCAACCAGAAAACGGCAGCTCGTCATCATTTGAAACTCTTTAGATTTTTATTCAACAACGGTAGAATTAGGGATTGAAATCAAATTATTAAAGACTAAGAGGTGAGCTCATTCAATATTTATTCACTGGGTTTAAATTTTATCGATTTATCATCATCCTAACGTCTATCTATTTCACGCTATCCATGCTCTGAAAAAATTAGTTCGGAAATCTACTGCGCTCACTTGGTGTGAGCAACGAAATTCGGATTCTCATCAACATAGTGTTTAGCTCTTTAGTCCATCTAGATGGATCATAAGCTTGGCGAATGCGTTTCAAAAAGCATTCTGTAAAGGCGTCAGGCTTTCATCAACAGTTGCATTCGTCGGTTCCATACTAAATAGTGTACAGTTAGCCAGAAATAATTAGCTACAAGAAGCTCTGGTGAGGAAACAATCAAGATTCCATTGCATTCTCGCAACAAATATGACAGAGAAAATGGGGACGAAAAGGACGCCCAGTGAAGAGACCATTGGGTGTTATCACTTGCCACGTGAGTTTGGGGTATGTGTGTCCAAGTATGACATAGAGGAGATTGTCTTATGAGGAGATGAAAGTCTATGGTCGATTGTAGATCAAGATTAAACATGACTGCAGAGGACATCACAAAATGGAGGTGTGGTATCACAGATCCATGTTTATAAAACTCATTCAGCGATTATATATGTCAAGTGTCATATTTGGAAAACTTAAAAGAGCTTTTGAATTAAAGACAGAAGTAATCGTAGTTGTCAACTATCGCCAATGATATTCCTAATTGTGGTTGACTAAATGATATGCAGCTCAGTATGTGGGGAAGGGTAAAACAGGAATATATTGGGCCAGTAGGAGGACCCATGAAGGTCAAGACTTCCTGAATGATTAATGTCAAACAAACTCGAAGATTTACAGGAGGAAGCCTCAAGGACAAGATTCCGCTTCTGACCACTTCTATATGCATATATCAGTTCACCTGCTGCTGTCGAACCCGGCACATCAGTCGTTCAAGAATACTATCCAACCAGCGTGGTTGCAAAAAGGGCAACAATAGTGCAGTAAGGAGTGCGATAATTGAACACCTGGTTAACATACTGATCATTCCATCTCAACAAACGCCTCCTGATTCAAAGTAATCTACAGAGTCAAGAATAACCTACAATAGGCAATACGGTTTCGTCTTCTTTGTATCGCTGAAGCTCTGGCCATTCACATAGAAAAATCGGAGCTGTGCATACAAAACAGAATGACTCAACCACTTCCACTGTCATGATAACAACTTCGTTGATTTTTGATGACTTAATTTTGTTTCAGGATTTCATCATGAGCTGATATTAGTTAGAGAACCACTGGAAAACCACCTGGGAGTACTGGACATCTGTTTCTTCTGTCCTAGTTTGGGACTCTTCAGCAGTACGCATCCACCGCGATTCGAACCCAGGAGCTTCCGGTTACAAGACCAGCGAGCTCGTATACCATTAAGCCACTGAGACCCGATCCAATGGTCCTTGAATTCTAACTTCTGCCAGTTCATGACATAGTGCGACCGCTAGCCAATGTCTCGCCTTGTAACCGGAGGGTCCTGGGTTCGAATCGCGGTGGATGCGTACTGATGAAGAGTCCCAAACTAGGACAGAGTAAACAGATGTCTAGTCTGTCTGTCTGTTTTCGACATAGAACTTTGCACAAATGTGCGGATGTCTAGTACTCCCAGGTGGTTTACCAATGGTTCTCGAACTAATGTCAGCTCAAGATGAAATCCTGAAACCAATCAAATCCCTACAAACCAACACCTGAATTAATTTTGTTTGTTTGTCTGTTTCTCTAATTGCCTACAATTCTTGTATTCATTTAGAACTCTTACGTAATTTCGCATTCTCTACTTTGTTCCTATGTGTACCCTGGATAAAACTCATTCATCAAACTATTCGTGTTATTACATAACTTCTTTTCTAACAACTTTTTATGACAACCCATCACCTTGGTTACTACCCTGATTTCATTAACATCCAATTTACTTCGCTGATTTTGTATTACGTAACTCCAATTATCAATCTTCACCTGTTTAGTTAAAATAAGCATAACCAATTGTATTTTTGTTTGACGAACTTAATGTACACGTACATACAAAATAACCTTTATATGTATTTGTGATTTTACAGCTAAGAAAATGAATTCGCCGCCGAAAGGAGACCCTTCGCTGGACTACGAGGAAACCGACAATTTGTCAAAAGAAACGAACGACTAAGACAGAACTTCAAGTGAGCTTAGAGAAGATGGTGGCGATGTTAATAACCAGCCGTCAACAAGAATCACTAACCACTGTCTGCTGAAGAAATTTGAAAGAGGTCACTTCTTTCATTTAGGTCTCCAGACATTATCGTTTCAGTTAAACGAGGTGGCACGCATGAGCTCATCAAATCCAGAATCAGAACAGCAAAACAGACCTTCATCAGTCTGAAATCACTTTGAAAGTCTTCTGCACTCAGAATGAAGAAGGAAATTTGAATTATCTACACCAAGGCTTAGCCATTCAGTTCTTCTATATGCATCAGAAATTTGTAGCGTACGTCATCAAAAGCATTTTCAACAGCCGACTTCGGACCGAATCAATATTTGACTTCACTGACTTCAACTGTGAAGATCAGATAATCAGCAAAGAGAAAAGTTGGCAGCACAGAAGTCTGACAGGCAACAAGAAAAGTTGTCTATCAATCATATATATATATATGAAGAAGTAACTAGGGATGGATCTGACGACTATTGAAGAGATAGTTGAATGACATCGGTGTCATTGCGCGTCACATTTCAAGTAGAACAACGCGAATATAAGAGATGACAAGTTAGCTATATGTCCGATGGTGACATGAAGGAGATCCTGTAAAGGATTAAGAAGAGCCAACCAAGAACGACTGCAGCTAACAGGAAAAAATGAAGATGTCCCGCTCAGTCCTGAGTACATTTCAAAAGAGAAAGTTGAAAAAGCCGCTGAAAAGTGTCTGAATTCCTTTATTATTATTATCTAAATCACATAATATGAAATAAAAGTCAATCTGAACGAAGAATATTCTTTTCAATAATTTCTCTTCAGATTCTTACAGTTATAAAATATAATATTTGTGGTCGTTACAATAAAGGCCAGTTATGCGGTGGATACATTTTTAACGCTGAATAACAGATCAGTTATGGGGTGTCAAAACAAAATAGTTGTATTTGTGTGACAAACGTGCTCTGGGCTGAAATCGATTACAAAATATTGTAAAACGGGAGACAATGGTGGTAATTAATCATAATAGATTTGTAGAGTGTGGGGTTGGAAAATTGACAAGTCATTTCAAGGTTATAAAAGGTGTCAGGTGAGTGAGTGGCTAGTACAAAGTGGCCTGAGTTAAACATGGGGATAGTAAGACTGCAATGAGAGGTTCATAACGAAATAACGAGTATGTGAAATGAAACAGGTGGAGGCATATATTGAGAAAAGAGATAATATCACTAATAATAATTCCGGTTAGTATAAATGGAAAGTTCCATATTACTGAGGGAGTGTTTACATGAAAGGCATAAATTATGACAAATAATAATAACTGTAATAATAAGAAAGGGAAAAAACAAAAGCCAAGAGGGTTAAGGGGAAGGAGCACTCTCGGTGAGAAGAGGAATCAATTACCCAAGTTTGGCCACGGTAGGAACAGCGCCTGAACATGTTCTTTTTGGATACAAAGTTCCGGTTTAGTCGATCTTATTGCAACAGCTTCAGCTATGTGTAGGAGACGTAAGCGAACTGTACGTGATAACGGCTTCGGAATTCGGTGTATAACCCTGAAAGCTGTGTTGACATCGATGCGTTGTCCAGTATCGACCAAGTGTGACAGGATCGAGCTTATTATGCAATTAATTCTCCCTCTCCCTGCTGAACCAAGGTGGTAAGTGTTCTCGAACCCGTAGACGAAGATAATGTAACTATACAAGAATATAAAAAATCACTCTACTTAACATTTCTGTGCAAGTACCAAACGGAAATTACAGTTAACAGAAGGCAATGCTCACAGCAGTCTACGTTATTATATATATCACCAGATCGGAGAGAAGTCTAAATTTCATCCAGGACATCCAACAAACAAAATACGATTACTCACTATAAATTATTTAAGAAAAAATTAAAACCTGATTTTTCTGAAAATTTTGCCGTGTAACCAAGAGCTTAGATATGGTAGAGAAGATTTGTAGCTCAGATGGATGATTTTGAAGTGGTTGTGCCCTCTGAGCTGCATAGTTATTTTTGTGAAGCTTTCATTGCCCCCTGCTAGGCCACATTTTCAACGCATAGTTCAGTTTGAAGTGAGCTTTTAGATTTCTCCACGAGTTTATTAATCATCTCTCCTGGCGGGTGACCACGTTGGACGTGATTGGTTGTTTTTGTGTGCTTGGCATTCCAGTGAATCATCAATCAATAGACACATCGAGATAGACAAAATTTATCAACCAATACGAAAGAAACTTCACACAGAAAGGGTCAAAGTTCAAGTCAAAGAAACAATCAGTTCCACTACAAATAACATAGAAGGTGTGAAAGCACACAAAAACAACCAATCACGTCCAACGTGGTCACCCGCCAGGAGAGATGATTAATAAACTCGTGGAGAAATCTAAAAGCTCACTTCAAACTGAACTATGCGTTGAAAATGTGGCCTAGCAGGGGGCGATAAAAGCTTCGCAAATTAACTATCCAGCTTAGAGAACACACAACCTACTCAAAAGCAAGAGCTTCTTGAGCAGAAAGAATTATTTGGATTTTATTAACCAACATTAAAATACATAGTTAGAAAAAAAGATGAATTAAAGATGGCTCCTTTGAAATTCACTTGTTGGTAGGCATTTGTACCAATAGAAAATTGTGTAAACAGTCACCATATATTTGTAAATGTCAAGTCATGATGAAATTCTTCAACCAATCGAACAAAACGAAACGCCTTAAAAATCAATACTTGAAAATTGATCCGATGCTCAATGCAACCGGCCCTATTCAAACAGTTAACCTGAGGTTCCAGAGGGAAGCCGTGACCCATAGGGAACAGCAGGTGGAAGGTGAGGCAGTACCTCACCTAAGAAGACACTGAGAAGCAGTTGCGCTATATCAGTAATTGGCGGAAGTTAGAATTCATGGGTCGGTCTACGAGCACGCTGGCGTTATACCCAGAAGGTAGTGATTTTTAAACCTGGAGGCGATTGCGTACTGATGAAGAATACCAAACTAGGCGGGCGACACAGCTGTCCAGTACTCCCTATGGCTGGTTTCAAATAAGTTCTTTAACCGATATCACCTCAGGATATGATGAAAGCCTGCAACCAATCAAGCAAGATCCCTACAAAACCAATACTCGTTAATGTCAGATTGTCTTATATGCACATTTTCCGTTTGAGTATATGTATGTTATTTGTTTCACAGTGGTGATGGTATAAGACTGAATATGTTTTTCTTACCCATCTGTTTTGCTACATTAGAGTCTCCCGAATATAATGTATGATAAGTCTGTCCCTTCTCTCCTATGTACTACATCTGATGTGGGTGAAGTGTGCAAGGCTTAAGAGGTAATGTGGTGAGAGCAGGCTGCTAGACAATCGGTAGAAATTAATCTACATCAATGTTTAGGTCACTAATATTGGCCGTGAGAAAATATGAACAAGGCTGGTTCAACAACCAATCACAGCAAACTTAACGTGGACAAATATGATTCGCAGATAGATGGCTCTACTCTTCGATGTTACTTGAAACAACCAATCAAAAGACTACGTCTGTATACTTGACTAAGCTATGATAATGTACATGAAATATATATAAATACGTGCTGATTTCCGTAATAAAACGATCTGTTGCCTGGCCTTTGTCTTCTGTTGTTACAGTAAGACTTTCTTTATGTGAATGAAAGCCTCTTCCTAGAATTTTGACATTGTCGAAATTAATCTTACGTCCGATGTCTATAGTATGCATTGCTATAGCTGATCTTTTCATTTCTTCTAGACTTTTTTTTAAATTTCTACTTCATTTCTAGGGGGACGTTTCGTGCACACTCTAGTCTAGTCCATTCAATCTAACCTTCACCTGTCTACTGCTCTCCCCTCTCTCTCCCTCTCAAGAGGTGTAATTTTTTGACCATAAATTTTGATGATAAATAAAAAATCCGAATAATTCTGTCTGATGAAGAAGGTGTGGCTTAGAGAGCGAAATGTTCAGAAAAAATCTTGTTTTAATGTTTTTTTCTTAAATATGCTGCTATTAGGTTAAATTTATAATCATTCCGTTTGGTCCTGGCGTTGAAAGTTTTCCAGGAAATTCATTGTCCCTCTCCAAGAAAGCATCCTTAGAACAAGCTTTAAAATAAAAGAGCTTGGTATTAGATGGTTGGAGATAATCGGCCACAGGAAGCCTTACTTGACTTAAGCTTCGCGCTAGTTGGCATTCATCAGCTGTAACCTCAAAGGAACTTATCACCTTCCTTAGATTCGAATCCGCGTCACCCACTTAGTTATCTAATTCTTCTTCTCTTGTGAATTCAATGTCTTCTAATATTATTATTATATTATTATATCCTTTAATTCCTAGAGCGCGTCTCCATTGTCTTTTGTTCTTCGCCAACTTTTTCACTCCGCTCCAAGTCTGTCCACATGCTTTCATCTCCTCCTCACATGACCTCCTCCAAGTCACCCCAACCTTGCACTGAGGACCAATTAGCCGCTTCCCATTTGGTCGGGTTCCACTCGAGGTCTTGTTTAGTGATGGATTGTCTAGTGATGTCACTTGATGGTTTCCTCAGAGTATGGCCAGCCAATCCATCTCCATTTCTTCCTACTTATTTGTTTCGAAATCGGTTCCTGGTGAGTTGGTTTGCTCTCAGAGATCTATCCTTGTTGCTGATCGTTTCTGGCCGGCCATCTGATCTTGAGTAATATTGAGCGAAGACAACTGTTAATGAAGATCTGAAGTTTGTTGGAGATGCTCTTCATGACGCGCGGTGCAAGTCTCTGATCCGTACAGTGAGTAGTACTGACTGACTTCACATTGGAGTTGAAAATTTGGATGTTATTTTTGATGGTGAGTGCTGTTGACCTCTACACAGACTTGAAAGTAATGATAGCTTGTCTTGCTTTTCCGATTCTAGCTTCGATATCCTCGTCAGTTCCGTGCGGCTGTAGTTGAAACGATGCTTCCCAGGTAGGTGGGTAGGTGAGAGAGGTTGTTTCTTTCAGGTTCCTCCCATTTATGCTGGCTCATTGTTGTCTGGCCAAGAATCTTCATCACCTCTGTTTTATCTATGTTCACTTGAATGTAGCTATATCTTTGATGCTTCTTCTATGGCCAGCTTGTTGCTTTTCACTTGCATATCTTCCAGTTTGTGGGAAATCCGAAATATATCATCGACGGTCGAATTCCAGATCCTCCAAGTCTCTTTTTGTTTGAGTCCATTTTATGCCTGTTTCCTCATTGCCCGACGTTGTCTGTCGCATTATCCAGTCTACTGCAATCAGGAAGATCATTGGCGATAATAGACAGCCTTGCCTTACTTCCGTCCTCACTTTGAAGGCTTCCGTAAGTTTCCTGTTGTGGATTACTTGGCGGTATGCAGCATTGTCGTATAACTGTTGGATGAGATGTATAATTGTCGATGACACCCCTTGGTAGCAGCAAAGTAGTTGCCAATGTAACGTACCCAGACTTTTCGTTTAATTATAGGTAGCGATATTACTTCTAATATTTGCATGATGGCTTCAGCTATTAATCCTGATGTGGGCGATCATATTGATGTTCCTTTTATCTATTCATATATTTCAGTATTGAATTTGGAAGTATGTTGTAAGGCATAATTCTATGAGTTCCATCCAAGCTGAACATCACTGCGTTTTTATGTCGTCATCACTATAGAGTAATCTTGGCGTAGTTTCTTTTCTTAGTTTTGGACAAATACGATCAATACATATGTTAAGGAAGGTTACCGGGAGATGCAATTCTATCATCACTCATGGCAAATTTAAATCAGTTCACTTTATGCTAAAAATTGCACTGAAGATGTTGTCCAGAAGGATGACGAAAGGTCCATGGTTAAACCAACCATCTCTGAGAACACTATTAATAAAAAGTCATCCATCTGAGCTACAAATCTTCTTAATTATTACTTCAAAACGTGAATTTTATTGAACCAAATGGATAAGGGGAGAAGTGAGATAATACCGAAGATTGTTCAAATACATAATATATAATAAATGAACTAAATCGCTGCCAATCAGAGATGAAATTCTCAATCGAAATGGACAACGAGTCTAGAATTCATTTACTCTATATGAATTTACCAAGTAGGATCGATGGAACTCTGAAGAGATCAATTTATAGAAAGTTTTATTAGAATAGGCTAGCAGTTTGGTACCTATTCGTCGAAAAGGAGACCTGATACCATCATTTACCATTCACATTCAGGTCATATATGTTGTAGAGGAAGAGTTAAAGCTTTCAGGAAAAATCCGATTGGTAAATGAATTTCTGTCACGTTTTATAGGCATGAGGATAGAGTTAAAATTTATCAAATGTCATCTAACGTCTTTTGTGTACATGAACTTTGAAATCGAAGGTGATTTAGCTGTGATATCTTAAAAGGAAGATTCTAGAAGATTCACTGCCTATTCTAGTTAACCGTTACTATTCAATTACCTGAAGGACCAGATCCTGAAGTTGACCAACTCTACATGTATTTATCACCTTATCTGCTCTTGTGGAGCTAAGCATATTGATTATTTGTCGTGGCGTTTGTCTAATACAGCATAAGATCACTATCCTGTGTAGTGAGGAGTAGGTGAAAGTGGGATTATCAAACTCATGATAACTGAACATCTTATCTGCCTAAAACACATAAATCCAACATTCCTGTACTTCCAATAATTTCAATGTGCAGATCTCCAACCAACAAGCTTGCACAGTGGCTAGTAGAAATATTAAAGAAGTTTCTGTAAGTTCTCATTGAAAGACACTTTTGAGTTAATTGTTTGTCTTGATAACACGTTGATATAAAGGACAAAACCATGTGCTCCCTAGATGCTTAATCTTTATTTGCAAATGTACCTCTTTTACAGACGGTTGACATTTTATGTGACTTTATTTCTGACAACGATTTCTTATTACCAGTATCTACATCTTACTTAAAAGAGTTACTGCTTCTTTGTACTAAAAATGTTAAGTTTACATTCGAGGGCGAGCATTATCGCCAGATCGATGGTGTTGCTATGGAAAGCCCCCTAGGTCCATTGTTAGCTGATACTTATATATATATATATATATATATATATATATATATATATATATATATATATATATCGCATGTCGAGAAGCTAGTGGAGAAAGAAATTGGAAAAATATTTCTCATAAAAGGGATGTAAATGACATAATAGTCATTTTAGATAAACCGACAGACGCCATAGAAATCCTGAACCAAATCAACAGAGTCCAAAACAGTATATCGCTAACATACGTTAAAGAGAATAATGGCTGCCTGCCATATTTAGATGTACTGATAACCCACCGAGAAGATGGGCCAGTAAAACGATCAATCTACAGAAAGTCCACATGGACGGGACAGTATCTAAATTATCGCAGTTTCTGTCCACTACAAAATAATAAGGCGTTGGTCAAATGTTTGTTAAAGCACATTGACCGTATATGTACTGCCGATACAATTGAAGAAGAAAGACAATACGTCACTGAGATAGTGTTAGATAACAATTACGCACTGAAATTTATTAGGCGTTACGGAAGTGTCAACCATATAGCTTTACCAATCCAAACGGTTCTCAAAAAGGATGTTTACATATCCTTGCCGTTCAGAGGTGATCAACAAAGTCTAGTCACTAGACAAAGACTAAAGGCCGCAATTAATAGAACCTATTATGCAGCTAAACTTATCTTCATAGAGAAAACGAGAACTATGCTGTCCTGCAAACCCTCACATTATCCAAACGATAGTGTCCCATCCCACTGTTTTTATCAATTTACATGGATGTCTGGACACAGGTATACAGGGAAAACCCATCGGTCTCTGCAGGTTAAGGCTACAGAACACATTCCAAAGTGTCTGCAACAACAAATGAAATCGCCAGACACAAGTGACTCCGGAAATAGATGTCCAACATCATCTATAGCGAAGCATATTATAGAGACAGGTCATCAGGTTGATTTCAACAATACCTTTAAGCCAATATATCAAATAAGGTTGGGCCACATACTTAAATTATTCATTGAAGCCTTAGCCATAGAAAGACTTAAACCTGTCTTATGTGTCCAAAAGTTATTTGTTATCACCTTAAACCTGACCTGGTAATCGAATTTAGGACCAAGGACCAATTTACTTCATGATATTTTCAAACACCTTCTTTGCCTTGTTATTTTCTCTCTTTATCTTTCTTACCCACAGCTTATGCGTCTCCCTGGCCAATATTTGTGACCTTGACCTGTACACAATCTGACCTGTATTGTTATTATTCATGCCTTCTTGCTTTCTATAAAAACTGTGTATGTGTTGTGTACTCGTCAAGTAGTTAATAGTCCTGACGCGAAAAGAGGGAAATCAGAAGACCATCAGGTTATGATGATACTTGTATTTTCTAGACAAGGAAAACAATTGTCACACAAGAGTGTGAGTGAAATGGTACGTAGTGTACGAAACGTGGGAACAAGTATACAGTACAAAAGTATCTATGGAGGATTTCACCATCAGTTAGAGAACCACTGGAAAACCTGGGAGTACTGGACAGCTGTTTCGTCCTAGTTTGGGACTCTTCAGCAGTACGCACCCACCGGGGTTTGAACTCAGGACCTTCTAGTTACAAGGTGAGCTCGTAGACCAATGAGCCACTGGGACCCGATCCAATGGTTCTTGAATTCTAACTTCTGCCAGTTCACGACACAGCGCCACCCCTTCGCAATGTCTTCCTCGATGAGTTACTACCCCATCTTCGACCTGCTGTACCCTACTAGTCAAGGTGGATGCGTACTGCTGAAGAGTCGCAAACTAAGACGAAACAGCTGTCCAGTACTCCCAGGTTTTCCAGTGGTCCTCTCACTGACGTCAGCTCATGGTGAAATCCTCCATACAGTCAAACAAAATCCCTACAAAACCAATACTTGAAAAACAATTGGTGGATGGTGGCTAGCAGTGGAATCCGGGATGCGCATTTCGTCCTATTTGGGACTCGTCAGCCAACTGGATGTACCTGCATTTCTCAGTGAGTGATGATGTTCCCACCGAGGCTCGAACCCAGTGCCCATAGCTTCAAACGCCAAAGCGTTATCCACTAGACCGAACACTTCGGTCCAATCAATCGACGGGAAAATCAAAAATTCAATTCAATAATACTTGAAAAAGTTTGTATGAAAATTACTAATACAAATGAACCAATAAATAGACAGTCTTAACATGATAATACATTGTTTATTTAGTTAATGGACAGACAAAAGCATATTGTCAGTTATAATGGAATATCGATCCATATACACATAGCAAAATATAACAGACTGTCAAAAACAAAACACACGTCATGTGGATACATATCAGTATGACAAATATTTGTGTGTGTGTGATCAGAATGTTCGAAGTGTGTTGCGCAAATACAGATTACATTACACGTTTCAGATGAACTACGTCTTCTTATTGTGTTGTTGAAATTCATAAAGTGAAATAATTGTTGTAAAAATTATCGATACCGGTCATCTTATTCTCAGAACTTCTTCCAAATTATTGAATATCCGAGTCAGTTGAAATTCTTATTTACTTTGATTTGAATTAGTTTGACAATGTCACATTTCATATTTGTGAAAAAATAAATCAAGAGTAAAACTTAATTTTTTTTCCAATTTCATCTATACTCTTGACCTGAATAGTCAGTTGACCTTTACTCAAAGTATTATTATTATTGTATTTATTGTCTTTATTCAAAGACGAAATATTTCTCAATTCAACGACTCCATTTTCGAGTATAAATAAGTACAGTCTTACTTAAATTACTCAAGAGGGTCTAAACATAACTGTTCAGTCAATATACCGAGACATCTGAGAAGGCGAACATAATTAACCTGACTTTTTAGTTCAGGGGGGGGCGGGGTGGAATTGAATTGTTTGAATTACAAAATTATTATTACAAAATATTAAATAAATAAACCAATGTGTCGTGTTAAGAGGCTTACAGTGTGGGTTATGCAATGTCAAACATTACAAAAAAGTGTAATGATGACAGCAATATATCGGGAAAGGTGAAGATGGTGTTAAGTGAAACGAATTCAAGCAATAAAGAAAATATTACTATTGATAGGGTAAACACAAAGAGGTTTTAGTAAAGAAGTGTTTTAGCATAAGTAGTTTTTTGAGGTTATTGTTCATATGTAGGAAAGGCATTGGTAATACATAATTTTTAAAAATATTAACGAGCGAGAATTTAACTTCGACTAAAAGTTAATCTGAACGAAGAATATTCTTTTCAGTAAGATTCTCCTCTTCAGGTTCTTACAATTATAAAAGGTAATATATATTCGCGTTACAATAATGATAATGATAGTCAATGAAAATGGTGAACTCTTCGCCGACTTCTGAGCCTTCAACGAACTAGTGGTTGGTGGTAGCGTGGACTCACACAAAGAACTTGGAGGATCTGGACTTCCCCGATGACAGATATATGTCTGATTTCCCACAAACTGGGAGATATGCAAGTGAAAAGCAACAAGCTGTCAGAAGAAGCATCAGAGATAGGGCTACATTCAAGTGAACATAGATAAAACAGAGGTGAAGAAGATTCCTCGCCAACACCAACAGCAACGACAACAACAACAACAGACGACAGTCAGCCAGCATAAATGGGAGGAACCTGAAAGAAACAACCTCCTTCGCCTACCCACCTACCTGGGAAGCATCGTTTCAACTACAGGTTCACGGAACTGACGAGGATGTCAAAGCCAGAATCGTAAAAGCAAGACAAGCTTTCATTACTCTTTAGTCTGTGGAGGTCAGCAGCACTCAGAATGAAAATGAAAATAATATCCGGATTTTCAACTCCAATGTGGAGTCAGTCAGTGCGGATCAGAGACTTGGCGCGTCATAAAGAGCATCTCAAACAAACTAGAGACCTTCATTAACACCTGTCTTCGCTCAATACTACTCAAGATCAGATGGCCGGCCAGAAACGATCAGCAACAAGGATCTCTGCGAGCAATCCAGCCATCCAGGAACCGATTGTGAAACAAATAGGCAGGAAGAAATGGAGATGGATTGGCTGGCCATACTCTGAGGAAACCATCAAGTGACATCACTAGACAATCCATCACTAAACAAGACCTCGAGTGGAACCTGACCGAAAGGGAAGCTGCGAGTTGGTCGTCAGTGCAAGAGTGGGATGACTTGGATGAGGTTATGTGAAGAGGAGATGAGAGCATGTGGACAGACTTGGAGCGGAGTGAAAAAGTTGGCAGAAAACAGAAGGCAATGAAGACGCACAGCTGAAGTCTTATGTTCCTCTTGGAATTCAAGGATACAATAATAATAATAAATAATAATAATGATAGCCAGTTAGTTATGCGACGGATACATTTTCCTCAACGTAGAATAACAGATTAGTAGTTATGGCGTGTCAAAATAAATAGTCGTATTTGTGTGACAGACGTGCTTTAGGCTGAAATCAATTACAAAATATTTCGGTGAAATAGGAGACAATGGTGCTGGTTAGTCATAAAAGATTCTGTAGAGTGTGAGGTAGGAAAAGACTGATAGGTCAGTTCAAAATTATCAAAGGTGTCAGATGAGTAGCTAGTACAAAGCAGTATGTATGAAAGAGGCGGAGACAGTAAAACTGTGATGAGAGGTTCATCATGAAATAATCCATGTGTGAAATATAACAGGTGGAGTAATGTATTGAGAAAATAAATAATATCACTAATAATATGTACGGATAGTATAAGTGGAAAATTCGATGGTATTGAGGGAATGTTTGCATGAAGGGCATAAATTATGACGAATGGTTATGATAATAAGCAAAGAAAAAAACGAACCAAGAGGATTAAGGGGCAGTGGTACTCTTCGTGAGAAGAAGAATCATTAATCCAAGTTTGGCCACACTAGGAATAGCGTCTGTAAGCGTTTTTTTGGATATAAAGTTCCGGTTTAGTCGATCTTATTGCGACAGCTTCAGCTATGTATAGGAGACGTAGGTGAATTGTGCATAATAACGACTTTGAAATTTGGTGTGTAACCCTGAAAACTTTGTTGGCGTCGATGCAATGTCCAGTATCGACCAAGTGTGACAGGATCGAGCTTTTGATGCACATAATTTCCTCCCCGTATAAACCAAACTTGCGAGTGTTCTCGAACCTGTAGACGAACCTGCCTGGTTGTGCGCCTTATATAACTTGAGCCATAGAAACGGTTGAAGTGGTATATGCATGAAGAAGAGCTAACGTTAGTTAAGGCATCTTTCAATTGTTAGATGGCCACTGGACGGTTACTGCAGGATAGGAACAGATGTGCAGAGTAGAATGTTTACTTTATCGCTCTAGTTAAATGTTGCGATAGAATCTCCACAGGATTATCTCCCCTGAATTGTAGACATAAAATAGAGGCTTTTCCTCCACTGTCCCATGACCAATCCATCAACTTGTCTATACATCTCCTTATAAAACAAGAACTTGACATTTTTTGTGCATTTAACAAGCAGTTGTTTCAGATTACAAATAGAAATATCAGTGAACAATTTCTTTTCTATATTATGTATTAAAGGTATAATGGATAGTTTAACTGAATTTTAGATTTTCTAGTCGATTGGTTGGACCAAAGTGCTCGGTCTCGGGTTGACATGTAAGCTTATTGGGCAGATGCTTCGACTATGTCCGGGGAATGTAATCAGAAGTTAATTGATGGATGGCGACAAGCAGTGGAATCTACTAGGATGTGCATTTCATCCTATTTGACACTGGTCGTCTTCTGGATGTACCTGCATTCCTCAGTGAGTGATATATATATATATATATATATATATAATTAATATGACCCCTTGCACAAGAAGTGGCTGGCTCTCATGGCCCACATGGTCTGGTGAATAACGCTTTGGCGTTTGAAAATGTGGGGACTGGGTTCGAGCCACGGTGATGGCAACATCATCACTCACTGGGGAATGCACGTACATCCAGTGACGAAATGCGTGTTGTACTGGATCCCACTGATAATCACGATCCACCAATTCACTTCTAATTGATGGTTTACGCTAATATACTCGCTTAAGCCATTGAAATCCCTAAACCTTCCAATAAATTTAACTATTCTTCAGTGACGTTTTCAGAAACTCAACTACAGGCTCTTCCACTGGACCATAAGCCCCGTGACAGTTCATCCAAAGTTAACAGATTAAACACTTATGTGCAATTGAAAAACCCATCAAACCAGGTCAGCGATCTCATACTTGCATCTTCTCAAGAATTCCAGCACTTCAAACCTGCAATTCTGGAGTTCTACCGCCATTTTGCTTAATTATAAATCTAGCCCGACTAATCTTTTGATCAAGGAGTACATAGACCAACTGGAAGAATTAAAGAAGAGTACTGATATTATCATATACGGCCTAGACAAAGACGGAGGTGTTGTGGTGAGGAATTACCAATATTATAACAATGAAATCTCTGTGACTCCTTGTGATCAATTAAAATTCACCAAACGCTCTGGTGAAGCGAACAAGACATTTCTGATCAAAAAATCAACTAAGAGATGTTTTAAGGAACTTGGAAAATAAATCCGTAATCTTGATTGGACACTAGTAACTAGTGTGATGTGTCTAGTCCTTTCTCCTTGGTGCAGACTGAATTTTATCAGTCAGGTTTGGAATGTGGCCACCATTCTAGGTAGCTGGACATCACGGTGCACATTGATTTGATGATATTAGATGGCTGGAGGCAATCGGTAGGAAGCCTTGGACCTAAGTTTCGTGTTAGTTGGCACTCATCAACCAGCTACCTGGAATGGTGGCCACATTGCAAACCTAACTGACAGAATTCAGTCTGTACCAAAGAAAGGACTAGAAACGTCACACTAGTTACTAGTGTCCAATCAAAATATCCAATACAGTCCTACAGGAGGTCAATTGCGAGCCCGAATAGCTCAGTGGTAACGTCTCTGACTGCAGTACTCACTGGGTGATGCGGGTTCGAATCTCACAAGGGACATGAGGTCCTTCAAGGTTGCAGATACGCCTTGCTGATAAGTGTCAACTAGCACGAAACCTAGGTCAAGCAAGGCTTCCTGTGGCCGATTGCCTCCAACCATCTAATATCATCAAATCTGTAATCTGTTCAGACTTGTATGAAAGTATCTAACCGAAAATCCACAAAACATGAATACCTCACCGACTGATTCTCGATTTAATGGGTTCTTCTTATCACGAAATCGTTTAATGTCTAGCTGAAATACAAGAAACAGTTGGAAGGCAAGTATCGAAGTTTTCCATTGGTGATACATGAAAATGTTAACTGTTAGAGCGACTATATTTAGCACTGTGGACAGGTAACTTTATAGCATAAATGACTTTTGGCTGAATAATTTAGCTGAAGAAAGTGTGTTTACAGATGGAAGACTTCAGCATCTCGTACTTGCCGTTCATTGAAACCAATCCAATATTAGAAAGAAGAGAACACGAAGTTCAGGAAAGATATCTGTCTTCTTTCCGATGATTTCATTTTCAAAATTAGCTGTGCAACCTCATTCAAATACATAATTTTACATGGATACAGTTCTTGTTTGATTCCACATAATTACGACGGCGAATAAAAGGTGATAATTATTTTCAACTAGATATGGTTGTTACGAGAGGCTTAGAAACAAAATTGCACAAGATTAGAACGGATAGCAAGTGTGTAAAAATGAGCATGAAAACAAAATTGAAAGAATAATTTTCAACTTGAGATGGGAGCTAGGAGGTGTGAATATAGATTACAAGAGCCTTAGAGACACAAAAATTGCACAGGGTTAAGATATAATTGTAAAATAGTTATTTTAGACGAATTATAAATGTGAACAGGAACAGCATGGAAACAAACTTAAAAGAATAGTTTTTATAATTGAAAAAATAGGGTGAATCGAATGAAGACTGAGGGAGTAAGAATCACACACACATACAACGAACGAAAAAAGATCACAAAGAAAAAGGGAACGAAAGCTAAGGCAACATACCAAACTAGGTCGTCCATGGTAGTTGTAGAGGTTGGACTGATTTCTTCTGAACACACAGCTCCGGCTTCTCGATGCATATTGTGAAGGCTTCTGCGGTACAAAGAAGTCAGAAACATACTGCTTTTGGTAGGTTTCTGTTGACTTTGTAGAGTACTTCGAATGAATGAGATGTTGTGGGAAATGTTTACCAGATGTTCAATAGTGGCACTTCTGATTGAACCGGTGCTTCTTCTTTGCAGCCACGCGAAGTAATGTTCTCTAACACGTTTTGAAAGGACGCGCATACAACGACGTATGTACCTAGCTCCACACGAGCAGGTGAACTGCTCTATGCACATTGAATGGTCATATGCGAGCGTTTATCCTTCACGTTGTTTCGAAGTATTGGACGGATAGAGAATGTCACTCTTAGTGTTGCAGCAGGGAAGGTCTTCTATAAAAAGCGCTGGATATTCTCCTCTTCAGGATATTGGCTGCTGAGTCTCCCCTGAAATTCAGATACAGATACATCGTTTCCTTTGGCGCTGAAACGTGTTCTTCTCTTTTTGGTTAAGGTTTCATGTTCTTTTCAACAAAACCTGTCGGGTAGCCATTTTGAGCCAGAATATTTTTGAGGGATAGGAGCTTCTACATTTCCAGCAATCCGATCTTACAAGGACTTGTCATAGGAATATACATATGTGGAAGTAATAAAAAGTTAAGAGGTGAGAAAGTTAATTTAGGTCAAGTTAAAGTGACCTATTGAAGGTGAAAATAACACTGAAGAAGACTAAACTAAATTAGATAGGTAATATTACATCTACGCTAAATGGTATCGAACCAAATTTGACGACATGTGCATTCAAATTGGTAAATATAGTGGGATGTGACATCATACTTCACATTTTTCAAGGGCACCAGATCAAATACTCACCAATAACACTGGGTAGTTTTCGTGTTAAAATTATGAGTTAGTAGAAATTGGAATTCGTAAATCGGTTATTCGATTAAATTCTAGTGGCTGAGTGAATGTTATACGAACTTGTCTTGTAACCGGAAGTTCCTGTGTTCGAACTACGGTGAGTTTCTACCGCTAATGTGTCCTGAGCAGTTTGACGAAACAGCTGTTCAGTACTCAGACCCTGAATTTCCAGCAGTTCTCTACCTGATATCAACTCGTGGTCAAACTTGAAGCGTATCACATCTCAACAAACGAACTCTTGTATATAAAACATGAAAGTTGTTGTTACTATAGTTACCAGTAATGTGGCGGATATACTAGGCGCGTAGTTTGTATCCAAGGGGTAGTGCTGTAATGATAGGTTCAGTGTGAAATAACCAATATGTGAAATGAATTAGGTGTAGGGATATATTAGGAGAAGAGATAATATCACTACGACTACAATTCATGGGCTATATACCAGGTGAAATAATTAGGAGGAGATAAAGAAAGTCAGTTCAAAGAACTTTTACTGCTGGTGAACTACACGTATTATTCTCTACACAACCGATGCTGCTACCTCGACTGGAAGATGAAGTACCTAGACTAGCTAGTCACCTCTAATTGTATCTACCAATTCAACTGCTCTCCTGTGGCGGAGCGAGTTATATTGGCCGTTGCTCTGGGAACTTGATTTCTCGTTCTCACTCGGGAACATCTCCTACTATGGCTAAGTAAAGGTGTAGTGAAAACACCATTGACAGTTCGATATTCGACCTTCTGGTGCAAACCGGCCGGCCACAAAGCCAGCCAGCCAACGTGGAAGAATCCTTCTCTATCATCATCTACCGGATGGCAAATAAATTGCCAAAATCATTGAAGCATCGCACGCTACAAACGGCATAGCCTATTGCAATTCGCCTCAAACAACCAGTGCTCTGTGTTCAAAAGAAGCAAGTCCAGCCAGCCAGCCTCTACTACTGCTCTGGTCGGCTTTCAGTAGAGACTATAAATTCATGAATTTGTGATATTATCTTTCTGATATGTATCCATATATATATACATATATATATATGTGTGTATGGTGGTCTCTCTTTCTGTTTGCTCGCTTAGTCTGTGACCATTTCACTTTGATGAACCTGTCTCCTTTAACAATGTATATTCCCCTTAAATTATATATTATATGAGTGTTGACAGTCCGTCGCTTTGTGACATATATCCATATCATATGTGTGGTTGTTGACATGTCTGCTATATTTTGCTATGTATATATGGATCGATACTTCATTATAATTAGCCATTCATGTTAAAACTCTCTATTGATTTGTTCACACACTTGTCTGGACATTCATATATATTTCGCTCTCACAATTTTGTGTGACACTTTGGTGTGATACCACTTATTGCTCCTCCTTGTGTTTGGAAAATAGAAGTATCATCGCAGACCTAGTGATCTTCTGATTTCCGCCTTCTTGCGTCAGGACTATTAAATTCTCGACTAGTACATAACAATAATTTAGCGACGAGCAACATAACAATTTGGCGATGGGGAAAACTACTATTAACCACTCAGCAGCAGCAACATAACACTTTCCTAATTTTTTTTGACATTCAGTTTATTGGTGTGTTGATTCTACTGAGATGTAATCTGTCAATTTTATTGATTCGATGTTATTTAAACAGCAACATTAATGTTGATCATAACACTAATTCATTCATTCATTCATTCACTATAATGTGTATGTATAACTGTAGAGCCTGATGATGAAGTTATCGAAAAGAGTGCTCTTTGTTCACTCGCCGTTATTTTGAAAGGATGAATAGACAGTCTTGGAGGAGAGAAGAAATCTGATTAATTCAGATTTAACTACAGGAGGATCACCGACCTTTTAATGAACTTCCTGTTTAGCCGATTTGATTGAAACTTCAGCTTCAGCTATGTATGCAGAAGACTTAGGTGAACTGTGTATGACGATGACTTCGAGATGTGGTTTGCGTGCATAACCCAGATGGCTACGTTAACCTGAATGTGATGTGATGTGTCCAACAAGTAGGATAGAGATGCATTATTTATGTCTTTCATTTTAACCATCTGAACCAGCAATGGTCATTGTTCTCAAATTCACAGACATACATTTCCGATCATTCACCCTATATAAACTGAACCGCAGGAATAGTTGAAACGGTATATGCATGAGGAAGAATTAAGGTTAGGTATGACGTTATTCAGTTTTGACTGAGGTGAATATTCGGTGGTTAGTTAAGGATGGAAACAGATATTCAGAGTAGAAAGTTCTTTTAATTGCTATGTCATTGGACATTAGGATAAAATCTTCGTATGCTTATCGTCCATGAATTATCGATTCAAAAATAATGAATTTTTCACCATCACAGCCAGTTCATATTGATGACTCTTATAATTTAGGCTGGTTATCATAGTAACAACACATTTTTTTATTTTTTTATTACAGCTTGATGCCACACCGTATTTTTTGTACAAGTATGGAATTTTCAGCGTGGATATCGGTAGCCCAAATTTCACAGGCCGACCATAGATATCAAGTGTGCGTCGGTAGGGGATCGAACCTCGGACCATGTGCATGGTTGGCAAGTGTCCTAACCACTGTGCAACCGACGCACATACAAAATAACACATATATATTCGCGATTGTACAGCTAAGAAAATGAATTCGCCGCCGAAAAGAGACTCTTCGCTGATCTACGTGTTTTGTTTTCATTAAAGTCTGGATGGGTATTTTCCACTATTCTCTCGTTGGTATCAACTGACGCCAAAAACTAACGACCTCAGTACACCATATGGTATTCTTATAGTTCGCAGGCTAGCGTATCCCATTAACTACACAGATCATTTTAGAAATTCTCCTACTTATGAATTGTCTGAATATTTACCTACGGAATTAAATCCTTTCCGAAAACCACTCAAAATCTAGACCTCCCAATTCTTATGAACTGAAACACAGACTGGAGTAGTTCAAATTACGTAGGCAACACAAAAACATGGTTAGTTTCCACATCACCAGTTTATACACGCAAATACCGATAAATACGGTCACAGATTCGGTCAGAAACAGACTCATACCGGACCTGAAACTTTAAAAGTGCAACAAAAGTACAACTAGAAGGTATCATACTAGGAGTAAACTTATACCCGACTTCTACATCATTTCAACTCCAAAAGGAAATTGTACTAACAAACTGAGCGTACTGACAACAGATCACCAATATCCCCTAGAGCCACAGGTACATTTGTGGATACACTGGAAAACTTAGTAACTGAGATGTTCAGACCCAACCCGAAAATATGGCGGAGATATAAGGACAACATACCACAGTGGTAAACTAAGTGTAGTAGTGCTAAGGGATTTCTCAGTCGAAAACTGAGAGTTGGTCAACAATAATAAGAACAACAACAACAAAAATGAGAGAACACAAAGAAAACTAACAATTTTATTTTTTATAATTATAGTGACTTGCTACAGGATGGAGTTTTCACTTATTACCTTTTTCCATACAGTCAGCAGTATGACTGCTTTAAATTGAAGCCAATGAATGGAGAAATATTTCTTCATCCTGAACAAAAATTGTGTTTCTCCTTATGAGTACATTCCATGAATCACCTCAACCATCATCATTAAACCGAAAAACTTAACAATGAAAAAAGATAAAAAAACTAACATCATCTACAAAATAAATTGTAACAAATGCAAAAAAAGACTACAGTGGACGACCCTTTCGTTTTCGTATCCATGAACACAAACTAACCGTTAAAAGACATTATATCCACTCTCTCATTCATATCGCTGTATACAGACAACCACAGACATCCATTCCACTGAGACAACATTCAAAAATGATACAGAAAAAACACATTAAGACTACCAGGGAAGTTTTAGAAGACTGCCTGGTATTCCAGGGAATCATCAATTAGTAGACAGCTCGAGATGTAGGAGGAGATCTCACACGCACAGAAAGGGTCAAAGTTCAAGTCAAGTGAACAATCAACACCAGTACTAATACAAGTAGCCTAGAGGTTGTGAAAACACACAAATCACGTTTGAGGTCTTCAGGAGAGATGATGAACAGAATCGTGAAGAAATCTAGAAGGTCCCTTCAATTCAAATTGAAGTATGGACGTTGTAGATGTTGCCTAGTAGTGAATCAATGAGAACTTCACAAGTAAACCACCGAGCTCAGAGAACACAACCACATCGAAATCGTACCAGCTGTCAAACAGAAAAAACAACACACACAAATACAACTCAACTTGTAAGAATTAAAGTCCCTCAAAAAGACATCGTCATATTGTAACGCTGGAAGGCAAAACACGGAAGCCAAGGTATATTTACAATTGATCAAACTACTGTTTATATCTGTACAGTATTTATCCTTTAACCAATGATCACTGAGCGTGTGATTTTGGTCTACAATAAACGACACATAGTAACGAACTGTGGGAAAAGTATTGAGACGTTAACACCAACAGATACAGTGATTCTTAGTGATAGAATAATGTTCCTTTGGAACACATTGTTTGTATCACACAACCAAAATAGTACCAGGTGACAAAATAAGAACCACAGTGTAGTCATGGACAGCGAAGAATACACCAATAAAAAGCTGAAGAACTACTCAAAGACGAGAATGTATATCAACAACTCACAGTAAATTCCATGCCAGCACCAGACAACTCCACCCAAAGAAATTTAAATAAGCCAACTAAAACAGACTAGATAAAAAAAATAAGACCAAAGGTGAATGAAATCCACTGGACTATTTCTATCCTGATTCTACGGCAGGCTCAAAATACACAAACCGAATATCCCATAACGACTAATTGAATCACTCCCAGGGACTTCAACATAAAATTTATCGAAAGAACTTTCCAGAAAATTGAAACACTTAACGGATTCCTCTGATCACTTCATCAAAACTGCAATTCAGTTCCTAGAGAATATCAAAGGCATTTATTCAAATAGATGTATTATTATTGCTCCTTCGGGTTCCTAGAGGAACACACGGCTTCAATTGCACGTCTCCACTTGACACTTGCTTCGTGTTAGTTGTTGTTAGTCCATACTCTTTCAACTCCTCTCTCTTCACATGATCTCCTCCATGTCACCCACCCTTGCACTGACGTCCCACACGCCGCTTCCCTTTCGGGTTCCACTCGAGCAATGGCCTGACGCACGACGTCACCCAGTGTTCTCCTCAGCGAGTGCCCAATCCATCTCCACTTTCTCCTGCATATTTGTTGGTTGGCGATTGGATCTTGTTTTGTTTGTTCTCAGCCATAGTTTCTTGTTGGTGATTCTTTCCGAACCGGCCATCTGATCTTCAGTATAGAGCGGTAGTTGACAGTTGTTGATGATGAAGGTCTGCAATAGCCTGTTGGAAATATTCTTTGTGACCCTCCAAATTTCTGATCCGTATAGAAAAACTGGCTGACTTGACGTTTCTATTGAAAATCTGACCGAATTTTGTTGTTGATGCTGGCTGAGTGACGAAGATTTCCAGATTGGTTGTTTCAGGTAGATGAATGTGTTTCTCGCCTACCTTCCAGATTCTCACTCGATTTGACATCCTCGTCCGTTCGGACTACCTGTAGTTGAGACAATGATCCCTAGCTGGATAAGTGAATGAAGTTACCTCTTTCAAATCCCTCCAGTTGATGGTGATTGACGCTGGATGTTGCTGCTGTTGTTGGTTGGTTATTTTCATAACCTCCGTCTTGTCTATGTTCACTTGGAGTCTTGTGTTCAGTTCTGTTCACCTAAACCATTTAATATATATTTTTCATTGATTTTTCAAAAGGATGGACACTGAACAAAGAGCACTCATTCCGACAGCTTCATCATCAGGCTCTACAGTTATACATACACATTATAGTGAATGAATGAGTTAGTGTTATGATCAACATTAATGTTGCTGTTTAAATAACATCGAATCAATAATATTATTGATAGATTGCAGCAGCTCAGTAGCATTAACACATCAATAAACCAATAAACATCAAAAAAATTAGGAAAGATAATATCACAAATTCATGAATTTATAGTCTCTACTGAAAGCCGACCAGAGCAGTAGTAGAGGCCGGCTGGCTGGACTTGCTTCTTTTGAGCACAGAGCACTGATTGTTTGAGGCGAATTGCAATAGCCTATGCCGTTTGTAGCGTGCGATGTTTCGATGATTTTGGGAATTTATTAGGCACTCGGTAGATGATGATAGAGAAGGATTCTTCCACGTTGGCTGGCTGGCTGGCTTTGTGGCCGGCCGGTTTGCACCAGAAGGTCGAATATCGAACTGTCAATGGTGTTTTCACTACACCTTTACTTAGCCATAGTAGGAGATGTTCCCGAGTGAGAACGAGAAATCAAGTTCCCAGAGCAACGGCCAATATGACTCGCTCCGCCACAGGAGAGCAGTTGAATTGGTAGATACAATTAGAGGTGACTAGCTAGTCTAGGTACTTCATCTTCCAGTCGAGGTAGCAGCATCGGTTGTGTAGAGAATAATACGTGTAGTTCACCAGCAGTAAAAGTTCTTTGAACTGACTTTCTTTATCTCCTCCTAATTATTTCACTTGGCATATCGCCCATGAATTGTAGTCGTAAATAAAGTGGTTTCTCTTTTGCAGATAGTGAGTAGTCGTTTACTGCCGCTTTCTTTGTCATGTGTTTCTTGATAAATTTGTCGGGATAGCTATTTTTGATCAAAGTATCATATAGACTGTCGAATTCATCTTCAGATACTTCTTCTGAGCATATAGCTCTGACTAACCATGTGGCTGAGGGTGTTCACTAAATTTCTTTTGTATTTGATAGGAACGAAGCTGTGAAACTGTGTGTGTATATTGTCCTGTCCAAGTACTTTTACAATGCAACTTTCTTTTTAAGCTACCATCTGTTTTTCTATTAAGTGGGGACATCCAGGAAGGCAATTCTCTCTTGGGATTCCTCTTTGCATGTGAATTTCATAGCCGAATGTACTTGTCATCTATGAAACACAAAATAATTGAGCCAGCTAGGAATATCCTTTTCGATAATTTCCACCTCTTCTGGCTCTACACTTATATGTATGCATGTTTATATATACATAGAATATTCTAGAATGATAGTCGACGGAATTACCACAGATCATTAAATATGCGCATATTATAAAAATAATAATAAAAATATAATAGGAAATAGAATATCAACTAAAATTAGGAAAATTCCACAAACATTTAAGGTCATATAAACCTAGATGGCCAAGATTAGGAAAACGTCTGAACTAGCTTCTTTTAAGCGTCTTAATGTGGATCCTAACAGCCAGCCTTAGCAATATTTAGTAATTGAACTCTTAAGGCGACATTAATATTTGTTGGTATGCAGTAAATTACTTTGAAAGCCACCTCGTTGACATCAATCATTCTTGTGTTCTGCTGTATTCACAAGATGATATAGAATAGCGCTATGTGAATAAATTTTGTTTGTCCTTTACTTGATTTAACCACGCAGGATGATGTTCAGAAATCTGACGAGAAACACGCCTAATTGTACGGCCTATGCAAATAACTGACTATCTCCACAGGAGCAGTTAAATTGCTAGATACACATGGAAGAGGCGAAATTAAGTAGTTAACCTTTTACTCCCGAACCCAAAAGAGGAGTGGGTGGTTTTGAAGACACAGCGTACTTTAGCAGCCGCAGCAACAGGGAATGCTCATTTTACCGCCTTATTTCTAAGGCGTTGTATTATTATCTCGCTGATGTTGTCCCCATGGAATAAGGCCTTCTTTGGAACTGTTGATACTTTGGGCTGCTTCGATTTTAGATTCATATTCTTGTCAATAAACATTTCCTGATAACCGTTTTCACTCAGCAACCGTTTATTATTATTATTATTAAGTTCCTCATCAACAAGACATTTATCCGAGTAGATTGCTCTTGCTCTATGAACTAAGCACTTTATCAGACTGCGCTTGTGTTTCAAGGGCATGAAGCTAATAAAATGAGTATACTGACAGTCAGTTGATGCATGTTTTCTGCATATATATATATATACTTCTTATTGTGCCATCCTCTTTTCTGGTCATAAGGATGTCTAGAAATGTAATACCAGAGTCTTCTTTTTTCTCAATAGTAAAATTTATCGCAGGATGAACCTCGTTAACTTTATCCAGTATGTTTTTTGCTTTCTTCTCCTTTTTTATAATCAAAAATGTATCATCCATGTACCGACAATAGAATTCAAGTTCATAAATAACATTTTTCAAAGTCCCATTTTCTAGTTTTGCAAGGAAAATGTCGGCTAGAATGGGTCCTAGTGGTGACCCTATTGCTACGCCATTGAATCGTCTGTATAGTTCCTTATTAAATAAAAAGTGAACATTCATTGTGCATTTTGAAAGACGAGCTCTTTCATCAGTAAAGACATTGAAATGCCAACATCGATGTTTCAACTTATGAGTTCTTCAGATACAAAGTCTACTGTTTCCATAATTGGTACATTAATGAATCGAGGAAGATACGTGAAATGATATCATGAATATTATTGTTGCTGGAAAAGGAGCAGGACCAAATGGAATCCAAGAAGAAGCATTGAAAATGGACCCAGAGACAACAGCGGACTTGATGACGCCACTGCTGGAGAAGGTGTGGAAAGAGGGTAAGGTACCCGAGGGTTGAAAGAAAGGATACTTATCCAAACTACCAAAAAAGGAGACTTAAGTCAATGCAAAAACTGGCGCGGAGTTATACTCCTGTCCATCCCAAGCAAAATACTAAGCCACATCATCCTGGAGAGAATCAAACACGCCAACCTGGATGAAAAACTTCGATCGGAACAACCTGGATTCAGGAGAAACAAGTCATGTATTGATCAAATCGCCACACTACGGATCATGTTTGAACAAAGCTCGGAATGGCAGTCACCTCTCCACCTCACTCAACTTCATCGACTTTGAAAAGGCCTTCAGCAGACAGTGTCGATCGAGTGGTCATTTGGAAACTACTTTGCTACTATGGGTTCCACCGCCGACAATTATACATCTCATCCAACAGTTATACGACAATGCTGCATGCCAAGTAATCCACAACGGGAAACTTACGGAAGCCTTCGAAGTGAGGGCGGGAGTGAGTCAAGGCTGTCTGCTATCGCAATGATTTTCCTGATTGCACTAGATTGGATAATGTGACAAACAACGGGCAATGAGGAAACAGGACTAACACAAAAAACGTGAAGGATCTGGACTTCGCCGATGATATATTTTGGATTTCCCTCAAACTGGAAGATATGTGAGTGAAGACCAACAATTTGACAGAAGAAGCACCAAAGATAGGATTTCAAGTGAACATAGAGAAAACAGAGGTAGGTGATGAAGATTCCTGGCCAACAGCAGCAGCAACAACAACAGACAACAATCAGCCAGCATAAATGGGAGGAACCTGAAAGAAACAAACTGCTTTACCTACCAAGCTGGGAATCATTGTTTCAACTACAGGTTGAACTCATGAGGATATCAAAGCAATGATCGGAAAAGTAAGACAAGCTTTCATTACTCTCAAGTCTGTGTGGAGGTCAACATCACTCAGAATGAAAAAAATTAAGTTCCAGATTTTCAACTCCAATGTGAAGTCAGTCAGTGCTACTTTATGGATCAGAGATTTGGCACGTCATAAAGAGCGTATCAAACAAACTTTAGACCTTCATTAACAGCTGTCTTTGTTTTACACTCAAGATCAGATGGCCAGAAAATATCAGAGATAGGGTTCCCTGGGAGTAAACCAACCAACCAGGAACTGATTGTGAAACAGATAAACATGAATAAATGGAGATGGATTGGCTCGCCATACGCTGAGGAAACCAACCATCAAGTGACACCACTAGACAAGTCTTTACTCGAGTGGAACCCGGTTGAAAGGGAAGCGGTGAGTTGGCCGTCAATGCTAGGGTGACCTGGAGGAGGTCATGTAAAAAGAGAGAGATGAAAGCATGTGGGTAGACTTGCAGCGGGGTTGAAAACGTTGCCAGAGGACCGAACACAATGGAGACGCGCGGCTGAAGCCCTATGTTCCTCTAGGAATTAAAGGAAATAATAATGATAATAAAATTCAAATCAATATCATACCAAATGCTGAGAATAAAGCAAATCCCTATCATTATTATTATTAATAAAGAAATTATCGATAATTTCTAAAAATGAAGGATGGATTTATTAAGTTGGTGAACTATAAGAGAAGTAAGTCACTCCATTTAGAATGCTTATCAGTTTAAACTTCTTGTCGGCATCATCAAAGACTTTGCTTCTGAGTAGTTACATTGCCAAAAAAAGGCAGGAAAAAAAAGAAAACTGACCACAGATTTAACTCTGGTACAGTCAATCAATTAACGTGGTATATATTTCAAAGGGTTGAGTAAAATGAATGACTTCTCTCCGCCCACCCCACTCCCACCACATAAACAATATTTTTATCTAGATTTTTGTAACTCATTCAAGAATTTCAACTAAGGCAACAAAGTATTCCTGAGTATGAGTTAGACAAAGTTATTTTTATCTTTTAAATAGAAGCTATCGATACACCGAAAGTTTAGTGTATGAATTATAAAGTCATGGAGTCAACACATTTCAGATCAAAGTTAGTTATTTTATCAGTAAAGAGTTTGAGCATTGTGGATTAGATCAAATAAAGTATAATTATATTTCAATAGTTAACACACAATGATAAGTATTTCTGTTATTGGTGATAATATTTCAAGCAAAATTACTGCTGCCTGTGTTCACACCATTGTTGGAATTGTTTTATTCACACATTCATGATTTGTACTCATAATAATAATAATAATGATTTACTTTATTCCAAAAACAGTACTTGTGATACAGATTGGAATTTTCAGCATTAATCACAACATTGCATCTAATTCCCTCAAATTATAAATAAAATTAATCACACAGAAAATTTTCCACATTTACAATAGAGGTAGTGTCAAAAACATGCAGCATATAAAATGGAAATAACAATAATAATGATAACAGCTAGGGTAATAATAATAATAATACAAGTGAAAATTGCCGTTGGCTTGTGTCACACAGTATTGGCAATGTGGTATAGAAATCCTAACATGTTTAAAAATATTGAATATAATGTTCTCTTTACATGATATGGTGAGGGGAAAAACAAAGATTACAGCCGTCATGGAGATAAGTTAGTGTTCGCAATTATGAGAGTAAAACAGAGAAGTAACAGGACCATAAATATAATAGAAGTAATAAAAGTAAAACTTGAAGGTATGTAAGGATGGATGGAGGAAATTGTTTATTTACTAGATGAAAGAAGGTTAGTTAATTCTTGCCTGACACTATTTTCATCACATAAAATACATGCCAAGTATGGTATCATAGACTTCTTATACTTAGACGTGCGAGCATACAGTTTTCTGAAGTTACTCCTTGTTCTACCTGAAGAGATGCAAGGTGAAAGCTGAGGGTAAAGCGGATGCTCCAAGTCAGACAAAATCCCTTTAGCAAATTTATTGCACGAAGTCAAATGCCTATCGACAACGACGTTAACTATGTGGTCCACTGGGACACCACTCACTCTACTGACAGTCTTCAGTATTCTACGAATTGTGACATAGTCTTTTTTAAGCAAACCAGGAAAGAATAAGGGTAAGCAATAAAGAAGAATAGGTAGGATGCAAGAGTTTACGAACTGTAGGATGAGGGGTTGAGTTATACCCGAGTGTCTTAACTTCCTAATGTAAAATGTCAAGCGGAATATTTTACTGGAGATTGCTAAGACATGGGAAGACCAGGAGAGATCAGAAGAGAGAATGAGTCCAAGATACTTAATTTCTGATTTGATTCCAATATCATTGTCGTCAATTTTACAAGTGTCAAGAGAATCGATGACTTCTTTTAACTGTCGTTTACATCTTAAGCTGAAATCAACAGTTTGACACTCAGAAAGATTCAGTTTAAGACCGTTAGACTCAGACCATTTGCTGACTTCCGATAGAAAGCTATTTATTTTAGTACAATCTAGCAGGGAGTTAACAGCCACTGAAACCGTTAAATCATCAGCATACTTCACAAAGTTTATTTCATCAGAGTGAGGCAAGTCGTGCAAGAAGAAAGAAAAAAGAAAAGGAGAAAGAACAGCATATACATATAGTTCATTATTACTATTATTATTTTTGCTCATTCATGATTTTGTATTCAGAATTATATTCCAAGTGGTTGATTGTTGTACTGAGTCATCCTTGTTACATGTATCCGGTGTGACTTTAATGAATATCGATTCTGTTATGAGTCTCTCTCTCTTTCCATTTGTTCATGTGTGGTTTTAGAATACACACATTGTTCCAATCGATATTGTGGTTTTATGTCCCATGCATGTGCAGCTATCGATGAATTCTTTTCCAAGATTTTTGTAAGCTTGTGTCCGTGTTGATTGACCTTTAGTTAGGCGTTTATGTTGATTCACTCTTACTTTGAGTGATCTTGACCTGTGACCCACATATTTAGTTGGACAGTCAGCACAAGATATTTTATAAATCAAATTGCTTTTATCCATCATTTTTATGGGATCTTTCAGTGGATTTATTATTTTATTTATGATTAGATTCGTTGGTTTAAACGTTGTTCGAATGCTGATATTTTTGAGGTTTCTTTGTATTGCCTCTGATGTACCATTTTTATATGGTATTGCGGCTTCCATCGTGTTATTCTCCGGTTTTAGCCTCTTTTTTCTCTTTTTTATATTATCTTTTATAAATTCTCTAGGGTAGTTGTTTTCGAGTAGCATTTTGAATAGGACTTTTATTTCTTTACGCTGGTCCTCTGGTGCTGTTGTAAGCCTATGTATTCTATCTGCAAGACCTTGTATTAGTCCTCGTTTTACCGAGAGTGGATGAGCTGAGTAATAATCAAGAAATCTTCCAGAATGTGTGGCTTTTCTATATATCGTTGTTTTTATGCTACCATCTGTCATTCTTTGTAGTTTGCAGTCTAACATGGGCAGTTCTCCAATTTCATTCTCTAATTCCATAGTGAATTTTATTGAGTCGACGTGTCTGTTTATGTGTGAGAAAAGTTTCTCAGTATAGTTTTTTTCACTATTACTAGTGTGTCGTCTACATATCTCCACCAACATTTTAGTGATGATCTAAGTGGTTTAAGGTCATTCTCCTCCAAATAATCCATGAATATGTCAGCTATAATTGGTGAGATAGGCGATCCCATAGCTACTCCCTCATTTTGTTGGTATATTTTTCCTTCGAATGTGAAATATGTTGTTGTCAGACAGAATTCTAACCCTTTTATTATTTCTTCTCTCGATAACTGTGTGCTGTCTTTCAGGCCATTATCTTCATTTAGTTTCTCTTTCAGTGCATTCGTGGCCATTCAAATGGCTATTTATAAAAGATAATATAAAAAAGAGAAAAAAGAGGCTAAAACCGGAGAATAACACGATGGAAGCCGCAATACCATATAAAAATGGTACATCAGAGGCAATACAAAGAAACCTCAAAAATATCAGCATTCGAACAACGTTTAAACCAACGAATCTAATCATAAATAAAATAATAAATCCACTGAAAGATCCCATAAAAATGATGGATAAAAGCAATTTGATTTATAAAATATCTTGTGCTGACTGTCCAACTAAATATGTGGGTCACAGGTCAAGATCACTCAAAGTAAGAGTGAATCAACATAAACGCCTAACTAAAGGTCAATCAACACGGACACAAGCTTACAAAAATCTTGGAAAAGAATTCATCGATAGCTGCACATGCATGGGACATAAAACCACAATATCGATTGGAACAATGTGTGTATTCTAAAACCACACATGAACAAATGGAAAGAGAGAGACTCATAACAGAATCGATATTCATTAAAGTCACACCGGATACATGTAACAAGGATGACTCAGTACAACAATCAACCACTTGGAATATAATTCTGAATACAAAATCATGAATGAGCAAAAATAGTAATAATAATAATAATGAACTATATATATGAGTACAAATCATAAATGTGTGAATAAAACAATTCCACCAGTGGTATGAACATGGGCAGCAGTAATTTTGCTGGAAATATTATCACCAATAACAAAAATACTTATTATTGTGTGTAAACTATTGAAATATAGTTATTTTAGTATGCACATGTATTATACGCAAGGTGTATTGTGCAAAGAAATATGAAAATGGTACTTGACACAAAAACGATTTTGACTGGATAGAGGATTTCATCTTGAGCTGACATCAGTTTGAGAACCGCTGGGAAATTTCGGGAATAATGGACAGCCAACTGTTTCGTCAGCTTAATTTGGAACTCTTCTTCAGTAAGCATCCGTCGCCATGGTTTGAACCCGTGACTTTCTGGTTAGAAGACCAGTGACCTCATAGACCATTAAGCCACTGAAACGCAACCTGATTCAATGGCCAACCAGTGCATGAATTCTAACTTCTACCAATTCGTGATTTACCGCAACCCTAACCAATATCGTCGGTGGAATATCCATCCTGACACGTGATATCTGGATGAACCTCACTGGTCACGACTTCTCACTAGAAATCCAGGAAATTCTGTCTTGTAACATGTCACTAGCGGGCATCAGGTTAATTAATTCTATAGTTGGTGTTTGTATTTTATTTTTACGAGTTGGTCATGGATTAATTTTCCTGGAGTTGTAGTGAGAAGTCGTGACCAGCGAGGTCTATCCAGAGATGTCACATGTAAGGATAGATGTCCCATCGACAACATTGGTTAAATTCGTGCTAAATCACGGATTGGTAGAAGTTAGAATTCATGAATTGGTTGGCCATTGAATCGGGTTGCGTCTCAGTGTTTTAATGGTCTACGAGCTCACTGGCCTTGTAACCGAAAGATCCTAGGTTCGAACCGTACGGGGTAGGTGTGCACTGCCTATGATTCCCAAGCACTAGGATGAAACGGCAGCTGTTCACTACTGTTTTGGCTGTTTTTAAATGGTTCTGTAACTGATATCAATACGCGATCACCTCGTAACAAACGAAACTAGTCCTGACAAACCAACTGTAGAGAATAAAAGTAAATATTACAGATTGGTTGAGATGCCAGTTATATCAATCAATAATGTTGCTTTTACTAGCCAGTTAGTAGTTATTTAAACACCATGCGTCCATTTCATTTGCTTGAGGCTGAGGTCATCAACTCAGAGAGTTTATTATTATTATTGCTCCCTTGGGTTCCTAGTGAAACATACGGCTTCAACTTCACGTCTCCACTTGACACTTCTGTTTTCCTTCTGCTGTACTTTTCACCTCCATCCATCCATGTTAGTCCATACTCTTTCAACTCCTCTCGCTTCACACGATCTCCTCCATGTCACCATTGTAATGACGACTCACTCGCCGCTTCCCTTTCGGGTTCCACTCGAGGGCTTGACGCGCGATGTTACCTAGCGGTCTCCTCAGCGAGTGTTCAATCCACCTCCACTTTCTTCTGCATATTTGTTGGTTGGTGATTTGTTCCTGTTTTGTTTGTTTCTGCCCATAGTTCCTTGTTGGTGATTGTGTCCGGCCCGGCCATCTGATCTTCAGTATAGATCCAGCGAAGACAGTTAATTGTTGATGAAGGTCTGCAACAGGCTGTTGGAAATATTCTTTGTGACCCGCCACCCAAGTTTCTGATCCGTATAGAAGAACTGACTTTATGTTTGTATTGAAAGTCCGAATTTTGTTGTTGATGCTGGCTGAGTGACGAAGATTTCCAGATTGGTTGTTTCAGGTTGATGAATGTGTTTCTCGCCTACCTTCCCGATTCTCACTCGATTTGACATCCTCGTCTGTTCCGATCGCCTGTAGTTGAGACAATGCTCCTTGGCTGGATAAGTGAATGAATGAAGTAACCTCTTTCAAATCTCTCCCGTTGATGGTGATTGACGCTGGATGTTGCTGCTGTTGTTGTTGTTGTTGGTTGGTTGGTTATTTTCATCACCTCCGCGTCTTGTCTATGTTTACTTGGAGTCCTGTCTTCACCGGCTGATTCTTTGACGACCAGTTTGTCGGTTTTCGCTTGTAAGTCTTCGATTGTGTGTGACATCAAACATAAATCATCCACGCGCGAAATCCAAATCTTCTAGGTTCTTCGCGTCGGTCCAGAGAGAGTAGAATCAATCAATATCATGCGAGTTATAGAGAGCTGGCTACTTGGCTGAATTATAGTAACAGCATAAATCCCCACAAATAACCTCGATCTGGTTAGCCAGCAAACATTACTGGTTGATGTAAGTGGTAACCAACCACTACTCATTCATGCCAGACAATCGGTGGTATACTTACTGACAGCGTTATGCGTTTATTGTTTGTTTGTCTTTGATCACCAATTATAGTATCAAACTGTTCATGTACCGAAATAATTTGAATAATGTGATTTTCTAAAGAAACTAGTGAAAATTTAACACTTCTAACTGTGTACCTTTCCAAATTTGCTAAACAGATAACGACTTGCAAGCGAAAACCAACGAACTGGCTGAAGAGGCTGGCTGGACTCAAAGTGATCGTAGAGAAGAAGACGCAGATGATGGCGATAAGCACCAACCAACCAACCAACAGCAGCAACAACGACCAACACCAATCACTGTCAACGGGCTGGATTTGACAGAGGTCACTTCCTTGACCTAAAGGCAGCATTCGACTCTGTCGATCGGGAAGTTCTCTGGAGATGCTTGGCTGTAAAGGGAATGCGCAGAAAATACATTGCACTGATTAAGGCACTCTACTCGTACTCATACAGCCAGGTGAGGGTTTACGGCGAGCTGTCATCTGAACTGATGACGACCAGTGGTGTCCGTCAAGGATGCCCATTATCTCCTTTTCTATTCAACTTCATCATAGATGTGTTAATGGACTTAACCCTAAGTGACTTCAGCGACTCAGGGATTGACTTGCTACCGGGGAATGATCTCGTTGACTTGGAATATGCAGACGATATAGTCCTTCTAGGCGAGGACGCTGGAAATATACAAGCAGGGTCTTCTAAACACCTTGAGCTGCAATCTACGAATGTTTGGGTTGCGATTCGCTTCTGCCATGAAATGCAAGATGATGTTACGGGACCGGACTAGATCGACGCCTAGTTTAAAAATAGGAAGTGAAGTGGTAGAGCATGTTGACCGCTTCACTTATTTGGGAAGTACCATCAGCCAGTGCCAACGGGCTGATCTCTGACGAAATCTCAGCACGAATACAAGGGGCTGGTTTCGCATTTGTTAGTTTACGCCGACTCTGGCGTAGACGAGATGTTCGACTATCGACCAATGGGCGGGTGTACTGCTCATCAGTCCGCTCCGTCCTCCTTCATGACCAGCTGTGAGACCTGGCCACTGAGAGTGGAAGACATGAAAAGACTATCTGTCTTTGATCATAGGTGCCTGCGTTCTATTTCCCGTGTAAAGTGGCATAATAAGGTGAGCAACATTGAGGTTAGGCGTAGAGTTCTAGGTAAGCAGGGGAAATCAGTCGACGAAGTCGTGAAGCTACATCGACTGAGATGGTTAGGACATGTGTTACGTATGCCAAGCCATCGCCTCCCTCTACGAGCTATGTTAGCGGATATAGGGTCAGACTGGAAAAAAGCTAGCGGCGGTCAAACAAAAGCTTGGCATCAGTCAATGAAATCCACAACAGTTAGTTTAAGCCACGTAGGAAGGTGTAGACTTCCAGGCTGGGGTCCTCGGGATGGTAAAAATCTATGGTTGGAAACAATTGGTGACATGGCTCAAAACCGTTCTCAGTGGCGCAGATGCATCCACTCCCTGTGACTTATGATCTTCAATGAAATTGTTTTGTATTTCGTTATTACTCCTTTGTCTCACACCTCTGCTCACTGTTTCTATTATGCTTTTCTTGTACTTTCTTCTCTTGCTTCGCGTGCTACACGGAATGTGGCGACTTGAACTTCCGCACATTTGTGCAAAGTTCTATGTCGAAAACAGACAGACAGACAGACAGAGGTCACTTCCTGCCTTCACTTATCTGGTCTAGAAACAAGGTTTCCACCAAAAGGAAGCCGGATCGGATGAAGATGTGAAGAGCAGACTGGATCGAAAAGGCAAGATACACCTTCATCAACCTGAAATCAGTTTAAAAACCATATGTACTGCACTCAAACTGCATAAAGAATATGACTAGGATTTTCAACAATGTTAGGTTGTTCCTCTTATAAGAGTCATATATACTTGACTAGAGTGTCAAGAGAAAGGATTTCCAGCAGGTTATAGACTTTTATGAACAGCTGCCTCCATCACTGGCTGACTCCATACTGAAGATTAAATGGCCATAAAGAATGAACAAGAAGTATTTCTAGCTGGGTGCGTCTGTGGCATAGCGGTTACGACGCTTGCCGACCATGCAAACAGTCCAGTGCACTCCTTTACCTCGCTAAGCCGGGAATAAGGCTGGTAAAGATGTATGATTAGGCATGAGACTAGTAACCCCATCCTGTAAAATTAAACACTGCTACAGAAACTTCAAGCCTCTAGCTTGAAGCCGTATGTTCCACTAGGAACGTGAAGGAAAAAAAATTCTAGCTGGGAACAAACCAACAGACATGAGCTGATTACTCAAAAACATGTTGGAGAAAAAAGAGATGGACTGACCATGCGCTGAGGAGACCGACGAATGACATTGCAAGCAATGCTGGAGTGGGTCACATAGAGAATTTGGTGTGAGTTGGAAGAGATAAGCGATCATGGGCAATTATGTGGCTAGCCATCTGAAGAGGATGGCAGAGAATAGAAGCGGATGGAGATGTGTTGTTAAAGCCCTATGTTCGACTCAGAACCCAAAGCAATCATAAGAATATAATCAAATGAAAGTGTGTTAACAAAATAGACCTGTGACATAGTCATTTTCACCCCACTTATTAAATGAATTAGCTAGTCTAGAGTTTGAGCGAGATGAAAAATAAACTAAACGACATTCAACTAGAGAATGGTGAAAAAATGGTTAGTTTTGATATGACTAGTCTTTATACTAAAATACCAATCAATATGGCCTTAGAAACAGTTAAAAAAGAACCAACTGCAGATCATGAACTCACTTATAGGACGAAGCTACCAAGTGAAGAAATTATTTTAGGAATACAGTTGTGCCTCATATATACGATCTTTAAATTCCAAGGTAAAATATGTAGACAAACAGAAAATGTAGCAACGGGATGGATCACTAATATCTCATATTGTGGCAGATATATTTATGAACAGCTGGAGAAACATTGTTCTCAATACATTTAATCCTACTCCAAAAATAAGATGGGGATATGTGGATGACACTTTCACAGTGTTAAAAACAGAACATATCTCTCTCTAGCTTCTTGACACACATAAACTCACTAGTGAAGGGAATAAAATTCACATTTGAATCAGAAAATGAACAAGGAGAATTAGCCATGATGTTAGATTGTAAAATAAAACGAATAGAAGAAGGCAAACTACACACTAGTGTTCATAGAAAACCAACGCATTCTAATGGATATTTAGACTTTAATTCGTCTCATCCGTTAACTGTCTGTTAAGGCAGGCTTAGTGAAGTGTCTAACAAACCGAGCCATAGCACTAAGTAGCACAAGAAAAGACCTAAATGATGAATTAAAACAGATAGAAGAGGCGTTGGTGTTGAATAACTATCCTTTAGAATTCATTAGGAAGATTGAAAAAAAGGCCAAAAACGAAATAAAAATAATTGTGAAATTAGTAATAATAACATAAATAAGAGAGAATATAAGTCATCTACAGCAATACCATATAAAGAGGGGACATCTGAGACCTTCCCTACGTAGGATTCTTAATAAAGCAGGAATTAGGCTACAGGCATTTAAATCAACAAATTAACTCAGGGACCACCTGTGTAGGATAAAAGACGCAGTTGACCCAATTAGACAAAATAATATAATTTAGATAGCGTTATTAGAAGACGGAGAATATCTGAAAAATGTGATGTATTAGCGCTATACATTTCGAACAATCTGATCACACATTTACTTGTCAAGTCAATATATATAGAAAGGTTAAATTAAACAAAGTGAGAGAAAACGGAATTAAGAATAATTAACACAAACGTTTGGTAATCCAATCAAATAAGGATTACCAAGGTAGGTTAAGAGTAATGACAAACTGTTTTTGAATACACAAGGGGGGCTTAAGTCTATGAATAGCTATAGCCTCAGCGTATTTCAGTAAACGCCCTTGACCGTTTTTATAGATGACCTTAAAGGCTGAGTTAACATCAATCTTATGGTTCATCTCGATTAGATGTTTAGCTATAGACGAATTTGGTAGTCTGCCACCTGCATCTATTAGCTTGTCACAATTCATCTGTTTTTCTAACCATTTTGGGATATGCTCTCCCACCCTCACGTGCAAAGCGCGATTACTCCTCCCTATGTATGTATGTCCACACACACACGAAAATTGGTAAATTGTATGGGATGTGATATAATCACTTGTGCACTTTTGGGGTTTACAGTGAAGCATATTTTTGGCTTTTTCCACAATTACAAGCTGGGCTGCATAGTAGGTTCTACGGATGATTGAATTCAACCTTTGTCTCACAATCCTACTGTTTATTTCCCCGTTATATGGTAATTTGATAAAAACCTTTTTCTTAGGGACGGTATGGATTGTAGGTTTAGAGGCTAGTTGACTTCTACACCTGTTTAAAAATTTCAAAGGATATCCGTTTTCAACAAGAGTATCCATTAATATTTCGTTTTCTCTGTCCATAACATCAGCCGTGCAAATACGCTGAATCCTCTTGAATAGACACTTCACCAAGCCCCTCTTATACTGTAATGGACAGAAGCTGTGAAAATTAAGGTATTGCCCTGTCCAAGTGGGCTTTCTGTAGATAGACCGTCTTATTGAGCCATCATCTCTTCGACTCAGAAGTATGTCTAAAAATGCTAGCTGGTTGCGACTTTCTTCCTCACATGTAAGACTAATATGATTTTGTACAGAGTTAAGTCTGTCTAATAGGCGACTCGCATCTTCATGATCGTCACATATCAAAATGATATCATCTACATATCTCCTATAAAAGGGCAATTTTGAAATTAAATCAAGGGATAAGTTTTCAACATAAGACATGTACACGTCCGCTAACAAAGGTCCTAATGGACTCCCCATAGCAACGCCATCCACTTGTCGAAAATGTTCGCCTTCAAACGTGAAATGGACGTTGTCAGTACATAATAATAATAAATCTTTCAAATAAGTTAAAGGGAAAGGGAATGAAAAACAACTAGAAGAAATATAGTCACAAAGAATATCAACAGTCTTAATCAATGGTACATTAGTAAACAAAGAATTAACATCAAATGAATACATTTTCCTATCTTTTATGTTCATATCTACAAGACAGTCAACAAGTTCAAATGTATCTTTCAAAGTAAACTTACATAATTCATTGCGTACTGGACTTAAAATATCAGCTAACCATTTTGCTAGTTTATGTGTAGGAGAGTTACACATTGAAAGAATTGGACGTAATGGATTGTCAACCTTATGAATTTTAGGTAGTCCATAGAGGTTTGGAAAATCAGATCCCATGGGTTTCAAGGAGTTAAACTCCTGTTTATCGATAACGTTCATGCCACGAAGTTTTACTAAATGAGAATTTACTTTTCCTTCCAATTTTCTGATATCATCCGAAGGAACATCGGCTATAAATTTATTTTCGTCATTAAGGATGGCTAACATTTTTGTTTTATAATCATTTCTGTCCATTACAACTACACCAGATCCTTTGTCAGGTTTCAGAATAACTATATCGGATCTATTACGTAATTCCTTTAGGGCTTTAAAATGGGTTGATGTTAAAATGCTTCTCTGTTTTCGACTTGAATTACGGAATTGGTGTGCAACATCAACAAATTTAACTTTCAACCAACTTTGGTCATCTGTCGAGGAAGGATCAGTTGATCAGTTGAGTTCTCTAACTCCTTCCTCGACAGATGAATTTGTTGATGTTGCACACCAATTCTTTAGCATAAAGTGAACTGATTCAAAATTTCCTATGAATGGTGATAGAATTCACGTATGTTTTGATCATTCTTTATTGACTTGGATTTTAAACTATCGCATCACATGATTCACTTTAGATTAGTGAGTCTATATATTAACATGTTTGTTAATCGCATATTCGTTTGAGTTCCAGGCTTCTGGGAATTCCCTGACTGCACTTTTGGTGTTTCCTGTGCCTAAAATTTCGACATTATCCCCATCATCAATCTGATGTCCATAATTATCGATATGCATTGATGTGAAACAGGAATATATATATATCATGTCTTTTCACGGCTGATTTGTGTTCCTGGATTCTTATTCGAAGGGGACGTCCACTTTGGCCGATGTAATGTTTGTTACAGTTCATGCAATTTATTTTGTAAATGGTATCAATTTTATCTCCTTTTTCTATCGGATCTTTTTTGATGAAATTTTTCGGATAACCATTCTTCTTGAAGACCGTTTGTAAGTATTTTTCTTCCATTCTTTTCAACTCTGGAATATACCCAACCAGCCGAATTGCTTAATTCGATCTTATGCAAACCAAAAGATCCATCCAACAGAAAAAGGAGATAAAATTAATACCATTTACATAATAAATTGCATGAACTGTAACAAACATTACATCGGCCAAAGTGGGCGTCCCCTTCGAATCAGAATCCAAGAACACAAATAAGCCGTGATAAGACATGATATAAATTCTTTATTACCAATGCATACTGACAATTATGGACATCAATTTGATTGGGATAATATCAAAATCTTAGACAGAGTAAACACCAAAAGTGCAGTCAGGGAATTCCTAGAAACCTGGTACTCAAACGAATATGCCATTAATAAACACGTTGATATAGATGAAATATATCAACTAATAAAAAGTAAATCAGGTGAGCAGAAAGTTTAAAATCCCAATCAATAGAAAATGGTCAACACATATCTAAAGATGACTACCGGGAGATGCAATTGTATCATCATTCATGGAGATTTTTAAATCATTTGACTTTAGGCTAAATACTGCGTTGAAGATGTTGTCCAGAAGGTGGACGACAAAAGCTTCGCAACTAAACCAACCAGTTCAGAGAACACTACTAATTGCAAATGGAATAAATGCTTTTTGTAAACAAGCTTCATTTAAGATGCACAGTAAGTGTTCAGTTGTTTTTTTATTTATTAAAGAATAATACAGACAAATTGATGATTTGACCACTGTGGTTGGACAGTATACACATTTTTTGAGTTTTGTAACCTGAAAATGTTGACGTATTCTAAAGTGTATGCTTTGATGAATATTATAAAATGAAGAGCTCAGGATTATTTAAAAATAGTACCGAATGGAAATTCGTAACCCATAGGAAGTCATTGATAAGAATATGAACTTAAATTCAAGAAAAGTCAAAGTGCAACAACAGAAAACAAGGGCCGGCAACAGATCCTTTTAATACGGAAATCAACACGTATTCATATATATTTCACATACATTATTATTGCTTATTCATGTTGACAAACGCAGTCTTCTGATTGGTTGTTTTCGAGATTTCTCGGAAAGTGAAGCCATTTATCTGCGAATCCTATTTACCCACGTTTAAGTCTGCTGTGATTGGTTGTTGAATCAGCCTTGTTCATATTTTCTCACAGCCAATATTATTGACCTAAACATTGACGTAGATTAATGTCTACCAATTGGCTAGCAGTCTGCTCTCACCACAAAAGTAGTAACAACTCCGAAAAATAACCATGTTACTACAGTTTCATTTCCTCGGTGATAAAACTAGTCGCATATATAATTAACATATTACTTAAGGAATTCGGTAAAAAAAGACCATTTACTTACTGTAGCGGAAGTATATCATCTCTTCAAAAATCATCCTTATTTTACTTTTGAGAGTTAAAGATAAACCTACCTAGTTTTGTGCCTTTTATGCGTTTCTATCAATTTTAATTTATCCTGTACAGCTAGTCTCATGGAGCGTGCAATTAGGTAATGCTCATCATTGGAACCTCAATGGAAAGCGATGAGTCTGTCTGTCTGTTTTCAACACAGAACTTTCCACCAATGTGCACCAGTTCAAGCCCCACACACCCTCCATGTAACATACAAAACAAGAGAAGAAAGTAGAAGAAATGCATAATAGGGACAGTAAACAGAGGTGTGAGACAAAGGAATAGTAATAACGAAGAACAATATAGTTTCATTGGAAATCATAATTCACAAGGAGTGGATGCATCTGCACCAGCCGGCCATTGAAAACGATTTTGAGCCATATCACCGATTGTTTCCAACTGCCATTGGTTTTTACAGTCCCGAGGACCCCAAGGGACAGGAAGTCTACCCCTTCCTACTTGACTGGCTTAAACTAACTGTTGTAGATTTCATTGACTGGTGGCGTGTTTTTGTTTGACCTCCGCTTGCTCTTTTTCAGCCTGATCCTCTGTCAGCTAACATTGCCCATGGAGGAAGGCGATGACTTGATATACGTAACACATGTCCTCACCATCTCAATCGGTGTAACTTCACAACCTCGTCGATTGATTTTCTCTCCTTCCTTATCTAGAACTCGACCGCAGTCTAACCTCGATATCGCTCACCTTATTATATCACTTCACACGGACGATAGAACACAGGCACCTATGATCGAAGACAGCTAATCTTTTCATGTCTTCCACTCTCAGTGGCCCGGTTTCGCAGCCATAAAGGAGGACGAAGCGGACTGATGAGCAGTACACCCGCCCTTTGGTCGATAGTCGGACATCACGTCTACTAAGCCAGAGACGGCGTAGACTGGCAGGCATATGCGAAACTACCCCTCTGTATCCGTGCTTGGATTTCGTCAGCGATCAACCCGTGGGTACTGGCTGATGGTACTTCCCAAATAAGTGAGGTGGTCAACGTGTTCTACCACTTTACCACATATTTTTTAGTTAGGAGTGAATGTAGTCCAGTCCTGTAGCCTCATCACCTTACATTTGACAGAGGGAGCGTATCGCATACCAAACATTCTCAGATTGTTGCTCAGCTCAAGGTGTTCATAAGACTCTTCTTTATTTTGTTAGCGTCTTCACCCAGGAGGGAGGACTATATCATCTGCATATTTTAAGTCAGCAAGACTATTCCCTGCTGACAACAAGTCACTCTCTGAATCTATGAAGTGAGTTAGGGTTAAATCCATTACTACATCTATGATGAAATTGAATAGAAATGTGGATAATGGGCATCCCTGTCGAACACCACTAGTCATCACCACTTCAGATGAAAACTCGCCTTAAGCCCTCACCCGGCTGCATGAGTTCGAGTAGAAAGCCTTGATCAGTGCAATGTATTTTCTCGGCATTCCTTTTGCAGCCAAGCATTTTCAGAGTACCTCTCGGTCGACAGATTCGAATTCTGCCTTTAGGTCAAGAAATATGATGATTGTTGGACGCCGGCAACAATGCCTATGTTCTATAATCTGTCGAAGGGTAAAGATATGATCAATACACCCTCTTCCTGGTCTAAAGTATGCCTTATTCTCTCGTGTTTGTGCCTCCCGAGTGCCACTTAGTCTACGCAATATTAATGAGCCTAGGAGTTTAGATACTATATGATGAGTGGGTTGTAGGTGCGAGGGTGACATGAAAGAGAACATGCAAGGAAGTGATGAGAGATTACTGGCAATCTTACACTCAGCTGAAGGAGAAAGCAGAAAATAGAAGAAAGTGGCGATATCTTGTTGAAGTCCAACGTTACACTAGGAACCTAAGAGAATAGTAATAATAATCGGACTTTGAAACATCATTCTAAATGGTTGATAAGAAAGAGGACAAAAAAGGTCTATTCGCAGCTCTGTTCCCTTGCATCTTGTGGATACAGAACACAGCAACCGGTGTTAAGAAAGCTCTCAAAGGCGTACACTTCATTCTGACTAGTCTTAATTTTGATGAAAAGAAGAACGACAAATGTTTACCGGGAAAATACGAGCTCATCTTTCATTCTTTCAAGGATTTCCTTCAACTGACTGTAACCTGAACAACATAAGAAATATAAACATAAATCTATAATGATGTAGGTTGCTAAATAATTAAGAACTTAAAACAAATTTTTCCCCTTATGAATTGAGACAAAGCAATAAGAAGACGTAATTTGTCTGAATCGTGTGTAATGTGTATTCGCGCGCAACACATTTTGAACAATCTGATCACACTACGGACTTGTCATAGGAGTACATATATATGAAATTAATACAGAGTTAAAAGGTGTGAAAATAAATTTAGGTGAAGTTAAAAGGAAATATTAAAGGTGAAAATAACACTAAAGACGACTAAACCGAATAGCAGAGATATCAGTACATCTACCCTGAATACTGTCAAAACAAAGTTTACGAAGGAATGAGGGTTTAGTGTGATGACGAATCGTTGCTTCTTTGAGCGCAGGAAGGTGGCTTAAGCTTCCTAGTTGCTAGCTGAGGATTTCACAAAATCTAGGACACACCCTCTCACAAACACGTTCTATGGTTAGGTTTAAAAGATATGTTAACGTCAATTTTATGTCCTGTCTTTATAATATGTTTTGTAATAGAGGATCGAGAGTGCCTGTTCTTACCATTAATAGGTTCTGAAAATTCTGTATGCTACTGAAGGCATCTAGAAATGCACTGTGAAGCCAGCGCATACAGGTAGAGATCGATGAGTACTCCCATGTATGTATGTCTGGTGACACGTACATTCAAATTGACAAATACAGTAAGATGTGATATCATTTTTCGCATGTTCTGAGGGTTGAGATGGATATACTGGCTTCACATTCTCAGTTATTATTGATCTTTCCTGCATAAAATGTCTTTTTCACCACGGCGTTCAACCTTTGTCTAGTTGTTAAGCCTCTATATCCCCCATATCGCGTAAACTGATGTACACGTCTTTCTAAGTGGTAAATGTTTAGAGAAAATCAAAGCCATTCAAATAGACGACAATGAAATAATGGTATCCCTTGATGTCACAGCATTATATACTTCAATTAGTCCAAAACTAGCAACAGAAACTATGCAACAGTTACTCTATAGTGATGAAAACATAAAAACGCAGTGATGTTCAACTTGGAAGGAACTCATAGAATAACGCCTTACAACATACTTCCAATTCAATACTCAAATATATGAACAGATAAAAGGAACACCAATGGGACCGCCCATATCAGGGTTAATAGCTGAAGCCGTCATGCGAAGATTAGAATTATTAGCTCTACCTGCCCAAAATTAAACCGAAAATCTGGACAGGTACGTTACGTTGATGATACATTTGTAATAATTAAGAGAAATGATTTAGAATATACCCATGAATTAATAAACAACATATTTGAAGACATCAAATTCACCAGAGAGAAGAAAAATTAGGTAACAAAATCCCATTTTTAGATGTCTTAATCAGGAGAACCAACACAGGAAATTTAGAAACTCAAGTATATAGAAAATCAACGCACACACAGAGATCAAGCACTCAACTATACCAGCAATAATCCAATTACTCACTCACAGAAAAACTGTGTGCAGACATTATTTAGAAGAATCCAAACACACTGTGACAGCGCAGCGTTAAATGAATGGAGGAAACGTACCTACTAACAGTCTTCAAAAATAACAGATATTTGCACAATTTCATCAAAACGTGTTTAAAATCGAATCATAACACCAACAAGGAACCATCATCAAAGACCACAAGAAAACTCATTCTACCATTCATGTAAAATATCTCTGAAATAACAGCTAGAATACTCAAACCATTTGAAATAGACATAGCACATAAGACAGCCAACATAATCACTTAATTCGATACTGTGAAAATCGAAAGATCCAACAGAAAAATGAGATAAAATTAATACCATTTACACAATAAATTTTATGAACTGTAACAGGCATTATATCGGCCAAAGTGGGCGTCCCCTTCAAATCAGAATCCAGGAACACAAATCAGCCGTGAAAAGACATGATATATATTCCTGTTTCATATCAATGCATATAGACAATTATGGACATCAGATTGATGATGGGGATAATGTCGATATGTTTGAAAGAGGAAACACCGAAAGTCCCAGGGAATTCCCAGAAGCCTGGAACTCAAACGAATATGCGATTAACAAACATGTTAATATGGACCAAATATACCATCTAATCAAAAGTGAATCATGTGACGAGAAAGGCTAAAATCCAAGTGAATAGAAAATGATCAAACCAAATGTAAAGATGGTTACCTGGAGACGCAGTTCTATCATCAACTAAATATGTAACGACTGAGTAGGGTTCTTTCAGTCGAATAAATTTTCATATACTTAAGATCGAAATTCGTGCGTCGGTGGTATAGCGGTTAGGACGCTGGCCGACCATGCACATGGTCCGGGGTTCGATCCCCGGCCGGCACACTCCTTTACCTCACTGAGCCAGAAATAATGCTGGTAAAGAGCAAAGGTTGGGCATGAGGCTAGCAACCCCATCCTGTAAAAATTAAACACTGCTACAGAAAATTCAAGCCACTAGCTTGGAGCCCTATGTTCCACTGGGAACGTGAAGGAAAAATTAATTAAGATCGAAATTCAGTCTTTCATTTTCATCATTATCACCGACTAAATGACCTAGTTTCCCAGTCTGTATGTTTTTGGGAATTTCACTGATTGATGAAAGTTGCTGGAGATTTTCAGGAGTTGGTTTAGGTCGTTATATCATCCATGATGGTGAAAGTATACTACCTGCAAATATTGAACTGTTTGACTGTTGGTTGGAGAATATTTGATCCAGGGCAGGCCATGAAGCAATCAGCGAGTAATGGACCAAGTGATATACCCATTGCTACTTAAATTTTTTTGTCTGTATATTCGACCATTGCTTAGAAACTGAAAATTCAATGTTCATCTCAATATTATTATTTCTTTGGTATGCTTACTGTACACTTGTGACTGCTTAAATTTTGAAAGGAAGCTTCGTTGAAACTTTGTCATTGAAGGCAATTTTTTGTCTGTTTCAATGTAGCTGTTGTTAAGAACACTCGTCAGCCAGCTGTTTCGTTCTGGTTTCGGTCTCTTCATCTGTTTATACCCATAGTCACCAAAGAAAGTTCAACGATGGAAGACAACAGAAAAGGAGTAGTAATTATTCTTGTATTAAGAATGAAAACGTTTCACTTGCTCACCTGACGATATAGACTTACATTGTCATTCTAAATAATTTTTATTATTAAGGTTGAAGACTAATAATTTTTATAGTTGTAACTGTTTCATCTGTTAGATGATGACTAGCAATCGAGTTCAACGGGATGCACATTTCATCCTATTTGGTACAATAGAAATACAATATTGTCAAACCCCGAGCATCCTCTCTATACGCAGCTGTCTCCTTGCATTTCATCTGGTAGAACTAAAAGCAGCTATAGGAGGCTATATGCTAAGACTAGCAAATACGAAAACTTTACAATATCATATCTGGCACAGCTGTTATGTGATGAGAAATCCATTAGGTATGACACGATCAACTTACTGCGGCACTCTAACAAATAAGTCCCATTAGTTTTTGTTTTCCTTTCTTCGTTACCATTGCACTGTTGTTCACATCTTCTATTACACACTAATTTTATGTTTCATATCCTGTGGTGCATCGTTTAAAATGTAAATGCAACGCTATTGTTTTTTATTTTTTTATTTATCTTTTTTGGGAGTGTTACTTTTTGATTTTAAAATCTTCTAAAATTTATGAGGTAATTAGATGCAATATATATTGTAATGCACGCTGAAAATTCCATACCTGTACCACAAATACTGTTTGGAATAAAGCTGTTATTAGTATTATTCGTCATCTAAACGTGCCAGAAATCTCAAATGTGTGGGTGGGTAAATGCTTGATGATGTTTCCACGCTCCAAACGTTATCCAATAGACCAATTGGGCAAAGGGTCTCACTCATTACTTATCCAAGTTAATTTTATCTCTCCTGCTCAATGACACGCAGATCATTGCTATCCATCATCTACTGAAAACACCATGCTGATCCTAAGACACCATCGAAGTCTTTTTACTAACAGCCACCATGTCGACAGGGGCCAAATATGTCGGTCCAGTGTAATTTTTTTGAAAAAACTTTTAGACAGATATTTGTGGCTACTTAAAAGTAATATGTAATCACCAAATATGCAATAGAATTCAATTTGCACCAACACCAAGGATGCACAACGCTATTTACTATCTAATGTCCAATCAAAATATTCTTCGAGAGATCAATCGTGAGGCTGAATAGCTCAAGGGTAACGTCTCTGAACGCAGAACTGGGCGACAAGGATTTGAACCCTAGAAGGAACGTCAGATCTTTCAAGATTGCATATACGCGTAGATGACGAGTGCCAAAATGTACGAAATTTAGGTCTCAGAAGGACTTCCTGCTGATCGCCTTCAACTAACCCTTACCTAGAAAGAATTAGGTGATATCGAAACCAAATGATCGTTAAGTACGTTTCACAAACTAGATGATAAATGGTGTACTCTGATCGATTCAGTTTAGATGGCTAAATCAATTGAAATCAAACGATTTCAGACTGTTAACTAAATGAACTCAACGCGTGGTGAGAGCAGGCTGCTAGCCAATTAGTAGACATTAATCCACGTCAATGTCTAGGTCACTAATATTGGCTGTGAGAAAATCTGAACAAGGCTGATTCAACAACCGATCACAGCAGACTTAAACGTGGGTAAATAGGATTCGCAGATAGATGGCTCCATTTTCCGAGAAATCTCGTAAACAACCAATCAGAAGAGTGCGTTTGTCTACTTGACTAAGCTACCATAATAATGTATGTGAAATATATATGAACATGTGTTGATTTCCGTAATAAAAGGATCTGTTTCCGGCCCTTGTCTTCTGTTGTTGCAAACGTAATTAACTAAATAAGTAATTAGATATGGGTGAAGAAATGAGTAAGTTTCAGAGAAGGGCAGCAATTCAACTGAATATATACCTGAGGCGCTGACACTGATGTTTAACCACATCACCTACAGTCTAATGGTATTGATTCTTAACTCAGGTAGTCTTCACCTTCCTATTATATGTCTGCCTCAAATTAACAGGTCAAAGACTTCATGAGCTAATGTCAACTAGATCTTATGTCAGCTATCATTGTTCCACTTCGAAGATGGTGGTGGTGGTGGTGACTTTTCGGCATGTACAACACATGTTCTGGTTTCACAAACTTATCGGTCGATTTCCCCTTTTTTGATCTAACACTTTCCGTTAAACTTCAATATTGTTCTACATAATCAAACATTTATCAGCGAAAAATTGAACATAAATGTCTTTCTGCGTGTAACGCTATTCCCTTTATTATCTTCTATGTTCAATTGTCAAGGAACAGAATGTTTCAGAAATGTCAATCACTACAAAATTGCATAGATTTGAAGATAAGGCGTGGTTAAATTTCAGATTATGGCATGATAATAAATTTCATTGTCTGGTATCCTCATTGTGAATCTCATCGATAGGTAACAATTGTTGCTCACAAAAAAGCTGACTTCTTATTTTCACTGTCTGTTCAATATACCATTGAACATTCGCATAAATGGCTTTAGCGGGATGTGCTCCAGTTAATTCAGTAGGATGAGAATAAAAATGGGATAGAGTGAGACTTTTTTCATTGTTGAACAGCATATTTGGCAGTTTGATTAAATTACGAAGCTTCCTAATGCTTCATTAATTAAAATTTACCATATTCACCTCATTTCGTTTTCTTTTAATCACTCACTTACGTCCTTGAAGTGAAGTTTGCGTATTTATTCGTCTAAGCATGAAGTATTCTATAGTTGCAACTAGATGAGATAGATGCAAGGAGAGAGTTAGGCATAGGGAGGATTCTCAGGGTCCCACAAGATGATGTTCACTAATTTCTGTTGCATGAGTCCAAGTCTCTATCTACAACAGTGTTGATATGTTTTTTGGTGATATCCCACTTGCTCTGCTGACAGCTTCTACTGGCCTTCGTAGTGTAATAAAGACTTTCTCTAACTGATGTCAGCTTATGATGAAATCATCCATCCAATCAGACAAAATCCCTACAAAACAAAAACCTGATAGTTAATCGGATGCTCAATAGCGACTGGCCCAATCCAGGTAGATAGTGGGAAGTCTTGACCAGTAGGCTACAGCAGGTTGAAGATGAGGCAGTGACTCATCGAAGAAGATATTACGAAATGGTCACGCTATGTCATGATTTGGCAGAAGTCGGAATTTATGGGCTGGCCATTGGATCGTGTCCTAGTGGCTCAATGGTCTACGAGCTCTCCTTTCAGCCAGAAGGTCCTTGGTTCGAACGCTAGCGGTCGGTGGGTATTGTTGAAGAGTCCCAAACTAGGGCGAAACAACCGTCCATCAATCCCTGTAGGTTTTTCTGTGGTTCTGTAACTGATGTCAGCTCATGATGAAATCCTCCAACCAATCAAAGAAAATTAATTGAAATTTAACCTAGACAAAATTAAAGGGGGCATCGAAGAAGAAGGGCAGAATACATCAAGGATGAAAAAACTGACTGACTGAAGCCAGATTGTCTCAACTTCCTAAGGTGGAACGGTAAACGAAATATCTATCCAGAAATTAGCATGATGTCGAAATACCAGAAAAGATCAGAGAAAAGATGTACGTTATAGTTTTACCTTTAATCCCATCTATCATATTAGAATCATAAGAACGAACTAGTTCACATAAGTCGCTTTTGTAATTTGAAAGTGAAATTAACAATCTCGCTGATATTTGAAGGTATTAACCTTAGCTTCATTTGAAAAGTACCGCTGACTAATTTCTGATAAAAAGTTGTCTATTTTCGGGGATTAAGCACTCTGAAAAGTAACAAGCATGGAAACAGTCAGATCACTGACATACTTAACGAAACTGGCTTCATCAGAATGGGGTAAGTCATGAAAGAAGAACGAAAACAGAAAAGGCGAGATAACAGCACTTTAAGGAACACCAACTAGAATAAGTGAAACACTGTACTCCTTCCGATCAGTGAAGTAAGAGAGAATTCAAGCGCTTATTTTTTTCAGCACCCTACTTGTATCTAAAAAAGCCTGCTTAACAAAAAATTGACAAGAAGAGATGACGGAACTCTCTCAAAAGATCTATCCGTAGAAAACCGACATGGAATGGCCAGCTGACAAGCGTCTACCTATCAGCCGTAAAATAGCTCTTATCATCTAGCTACCCCATCGTACCAGAAGAATTTGTAGCGATGACTATTTAGAAAGAAAGCTCCTATTTCTCGAAAGCATCCTGGTTCAAAATGGATACCCACCGCGTTTCGTGAAGAAGAACATAAATCTAAGGCCAAAAAGAGAAGAATACACTTCAGTACGAAAGAAGACACTCTATTTGAATCTGGAATTCAGGGGAGACCTGGCAGCAGATATCCTCAAAAGGAGAATCTCCAATTCCCTGAAGAAAACTTTTCCGGCAGCAACTCCAAGAGTGATATTCTCTAGCCGCACACTACTTCGGAGGAACAGGAAGGACAGACTTCCGCATATGACCACTTCAATGTGTATTTATCAGTTCACCTGCTCCTGCAGAGCTAAATACATAGGTCATTCTATTCGGATCTTATCAAAACGTGTTAGAGAACGTCATCCAGCATGGCTGCAAGGTAGTCAGTGTGTTTCCGACTTCTTTGTACTGCGGAAGCTGTCGCCATATGCATCGAAAAGCCGGAGCTATGTGTTCCAAAAAAATAGTCCAGCCTTTGCTACTACCGTGGACCTGGTTAGGTAATTTTCACTCTTTGCCTTCATTCAATTCATCCTATTTTTTCAATTATAAAATCAGTTATTTTAAGTTTGTTTCCATGCTCCTCCTGATAACACTTGTAATCCGTTTAGAATAACCATTTTCCAATTATATTCTAATCCTGTGTAATTTTTTGTTTCTATGCCTCTTTTAATCTTTATTCACACCTAACTTACATTTCAAGTTGAAATTCATATCAAGTTGAAAAGTATTGTCACATTCGTTACTATGTGGAATTGAACAAATAATAATTGTATCCATGTAAACTAATCTATATAAATGCGATTGTACAGGTTCTTTTGAGAATGAAATCGTTGAAAAGATTGTCATCTTTGATAGAAAAAAACAGTGGCATCTGAAATACACGTGCTTTCTCTATAAGTAAAGTAAGTAAGGGTCATTAGAAGCCTTAGCTGAAGGTTGAAGATGAAGTAGAAGCCCCTTTTCGAGTATTTCTAAAAATGGTGAGATAACAGTGATAGGTCTAAACTTAACCTTTTCATCTACTTGATGATTTAGACAGAGGAACAGTTTTCAATATCCTTCCATGAAGTGTAGTCACAATTTTATATCGTTCGTTGCTCTAGGAACTTGATTTTTCATGCTCTGACTGTGGCTTAGTCAGTGTGTAGTTAAAACACCATTAACAGTTCGATATTGGACCATCTGGTGCAAACTGGCCGGCCACAAAGCTAACCAGGCAAAGTGGAAGAATCCTTCTCTATCATCATCTACCGGGTGTCTAATAAATTGCAAAAATCATCGAAACACCGCATGCTTCAAACAGTAGAGGCTATTACAATTCACCTCAAACAAGCAGTGCTCTGTGTTCAAAAAGAAGCAAGTCCAGCTAGCCACTACTACTACCACCCTGGCTGGCCTTCAGTAGAGACTATAAATTCATGAATTTGTGATATTATCTTCCCTAATTTTTCTGACATTCCGCTTATTTTATGTTGATGCTATTGAGCTGTAATCTATGAATATTATTGATTCGATGTTATTTAAACAGCAACATTAATGTTGTTCATAGCACTAATTCATTCATTCACTATAATGTGTATGTATGTTTGTAGAGCCTGTTGATGAAGAGGTTATCAAAAAGAGTACTCTTTGTTCAATAGCCATTATTTTGGAAAATGATTTTATTAAAGATGCTGATGAGAGGTTAAAATAAAATGTCCGCACATTCTCTCAAGATAATAGATACCTACTAAAAATTTGTCGAAGGTTATGGAAGAGAAACATTGTAGATTACTGTAATGAATGGCTGCTACGAAAGTTCTGCGAATGTTTTTTTTTACTGTAAATAGACTTATTTCTTCTGAATAAAACGTTGGTCTTAGATGGTTGGAGGCATTCGGTCACAAGATGCCTTGCCTAACCGAGGTTTCGTGCTAGTTAGCACTCATCAGTCAGTCAGTCAACAGGGCGTATCTGTAACCTCGAAGGAATTCATGTCCTTCCTTTTGAGATTCGCAACCCATGTCACCTAGTAGTCAGTGGTGCGGTAAGAGACGTTAACACACTGAGCTAGATATTCAGACTCGCTATATTGACCCCCCTGTATTGGTAAGCTTTGATTGGACAAGTGTCAGTAACCAGAGTAATGTGTGCAGACTGAAATTGAGATCAGTCAAGTTTGCAATGCAACTGCCATGCCATTAGGTGACTCGCCATCACGGTGCACTGTGATCTGTTTGGTATTCGATGGTTGGAGGAGATCGGCAGTGTCTTGTGATGGCGAGCCATCTAGTGGCATGGTGGGTACACTGCAAACTTAACTGATACAATTCAGTCCACGCCAAAGAAAGGACTAAATGCTTCAAACAAGTAACTGACTAGTGTCCAATAATAATAATAATAATAATTTCGCTTTTATTCCAGAAACAGTACCTAGTGGTACAGTGTGGAATTTTCAGCACATATCTACAATATTGCATCTAATTTCATCATACATTTGAAAGGAGTATTACAAAAAATTAAATATAAAACAACAACAAGTAAAAAACAAAAAGAAACACAAAAATAACAAAATAATGCAAATGGAAATACCAAGTAGAAAGGAAGATAAACACCAATAATGAAAAAAATATTTCAGTATTGGTTAGTGGAAGCTATGATATGTGTATGCCTGGTGAACAGCAACAGCTATATGCCTACATGAAGTTATGAGATGTTCTTAAGAATGTTTATAGCCAAGATGATCAGTTAGTTTGATTGAACTACTCTAAACAATCATAAAATAAACATTTCAGGTTGTTTTTTATTTTTTATTGTCAGCACTAATGCGGTGTTTGTTGTGGTAGTGTGAGTAATCCCGCCGATTACAAAATTTTTAAGATGGTGATAGTGGCGTTCACAACCAAGATTGTCAGTTAAATAGTGCTGAACAAATAAAAAACAACCACAAAACTAATATTACATGATGGTTAATGACAGGACAATTTTGTTATAATCATAGTGATAATATAGTCGGGACCAGTAGGTACACAAAAGAAGGAATAGAATAAAGAATAAAAAAGTAAGCCATTGATAATAATTTTAGGTAGCTAAGTATGTTTAAGAAGGTTGTTCACTATAGAGTACAAATACGAGAGTGTAAGGGGAAAATAACAAGGGCCAAAATTATGTTATTAACAACAAAGCAAGTCATAGGTTTCAAGATTAAATATATTCCTGATCTAACGAATTAGCTACTCAAGCGATATATATACTATTTGCATAGAGTTCGGTATAAAATTAATTTTCATGTAAAACACTTTTTTGTGAATATATGTTGATATATATTTTACAGAAAATTAGAACAAGTGATGATTCATCGAAGAGACTCTTTTCAACAAGGAATTTATCATCAGGCTGTACAGTCGTATATATATATATATATATATATATGGTTTTTAAGAAGTTATATCCGGTAAGGGAATTGAATCTTAGGTGTGAATGCATAAAATAATGATAATAGTAGTATGAAATGCAATTAAAAACTAAAATGTTTGTGATTATAATCGTAGTTAAATGTCAAGTGGCAAAGCAGATTAATGTCATATATAGAATAATTCATAGGATGGATAGAATTTGAAAAAGGGTGTGCAATTATAGGATTAGTAGACAAATCGAATAAAACAAAAACGTTACGCAACATTGTGTGAAATTTAATAGCATAGAATTTAACGTTATAAAAATCAATTGATTTAGAATGACAAATGGAACAAGTGAAATAATACCGGGAAGAGTTTGAAGGGAAAGTAGTGATAGTACCAACTGACGTAATAAGGAAGAGTATACAAAGTGAATAGACAAAATGAAAAATTGGTAGGGCTAAAATATGATTAGGGATTACCATATTTTAGCATGGAGGGATTAAGACCATGAAAGTTGGAGGGGTTGAACGAACTTTTTCTGTACACAGAGATCTGGCTTTTCTGTTTCGATAGTCAAAGCTTCAGCAATACAGATGAATTGGGTACGTGGGGATTTAGGTAGATTACTCTTTGCCTTGTAGATGACTTTAAAGGCGGAGGCTATAGAGATAGGGTGATCATTATCGACTAGATGTTCAATGATCGCGCTTCTTATTGCTCCACTTCCACCTTTTCGTAGCCATGCAGGACAAAACTCGAGTCGAACGACCGATATACCTAGCTCCACAAGAGCAGGTGAATTGATAAACGCACATAGAGTTGGTCAACAACGGGATCTTGTCCTTCAGGTTATTGAACAATAATGGTCTGCTAGTAAAGGCTATTCTCAGAGATGCAATAAAGAATGTTCTTTTCAAGGACTGTGATATCCTTCGTTTCATGATAACTGAAGCTAAGTGCTCTTCGAATTCCAAGCTCATGTAAAGTATTTTCTTGGGAACGGTTGATAAGTCACGTTTTATAGGCTATGAGTGTAAATTCTTATCTATATAACGTGGTTGAAATCCATTTTCTATTAGGAATTTCCTCAAAATGTATAACTCATCTTCCACAGTATCAGTGCTACATATGCGTCGAATACGAGTGGCAAGCGACCGGACCAGGTTTCGTTTTCGACCAATGGGCACCCAGCTGTAGAAATTTGTCAGTTGACCATTCCATAACAGCTTACGATAAATCGATCTCTTCAGAGTTCCATCGGTCCTTCTTGATAAGTTCACATCGAGGAAATGAATGCTAGACTCGTTCTCCATTTCGAGTGTGAATTTTATCGCAGGATGGCACTCATTAAATACATTTAATATATTATTCAGATTACAATCAATATTACAAATAATAAAGGTGTCATCTACATACCTTTTATACATTTGAAAGCTTTGGATTATAGGCTTCAGGGAACCATTTTCTAGACTGGACATAAAAACGTCTGCAAGGAGAGGACCCAAGGGAGAACCCATCGCAATACCATCCTTCTGTCTGTAGATTGTTTCATTGAAAGTAAACTGTACATTCAATGTACATCTCAAAAGTAGTTCTTCAAGATCTGTAGTGGGTATCCCTATATATTTTACAATCTAAATGTGCGATTGAAAAAAGAAGTTGAATTCGCTATCAATCAATTTGTGCTGATTTCAAGACACACAAAGAACACCATCTGTCATTGCTAATCACCTTGAAAATCGTCAAGGTGGCTTAAAAAAATCTGGTAGAGTGTGCCATTTTTTTTATGCTTCTGACTACCTGAACAGAGAGCGACTTTATAGTTTAACTATCCTTCATTCACTGAAGACCACAGTTGAATCTCATTGACGACATCTGTAACAGTTTCAGGTGTTAGCGTTGATCCCAGCCTCCCACTTCATAATAACTAAATCAGGAGTTATTGAAATAATAGAGAAGATTTGCAGCTCAGGTGGATGATTTGCAATTAATTGTATGTTCTCTAAGCTGGTTCGTTTAGATGCCGAGCTTTTTTTGTCCTTCTGAACGACATCTTCAGTGCAAATTTTAGCTTAAAGTGACCTCATTTAAATTTCTCATGAATGATGATAGAACTGTGTCTCCGGTAACCATCTTTACATTTGGTTTGATCATTTTCTATTCACTTGGATTTTAGCCTTTCTCGTCACATGATTCACTTTTGATTAGATGGTATATTTGGTCCATATTAACATGTTTGTTAATCGCGTATTCGTTTGAGTTCCAGGCTTCTGGGAATTCCCTAGCCCATTTGGTGTTTCCTCTTTCAAATATTTCGACATTATCCCCATCATCAAACTGATGTCCATAATTGTCTATATGCATTGATGTGAAACAGGAATATATATCATGTCCTTTCACGGCTGATTTGTGTTCCTGGATTCTGATTCGAAGGGGACGCCCACTTCGGCCGATATAATGCCTGTTACAGTTCATAAAATTTATTGTGTAAATGGTGTTAATTTTATCTCATTTTTCTGTTGGATCTTTCGATTTTCACAGTATCGAATTAAGTGATTATGTTGGCTGTCTTATGTGCTATGTCTATTTCAAATGGTTTGAGTATTCTAGCTGTTATTTCAGAGATATTTTACATGAATGGTAGAATGAGTTTTCTTGTGGTCTTTGATGATGGTTCCTTGTTGGTGTTATGATTCGACTTTAAACACTTTTTGATGAAATGTTTCGGATAACCATTTTATTCGAAGACCGCTGGTAGGTATTTTTCTTTCATTCCTTTCAACTCTGGAGTGCTACAGTGTGTCTGAACTCTCTCTTGAACAATGTTTGCACAAAGTTTTGTTTGTGAGTATTTTCTATTAAAGTTCAATTTCATATTTTCACTGATAATTTTCGAAAAAATAGTAACTCTGTATAATTTCACGAGACAACCACAGACTACTGATTGATTGAGTGTTAAGTAGTTGTATACCAGTATTAAATCAACCAGTAATATTTGTCTGCCAGGCAGACAGTGGTGGTCTGAACACCGGAAGGTCGTTTCGATTGTTTGGAGCTGAGATGATTAGCGGTTTGCTACCGTGTTTGACTTAGCTCAGAGATGGGCTCGAATCACTTAAAACCACATGGGCTACTTTAATGGTCATCTTAGTCTGGCTAGCCAGCAAACTCTACTGGTTGCTGCATGTGTCAATCGATCGGTCGTATGCAGTGTGATGCATTTATGCTTAATTTATTGATGAATACGATTTATGGTATCGAGCAGATGACATACTGTTATTTGAGTAGTTCATTTTCGTATGGCAGACGTTCGTTACACTGAAATAAGTCAGGAAATCTTCTGTACTAAGCATATAAACAACAACAAAAAAATTCGAATTTTTAAAGCCAATGTTCAATCAGTCAGTCAGCCTGTCAGTTCTTCTATAGGAGTTACAAACTTGGATTACGTTTCATCAAAAGCATTTTCAATGGGCCGTTGTAGACTCACATAAATAGCTGTCTTCTCTTCATAATGGACAGCAAAAAGACAGGAAGAATAAAGTATCAAAAAAACTTTGAATTACGACGAATCAGACAAAAACCTGTTGCTTAACAAATATTCCGATGAAAATGAAGACGAATCGAACACACTCTATAGAGACTGTCGAATAACAGCGTGCTTAGTGCAGGTAACCACTCGAGTTAAACCCACTCCAATAAATATTTAGACTTCGAATCATCGTACCCCATCAGCGCAAAGGTATTAGCTGTTTGGATTTTTTCTTAGACGAGCACACTCTCTGATGTTAACGGATGAGCAAGAAAAGAAGAAGAAATATCAAACATTACTAAAACTCTCAAGCAAAACACCTACCCAAGGAACTTCAACACTGACATTAGGTATGGTCGAAAACGCAATCTGAAAACATGGACCTCAACAGTTATCATTCCAAATAGAACACAGACGTCAAACGATATCAGAAGAGTATTCAATCAGCTCGAAATTAGAGTTTTCTTCAAAACGTCAGACACACTACAACGCAACCTTGTCCATATAAAAGACCAAACCTCTAAAGATTCTCTCTCTGATTGCGTCTATATAGTGAAATGCTTGAGTGTGATGCGACATACATCGGATAAACATCACCAGAGAGAAATCAAGGTAATCAGAAGAAATGAACACCGTGGACATCTATGTTCGACCACTGAGAAATCAGTTATTGAACTAGTAACCTTGAAAAATCATCAGTCATAGGTATACACGCTTAGAATCAGGCCACAAAACTGATTTTGACAATATTGAAATCATCATCCGGAAAACTTCAGGAATCACAAAGAACGTCTAATATCAGAAGCCAGCATTTCATATCAAGTGGAATCTAAATTGTTTGAACAGGAATGATGGACTAAAACAGAATGTGACCTGGTTACAACGCCTCCCTCCCCCATGAAGGGACAAAATCAACAGAAATGTGATAAGCAAGTTCACTATGTAAACACACACTACTTTTATAATGTCACACATTGATAAAATCCATTAATCTACACCTGGTTTTTTTACCTTCACCAATTCACTAACGAACGATGATCAAGTTAGTAGACTTGTTTTGATATGATAACAGATGTACTATTACGTTTGTTATTTGGTTTAGTGACCTTCATTGCTATTATTTTGACTTTCAGTATTAACTTGACCTAATTTGTCTATTTTCTCACCCCTTAACTCTTTGTTATATATATGCTGAGTGGATTTTGTAAATTCGGTTTAATAATACTTTGATAAAGCTATTCGCGTTAAATAGTGAAACGTCAGTAAAAACAGCAGTATCGTTTTGTTTTTCATTCATTGGGAAATACAAGAAAACCTTTATTATAATTAGATAGAAGAATAAGTTGTGGGTGAACATAACTTATAATTTTTTTTTTTGAGGAGTACCACCCACAGGTGATGATTTTAAGTGTCCACATTTTCTTCACTTGGTATTGAAGATTAGATTGCCAGAAAGTATTTAGTAAGAAACTATGTCAGTTGAAAAACACACCAAGAAACTTTTTTACTGCTGATGGTTCTCTAATCGATATCAGTTCGTGGTCAAACTCGAAAAAGATCTAATCCTAATCAGTTGCACGCCGCAGGACATAGTTTCCTGGAGTTCTAGTGAGACCTCGTTACCAGTGAGGTCTAACAAGTCAAGAGTGAGGATGAATTTCCCACGGATGATATTGATTTGGGGCGAGTCACACTAAAATCATGAATTAGTAGAAGTTAGAATTCATGAGCTGGCCATTGATCAGTGACCCAATGACTGAATGGTAAATGAGGAGCTATCTGTCCTTGTAACTGGAAGGTCCTCAGTTCGAACCTTAACGATGATTCCCAAGCACTAGGATGAAAAATCTGTTCAGTACTCCCTGTGGCTAGTTTTCAATGGTTCTTTAACTGATTTCAGTCCGTGGTCAAATTCGAGAAAACAAATATGCAGAAGGAAGTGGGAATGAACAGAGTGGACTTATACCAACATAAGACAACAATATGTACCCATATGATGTGTGTTTTGTTTTTGACAGTCTATTATATTTTGCTATGTGTATATGCATCGATATTCCATTATAACTGACATTATGCTTTTGTCTGTCCACTAACTAAATAAACAATGTATGACCTTGTTATCACATGACATTACAACCAATCATAGTAAGACGTTATCTTATTGGTTCATGTGTATTAGCCATTTTCATATATACTCTTGCTTTATTATTCTTGTTGATTTCTTGTTCACACACGTTTCGTACATTGCGTACCATTTCACTCACATACTAGTGTGACATTTATTTTTCTTCTCTGGAAAAAACAAGTATCATCGTAAACCTGATTGTTTTTCTGATTTCCATTTTTCCGCGTCAGAACTATTAGCTACTCGACGAGTACATAACAGACCATTATTGAGTCAGGTAGACATTCAAATGCGGGCTAAAAATGCGATGCAACAGCGTTGCATACAGGAGATTATGTGAAAAAGGAGTGAAAGCTTAAGAAGACAGCAGATTGCTGATTGAAATTAAGATATACTTCTTAGATCCCATGTTTTAGTTGGACCTTCAGGGATAATTTTTGTCTAATGCTGCATATATTCGAAGACTCACAGGTGAAAATAAACAAACAAACTAACTGGAGAAAAAGCTAGCCAAGGCAGGATTCCAAGTGGACATAGAGAAGACAGAGGTGATGAAGATAACCGACCACCACTACCAACAACCACCACCACTACCTATCATTGTCAACTGAACCAATTTGATCGAGGTCACTTCTTTAATTTTTCTAAGCCTCGTCGTTTCAACCGCATGTGTCATGGATGGAAAGGACCATTGGATCGGGTCCCAGTGGCTCAATGGTCTATGAGGTCGCCTTGTAACCAGAAGGTCCTGGGTTCGAATCCCGGTGAGTGCGTACTGATGAAGAGTCCCAAATTAGGACAAAACAGCTGTCCAATACTCCCAGGTTTTCCAGTGATTCTCTAACTGATGTCAGCTCATGACTAAATCCTCCATGCAATCAAACAAAATCCCTACAAAACCAATACGAATGGAAATGTCAAAGCTAGCCAGGATTCGAAAGGGGACTATTCGAACCATTCGCCACACTAAAATTAATTTCTACAGCTACTGTACTCGATATAAACAATAAAATTCAAATTTTCAACATGAGCGTCAAATTATTTCTACGATATAAGGTCAGAAAAATAGCAAAGGTATCAGAAGAAGCATTCCCAATAAGCTGCAACAGACTTCGCCATCTGAATAATGAAGATAAGTTGGCGCTCTTCAGGAGGCATAGGCAAGCAGCAACGAACTCTGACAAATGAATCGATCACGGCGCTATTGCTTAAGAAATATGACTAAGAAAATGGAGATGGATGGGTTATGAGCTGCCAGGAGACTTTTGAGTGACGTCACGTCCATTTTAGGCCATCAGTTCAGTAGAACCCAGTGGGGAGTAGATCCGAGAGTGATATGGAGGAGATTGTGTATAGAGGATATAAGAGATCATGATGTTACGCGCAGCCAGCTACAGAGAGAGGGCTCTGCTAATGACAGTGGGGCTATTTGAGATAGATTTGTCTTTGTAGGCTGCTACACACTTGGTTAGTTGGTTTCATTATTATTTATTTATTGTTCCCTTGGGTTCCTAGTGGAACATAGGGCTTCAACTGCACGTCTCCACTTGGCACTTCTGTCTTCCTTCTGCTGTACTTTTCACCTGCATTCATGTTAGTCCATACTCTTTCAACTCCTCTCTCTTCACACCATCTGCTCCATGTTACCCTTGCAATGTCGACCCACTCGCCGCTTCCCTTTCGGCCTGGTTCCACTCGAGCAATGGCCTGACGCGCGCACGATGTCACCAACTGGCCTCCTCAGCGAGCGAGTGTCCAAGCCATCTCCACTTTCTCTTAAATATTTGTTGGTTGGCGATTGGATCTTGTTTTGTTTGTTTCCATAGTTTCTTGTTGTTGATGATTCTTTCCGGCCCGGCCATCTGATCTTCAGTAGGTTTCTACGCTTTCCTCTCAAGTTAGCTGAAGTCAGTGCAAAGATTGGTTTTCTCACAGACTGTATCATTTGGTTGTCACACGATCTGAAGATTATTCACACTGTCGCAAAGAAGCATTGATGGAGAAGAGAGGGGAGGTTTCTTAGTATTACTCCGTTTCTTCCCATCAATTCTATGGGTGGAACATGTAGTCGTAAGCTTTGAAGTTTTAGGTGGTGATAGTGTTGTTTTATTTTAGGAGTGAAGTTGAGAGTTTTAATGTCATAAATCCCTTCTTTTTTCAGGGCCTACTCCCGGATGACTGTGGTTTAACACTGGTGGTGTATCAGGCCGGAATCAGACTTGAACCTATGGACTGTTAAGTGAGCATTCTAGTAATAACAACTATATTTAAATTATATATAAATTATAATATTTAAATTATTTCAAATTTTGCGGTTTATTTGACTATTACTTAATCGAAACTCTCAACCTCGTCATTTTTCGTTAACCAGAAGAATATATCATTGTTTTAACTGATTTCGCTTTATACATTTGATTCCCTTGATAAATATCGATAAAGAAAGGAAGACAAAATTTGCAGTATAAAATGTGATATCGTCATTCTATTTCACAGGTTATCATCAGCTGTACACCACTACCTAAAATTACAATGGTTATGTAGATGATGATAATAACATACTTTAATGTTTTAGTGATAGTAGAGAAGAGATAATATAAAATTAATGCATCCAAAATAAAAGCATTACACTTTTTAGTGTGGCAGAGTGGAACAACGGTTAGGACTCTCGCCGACTATGCACATGGTCCGGGTTCGAGCCCGCACCGATGCACACCTGATATCTATGGTCGGCCTGCAAATTTGGGCTACCGATATCCATGCTGAAAATTCCATACTTCTAGCGAAAATACAGTGTGGATTCAAGCTGTAAATAAAAAATAAAAAAACAAATAATTGCACTCTTAGAATATTTGCTTCCTTTCAGGCACAGGGTTCTTGGAATATGTTCAGAAAACCGGATAGAAGTCCTTCCAGTGTACTTTCTCCCGCAAGTGCACGTATATTCATTAACGCAGTTGTAAGTGACATCGGCAGGGTATTTATCCAGTTTCGAGTGGCTTATAGAAGAAGTGGTGCTGCATAGCGTGATTAGTTTAGCTGCGAATAGGCTTCTTTTTATTGCACCTTTCAGTCTTTTGTCAATCTTCTGGGACACTTCATCTCTTTTGCATGGGAGACAAATAAACACTTTTTTCTTTTCTACAGCTGGGTGTTTTGCTTTCTTATCTTTTTCTTTGCTTTACTTCTGTATAAATCCCTTAGAGTATCAATTTTCCCTTGGGAATTTCTCAACCAAATCTAATTCTTCTTTGATCTTGTTTGGGGAACACAGCTTCCTGGCTGTGTTATACAAAGTCCTCACTAATCCACGTTTATAGCTTATGGGACAAAAGCTGTTATAGTGAAGATACTGCCCAGTCCAGGGTTAGGGTTAGGGTTAGGGTTTTTTGATCAAAGAGTTCAACAAATTATTAGAGGAGAAATCTTCATCTCAGAATAATGAAGTCAACAATCCAAAATCAACGGCGATCGATAAATCAAAGTGGGTTATCAATCTCTCATCACATATATTAAGTCCGATGGAAATAAGTGTATTAGAAAAGGGACTAAACTTCAATGTAGCGGTGGACAAGCTAAAACCTGAGGATGTCATCCCTAAAATAGAAATAGCACTAAGTGGGATAGACAAAACAACAGCTGAAGAAGTACGTGCACAATGTGCACTTACATTAAAACGACAAAAATGTGGAAAACCTAACCTGACAAAACAAGAGACAGAAGCCCTAAAACACCTCAAGAATAACAAGGATATAGTAATCACAAAGTCAGACAAAGGGAACGCAACAGTAGTATTAGACAAATCGGACTATTTGGACAAGGTAAATACTCACATACAAACAGGACCATATGAGGAAATTAATAAATCAATAGACACAGTTATGAATAAAGTTAAGAAATCCACAGCGGACCTTATACGCCGAATGAAGCCGTTTCTAGGTGAGTCTAAGTGGTTTAATTTAATGCCAAAAACTAATAACCCCAGTAGGATGTATGGTGTTGTTAAAATTCATAAATCAGGATACCCTATTAGGCCTATAGTTGATTTTAGAAATTCACCTACCTATGAATTATCTAAATATTTAGCCATGGTATTAAATCCCCTAAAAATCCACTCGAAATCTAGACTAACTAATTCTTATGAACTAAAACACAGATTAGATAATTTAAAATTAGATAATGAAGAAAAAATGGTTAGTTTTGACATTGTCAGTTTATATACACGTATACCAATAAATATGGCTATAGAGGCAGTCAGAAACGAACTCATTTCTGACCAAGAACTCGAACTTAGGACAAAAGTGCCAATTGAGGACATAATGCTGGGAGTGCAGCTTTGCCTGACTTCTACAGTATTTAAATTCCAAGGGAAAATATACAAACAAACTGAGGGAGTTGCCATGGGATCACCAATATCCCCGGTGGTAGCAGATATATTCATGGATAGGTGGGAAAAGATAGCGATTGAAACGTTCACCCCCACCCCAAAAGTATGGTGGAGGTATGTAGATGACACATTCACTGTACTTAGAACACAAGATATAGATAGATTTTTCGAGCACATCAACTCGAAGGTAGAGGCAATTCAATTCAATTCACTTATGAATTGGAAAGTCAGGAAGGGGAACTTCCAATGTTAGATTGCAACGTAAAAAGGAAAGAAGATGGGAAGCTAAACACTAGTGTTTACAGAAAACCCACACATTCAAACAGATATTTGGATTTCCGATCATCCCATCCTATGTCAGTAAAAATAGGATTAGTGAAATGTTTAAATGACAGAGCACAAAAACTAAGTAGTACCAAGGAAAATCTAAGACAGGAAGTGACACACATAAAAGAAGCCTTGAAACTTAATAATTACCCGGATAAATTAGTCAAGAAATATGTAAGTAAATGTAAAAATAAAATAAATAATGATAACAGAGATAGTGATAATAATAATAATGATAACAATAATAATGATAATAATAATGGTATAATAATAGTAATAATATATTAATAACGACACCAACAATAAGGAATGTAAATCATCAACAATAATTCCATACAAAGAAGGAACCTCGGAAGCCTTACGCAGAATTCTTAACAAGGCAGGAATAAAAGTGGCTGGCATTCAAACCCACAAACTCAATTAGAAACAAGCTTTGTCGGTTAAAGGATCCTGTAGAGCCATTAAAACAAAACAATTTAGTTTATCTAATACCCTGCCTGCAATGATTGTGAGGTCAAATACATAGGTCAAACTAGTAGAACAGGGGCAGTCAGCAGACTAGCCGAACATAAATATAGATTGGTTGACCCAAATAAGATAAGAAATCTAGAGAGTAGTTCAGCTATAGCACTACATGCAGTTACACACAACCATACAATAGGATGGATGGGATAGGATGACAGTTTTAAAATCTAATGTCACAGGGTATAGGGAGAGATTGATAACAGAAGCTTTGTTTATCGAATCAACTGCAAATACATGTAATAGGAATGATTCAACACCTGTCCCAGATATATGGAAAATTCTACTGCCCATACAACAAATAGGAGAAGACAGAGAAAACTATAAAAATCAAATCTCGAAGTCGTGTGACAAAAATTGATATGATTATGAACAATAAATTGTGTTCGAAACGTCATCAAGTATACAATACTGTTTCACTGTGTGATACATTTAATAAACAAACTAATATGGAATTACTTACTACCACAGTGCCCAAGTTTTACACATATATTAACATGACTTATGGTCTTCCTGTACGAAAACTTATCAATAAACTCACTCGACTTTCACAAAGTGAAGCAAGATATGAAAATCACCGTATTTTTAATATCGAATTTTCCATTTATTCTACCTGGACTTATTAATAGAGATATTATCCCTTTTTTCAATATGATGTCTCCACCTGTTTCATTTTACACATTCGTTATTTCATTATGAACCTCTCATTACAGCCTTACTATCTTCTGTTTATTACATACTACACTGTTCTAGCAACTCCCTCGCCTCACAACTTTATAATCTTGAAATGACTTGTCAAGTTTCCCACCCCACATTCAACAAATCTTTTTGATTAATCACCACCATTGTCTCCTATTTCACGGAATTATTTTCTAATTGCCTTCAGCTCAAAGCACGTTTGTCAAGAAAATATGACTAACTGTTTTTGGCATCTCATAACTAGTTTGTTATTCTACGTCAACGAAAATGTATCCACCGTAGTACTGGCCATTATTGTAACGCCAACAGATATCATATATTTTTAAAACAATTAATTCCCTTTATGAATTTAGATAAAGCAACAAGAAGGCGCAATTTGTCTGAATCGTGTAATGTGTATATTTGCGCAACACATTTCGAACAATCTGATCACACTCCACGGACTTGTCATAGGAATACATATATATATGAAATTAATAAAGAGATAAGAGACTTAGGTCAAGTTAAAAGGACATATTCAAGGTTAAAATAACAATGAAGACCACTAAACCAAATAGCAGAGGTAATAGTTCATCTGCCCTGGCTGGTGTATCAAAACAAAATATACCGAGGAAGGTTCAATGTCATGACGAATTGTTGACTTGAACGCATGAAGGTGGTTTAAACTTTCTAATTGCCAACTAGGGCTTCCACAAACTTTAGGATACGCCCACCACCAAACACGTTCTATAGATAGGTTTAAAAGATCTGTTAACGTCAATTTTATCTCCTGTCTCTATAATATGTTTCGCAATAGAAGAGCTAGGTCTCCTGTCCTCACCGTTAATAGGTCCTGATGATTCCATATGTTTCTGGAGCCATTTAGGAATATGCTCTGAAGCCAGCCCTTACTTGCAGAGATCGATGAGTCCTCCCTATGTATGTGTGTGTCCACACGTACATTCAAATTGGTAAATACAGTGGGATGTGACGTCATTTTTCGCATGTTCGAAGGGGTTAAATGGATGGATATATTGGCTTTACACTCTCTAATATTATGATATTAGCTGCATAAAAAGTCTTTTTAATAGCAGCGTTCGGCCTTTGTTTAGTTATCAAGCTGCTTTTGATGTCCTATATAGAGTAGCTTGATGTACACGTCTTTGTTAGGGGCGAGTTGGAGAGTGGGTCTTGGTGTTCTGACTACTTTATTATATTATATATTATTATATATATTATCAATTGTAATCACACGACTTTTAAACTAGGGTTTTATATAAATATAAATATTGAAGGTGTTAAACAGCAATGAAGATGACTGAATCAAGATAAGAGAGGTAATAGTACATGTACCCTGATTGCTGTCAGAACACCAAGACACTCGCTCTCCGACTCATCACTAAGGAAGATGTGTACATCAAGCTTCGCTACATGAAGGGTATCACAGCAGCTTGATAACTAGACAAAGATTTAACACTGCTGTTAAAAAAAGACTTTTTATGCAACTGAAACAATAGTAACTGAGAATAAGAAGCCAGTGTATCTATCTAAGCCATTCGAACATGCGAAAAATGACGTCAAATCCCACTGTATTTACCTATTTGAATGTACGTGTGGACACACATACATAGAGAGGACTCATCATACTTTTCAAGTAAGGGCCATCTTCACAGCATATTCCTATATGGCTTCAAAAGCTAATAGCCTACTGAAGCCGGTGGTCCTCAAGGCTCTGTCCTTTCTCCTTTTCTTTTTTTCTTTCTTCTTGCATGACTTGCCTCACTCTGATGATATTAAATAGTGAAGTACGCTGATAACTTTACAGTTTCAGTGGCTGTTAACTCCCAGCTAGATTGTACCAAAATAAATAGCTTTCTGTCGTGAGTCTGAAAATGGTCTGAGTCTAACGGTCTTAAACTGAATCCTTCTAAGTGTCAAACTGTTAATTTCAGCTTAAGATGTAAACGACAGTTAAAAGAAGTCATCGATTCTCATGACAGTTGTAAGATTGACGACAATGATTTGGGAATCATATCAGAAATTAAGTATCTTGGACTTATTCTCTCTTCTGATCTCTCCTGGACTTCCCATGTCTTAGCAATCTCCAGTAAAATATTCCGCCTGACATTTTACATTAGGAAGTTAAGACACTCGGGTATTACTCAACCCCTCATCTTACAGTTCATAAACTCTTCCATCCTACCTATTCTTCTTTATTGTTCACCGTTATTCTTTCCTGGTTTGCTTAAAAAGGACTATGTCACAATTCGTAGAATACTGAAGACTGTCAGTAGGGTGAGTGGTGTCCCAGTGGACCACATAGTTAACGTCGTTGTCGATAGGCACTTGACGTTGTGCAATAAATTTGCTAGAGGGATTTTGTCTGACTTGGAGCATACGCTTTACCCTCAGCTTTCACCTTGCATCTCCTCAGGTAGAACAAGGAGTAACTTCAGAAAACTGTATGCTCGCACGTCTAGGTATAAGAATTCTATGATACCATACTTGTCACGTACTTTATGTGATGAAAATAGCATCAGGCAAGAACTAACTAACCTTTTTTCATCTAGTAAATCAACAATTTCTTCCATCCATCCATCCATCCATCCATCCTTATATACCTTCAAGTTTTACTTTTATTATTTCTATTATATTTATGATCCTGTTGCTTCTTTGTTTGTTTTACTCTCGCATAATTGCAAACACCCACTTATCTCTAAGACTGCTGTAATCTTTGTTTTTCGCCTCACCATATCATGTAAAGAGAACATTATATTCAATATTTTTAAACATGTTAGTATTTCTATACCGCATCGAGAATACTGTGTGAAACAAGCCCACGGAAATTTTCACTTGTATTCGTATTATTACCTTACCTTAGCTGTTATCATTATTATTGCTATTTCCATTTTATAAGGTGCATGTTTCTGACATTACCCACCACTATTGTAAATGTGGAAGATTTTCTGTGTGATTAATTTTATTTATAATTTGAGGGAAGTTAGATGGAATATTGTGATTAATGCTGAAAATTCCATTCTGTATCACAAGTACTGTTTTTGGAATAAAGTAAATCATTATTATTATTATTAATCGTGAGGGCAGTAGATCTAGCTCCTCTATTACAAAACATATTATAAAGACAGAATATAAAATTGGTGTTTACACATCTTCGAAACCTATATATACGGAATATGTTTGTGAGAGGGCGTATCCTACATTTCGTGGAATCCCCAGCAAGTAATTACAAAGTTTAAACCACCTCTATGCGTTCAAAGCAACAATACGTCATCACAGTAAACCCATGTACTTTGGTTAACTTTGTTTTGATAGCATCCAGAGTAGATGTACTTGTACTTGTCTTATTTGGTTTAGTGGTGTGGTGAGAGCAGGCTGCTAGCCAGTTGGTAGACATTAATCTACGTCAGTGTCTAGGTGACTAATATTAACCGTGTAAAAAATATGAACAAGGCTGATTCAACAACCAATCACAGCAAAATTAAACGTGGGCAAATATGATTCGCAGATAGATGGCTCCACTTTCCGAGAAAACCCGAAACAACCAATCAGAAGACTGCGTTTGTCTACTTGAATAAGCTATCATAATGTACAGGTAATATATATAAATATGTGTTGATTTCCGTAGTAAAACGATCTGTTGCTGGCCCTTGTCTTCTGATGTTACAGTGGTCTTCCTTGTTATTTTCACCTTTAATAGGTGACTTTACCTTGACCTAGGTCTTTTTTTCTCATTCCTTAAGTCTTAGTTAAATTCATATGTGTATTCCTATGACGAGTTCTATGACATTCTCTCAATACCACCGAATTATTCATTTATACTATCCAAACCTTTTATTATTAGTGATATTACCTCTTCTCCTAATATATCCCTCCACCTAATTCATTTCACATATTGGTTATTTCACAATGAACCTCTCATTACAGCACTACTCCTGGATACAAACTACGCGCCTAGAATATCCGCCACGTCACTGGTTACTATAGTAACAACAACTATCATATTTTATTTACAAGAGTTCGTTTGTTGAGATGTGATACGCTTCAAGTTTGACCACGAGTTGATATCAGGTAGAGGATTGCTGGAAATCCAGGGTCTGAGTACTGAACAGCTGTCGCGTCATACTGCTTAGGACACATTAGCGGTAGAAACTCATCGTAGTTCGAACACAGGAACTTCCGGTTACAAGACAAGTTCGTATAACATTCACTCAGCCACTAGAATCTAATCGAATAACCGATTTACGAATTCCAATTTCTACTAACTCATAAGTTTAACACGAAAACTACCCAGTGTTATTGGTGAGTATTTGATCTGATGCCCTTAGAAAATGTGAAGTATAATGTCACATCCCAATATATTTACCAATTTGAATGTACATGTGGACAGACGAATGTAGGGCCGACTCATCGTTCTCCACACGTAAGGTCTGGCTGCAGAGTATCTTCCTAACTGGCTCAAAAAAAGAAGAAGGAATCCCGAAAACCCATAAATGACTAGGACAAGAGACCTAGATCCTCTATCGCCAAACATATTATAGATAAGACAGGACATAAAGTTGATGTGTGTACCTAAAAGTTTTCAAACCTGTCCAGAGAACGTGTTTGTGCCAGGGCGTATACTAGAGTTTGTGGAATCCCTTAGCTAGCAATTACAAAGTTTAGACCACCTCTATGCGTTCAAAACAACAGTTTGTCATCACACTAAATCAACGTTCTCTAGATAACTGTGTTTCAACAGCACCCAGAGTAAATGTCTTGTTAGCTCTCTCTCTTATTTTGTTTAGTCTTCCTCAATGTTATTTTCAGCTTTCAGTAGGTCCTATCAGCTTGACCTGTGTCTATTTTCCCAACTCTAAACTCTTCATTGACTTCGTATATGTGTATTCCTCTGGAAAGTGTGTGTATGCTCAGATTGTTCGAAATGTGTTGTGCGCCGATACTAATTTACACGATTCAGACAAATTACGTCTTCTTATTACGCGTCATAGAGAGCATCTCCAACAGACTTCAAACCTTCATTAACAGTTGTCTTCGCTCAGTACTACTCAAGATCAGATGGCCGGCCAGAAAAGATCACCAACAGGGAGGGATCTCTGGCGATTACCGAACCAACCCAACAGGAACCGATTGTGAAACAAATAGGCATGAAGAAATGGAGATGGATTGGCTGGCCATACTCTGAAGAAACCAACTATCAAGTGAGTGACATCACTAGACAAGCGATTGCTCGAGTGGAACCCGAAAGGGAAGTGACGAATCGGTCGTCATTGCAAGGGTGACTTGGGGGAGGTCATGTGAGGAGGAGGAGGAGATGAAAGCGTGTAGGCAGACTTGGAGCGGTGTAAAACGTTGGTAGAGGACCGAAGGAAATGAAGATGCGTGGCTGAAGCCCTATGTTCCTCTAGAAATCAAAAAATATAATACTAATAAATAATAATAATAATTGCTTTATCTAAATATTATATATATTGTATGATTGTAGGAACCTGAAGAGAAGAATTTCAACTGGAAAGATTATTCTGCCTTCTGATTTTACTTTAGAACCAAGCAGTTGAGTTTCAATGGTTCTACTCTAAGTGATATAAGATCCACCTGATCAAACCTTAAAGGAATACTAAATCCCTATAAAACTAATCCACTTGAGGTGGTGTAATCCTGTTCCAATAATTGAAAATAAATAATTAAATTAATATCAGTAAAATGTTTGAGCATTGTGGATTAGATCAAATAAAGTATAATTATATTTCAATAGTTAACACACAATGAAAATTATTTTTGTTATTGGTGGTAATATTTCAAGCAAAATTACTCCTGCCTGTGTTCACACCATTGTTGGAATTGTTTTATTCACACAATCATGATTTGTACTCATATACATAGTTCATTATTACTATTATTATTTTTGCTCATTCATGTTTTCGTATTCAGAATTATATTCCAAGTTGTTGATAGTTGTACTGAGTCATCCTTGTTACATGTATCCGGTGTGACTTTAATGAATATCGATTCTGTTATGAGTCTCTCTCTCTTTCCATTTGTTCATGTTTGGTTTTAGAATACACACATTGTTCCAATCGATATTGTGAGCTTTTGTCCCATGCATGTGCAGCTATCGATGAATTTGTTTCCAAGATTTTTGTAAGCTTGTGTCCGTGTTGATTGACCTTTGGTTAGGCGTTTATGTTCATTCACTCTTATTTTGAGTGATCTGGACGTTTGCCCCACATATTTAGTTGGACAGTCAGCACAAGATATTTTGTAAATCAAATTGTTTTTATCCATCATTTTTATGGGATCTTTCAGTGGATTTATTATTTTATTTTTGATTAGATTTGTCGGTTTAAAGGTTGTTCGAATGCTGATATTTTTGAGGTTTCTTTGTATTGCCTCTGATGTACCATTTTTATATGGTATTGCGGCTGTGCTTTTCCGTTCTTCCATCTTGTTATTCTCCGGTTTTACCCTCTTTTTTCTCTTTTTTATATTATCTTTTATAAATAGCCATTTGAATGACAATGAATGCACTGAAAGAGAAACTAAATGAAGATGATAGCCTGGAAGACAGAACACAGTTATCGATAGAAGAAATAATAAAAGGGGTAGAATTCTGTCTGACAACAACATATTTCACATTCGAAGGAAAAATATACCAACAAAATAAGGGAGTAGCTATGGCATCGCCTATGTCACCAATTATAGATGACATATTCATGGATTATTGGGAGGAGAATGACCTTAAACCATTCAGATCATCACTAAAATGTTGGTGGAGATATGTAGACGACACACCAGTAATAGTGAAAAAAACGATACTGAGAAACTTTTCTCACACATAAACAGACACGTCGACTCAATAAAATTCACTATGGAATTAGAGAATGAAATTGGAGAACTGCCCATGTTAAACTGCAAACTACAAAGAATGACAGATGGTAGCATAAAAACAACGATATACAGAAAAGCCACACATTCTGGAAGATTCCTTGATTACCACTCAGCTCATCCACTCTCGGTAAAACGAGGATTAATACAAGGTCTTGCAGATAGAATACGTAGACTTACAACAACAACACCAGAGGACCAGCGTAAAGAAATAAAAGTTCTATTCACAATGTTACTCGAAAACAAATACCCTAGAGAATTTATAAAAGATAATATAAAAAAGAGAAAAAAGAGGGTAAAACCGGAGAATAACAAGATGGAAGAATGGAAAAGCACAGCCGCAATACCATATAAAAATGGTACATCAGAGGCAATACAAAGAAACCTCAAAAATATCAGCATTCAAACAACCTTTAAACCGACAAATCTAATCAAAAATAAAATAATAAATCCACTGAAAGATCCCATAAAAATGATGGATAAAAACAATTTGATTTATAAAATATCTTGTGCTGACTGTCCAACTTAGTATGTGGGGCAAACGTCCAGATCACTCAAAATAAGAGTGAATGAACATGAACGCCTAACCGAAGGTCAACCAACACGGACACAAGCTTACAAAAACCTTGGAAACAAATTCATCGATAGCTGCACATGCACATGGGACAAAAACCACAATATCGATTGGAACAATGTGTGTATTCTAAAAACAAACATGAACAAATGGAAAGAGAGAGAGACTCATAACAGAATCGATATTCATTAAAGTCACACCGGATACATGTAACAAGGATGACTCAGTACAACTATCAACAACTTGGAATCTAATTCTGAATACGAAAACATGAATGAGCAAAAATAATAATAGTAATAATGAACTATATATATGAGTACAAATCATAAATGTGTGAATAAAACAATTCCAACAATGGTGTAAACACAGGCAGCAGTAATTTCGCTCGAAATATTACTACCAATAACAAAAATACTTATCATTGTGTGTGAAATATTGAAATGTAATTATACTTTATTCAAATAATTACACACTGGTAAGAGTTTTTAAAATATCTTCTAGTCACGAGGGAAAGAGAAACAATAATTTCCATTATTTGACATCAAGCAGAATGAACAGAATATCAGTTACACTTAAAATAATAATAATAATAATAACAGGGATATTGAATAGTAAGCATTTCCTTTTGGGTTCCTTCACTCTTTGAGAGAATATTTTGTCTCCGTCTTATCTAATTCTATAGCACGTGGTATCGTCTTTATCACCCACCTTATGTGGTAAACATATACACGTATATATTTATATAAAAATGCAGTATTATATGTATATATATACGCATACTTATATAGATAGACAAATCATATCTGTTATACAACATATGCTAACCATCTATATAATTAAAATTTTATAACATACTTTAAATTTCCGTAAAAATAAATATCTTCTGTACCTACTAGGCTTTCCTTTTTGTAACCTATAATATAAGAATATTTTTGCACTAAGTGACCTAGTTTTAGGATATGTGAGAGGAAAACTGAGTAGTTGCTTTAGTAATTGTAGTTATAATATTAGTACTGGTCCAAACTCAATAAGTTATAGATAGATAGACAGATAGATAGATAGATAGATAGATAGATAGATAGATAGATAGATAGATAGATAGATAGATAGATAGATAGATAGATAGATAGATAGATAGATAGATAGATAGATAGATAGATAGATAGATAGATAGATAGATAGATAGATAGATAGATAGATAGATAGATAGATAGATAGATAGATAGATAGATAGATAGATAGATAGATAGATAGATAGATAGATAGATAGATAGATAGATAGATAGATAGATAGATAGATAGATAGATAGATAGATAGATAGATAGATAGATAGATAGATAGATAGATAGATAGATAGATAGATAGATAGATAGATAGATAGATAGATAGATAGATAGATAGATAGATAGATAGATAGATAGATAGATAGATAGATAGATAGATAGATAGATAGATAGATAGATAGATAGATAGATAGATAGATAGATAGATAGATAGATAGATAGATAGATAGATAGATAGATAGATAGATAGATAGATAGATAGATAGATAGATAGATAGATAGATAGATAGATAGATAGATAGATAGATAGATAGATAGATAGATAGATAGATAGATAGATAGATAGATAGATAGATAGATAGATAGATAGATAGATAGATAGATAGATAGATAGATAGATAGATAGATAGATAGATAGATAGATAGATAGATAGATAGATAGATAGATAGATAGATAGATAGATAGATAGATAGATAGATAGATAGATAGATAGATAGATAGATAGATAGATAGATAGATAGATAGATAGATAGATAGATAGATAGATAGATAGATAGATAGATAGATAGATAGATAGATAGATAGATAGATAGATAGATAGATAGATAGATAGATAGATAGATAGATAGATAGATAGATAGATAGATAGATAGATAGATAGATAGATAGATAGATAGATAGATAGATAGATAGATAGATAGATAGATAGATAGATAGATAGATAGATAGATAGATAGATAGATAGATAGATAGATAGATAGATAGATAGATAGATAGATAGATAGATAGATAGATAGATAGATAGATAGATAGATAGATAGATAGATAGATAGATAGATAGATAGATAGATAGATAGATAGATAGATAGATAGATAGATAGATAGATAGATAGATAGATAGATAGATAGATAGATAGATAGATAGATAGATAGATAGATAGATAGATAGATAGATAGATAGATAGATAGATAGATAGATAGATAGATAGATAGATAGATAGATAGATAGATAGATAGATAGATAGATAGATAGATAGATAGATAGATAGATAGATAGATAGATAGATAGATAGATAGATAGATAGATAGATAGATAGATAGATAGATAGATAGATAGATAGATAGATAGATAGATAGATAGATAGATAGATAGATAGATAGATAGATAGATAGATAGATAGATAGATAGATAGATAGATAGATAGATAGATAGATAGATAGATAGATAGATAGATAGATAGATAGATAGATAGATAGATAGATAGATAGATAGATAGATAGATAGATAGATAGATAGATAGATAGATAGATAGATAGATAGATAGATAGATAGATAGATAGATAGATAGATAGATAGATAGATAGATAGATAGATAGATAGATAGATAGATAGATAGATAGATAGATAGATAGATAGATAGATAGATAGATAGATAGATAGATAGATAGATAGATAGATAGATAGATAGATAGATAGATAGATAGATAGATAGATAGATAGATAGATAGATAGATAGATAGATAGATAGATAGATAGATAGATAGATAGATAGATAGATAGATAGATAGATAGATAGATAGATAGATAGATAGATAGATAGATAGATAGATAGATAGATAGATAGATAGATAGATAGATAGATAGATAGATAGATAGATAGATAGATAGATAGATAGATAGATAGATAGATAGATAGATAGATAGATAGATAGATAGATAGATAGATAGATAGATAGATAGATAGATAGATAGATAGATAGATAGATAGATAGATAGATAGATAGATAGATAGATAGATAGATAGATAGATAGATAGATAGATAGATAGATAGATAGATAGATAGATAGATAGATAGATAGATAGATAGATAGATAGATAGATAGATAGATAGATAGATAGATAGATAGATAGATAGATAGATAGATAGATAGATAGATAGATAGATAGATAGATAGATAGATAGATAGATAGATAGATAGATAGATAGATAGATAGATAGATAGATAGATAGATAGATAGATAGATAGATAGATAGATAGATAGATAGATAGATAGATAGATAGATAGATAGATAGATAGATAGATAGATAGATAGATAGATAGATAGATAGATAGATAGATAGATAGATAGATAGATAGATAGATAGATAGATAGATAGATAGATAGATAGATAGATAGATAGATAGATAGATAGATAGATAGATAGATAGATAGATAGATAGATAGATAGATAGATAGATAGATAGATAGATAGATAGATAGATAGATAGATAGATAGATAGATAGATAGATAGATAGATAGATAGATAGATAGATAGATAGATAGATAGATAGATAGATAGATAGATAGATAGATAGATAGATAGATAGATAGATAGATAGATAGATAGATAGATAGATAGATAGATAGATAGATAGATAGATAGATAGATAGATAGATAGATAGATAGATAGATAGATAGATAGATAGATAGATAGATAGATAGATAGATAGATAGATAGATAGATAGATAGATAGATAGATAGATAGATAGATAGATAGATAGATAGATAGATAGATAGATAGATAGATAGATAGATAGATAGATAGATAGATAGATAGATAGATAGATAGATAGATAGATAGATAGATAGATAGATAGATAGATAGATAGATAGATAGATAGATAGATAGATAGATAGATAGATAGATAGATAGATAGATAGATAGATAGATAGATAGATAGATAGATAGATAGATAGATAGATAGATAGATAGATAGATAGATAGATAGATAGATAGATAGATAGATAGATAGATAGATAGATAGATAGATAGATAGATAGATAGATAGATAGATAGATAGATAGATAGATAGATAGATAGATAGATAGATAGATAGATAGATAGATAGATAGATAGATAGATAGATAGATAGATAGGTAGATAGATAGATAGATAGATAGATAGATAGATAGATAGATAGATAGATAGATAGATAGATAGATAGATAGATAGATAGATAGATAGGTACACAGTATTCTCTTCTGTCTCAGAGCAATTTACATAAATTCTGTGTTCGTTCGTGTATGTATACTGACAACATTAACCACGCTGATGCTTTTTACATTTCAAAATGAATTTCTCTTCACTCAGCATCACATTGATGCAATATATATGTCGGCGTATATTTACATTTTGTTTTATGTATCAAGTAAATAACGCTTTGGTTATATACATTTATCAATTAATTTGTTTGCTAAACTGATTATGTAACTTTTCAGTTGATATAAAGAGAGGGATTAATCAATGTCATGTGTGTAGGTGGCTAGTTGTTGACGTCAGCGTGAACTCAACTCAACTTCTATCCGTCAGTGTATGACATAATATCGGTTACGGTACAATTGAGCAATCAGTGTACCCACTACTAAATTCTTACAAAAAAAAATGAATTACGAGCTTAAATAACTTAGTGATTGTGTGTATGACTACAGCATTGAGGGAGGGTGTGTCAAATTCAATTCCTTCGATGGTCAACAAGTGGTTCCTGCTTATAAGCAATATAAAAGATAACACTCTCGAATATGACACTGCAATATGGAGGCATCAATTTATCTGCTCCTGTAGATCTAGGTGCGTAGGCCGCTTTATTTGCATCTTTTCTAAAATATGCCAGCGAACATCACTCAGCATTACTGCAAAAAAGGCGACACTGGTTCATTCATAAATGTCATAAATGAATATCTCATCCAAACGTTTCAAAGAATCTCAATCACATCATTATATATCCTTCAGAGTCATTTGCAAATTAAACAAAAAGTATCTACTGAATGAATGCAAAAGATTTTATGACTTCTTTGTACTGCAAAAGCTGCCCACTATATGTTTCGAAAAAGCTGAGGCTACGTGTTCAAAACACACTAGACCATGAATCTAGTTAGCTTTGTTATTCCTCTGTAGCTCAGCTACAATGAAGGCGTTTTCAAGTGATTTGGATAGGCCATCGTTCAGGATCTCAACCGTAGTTATCGCCTTTAAATTCAACGTTCCTAAATAGCAATTTCTTCAGCACCGTCTAGGTTCTTTCAGGTTTATGCTTTACTTTCAAGTTTTTATTTGTTTTTTTCTCGATAAATCTTGAAGGATATCCATTTTTCATGAGGATTTGTCTGAGTGTTGCTCCAGTTCACCATCGATTTTATTACTGGTAAATATCTTTCTTATTCTAGAGGATAAAGACTGGATCAGATTCCTCTTTTTTTCTCAGAAGGACTCAGCTATGAAAATTCATGCATTCACCATTCCATATTGATTTCTTGTAGATTAATCTCCGAAGAGAAGTGTCAGATCTTTCTTTTCTCAACGGAGGCATTAGTAATGTCGTCAGTACAACATCAAAACTCTGTATACAGAAAACGTTTTTCGAGTCTCTTATGCGACCATGGTCTTAAGCTATTCATAAGTCGTTCCCTGTTACTTTTATTATGTTTCTTTTTTAATGATCACTTTCTTCTCACTTTAATAATTAATTCATTATTATCGTTTTCAAATTTGTTCTTTTTTGTACATTTTCTCAGCCTTTTCACATTTGTTAAATGGACACTCAACTACCACCTTTATTCTCACTGAGTAGCAATTTTCAACTTACGAGTTGATCACAGATTGAAGATTAGGGAGTACTGGAAATCATCGGCAGTATGTGCCTACTAGGATTCGAACGTAGGACCTTCTGGTTACAGGGTAAGCTGGCTCATATACCATTCAACCACTGGGACCTGATTCAATGGCTCAGTACTCCTGCTTGTTTTCAATGGTTCTCTTACTGATATCAATCTGTGATCAACTCGTAAGAACATAACTAACCCTCACAAACCAAACTATAGCGACTTGCTACAGGATGGAGTTTCCTGAACTGAATTCTAGTGAGACGTCATGACCAGTGAGGTGCATCCAGATGTCACGTGTGAGGATGGATGTCCCACCAACGACAATGGTTGAGGTCGGCTAAATCACGAATTACTAGAAGTCAGAATTCATGAGTCATTGAATCAGGTCCCAGTGGCTGAATGACATCCGAGCTCACTGGCCTTGTAACTGAAAAGTCCTGGTTCGAAGCGTGGTGGTGAGTGCGTACTGATGATAAATACCAAGCACTAGGATGAAACAGCTGCCTAGTACTCCATGTGTCTGGATTTCAATGGTTCTCTAACTTACATCAATCTGTGTTCAACTCGTAAAAACAAAACTAACCCTCACAAACCAAACTATAGAAAATTTTAACGTTATCAAATTTATAACAATTTCTTCCTTTTTGCCGTAGAGTACTAGGCAATTTACAACGTTTATTTTCACTTCTAAATCCACTTCTGAGTAATTATATCAATTACGTTCCTGCCCCCCCCTCCCCTTGTATTACTCAATAATAGACTACTATACAGTTTTTAGCAAATATAAATACGACTCCTGCACAGCCTCTGAAGATGATTTCGTCGATAGAGAAAATTTTCTTCTCTGCATTGTCCTTGATTTTCTTCATGAGTGCCTCTTGTGTTCAGGAACATAAAAACTCTGCAATAGTCTCTCATAGTCTGTAGTAATTCTCAAACTGAAATCATCCTTTGGTTAAAATGAAGTTCCGGTTTTTTAGGAGCTAAGCTCGTCAGCTGTATACCCAGTTTAACTCAGCTCACGACGAGAATATCCAAACGAGACTATGCTGAAATAATCACCTCGAACTGTGAAAATTTCGAGCTAATTTCAAAATTATTAATTTAGTGTATGTGGCATCATTGCGTTCGATCAAGTAGCCTAGCTGGTGATAATTCAAATGGTTCCTAGACTAATTCAGTTCTCTCTGAGCTGAAGTTAAATCAGACACGCTATTGATGAGGCCGATCCTCAATGAGTGAAACGTTCGTTCGGTGCCTTTAAATCACTACGATTAAAAACAGACTGGTTGTATCCCACTACTCATTCTTGCCAGTCAGTCAGTCAGTTAGTCAGTAGTATTTAGCGTGCTACGAATGTTCTCCAACTGATGACCACTTATTATCAGAATGATAGAAGCATGAATAATATTGTTTTGTTTATTTCAAAACAGTGAATGAAACACACTCACACGGACACACACACACACAGTGATAAACACACAGTCACAGAGGAGTACTGATGATACTCTCAACCGATAAGTAGAAAAGATGACAGTGATGGCGATAATGATGACGATGATAATGACGTTGACGAGTAAGAACCACAGGAGAGAGACGTCAATGACAAAAAACATTAAAATACTGGACAAAAAAGGATTCAAAAGTACATTCATTTATTCATTGTCTCGTTGAAATTTATTTATTTATTTTTATTCAAAACTTGTTATGTATAGAATTTTGAAATTGAGTAGAAGAAATCTATAAAGATAACATTTGATGCAGTTGGATAGTGGTTTTTATTTTGTTTTAAAGTTAAAAATCTTAGTAAACATTGAATAGCTATCTTTCTGAATAATTTATTGCTGTTTGTTTTGTTTTAATTTGTCTTTTAAAATTTTTGGCGGGTTTTTTGATTTATTTTGAAATGGAATATATATATGTGTATTGAAAATTGTTCAACACTATTTTGTTTATCTGTAGATAATGTTATTTATTTATTATTGTTGATCATGTACTTTTTGAAAAATATTCATTGAATTTTCTTTTTAATTATATTTTGCTTATTCTTCATTAAATTTTAATAGTGAAGCTGGATTCCATTGGAATAGACCACGGTTAATACGATCCAATTCTTTGATGATACAATTTCGCCATTTTAGCTTACGTACTTCATATGAAAGTAAGGCTGGATCTATAACATTGGTATCATAATCTTGTTCAACTTTAATGCCATTTTTCTTTTTTTTATAATAATTATTATTATTGTTGCTAATATAACTTCTACTATTGACAAGGCGTACACAATTCTCAGCTGCTTCATCCATTTTTTCAGATGAAAAGTACTCATTGATAAGAGCTTCATTTGCAGCGTCAAACTGAAAATAAAATCGTAAAAAAAGGAGGGATGGGGGGTAAAGAAAAGCAACAACGAGGTCTGATTCAATTTTACCAAAAAAATATTTAAGAAACATAAGCAATAAGGATGTCTGGAAGTTAAACACAAATCAAACCAAGAATCTTTTGCCTGCCCAGCGGATATGCAGAAAAAATAATGAGGATGGATTGATAAGGTTTACACATTGAGGCGGTGGTTTATTATTATTATGTCTTTTGATTTCTAGAGGAACATAGGGCCTCAGCTGCGCACCTCCATTGCCTTCTGTTTTCTGCCAACCTTTTCAACCCGTCCCAAGTCTGCCCACACGCTTTCCTCTCCTCCTCCTCCTCCTCCTCCTCACATGACCCCCTTCAAGTCACCCTCGCAATGACGACCAGCTCGCCACCCGCTTCCCTTTCGGGTTCCACTCGAGCAATCGCTTGTCTAGTGATGTCACTCACTTGATGGTTGACTTCCTTAGAGTATGGCCAGTCAATCCATCTCCATTTCTTCATGCCTATTTGTTTCACAATCGGTTCCTGTTGGGTTGGTTCGCTCATTGCCAGAGATCCCTCCCTGTTGGTGATCTTTTCTGGCCGGCCATCTGATCTTGAGTAGTATTGAACGAAGACAACTGTTAATGAAGGTTTGAAGTTTGTTGGAGATGCTCTTCATGGCGTGCCAAGTCTCTGATCCATCCGTAGAGTATCACTGACCGACTTCACATTGGAGTTGAAAATCCGGATCTTATTCTCATTTTCATGCTGAGTGCTGTTGACCTCCACACAGACTTGATAGTAATGATAGCTTGTCTCGCTTTTCTGATTCTTGCTTTGATATCCTCGTCAGTTCCATCGACCTGTAGTTGAAACGATGCTTCCCAGGTAGGTAGGTAGGTATGTGAAGGAGGTTGTTTCTTTCAGGTTCCTCCCATTTATGCTGGCTGACTGTCGTCCGTTGTTGTTGTGGTTGTTGGTTTTGGCCAAAAATGTCAGAGGTGTGGCAAGCTCTTGATTAAAACCTTGGGTTCAGTATGCGTTGGAGAGGAATATTGAGGAGATGAGAGTTTATGTGAAATCGTGGAGCCATCTAAAAAGGAATACTTTGGGGAAAGGGGTCAAACAGAGCAGTGCTATTTTGAAGCCCTATGTTCCACTTGGCACCTAGGGTAGTAATAGTACTTGTAAGCATAAATAATGTTTTGAAATTAATTAAGGGACTTTTTGAGAATCGAGGAGTGCTAGTTCCCTCCAAGGACTGACTGTAGAATGGACCCTTTGAAGTTCTAATAAAAATCCGTGACCAGTAGGATCCATTAAGTGAAGAGTGTGAAGGCAAATACTCTCTGATAGCATTAACTAACACTTAATTCAAGCTAAGTAGATAAATGATCTTACGGTCAAATTTGTAGGGTAAAATATTTCGGGTTCAGTTCTTGAAAAGGTTGTTCCAGAGTACTTCTGAAGTGTTCCATACAAAGACAAAATAGATATATATATTATGCAATACAGCATTCATCACTAGATATCAGGAAATTGAATACACAACTGACATCAAGCATTGATGCTTGTTAGCCTTGTATCGCTCGTTTACGGACAGAGGCTACTGGTAGAATTGTGATGGCCAGTACACTTACGTCCTTAGGGTAAGGTAGTTAGTTACCTGGAGTTCTAGTGAGAAAATGTGGCCAGTAAGGTGCAGCAGGTCAGGTGTGAGGACAAACACGCGTCAAAGACATTGGCTAGGGGTTGCGCTATGTCGTGATTTGGCAGAAGTCACAATTCATTGACTGGCCATTGGATTCGGTCCCAGTGACCAGAAGATCCTGGTTTCGAATCCAGATGGGTGTGTACTGACGAAGAGGCCCAAACTAGGACAACGAAAACAGCTTTCCAGTACTCTCAGCTTGTTTTCCAATGGTTATCTAACTAATGTTAGCCAAATGGTGAAATTCTGTAACCAATCAAGAAAATCCCTACAAACCAACACTAGAATAAAAAGTTTAATTTTCCAATTTTAGGAGTATAGTTCAATTTTTGTGTGCGAATGAAAGCTTTTGCAAGGTGTTTTCGTGCATACGAAGAGCAAACAACATACTGGATATTGATGGTGGGCAAAAAAATTCAGTGAATGACTCTTCAAAACAGCTAAACACGTAACATTTCTCCAATTTAATATACCCTTCTTTTAACACGATTTGCCTCTTTCTGAGGAAATCAATTTTTTTGTTAAATATGCTGATGATCTGATTGTCTCGTTTCCAGTCACATTTCAATCTGGCCGTTCCAATCTGAGTAGCTTTTTGTCTGACATAAGTCAATGGTTCAAACTGAATGGTTTTACGCTTAAGACCTCCATATGTGTCATTTTTAAGTATAAACGTGATCTCCATGAACTTGTCCGTACACAAGATTTTTGTAGCATGAACGACACTAGGATAGGCACTTTAAGTCAAGGATTGAATGCCTTGGCATAGTTCTTTTCACTGCCATTTCTGGATCCTCTCATATCTTGTCTAACCTATTACATTAGGGAGTCAAGACAAACAGGAAGGAGTCCTACTTTTATAATTGGTTATCCTTTACATCTTACTTATTGTTGATTACTGCGCCATCCCCCCTCCGCCTTCACAGTCTTTCCGGGGTTCCTCGAAAACGACTATGTCATATTGTGAAGGGTTGTTGACAGCAATGTGGCTAGTATGGCATTAAGTAAGCTGGTTATAATATTGTAGCCGATAGACATATGAACTCATGTGAGAAATGGTCTAAATCCATATTGTCAGATTCTCACTCAACACCTTATCTATTCACGGATTCCCATCTTTCAACCCATTGCTTCTCATCAGAAAGAACTAAGTTAGAAAACTTATCGATACCCTGTTCGGTCTATCCGTGTTGTATGCGATGCAGGAAGCGTTACGAGGGAAACTTTGTAAGGTATAATTTTAGTCAGCGAAATAAATGACTCTTTGATTCTCTCCTATTTTTAATTTATGGTGACGCTTTCAGTTATTTCATAATTTTACACTTTCTGTGAATTTTTGAATTTACTGTGATCGCGCTAATGCCAAAAAGTAGCTGCTTTCAATTTTTTTTACCTATACTACGTAATAATATTTCCAACAGACTATGGCAGACCTTTATCAACAACTAACTGTCTTCGCTGGCTCTATACTGAAGATCAGATGGCCAGTCCGGAAAAAATCACCAACAAGAAACTATGGGAACAAACAAACAAAATAAGAACCAATCGCCAACAAACAAATATGTAGGAGAAAGTGGAGATGAATTGGACACTCGCTCGCTGAGGAGGCCGGTTGGTGACATCGTGCACGCGTCAGGCCATTGGTCGAGTGGAACCAGGCCGAAAGGGAAGCAGTGAGTGGGTCGTCATTGCAAGGGTAACATGAAGGAGATCGTGGGAAGAGAGAGGAGTTGAAAGAATATGGACTAACATGGATGATTTAGGTGAAAAGTGCAGCAGAAGGAAGACAGAACCAAGTGGAGACGTGCAGTTGAAGTCCTATGTTCCACTAGAAACCCAGGGGAACAATAATAATACCTGGGTTGTTTTTTTGACGTTAACACATATATATACTCACCGTCTTTCCGTTTTTCAAAGTTTCACGTTCTAAGGATCATTCATTAGGAGGCAGTGTAACTACTCAGTATGAGGTCATATGTCTTCGGAGAATAAGAATGTTACTCACTTACTCATGGTTAAGGTTACTTGATACATGTACAGTACGTTTCAACTGAGAAATCAAAAACTGACTTCCTGGAGAGCTTATAATTCGGTTATGTACAAGTAGTGTGAAGTTCTGTCGAATGAGTGGTATTGAAAGAAACAATCATTAAACGGAGAAAGGGGCGAGGGAGGGACGGAGCTCAGTGATTTCTTTCTTTCAACTGATACTTTCTAAATAGTTAAAAGATATTTTGAATTAATGAATATTTATAGTAACATGATGCTAGTTAATTGACTAAGATTGTGTGCCTACATGACCAGAGTAAACGTAATCACTACAGAGGCTGTGAGAGTGATATCCCACTAGAGACTTGCTATATTTCACATTATACTTATAAAACAACTAAAATCACGGAGGTAAAATGGATTATTTCACTGGATTTCTGATGGTTTGAAAACCTTACATTAACAACTCCTACTAGTGACTGACTGGTTGTATAGCCGTACGTTATCTGAAATTTCAATCTAACTAGGTAGTCGTGCTCAGTGGCATCACATCAAGTCAGGCAAGATAACGGTTATTCGCTTTTGACACTGGCTGATTGAATTCAGCAAATCTAAATAGCAGAGTGGTCTGCACACTTGCCTTCCTATCGCAAAGTCTCCTATGTTCGTACCTTTATGGGTGAGTAGTGCTGGTGATGAGTCAGTCACAAGTATTAGGACGAAACAGGGGTGTCTAATACTCAGTGTCTGGTTTCCCAATGATTTTCTCTAACTGATGTCAGCCTAAGATCACACTTGACTTGTTAAGGAATATCTAAGCAAAGGGATCAAATTTTTATTTGGTAGCATCAAGTTGTATCACTGAATGTTTGATATCCTTTTGAATGGAATAAAATATATGTATATATATACATCTATATATTACGTAAATTTTCACTGTAAACATACACGTAGTGAAGTGTTTTATTTCGCTAATGCTTTTGGAGAAACTGACTACCGACCCACTCCCTTCTGCTTGTATTACGACGATTTATTATTATTATTATTATCGGTTGGAGGATTTCATCATGGACTGACATCAGTTAGAGGACCATTGGAAAATAAGCTGTTATAACTTGACAGCTGTTTCATCCGTCTACTTTAGGACTCTTCAGCAGTACTTGTTTGCCAGGTGGGGTTCGAACTCAGGATCCACTGATTACTATAGAGACTTCTGTCGTTGCCAGCAGGTAGCGCAAAAAAAAACACAAGACACTACCGCCTGCTGCACAAATATGCAGAAAAAAATGGAGATGAATGGATTGGGTTTAAACGTTGAGTTGGCGGTTTCAGTGATATATATATAAATGTCACATGTGTTTTTAATAAACTCGTAGAGAAATCTAAAAGCTCACTACAATTCAACTTGAAGTATGCGCTGAAGATATTGGCTAGAAGGGGGTGATAAAAGTTTCGCAAATGAACTACCCAGCTCTGAGAACACAACTACACATCAAAATGATCCACCTGAGCTACAAATCTTCTCTATCATATCTGTATCACAAGTGTGGCAGGCTCTCGTGTAGAACCTGAAAACTAACAAACGACTAGTCCAACAATGATATAAAAAAAAGAAATGATTACTAATTGGCGATCATTTAAACAGTTATCAAAGACTTTTTGAAGAACAGAGTTAAATGGAAAGGTACTTTTGAAGTCCTACGCCCCACTTGGAACCCGAGGGAATAGTAATGACGATAATAATAATAATCATACTGACGCCTAAATAACATCAGATGATATATGCATATACAAAGTACAGCATAAACAATTTGATATTGTTATGACCATCTTGTTTTTGATGTATAAATTCAACTTACTGTCTATAAGATAAACCAAGGCTAGTTACGTAACATTTGTTCACACTTGCTGGTTTCAACCAGTAGGTCAAGAGATTAGTTTATTTTTATAAGCCAATAGTTGGAATGTTATCAAGATTCCAACTTTCATCATCATCCTGACACTTAAATCACCAATAGTCTACCAGTCTATGACCATATATCAGAGAATCTCATCGATTTTCCCAGCTTAAGAATGTCTAAATTACCCGATTGTTGACAGTGAAATGTATTCATCATATAAAAAACTAAAAACATTGAGAATTTCAAGGACAAAATCAAACACTACTAATCATAAAATTCCTTCCGTCTAAAAACACAGAACTCATTTATTTATCAGTGCTACGCTAACCAGCCACATACTTAGTGAGACTTCGATTCTCGGCGAACACCGTTCCGTTAAAATCTCGCTTGGTTATTATTAGCCTGTATATAGAGCAGTCCAGGAAAAGATGGTTAGGTTGAGTTGGGTGTGTGTGTGTGTATGTGTGAGAAGGGTATGTACACCTCATGCCACTAAACTGCAAGACACCTCAAAGCCTAAAGCCCTAGTTGCTTCACTAGTGTTAAAACGCGGAGGAATATGAAAAAAACTTTTATAAAGCGCCTTTCTTTCCTTCCCTCTAGTGAGACCCTTCAGCATTATAAACCGATGAGGCAATAAAGGTAGACCTCAAACACACTCACATATTTGTTAATTCGTGGTTCTAAACAATTTTCCTAAGCCCCCCTCCCTTTCCCTGTCAAACCGATTTCAAATTCTGATTTGACTAAACAATGAACGAGATCTTTGTGGAATACCAATACTTACACAAAAAAAACGATGTAATACCGCATTCCTATTAGTGTTTTTGTTGAGATGACATAACTAACACTCTGCGTTGTACATTACAATACAGAAGTTACATAGAAATACGGCAATATGGATGTGGATTTCGTCCCATTCTGGACTCGTCAACTGGATATAACTTGTTACTTTCCAGTTAGACAGTGAATGGGCAAGTGAGTGAATGGGTCAGTCAGTCAGTTACTGATGGTGTGGTGATGTTCACATTACCACTAATCATCACCCTGTGGGAAGCCTCCTTCCTAGGAGCTAGGCGATATTGTCAGCTGAGGCGGAATATTTCGGTTCAAAATAACACAGCAAAAGAACTTATTGAAACAATAAAGCAAAATAAATAGAAAATAAATTCAACTTACCCGGTTTATAGAGGTACCATGACTATATGGTAAATAGTGTAGCATTATTGAATAGATCATTAGTAAGAATATCATTTCAATTGGCCACTTCATGTGTATTATGTAATAGGTATACTGTTTTCCCTTTGTTAAATTACAATAGTGATTCACTTGCTCACCACAATTATTAAGTCTCTGTAGATGTGGATAGATTATCTGTGGGTTCAAAAGAGATTGATCAGGTACTAGTGATATCAAAGTGTTCGATCTCTCTCTATATATATGTCGAAGAACTGTGTCAGTACGAATCAATCACAAAGGAGACGTACAGACTTCCTCTGACACTGAAACACGCACAAACACAGACAAAAACACGGAGAGAAAAAGAGTGAGATACTGAAATCGGAGAGAGATAGACGGCGGGTGCGCGCGCGTGAGAGAGAGACAGCGAGACAGCAGGATTAACCGAGTCAGTGAATTTCTTCGGTTCACTTACATATTGTTTAAATAAAAATTTAATTGGGATATTTATACAAATTTTTCAAAATTTATGATTGGTTAAATAAAAGTCATCGTATTTTTGGAGCAATAAAAAATAATTTAAGTAGTGAAAAGAGAAATGAAGGTATTTAAATCAACTATCTATCCATCCATCCACACATCCATCTACCTACCCAACCACCCAGATATCTATCTACCTATCTACCTACCTATCTATCTATCTACTTACCTATCTACCTATCTATCTGTGTGTTTACACATCTCACTTAATAATTATAGCAACAGTTACCACAAGCTCAGGGTATTTTTTAATCCCGATATAAAACTGACCAATTGTAATAATGACTTTTATATAGCGTGATATATATATATAAATTTATGTATATAAATAATTAATTATATAAATGTGGATTTGATATTGTTTGCGTTGGCGGTCAGCCAACTGACCAACTGGCCAACCAAGCAACCACCTAGTCAGCCATACAGGAACTATGAGTTCGATTCCCTACTGACATATTCTAGGCCTTTAACGTCTCATGTTAATATATGTGTAAAACTTGGGCACTATGGTAGTAAGTAATTCCATATTAGTTTGTTTATTAGATGTATCACACAGTGAGTGAAACAGTATTGTATACTAGATGATGTAGTACTAAGGAAAATCTAAGACAGAAAGTGATATACATAAAAGAAGCCTTGAAACTTAATAATTACCCGGATAAATTAGTCAAGAAATATATAAGTAAATGTAAAAATAAAATAAATAATGATAATAGCGATAGTGATAATAATAATAATGATAATAATAATAACGGTAATAATAGTAGTGATAATAATAATACTAATGACGACACCGAGAATAAGGAATGTAAATCATCAACAGTAATTCCATACAAGGAAGGGACCTCGGAAGCCTTACGCAGAATTCTTAACAAGGCAGGAATAACAGTGGCTGGCATTCAAACCACCCACAAACTAAATTAGAAACAAGCTTTGTCGGTTAAACGATCAATCCTGTTGAGCCAAATAAACAAAACAATTTAGTTTACCTAATACCCTGCAATGATTGTGAGGTCAAATATATACGTCAAACTAGTAGAACAGGGTCAGTCAGTCAGACTAGCCGAACATAAAAACCTAGCTAAATCTAGATTGGTTGACCCAAATAAGATAAAGAATCTAGAGAATAGTTCAGCTATAGCACTGCATGCAATCACACACAACCATACAATAGGATGGATGGGATAGGATGACAGTTTTAAAATCTAATGTCACAGGGTATAGGCAGAGATTGATAACAGAAGCTTTGTTTATCGAATCAACTGCAAATATAGGTCATACATGTACATACGTGATATCGACATGACATGATATCGACGCAGTCGAGTTATTTACCATTGTCAGCAAACAAAGAAACAAAAAGATGCTTGCAATTGCAGAGTCTTGTGCAATTCGAATTTATAAACCAGCTCTCTGTATGCAAAAGAAGATGGTCGTGACTATGAATCCACCATGGTAATACGTTTTACTTATTATTCTCTACTTGTTATTACTATTATTCTACCTCTTCTTCTTCTTATTGTTGTTATTATTATCATTATTATTATTCTTGATTCATCTAAAACTATGCTTTATCAGTAAGATTATCTTAACCCACTTCAACATTACTATTATTGTTATTATTATTATTACTACAACTATTACGTGCGTCACTGGCACAGTGGTTAGGACGCTCGCCGACCATGCACGTGGTCCAGAGTTCCATCCCCGGCCACCGAAGCACTCCTTAACTGGCTAAGTCAGAAATACTGCTGGTAAAGAGGAAAGGTTGGGCATGAGGCTAGCAGCCCCATCCTGTAAAATAAACACTGCTACAGAAACTTTAAGCCATTAAGCGTGAGGCCCTATGTTACACTGGGGAACGTGAAGGAAAAAAAATAACTATTACTATTGATATTAATCTGTTTACAATTCTCTTTATATTCCCTAATGACTAATTGTTTATCTAAGTGATGTAATTGAAGCGTAATGCAATTTATTTTAATTTTGATCTCTCATACTCTCTCTCCCCTTATCTATTTGAACATGACCTGTAAATTATTCTCACCTATCTTTCTGCATGATTAATTCAATGTAGTTTATTTACTTATCAGTCTTATATCTCCCAATGTAATTTCAAAAGTATATATATCCGTGTATGTAGAGTATTCAGCTGACGAGTTCTACCGAAATTTGATGAATTCATTAAATCCTGCTTTATTAACCCTTATTGCTTGTTACAAATACATGTAATAGAAATGATTCAACACTTGTCTTAGATATATGGAAAATTCTACTACCATTACGACAAACAGGAGAAAACAAAGAAAACTATAAATCTCAAGTCTCAAAGTCGATTGATTACAATTGATATGATTATGAACAATAAGGTGAATTGTGTTCGAAACCTCGTCATCCAGTATATAATACTGTTTCACTGTGTGACAAATCTAATAAACAAACTAATATGGAATTACTTTAACCTCTCAAACAAACAACCGAAGAAGGAAAGTGATTGAAACTTCCCCTAGTACAGAACTCCAGCCACATCCCCGAGCGCTTCTACTCATTACCAATTCCTGCCTCCAAGCAAGTTTTATCTGTGACCCTCTACTAAGAATACCGGAGAGTGTGGGATGATGACGGATAAAAAAAGAGCATTAGAAAATATACTGGTTCATCAGTTCGACTAGAAAGAATATTTTCACATTTCTTTTTATCCCTAGAAAAACCATACTACTACTACTAATAATAATAATAGTAATAGTAATAATAATGTTCAGTCCCACTTGTTTATGTACAAGTGGGTTAACTGTAACAAAATTAAAATAGGTTAGGGGGAAAGATATCTCCACTCTTCAACCTCACTGTATATATATATATATATATATGAGTATTTGTGGGTGGTTGGTTCAGGAGGGTTGAGGCGTATGCCCAAAAGTATTATCATTAATTAATGCAACATTTATCTGATATAATAATAAAATCAATTCACTTTTTGATTTCTTCTTTCAATGTTTAATTTACCGCCAAAAATATTTGGATGCTTGTTTTAATTAAACAAAATGAGTTAAACAATTTTCTCCAGACATATTCACTTGACTATAATTCTGTTAAATTAGGAATTTCCATTCTTTGTTCGCTGAAGTTCTTTCTTGGTTGTCTGCACGACTGCCTATAGTCTTTAATATTCTCCTTGCTGGATCGCCTCCATTTCAACTGGGAACACATATAAGCAGCCAACTTGACGTTTCTCATTCTGGTTCCATTCAGGCGGTGACCTGGTGCGCGCAGTGTCTAACAATGGTCACTTTAGATATTGAAGTATAAAACTTGGGCACTGTGGTAGAGCATAACTCCATTATGGATAAGATTTTATTTTGATAAATCACACACAGCGTTGTACAGTTATATTAACTGATGACGTTTCGAGTACAAACTTTTGCCACTCATAATCATATCAAGTAACTTACACAACTTTTTTCTTTCATTTATATACATGTGTGGAATCGATTAGATATTGAATTAAAAATCAATAGGAGATAATTTACATTCAGAAATAATAGTACGAGTGTTATTGATCCATTACAATTATATGGGAAATACGAATGTTTTACACGAGTGTTTTTTTATAGTCATAATACGTTACTTGTTAGAATGTTTTGATGTATTTGAATTGAAATAGAATTTTAAGATTATCTTCTCCTGGTTTGACTTGAGGTAACAATATCCTCCATATTTCTGGTATTTGCATTGGGTCATTTCTGTTACATGTGTTGGGTGTAGACTCGATGAATAAGGATTCCGTAATCAATCTCTCTCTCCACCTGCCTATATTACATTTTAGAATTTTAACCCTATCCCACCCTTTTGTGTGGGTTTTTTTTTAATGCGTGAAGTGCAATAGCTGAGCTTTTTTCTAAATTACTCATCTTTTCAGGGTCAACCATTCTTACCTTAGCTAAATTCTTATGTTCTGGTAATCTGACTATCCCTGACCTGCTAGTTTGACCTCTGTAGTTGACTTAACTCACAATCATTTCAGGGTATTTTGTAAATTATATTATTTTGTCTAATTGGGTCGACGGGGTCATTCAACCTACAGAGCTTGTCCTATCTGAGTGAGTTTGTAGGTTTGAATGCCACCACCCTAATTCCTGCTTTATTAAGAATCCTACTCAGGTAGGGTCTCAGATGTCCCCTCTTTATATGGTATTGCTGTAGATGACTTATATTCTCTCTTATTTATGTTATTATTACTAGTTTCACGATTATTTTTATTTTGTCTTTGGTCTTTAGTGACCTTCCTAATGAATTTTATGGGATAGTTATTCAACACCAACGCCTCTTCTATCTGTTTTATTTCGTCATTTAGGTCTTTTTGTGCTACTTAGTGCTATGGCTCGGTTTGTTAGACACTTCACTAAGCCTGCCTTAACAGACAGTTAACGGATGAGACGAATTAAAGTTTAAATATCTATTAGAATGCGTTGGTTTTCTATAAACACTAGTGTGTAGTTTGCTTTCTTCTATTCGTTTTATCTTACAATCTAACATCATGGCTCATTTTTCTAGTTCATTTTCTGATTCAAATGTGAATTTTATTCCCTCTACTGGTGAGTTTATATGTGTGTCAAGAAGCTAGAGATATGTTCTGTTTTTAACACTGTGAAAGTGTCAGTCATCCACATATCTCCACCATATTTTTGGAATAGTAGGTCTCTTTAGTTTTGTAGATCCATCTTGATTTTCCTCGTCATATTCATTGGACGACAGGTCCATTGTTCGCATTTCTGCAGAATTTCTTGCTGCTTATTATTTTTCGCAATCTGATCTTCGGTATGGAGGCAGTGTAGTTAGCTAATGATCAAAGTCTACAATAGACTGTTCGAAACGCTTTCCGTAATACGTTCACTAAGTTTCTGACCTCTGTATAAGAAGTGACTGACCCAGCACTGGTGTTGAAGTTTTGAATTTCGTTCTTCATGCCAGCTGAGTGCAGATTTCCAAACTGGTTTCAGGTTGATGAAGGAGTATTTTGGCTTTTTGATCCAGTCTGGTCTTGACATCTCCATTCATTCTGACTGACTGTGGTTAAAACCGTGCTTCCGGACCAGATAAGGGTAGGAAGTAACCTCTGTCAAATCTCTCACGTTGATGGTGATTGGTGCTGGTTGTTGTTGCTGTCGGGTAGTTGGTTGGTTTTATTCATCACCTCCATAGTTCTGGAAACAGAATAAGATATTCTAAGAGAAATCTTCATCCAAAATTGATATCCAATAAGATTCATTGACATAAAAATATCAAACCAAGAATTCGGAGAAATGATACTGTACATGAACTTGGATTACAAGGGAGATTTAACAAGCGATTTTCTCAAGAAAAAGATGACATCATCTCTGAGAAGAACATACTTTGCAGAAACGCTAAGAATAGTGTTCTCCAGTCGCCCACTGATCTGCAGAAGCCTCAAGGACAAGATCCCGCATCTGACCACTTCGATGTGCATATAACAGTTCACCTGCTGCTGTGGAGCCAGACAAGTACACCGGTCGTTCGATGCGCATCCTGTCCAAGATGATTCAAGAACACTATCCAGCCAGCATGGTTGTGAAAAGGCAACAGTGGTGCAATAAGGAGTGCGATAATTGGACACCTGAATAACACCCTGATCATTCCATCTCAACAAACGCCTCCTTCTTCAAAAGTAATCTACAGAGTCAAGAATAACCTATCAAAGGCAATATGGTTTCGTCTTCTTTGTGTGGCTGAAGCTCTGACCATTCACATAGAAAAACCGGAGCTGTGCATACAAAAGAAGATTACTCAACCACTTCTACTGTCATGAAAACAACTTTTTTGTTTCGATTTGATTTGAGTGTTTTTGATTTTCATGACTTCATTTTGTTTCGTTGCCTGTTCTTTAATTGCTTAGAATTCTTGTATTCATTCAGAAGTCTTACGTAATTTCGTATTATCTACTTTGTTGTTCCTATGTGCATCCTGAGTAAAACTCACTCATCAAACTATTCATATTATTACATAACTTCCTTTTAACAAATGTTTGTGACAACTCGTCACCTTTGTGCGTCAGTGGCACAGTGGTTAGGACTCTCGCCGACCATGCACATGGTCCGGGGTTCGAGCCCACTCTGGCGCACACCTGGTATCCATGGTCGGCCTGCAAAATTTGGGCTACCGATATCCATGCTGAAAATTCCATACTTGTACCAAAAATACGGTGTGGAATCAAGCTGTAAATCAAAAAAATAAATAAATAAATAATTGAACACTAATTTTCTTCGACTTTTATTACGAATCTTCAACTTTTTTAGTTAAAATAACGATAACCAATTGTACACATACACACAAAATAGCCTTTATATATGTATTTGCGATTGTACAGCTAAGAAAATGAATTCGCCGCCGAAGAAAGAGACTCTTCGCTGAACTACGTGTTTTTTTCACCCATTATCTCCATTCAACTGCACTCCAATCACATAATAGTAGATATTTTATGAGGCTGAGTCTTCTTCTTGAATTCTCCTTGCAACCGTTTAGTGTATTATACTCAACTGAATAAAACTGTAGGTGTTTACACCACTCATTGGTAAATTACAAACAGTTGAAATATTCCAATGATTTCTTAGGAAATTAACTTTGACTCATATCGATTCAAGACCAAACGTAAAAAACAACTCGAATTCTTACAAATCAATCTATGAAAATGTATTTGATGCTCTCAAGTCGGTGACAGACTACACCATGAAGTCGTCTGGAATTCTACAAAGAAGTCATTACCGACAGAATCCATCAGGTTGTGTGTGTGTGTGAGGACAAATACTCGTCATGGATAACATTGGCAAGGCAGTTCGCGTTCAAATTACGAATCGATAAACGTTGGAGTTTATGCGCTGGCTAATGAATCATACCTCAGAAGCTGAATAGTCCTAAGTTTTAACACCAATGAGTTCGTACGGCTGAAGAGTCAGACCCAAAAATAAGGACGAAACGAGTCTCCATGGATTGATTACCAGTTTAGATATGATAGAGAAGATTTGTAGCTCAGGTGGATGATATTGATGTGGTTGTGTTCTCTGAGTTGGGTGGTAAGTTTGTGAAGCTTTCATCACCCTACTGGATGACATCTTCAGCGCATACTTCAGTTCGAATTGACGTGAGCTTTTAGATTTCTCCACGAGTTTATTAGTCATCTCTCCTGGCGGGTGACCTTGGACATGATTGGTTGCTTTGTGTGTTTTCACACCTTCTAGGCTACTTGTATTGGAACTTATTGTTTCTTTGGCCTGAACTTTGACCCTTTGTGTGTAAAGTTTCTCTCTTATCGGTTGATAAATTTTGTCTATCTCTATGTGTCTATTGATTGATAATTCAGTGGAATGTCAAGCTTCTAAAAATTCTCTAGCATTCCTAGTGTTTCCTCTGTATAATATTTGAACGCTGGTTGTCCCAGTCGAATTGATGTCCATGGTTGTCTGTATGTAGTGATATGAGCGATGGAGTGGATATCATATCTGTTGACGGCTAGCTTATGTTCGTGGGTACGAAGACGTAAGCTAGCAGACAACCACGGACATCAATTCGACTGGGACAACCAGCGTTCAAATATTAGACAGAGGAAACACTAGGAATGCTAGAGAATTTTTAGAAGCTTGACATTCCACTGAATCATCAATCAATAGACACATAGAGATAGACAAAATTTATCAACCGATAAGAGAGAAACTTTACACACAAAGGGTCAAAGTTCAGGCCAAAGAAACAATAAGTTCCAATACAAGTAGCCTAGAAGGTGTGAAAACACACAAAGCAACCAATCATGTCCAAGGTCACCCGCCAGGAGAGATGACTAATAAACTCGTGGAGAAATCTAAAATCTCACTTCAATGAATTGAAGTATGAGCTGAAGATGTCGCCTAGTAGGGTGATGAAAGCTTCACAAACTAACCATCCAACTCAGAGAACACAACCACATCAAAAGATTCGCAGTTTTCATTACTTCTCCAAATGATATCAGTCTATATCCAGACCATTAAAATGAAATTGCTCACATTCAGTTTACTGATAATTGAATAACACAAATGCCCACTAATCATGTAAACGATGAACTGAACACCTAAAAGAGAAGATTCACTTATTTTCGCTGTAAATTCAAGTTGCTCAAAATGATGAAAATTCAAAGTCTATAGATCTTTCAAAATCTTAATAATTTTTTAGGCAGACTGTAAAATCAATGTGAAAATCTATCGTATTCAACGCGTTCGGTGAATAACACCCATTACAAAGTCTGTCTCCAACAACCTACTGCAGATTCACATCAATACAGCTGTCTTCGTTTGATAGTGAGAATAATAATAATAGTTTTTGCTTTATTCCAAAAACAGTACTAATGATACAGCAAGGAATTTTCAGCATTCAGTACAATATTGCATCTAATTTCCTCAAAAACGACAAAAAAAATTAAAAATACACATTACATAATAGTAATAAAACGATTGTTATAGCAGCTACGTAGCAAAATACTGTATGCCATACGGAGAAAAATATGTATAAAGTACAAAATTGTAGTAATAATAGTAATACCAACTAAAATAAAATAGCAGAGTAACGATTAAACGATAGAAAGTGTGACACCATAAAATACAGAAAGATGAACGATAAAAGGGTCGATTCACTGTGCTAATTACATAGTAACTTGTAAGTTTCACGTCTAACAGAGTCTTCGTCACATAAAGTACGCGCTAAATAGGGTATTGTAGAATTTCTATACTTAGTAGTACGAGCATATATCTTTTTATATTGACTTCTCGTCCTACCTGATGAGATACAAGGGGACAGGTGTGAATAAAGGGGGTGCAGAGGGTCTGACATTATAGCCTTTGCCCATTTCGTACAGGAATTTATATGCCTCTCGACTATAGTATTAGCGAGCTCATGCAGTGGCAGACCACAAGCTCTACTCACAGCATTTAATACTCTTCGTAATATGATATAATCTTTTTTGAGAAGCCCAGGAAAGATTAATGGAGAGCAATAGAGTACAATAGGTAAAATACAGGAGTTTAAAAATTGCAAAACTAAAGGTTGGTTGATACCTGATTGTCTTAACTTTTTAATGTAGAAGGTAAGACGAAACATTTTCTTAGAGATAGATAAGATATGGGATGACCATGAAAGGTCAGAGGAAAAAACTAATCCAAGGTATTTAATGCTTGATTTGGTTTCAATTTCCGTGCCATCTATGCTACAGGGATCATGAGAGTTAACTAGTTCAAGTAAGTCACGTCGATGCTTGAAAGTAAAGTCAAGCGCCTGACATTTGGAAGGATTTAATATAAGACCATTTGACTTGGACCAGTTGTTGATGTCCAACAGAAAGCTATTAAGTTTGGAGCTGTCAGACTCGGAAGTGATAGGCAGTGATACAGTCAGATCATCTGCATATTTGACAAAGTTAGTTTCGTTTGAATGAGGCAGGTCATGTAGGAAGAAAGAAAAAAGAAAAGGAGAGAGGACAGCACCTTGTGGAACACCGGATTTTGTAAGCGAGGTAGAAGAAGATTTGCCGTTATATACAGTATACTGCATTCTATCAGAAAAATAGGAATGCAACCAACTCTTAGCCCAGGATCCTGTTTGTGTCAACGATAGCTTATTTAATAAAAGGCCCCTAGGTACAGAGTCAAAAGCAGATGTGTAGTCTAAGAAAGCACTACGAACATATTTAGCACCTTTGTCTAAACAAGAGACAACATTGTGATATAAGACAACCGCAGCATCCAAGGTACTTCTACCATGTTTGTATGCAAATTGTTTAGGATCATTAAAAGGTTTCAAAGCGGGTTCAAGACGAAGTAAAAGTAATTTTTCCATCAATTTTAAAAAGGGGGAAGTAATTGCAATAGGCCGAAATTTAATATCAGAACCAGAAGATGGTTTTGGTATAGGGATAATTTTAATGTTTTTCCATGCAAAAGGTAGAACGTTACCGGAAAAAGAAGCATTAAAAATGTTAGTAAGAGGATAACACAAAATATCAGCACAATTCCTGAGGACAATGGCAGGTATGCCGTCAGGACCAAGGCTTTGAGAAGGCTTAAGAGACCGGAGACATTTAAGCACATCAAGGGTATTAAAACCACTAAAGTTATTGTCAATATGATTTGTATCATTTGGAAGGGTATCAACAGAAGAGCGTATGAAAGATTTATTAAGAGTGTCAACATTAAGAGATGGAACAGAAATACATCGCTTACCGTTAGTAATTTCTTTGAAAAGTTTCCATAAATTAGAAGGGGTTTTACATGACAAAAATCTTTGATTATATAAAACATTTAGTCTTTTCATTTCCAGTTTTATCAGAATGTTTAACTTTTTTACACCAGGCTTATCATTAGTTTTGAACAACAGTTCTTTATTTCTACGTAGCTTTTTGAGATATGGCGAAGATAAGCGATCAAATCGAATGAATAATGTTTCTTTAGGACAACATATTTCGAAACAGAATTTAAGATAATCGGTAGTGTTTGTGATTGTTTCATCTAATGTTTGTTCTGTAAATAAGTCCCAGTTAGTGTCTTTCAACATGCATCTGAGCTTGTCTAGGTTGTCTTTTGAGTAGCATCTCCGTTGAACTTTAGTGTAGAGGTGAGAGAGGACACCGTTCGGGGAATAACACCCATTACAAAATCTGTCTCCAACAACCTACACTGCAGATTCACATCAACACAGCTGTTTTCGTTTGATAGTAAGGATCCGATGGTTGGCTAGGAAAGATGAAAAAACCTCGAGAAAACTCTAGTAGATGATAACGGAACAGTTGAGAACAGCAAAATATGCAGAAAAAAAAATTGAAGACGGAGCGGATATACGTGTTGAAGAGACTTTCAGATAATATTGCACACCAGTCAGCAACGAAAGAAAAGTTAGAGATCTGGTGGAGAGAGATGCCATTGAGTAGCATGGAGGTAGTCATAAACAAATAATCATTTGTTTTCGAACTATAAGGATAATTAGAGTTGATATTTTAATCTCTGAATAAAGCAAGAACAACAGTGGCAACTTTCGCAGAATAATATGGTAACATCGTTGCTTATTTCGTTGGATTCTCATCAACTCAGATGCCGCTTACAGCCTAAATAAATTATGGGGTTTATGTACAGAAAAGTTTTAACATTCTTGCAAATTCTTTCATCATGCCAGCTAACAGAAGGTTTTTACACAGGCAGTTGAACTTTTGAATAAAATAGATGTATGCATACAATGGCAAAGAAGTTACGTAATAAAGACGAGAGATGCGTAAGATGCTGAGTGACTAATAAATTACCTAACAGTGTGCTGAGTACTAGTCAAATCATAGAAATAAAAGACAAGTAAAATTACACTGTATCAGAGAGGTGAAATTAAAGCCAAAGTTAATGAAACGAAATGAAAGAAAGAACAAAGACATCAAGGTAACCATGGTGGCAAGGAAAGACTAATAACTGCTTCTTTCTGAACAAATAAATCCGGTTCCAAGCGTTTGACGGAAATTTCTTCGGTTGGTAAACTTGAGGAGAATCGACCTCCTTTGTCTATTAATAATTTTCAAGGATTTTGCGATTTCCATCTCATGACCCATATCGAGGAGATGTCTGGTAATATCGCTATTATAAAAGTTTGTTCCATTGAGACGTGGGCTTTTCGGCACATGTTCAGAAAATCGGAGGTATGCCCTTCTTTCTGTTCTCCCAATGTGTAACTGCTCCCGCAGATACACATAAATTTGTATACACAGTTGGGGTTAACATGAGAAGAGTATCTGTCGACTTGTGACTTCACCAAAGAGTATGTTGTTCGATGAACGGGAACCAAATTAGCTGCAGGATAGGCTCTGACCAGTGGGGTACTCAGTCTTCTGCTGAGCGTTGCTGAAATCTTTTCACCTTTAAAATCTTGTTGAATGAAGACAGCCTTTTATTCCACTGTGATTTGTTTGGTATTTGAGCCTTCACATCTTCCACGTTTGTAAATGAATCTTTGAGGATAACCGTTGTATTTCAACACCTTTTCAAAAATCGTGAATTCTTCCTCTGTTTTCTCTAAAGAGCATATTCTCCTCTCTCGACAGTAAAGAATCTCGACTAGTGCTCGTCTATAGCACTTTGAACAAAAACTACTGAAAATTTAAGTATTGTCCGTTACATCTCAGCTTTCGGTAAATTGTCCTCTAGAGACTACGATCTTCTAGGCGTTGCATGGCAATGTTAAGGAAATAGAACTTTCCATCATTTTCATGTTCTATAGTAAATTCAGTATTTGCATTTGCGTCCTCGCATAATTTGAGTACGTAGGAAGCATGACTTTCATTGTCGCATACTACAAATGTGTCATCGACATATCGACAATAGGAAGTTGTTTCGTCAGTTACATTCTTCAACTTTGTTTTCTCAAGGTTTGACATGAAGATATCCGCTAAAACAGGGCTAAGTGGGCTGCCAATAGCTACACTATCTTTTTCTCGGTAAAGAGTGTTGTCAAACTGGAATTGTACACCCATGGTACACACTAGCAGTAGGCGTTTGAATTCCAACTCTGTTAGTGGGAGAAGATCACACTGTTGATGAAAGATCTCAATGTTTTCATTGATTGAGATCATTGTGAACAAGCAGAATGCATCAAATGACGCCATAGGATTCATGTTTCATTGTTTGTTTTCGTTCCTCTTGAATCTCTCATTTTAATGTTTCACTTTATGGCTTTGTAGTGGTATTGATAATGTGCCATTTTATGGCAGGGATTTGTTTGAGTGCAGTTGTATTTTCTGAGCTCAATGGTTTATTTGTGAAGCTTCTTTTGCTGTATTAGGCAACTTCTTCAGCGCATACTTTTATTAGGAGGCCAGTATTTGAATTTATCCACGAGTTTATTAGTCATCACTTTTGGTGACCACAGAAAAACAACCAATCACGTTCAAAGTCCTCCACTGGAAGAGATGTTTTATAAACTGGTGGAGAAATGTATATAAGCTGACTTCAATTCTATTCGAAGTATGCATTGAAGATTTTGCCTAATAGGGAGATGAAAGCTTGGCAAATACACCATCCAGGTCAGAGAACATAACTACATCAAAATCATCCACCTGAGCTACAAATCTCCCCCCACCCTTCAATCTTATATCTACACTTTATGATTGAGGTTTTGTTTTTGAGTGAATCTAGGTTCCTTTGACCTAGGACTGTCTGTTGGCATTATTTGCTAAAGTGATTCTTCTGACAAAGTTTTAATCCCACATTGTTAGGAATATTCTTTCTAATTTTAGATTCAGTATACGGTTAATTTTGGTAAAATAATTCTATCGTACTCAAAAATTATTGGATCTGTGTGGATTCCTTATGGTATTGTTGGGGGTAATTTTGACTATCTCAAGTAGCCATCTGTTTGCTGTTGTCGTGGCACTCTCTGTAAGTGAGTAAATCAATGATATTCTGGTTAGCTGTCCCCTTAGAAAGTAAAGATCGGTTTCAAGCGTTCAGATAGTAACATGTCGACTGTTTTTCGTAACACCATATCATCTTCTACAGGACATCGTTTACAGAAAACGGGTTTATTTGATTGGTTGGAGCATTTCATCGTGGGCTGAAATCAGTTACAAAACCGCTGGAAAACCTACAAGGAGTACTGAACAGCTGTTTCGTCCGAGAGCTAAGGACTCCTCATCATTACGCACCCACCGTCATGATTTGAACCCAGGACCTTCTGGTTATAAGACCAGCAAGCACTGTGCGTCGGTGGCACAGTGGTTAGGACTCTCTCCGACCATGCACATGGTCCGAGGTTCGATTCCCCGCCGACGCACACCTGATATCTATGGTCGGCCTGCAAAATTTGGGCTACCGATATCCATGCTGAAAATTCCATACTTGTACCAAAAATACAGTGTGGAATCAAGCTGTAAATCAAAAATTAAAAAAAAATTAAAATTATACTATTGGGCTACTGGAACCCATTCCAATGGCCCATGATGAAATCCTCCGAACAATCAACAAAAACCAAATCCCTACAAAACCAGTACTCGAAAACTGATCTGATGCTTTCTAGCAAATAGCCCTATTCAGACGGTTAACCTTGGGTTCTAGTGAGAAGCCGTTACCAGTAGGGTACATTAGGTTGAAGGTGAGGCAGTTACTCATTGTAAGAAGACACTGTGAAGTGGTTGCGCTATGTCATGAATTGTCAGTAACCAGAATTCAATGGCTGGCCATTGAATCGTGTCCCAATGGCTCAGTGGTCTACGAGCTCGCTGGTCCTGTAACCAGAAGGTCCTGGGTTCGAACCCAGGTGAGGTGAGTGCGTACTGACGAAGAGATCCAAGCTCTGGGATGAAGCAGCTGTTCAGTACTGCCTGTGGTTTCCCTAACTGATGTCAGCTCATGATGAAATCCCCCAACTTTATTGATATAATCCATAGTGACACAATATTAATAACTGGGCATTAGTTAACATATGATAACAACACTACGACAAATGAACCATCTGAATATTTGACATCAACGTTATGACCCATTAAACATAGGACAGATTCTACGTCAACTACCTACTACTGACAGTCTGAAGATTGTCAGTAGGGCAAGTGGTGGCATACCATTGGGCCATATCGTTGACATTGTCACTGATAACCGCTTGATGTCATGCAACAAATTGGATAAATGGATTTATTCAGCCTTTGAGACTCTCCTTTATTTAACTACTGCTTTCACCTTGTGTCTCCTCACGCGGAACAAGAAATCTTTTCAGAAGACTTTATGCGCGCTCACGTCAAAGTATAAAAGTTCTACTATACAATATTTGGCGTCACGTATTTTATGTGATGAAAATAGTGTTAGACATGAACTGACTAACTAACCAACCAACCTTCTTTGCACTACTAAATAAACCATTTCTTACACCCTTACAGCATCCACCTTTATTGTTATTCTACTTCTTATTTTTATATTCCTCTCAATTGTTTTTGTTCTTATTTATTTATTTATTTATATTTTCGTAAGTGTGAACATCATTTAAGCTAGCTGTGTTATATAACTGTTAATTTTGTATTTCCCCTCACCATGCGGCTGTATCAATAGAACATTAGATTCAATACTCTGTAGTAACATGCTAACATTTTCAAACTGAATCGACAATACTGTTTGAAACAAACTCACTCAATTCATGCTTCGAATATTTTTGACTTTATATTGTAAACGTAGACAAATTCCTCTGGTTAATTTTGTTTTAATTTTTAATTTTATTTATATTTTGAGTGAATCAGATGTAACATTGTGACAAATGCTGAGAATTCCATTATGTATTATAAGTACTGTCTTTAGAATAAAGTATATTATTATGTATACGGGTTGCTTGATTGTACATTTATCCAACTGGATATAATAACACTATCCTGAATAAATACGAAGAGGTGGAGGTACGGCTATAAGAAACACGGTGATTGAACATTTGATCAATACTGATCACCCTATCTCTAAAACCTTCACCTTTAAAGTTATCTATGAGGGAAACCATTACGTAACCGTCTCATCTGGATCTTTGCATATAGGAATTAAACTGTTCAACCCCTTCAACTCTGTAAGTCCACCTGTTTTTTCAAAAATCATATGCAATTATACAACTTGAGAATAAATTTGTTGAAAAAGTCTTTTGGTGGTGAATCACTTGCTTTTTAGTCAAAATAGGGCGATTGGAATTCATTCACCTATTTGAGTCAAGTTTATGTAGGTATATTAATGATGAACTTGACTTAAAGAAGTGATATCCAGCTGTCGACAAGAGGACATGTGTACTACACAGCAGTATTTCTATCCGTCTACATTTATAGTTTTCTGGGAGATAGAGTCATTAAAAAATGAAAGATGTGAAACGCCTGGCTAGCTGTCTTTCATCATAGATGTCTGCGTCATACCTCCCATGTTAGACGGTAGGCGTAAATAGAGTGAGCAATATTCAGGTTAAACCTCGGTCGAGTGCTAGGTAAGGAAGAGGATGTCAGTCGATGAGTTTGGGAGGTTATATGAATTGAGATGGTTAAGACGTGTGTCACGTATGCATCCATTAGCCATCACCTTCCTTAAAAAGCAATATTAACTGATATAGGATCGATGAGTTCGGAAAACATCTAGTGGTGGTCAAGCAAAATACTTGACATCAGTAAATGAAACTTACATCAGTTAGTTTATGCCAGCTTTATTGGAAGGTGTAGACTTCCTAGTTTGAGTCCTTGAGTTTCTAAGAACCAATCGAAACTGGAGACAATTGCTGATTTGGCTCAAGATCGCATTCAGTGATGCATTCTTAACTCTTTGCGATTTGTTATATCCATTGTTCTTTTTGCATATTACTATTCTTTTCCCCCAACTCACAGCTTCTGTTTATTATCTCCTTTTCGAATCTCTATGGACTCGTTTTGCTTGCTTTGTGTGCTACATGGACAGTGGCATATTGAATTGGTTAAGCTCTGTAAGAAGTTCTCTCAGTCATTCATTCACTCAGAAATAGTTATCTGGTGTACAGATCACTTTGATCTTACTAACAAGACCTATTGTTTCACGTGAATAACCATTAACTCCTACTACTGCTACTTATATCAGTCGTTGGTGACAAAGTCTTAATAACTGTGCGTCGGTGGCACAGTGTTTAGGACTGTCGCCGACCATACACATGATCCGAGGTTCGATCTGCTGCCAACGTGGCACACCTGATATCTATGGTTGGCCTGCAAATTTTGAGCTACCGATATCGCATGCTGAGAATTCCATACTTGTATCGAAAATACGGTGTGGCATCAAGCTGTAATCAAAAATATAAAAAATATAAAATATTCTTACAAACTTCTCAGACTTTCTCATCTATCTGTGATTATATCCATCACTATTGGTTAACATTGGTTATCCTATTTCAAATCCTTTCGTATGTATTTTGTTTTGAAATTTCGATACTATAGTTATTTTTATTCATATTTTATATATTTGTGCTTTAAGTTCCGAGTGGACCTCTGGTCTTCAGGTTTCAGCCTCAAAGTTTAAGTTGAAGTTGGGATTATTTTTTTTATGGGATAGGATTGTCACCCAGATTGTTAATCCACCCTCTTTATCAGACTTACTAGCAGTTTAGTGAGGTGTTAAGGAGTGCGTTGGCTCAGGGTCGAATACTTGATTCCATGAAGTGTGGTCGACGATTATTCTACCACTGAAACACTGACATAGTGAATACAGTAAGGATTAGATATAAGTGTACATCTGTTGTTATTATTATTATTTCATTAGACAACAGATTAGTCTTATTCTGGAGTTCAGTGCTAATGTTCAGTTGATTTTTGTTTGATTGCCTTTACAGCTGTGTAAAGACTTAAAGCGATGAGAAGACGTAATTTGTCTGAATCGTGTAATGTGCCTATTTGCGCAACACATTTCGAACAATCTGATCACACTCCACGGACTTGTCATAGGAATACATATATATGAAATTAATAAAGAGGTAGGAAGTGAGAAAAACAGACTACTTAGGTCAAGTTAAAAGGACATATTCAAGGTCAAAAAATAAAAATGAAGAACACTAAACCAAATAGCAGAGGTAATAGTACATCTGCCCTGGCTAGTGTATCAAAACAAAATTTACCAAGGAAGGTTCACTGTGATGACGAATTGTTGACTTGAACGCATGAAGGTGGTTTAAACTTTCTAAATGCCAACTAGGGCTTCCACAAACTTTAGGATACGCCCACCACCAAACACGTTCTATAGATAGCTTTAAAAGATCTGTTAACATCAATTTTATGTCCTGTCTCTATAATATGCTTCGCAATAGAAGAGCTAGGTCTCCTGTTCTCACCGTTAATAGGTCCTGATGATTCCATATGTTTCTGGAACCATTTAGGAATATGCCGTGAAGCCAGCCTTTACTTGCAGAGATCGATGAGTCCTCCCTATGTAGGTGTGTGTCCACACGTACATTCAAATCGGTAAATACAGTGGGATGTGACGTCAGTTTTCGCATGTTAGAAGGGGTTAGATAGATATAATGGCTTTACATTCTCTATTATTATGATATTAGCTGCATAAAAAGTCTTTTTAATAGCAGCGTTCGGCCTTTGTCTAGTTATCAAGCTGCTTTGATGTCCCATATAGGGTAGCTTGACGTACACGTCTTTCTTAGGGGCGAGTTGGAGAGTGGGTCTTGGTGTTCTGACTACTTTATATCTCCTGATGAAGTTGTCTGGATAATTGTTATTAACCAGAGTTTGTGTCAATATTCTTTCTTCTTTATGAAGTGTGTCTTCAATGCATATTCGTCGGATTCTACTGAAAAGGCACCTTACTAAGGCTCTTTTGTACCGACATCATTTATTTTTACATTCCTTCATGCTTGAATTTCTTCTAAGCTTCGTTTCACTTCATTTTTTTTAATAATAATAATCTACTTTATTTCAGAACAGACAGTACTTATAATATTGAATGCAGTTCTCAACATTTATCACAACACCTTGCATCTAATTTATTCAAAATATATAAATAAAATTTTGAAAAAATTAACCAGAGGAATTCGTCCACGTTTACGATGTAAAGTCTGAAATATTTGAAGTACAGGATGGGAATAAAATTCAATAAAATTAAAATAAAAATAAATAAAATTAAAACTTAAAACAAAATTAGCCAGAGGAATTTGTCTACGTTTACAATATAAAGTGAAAAATATTCGAAGCATGAATTGAGATTATTAAATATAATAATAATAATAACAGTGAGTTTGTTTCAAACAGTATTGTCGATTCAGTTTGAAAATGTTAGCATGTTACTACAGAGTATTGAATCTTATGTTCTATTGATACAGCCGCATGGTGAGGGGAAATAAAAAATTAACAGTTATAACACAGCTAGCTCAAATGATGTTCACACTTACAAAAATATAAATAAATAAATAGATAAGAACAAAAACAATTGAGAGGAATATAAAAATAAGAAGTAGAATAACAATAAAGGTGGATGCTGTAAAGGTGGAAGAGATGGTTTATTTAGTAGTGCAAAGAAGGTTGGTTAGTTAGTTAGTCAGTTCATGTGTAACACTATTTTCATCACATACAATACGTGACGCCAAATATTGTACAGTGGGATTTATATACTTAGATGTACGTGCTTGAGGTCTTCTGAAAGGACATCTTGTCTTACCTGAGGAGACACAAAGTTGGAGGTGCGTGTACTACAGTGGATGCTCACAAACATCGAATGACCTTGGCGGCCTGTTTGAACATTTTGGGCTACCACATTCCATGTACATTTTGCATCTATTTACTCGTATTTTATTGGTATTTACATATCACATTATGCATTCTAATCGTATTATCCACTCCCGGGATTTTATAAAACGTTTTAAACCCAAAAACTTTCATATTTGCAATAAACTCAAGAAAAAGCACCATGGAGGTTGGCAGCGTGCCTTAAAATCTACACCCATACATCACACCACTGTTCCAGTTATCATTAGTACCAACTGCCGGTCCCTGCCTAACAAAATTCTGGATTTTCAGTCCTGTTGTCGTCCTTTACCACAATACTGGTATTGTCACTCTGCAAGAAACCTGGCTCCATGACTCATACGATGACAATATTGTGTCTCTAAACAATTTCAATGTTTTCCGACAAGACCGTGTTTGTTCCAAAAAAAATGTGGTGGAGGTGTTGCAACTTTTATTCACTCAAAATGGTCCATTTCTAACAAAGTTTGTTTCAAATTCTCGAATGACTTCATTGATTGCATCACTGTGAGATGTCGCCCGAAACACCTGTCAAAATACAAATTCATTTATATTTCTAATGTTTATGTCTCTCCTGGCTGTACCATATTGGATTTATCTATGTTCGCCGATGAATTCACCGCTTTTGCTGCAGCTTGTTTCGAGAACTCTTTATCAATAGTAACTGGCGACTTCAATGGAAGCGATTGCTCCTTCCTTATATCACTTGGTCATGACAATATTGTTAACTTTGCCACCCGTCTTGGTAAAAAACTGGACCTAGTATTCATCAATGATGTTGGTATATATGAAGCTCGCAAACGTGCTCCTTTACTTAACTCTGACCACTGCATCATACGTGTACTGCCTAAAATATATTCCAAATCACACAAAGGTGTCCTCTCTCACCTCTACAGTAAAGTTCAACGGAGATGCTACTCAAAAGACAACCTAGACAAGCTCAGATGCATGTTGAAAGACACTAACTGGGACTTATTTACAGAACAAACATTAGATGAAACAATCACAAACACTACCGATTATCTTAAATTCTGTTTCGAAATATGTTGTCCTAAAGAAACATTATTCATCCGATTTGATCGCTTATCTTCGCCATATCTCAAAAAGCTACGTAGAAATAAAGAACTGTTGTTCAAAACTAATGATAAGCCTGGTGTAAAAAAGTTAAACATTCTGATAAAACTGGAAATGAAAAGACTAAATGTTTTATATAATCAAAGATTTTTGTCATGTAAAACCCCTTCTAATTTATGGAAACTTTTCAAAGAAATTACTAACGGTAAGCGATGTATTTCTGTTCCATCTCTTAATGTTGACACTCTTAATAAATCTTTCATACGCTCTTCTGTTGATACCCTTCCAAATGATACAAATCATATTGACAATAACTTTAGTGGTTTTAATACCCTTGATGTGCTTAAATGTCTCCGGTCTCTTAAGCCTTCTCAAAGCCTTGGTCCTGACGGCATACCTGCCATTGTCCTCAGGAATTGTGCTGATATTTTGTGTTATCCTCTTACTAACATTTTTAATGCTTCTTTTTCCGGTAACGTTCTACCTTTTGCATGGAAAAACATTAAAATTATCCCTATACCAAAACCATCTTCTGGTTCTGATATTAAATTTCGGCCTATTGCAATTACTTCCCCCTTTTTAAAATTGATGGAAAAATTACTTTTACTTCGTCTTGAACCCGCTTTGAAACCTTTTAATGATCCTAAACAATTTGCATACAAACATGGTAGAAGTACCTTGGATGCTGCGGTTGTCTTATATCACAATGTTGTCTCTTGTTTAGACAAAGGTGCTAAATATGTTCGTAGTGCTTTCTTAGACTACACATCTGCTTTTGACTCTGTACCTAGGGGCCTTTTATTAAATAAGCTATCGTTGACACAAACAGGATCCTGGGCTAAGAGTTGGTTGCATTCCTATTTTTCTGATAGAATGCAGTATACTGTATATAACGGCAAATCTTCTTCTACCTCGCTTACAAAATCCGGTGTTCCACAAGGTGCTGTCCTCTCTCCTTTTCTTTTTTCTTTCTTCCTACATGACCTGCCTCATTCAAACGAAACTAACTTTGTCAAATATGCAGATGATCTGACTGTATCACTGCCTATCACTTCCGAGTCTGACAGCTCCAAACTTAATAGCTTTCTGTTGGACATCAACAACTGGTCCAAGTCAAATGGTCTTATATTAAATCCTTCCAAATGTCAGGCACTTGACTTTACTTTCAAGCATCGACGTGACTTACTTGAACTAGTTAACTCGCATGATCCCTGTAGCATAGATGGCACGGAAATTGAAACCAAATCAAGCATTAAATACCTTGGACTAGTTTTTCCCTCTGACCTTTCATGGTCATCCCATATCTTATCTATCTCTAAGAAAATGTTTCGTCTTACCTTCTACATTAAAAAGTTAAGACAATCAGGTATCAACCAACCTTTAGTTTTGCAATTTTTAAACTCCTGTATTTTACCTATTGTACTCTATTGCTCTCCATTAATCTTTCCTGGGCTTCTCAAAAAAGATTATATCATATTACGAAGAGTATTAAATGCTGTGAGTAGAGCTTGTGGTCTGCCACTGCATGAGCTCGCTAATACTATAGTCGAGAGGCATATAAATTCCTGTACGAAATGGGCAAAGGCTATAATGTCAGACCCTCTGCACCCCCTTTATTCACACCTGTCCCCTTGTATCTCATCAGGTAGGACGAGAAGTCAATATAAAAAGTTATATGCTCGTACCACTAAGTATAGAAATTCTACAATACCCTATTTAGCCCGTACTTTATGTGACGAAGACTCTGTTAGACGTGAAACACATAAGTTACTATGTAATTAGCAAAGTGAATCGTTCATCTTTCTGTATTTTATGGTGTCACACTTTCTATCGTTTAATTATAACCCTGCTATATCATTTTAGTTACTATTATTACTACAATTTTGTACTTTACGCATATTTTTCTCCGTATGGCATACAGTATGTTGCTATGTAGCTGCTATAACAATCGTTTTATTACTGTTATGTAATGTGTATTTTTAATTTTTTTTTGTCGTTTCTGAGTAAACTAGATGCAATATTGTACTGAATGCTGAAACTTCCTTGCTGTATCATTAGTACTGTTTTTGGAATAAAGCAAATTATTATTATTAAGATTCCTGTAGTAAATTTGTTGCATGCAATCAAGTGCCTACCAGTGACAATGTGAACGATATGGCCCGATCGGATACCATTCGCCCTACTGTTAACTAGTCTTCAGAGTTCTACGAAGTATGACATAGTCATTTTTAAGCAATCCAGGAAAGAATAAGGGTGAACAACAAGGAAGAATATATAAGATACAAGAGCTGACAAATTGTAAAAAGAAGAGGGTCTGAATTATGCCTGAGTGCCTTAACTTCTCAGTGTGAAAAGCCAGACGAAATATTTATTTTATTTTTGATTTACAGCTTGATTCCACACTGTATTTTTGGTACAAGTATGGAATTTTCAGAATGGATATCGGTAGCCCAAATTTTGCAGGCCGACCATAGATATCAGGTGTGCGTCGTTGTCAGGGGATTGAACCTCGGACTATGTGCACGGTGGTCGGTGAGAGTCCTAACCACTCTGCCACAGACGCACAGAAATCATTGAGAGTTGAGAAGACCAGGATAGATCAGAACAAAGAATTAATTCGAGATAGTCAACGTCAGACTTGATTTCTATATCACTATCATCATTCAAGTCTTGGCTGGTTTTGACAATTTTATTCGTGATTGTGCCTACAGTTGAAACGACGCAACCCAGTAAGAGAAGTGAAGAAAGAGAACTCTTTAAAATTCATCCTCTGAAACAGTCATTACTGCTTGCTGTTGTTGGATATCTCGCTCACTTCCGTCTTTTCTATGCTCTCTGGAAATATTTCACTACAACAGAAAACTCAGGAAATCTTTCGAAGAAGTGAAGACAGCAGTAAAACAAATTGTCTGCGTACTATCTCCAATGATTTTCCTGACTGCAGTAAACTGGATAATGTGACAGACTGCGGCGAGCAGCGAGGAAACAGGCATGGAATGGAGCCATACAAAATACTTGGAGGATCTGGAGTTCGCTGATGATATATGTCTGACTACCCACAAACTGGAAGATATGCAAGTGAAAAGCAACAATGTGGCAGAAGATGAATCCAGCGAAGACAGGACTTCCTTCATGTGAACACAGAGAAAAGAGAAGCAGGTGATGAAGATTCCAGCCGGTCAACAGCAACTGCAACAACAACAACAGACAACAATCAACTGGCATGAATGCAAGAAATTTGAAAGTAGCCTCCTATTTTACCACATAACTACCTGAGAAGCATCATTTCAACTACAAACGGAACTGACGACGATGTCAAAGCTACGATCGGGAAAGCAAGCCAAGCTTTTATTTCTCTTAAATCTTTTTTGGAGATCAACAGCAATCAGCATGAAAATGTGAATAAGATCCGGATTTCCAACTCCAATGTGAAGTCAGTCCTTTCTACTATATGGATCAGAGACTTGAGAGGGCATGAAGAGCACTTCAAACAAACTACACACCTTCATCAACAGCTGTCTTCACTCAGTACCGCTTAAGATCAGATGGCCGGTCAGAAAACATCAGCAACAGGAATCTCCAGGAACGAGCCACCACAACATGAAATCAATTGTGCAACGAACATGCAGGAAGAAATGGAGGTGGACTGATTCGGTTATTCTCTGAGAAAATAAGCCATCAAGTGGCATCACAAGCCAGGCTCTGGAGTGGGACCCGAATATGAGGCAGCGAGATGGTCGTCCAAGTATGATATGGAGGAGGTGCTGTGAAGAGGAGATGAAAGCATGTGAACAGACGTGCAGCCAGGTGATAAAAACGTTGACAGAGAACCGAACGGAATGGAGACGTGCGACTGAAGCCCTATGTTCCTCTAGGAATTAAAGGAAACCAATAATTAATATCATATAATCATATTACCTGCTTCTTCCGTGATTTTGTTGGTTCTCGTCTATAAGTCTTTGAAGTCTAATGTAATACTAGACATCAATTATCAGCTTTGTAGTCCAGATCTTTTTGAAACCTCTTATATATATATATATGCCCAACTTATTCTTGTCTACTCAATTCCCTCCCCTTCACCGCGCCACGTACAGTATTCCTTCAGAATATCGCTGATGGGCCTTGAGGCATATTCACTTGTGGATCACTTGACATGTGACACTGTGTTGATGAATGAGGCTGGTAAAGATTTAGGTCAACAACAGCAGAAAAAAGAAGAAATGGTATAATCCAAAAATAAATCATTGTATGAGCTAAATATAAAGACAATTTGTCTAAAAATCTTTCTTTTCTGTATAAACAGACGTCAACTTAGGGAGTAAAAGTCATCCAACCTTAGTGACACGTGAAAAGACTAATAATAGTAATAACAATAATAATAGCAACAAAAATTATCAGTTATTTTTTGTAAGATAAGATAAGTATACAATTGGTGGATGGTGGCTAGCAGTGGAATCCAGCTAGGACAACACACATTTCGGCTGTCCTATTTGGGACTCATCAGACAGCTGGATGTACCTGCATTCCTCAGTGAGTGATGACGTTCCCACCGAAGCTCGAACCCAGTAACCACAGTTTAAAACGCCAAAGCGTTATCCAAACAATCGATGGGAAAATCAAAAATTCAATTCAATAATTAATATGACCCGTTGCACAAGAGGTGGCTGGCTCTCCTGGCCCAAGTGGTCTGGTGGATAACGCTTTGGCGTTTGAAACTATGGGCACTGGGTTCGAGCCTCGGTGGGAACGTCATCACTCACTGAGAAATGCAGGTACATCCACTGGCTGACGAGTTCCAAATAGGACGAAATGCGCATCCTGGATTCCACTGCTAGCCACCATCCACCAATTGTATACTAATTAAATGCCCAGACATCGTCAAAGCATCTGCACAAGAAGCCGACATGTCAACCTGAGACCGAGCACTTCGGTCCAAACAATCGACGGGAAAATCAAAAATTCAATTCAAGATAAGTTAAGAACTATAATTCCAACATGGATTTTGTCTCATTTCAGATAACCTCTCAGTTGGAGAGACACGCAAAGCCTAAAGGGGCACTAAGCATCTGTGGCCTTCTAGGTTTTCAACTCCTTCGGCAGCAAGGAAAACAACTCCACCAGGGTGATGGATTTACACTCACCAGTTAAGGGGATTCTCCTTTTATTTATAAATAAGACTAAACACACTATAATAACAAGAAAAAGAATTACTAGTGTAGTCTGTTCTCTTTTTAGATGAAAATCTTAGAATATTCGTTGGTAGTTTTTCCCATGGCTGATTGAATGAAGTCAAGCGTGATATTAATTCGTTAATTAGGAATAGATTAACGCTTACAGCACATGCGTATTTTTATAATTCATTCAGACATCCATTTAAAACACAAAATAATTGAGCAAAGAATATGCTGGATAAATTTAAAGAAGGTTCATCCTGCAATAAATTTTACTATTGAGAAAGAAAAAGACTCGAGTATTTCATTTCTAGATGTCCTTATGACCAGAAAAGAGGATGGCACAATAAGAAGTGTGTATATAAATATGCAGAAAACATGCATCAACTGACTGTCAGTATACCCATTTTTTTAGCTTCATGCCCTTGAAACACAAGCGCAGTCTGATAAAGTGCTTAGTTCATAGAGCAAGAGCAATCTACTCGGATAAATGTCTTGTTGATGAGGAACTTAATAATAATAATAAACGGTTGCTGAGTGAAAACGGTTATCAGGAAATGTTTATTGACAAGAATATGAATCTAAAATCGAAGCAGCCCAAAGTATCAACAGTTCCTAAGAAGGCCTTATTCCTTGGGGACAACATCAGCGAGATACTAATACAACGCCGTAGAAATAAGGCGGTAAAATGAGCATTCCCTGTTGCTGCTGCTAAAGTACGCTGTGTCTCCTCTTTTGAGTTCGGAAGTAAAAGGTTAACTGCTTAATTTCGCCTCTTCCATGTGTATCCAGCAATTTAACTGCTCCTGTGGAGATAGTCAGTTAGTTAGTACAATTAGGCGTGTTTCTTGTCACATTTCCGAACATCACCCTGCATAGTGGTTTAGTAAAGGACAAACAAAATCTATTCACATAGCGCTATTCTATATCATCTTATGAATACAGCAGGACACAAGATTAATTGATGTCAACGAGGTGACTTTCAAAGTAATTTACTGCATACCAACAAATCTTAATGTCGCCTTAAGAGTTCAATTACTGTTGGGATCCACATCAAGAAGCCTAATTTTTGCGTCCGGAAGTAGGTAGTCCAGACATTTTCCTTATCTTGGCCATCCAGGTTTGGTTGATCCTGAATTTTTGTGGAATTTTCCTAATTTTAGTTGATATTCTATTGGCTATTATATTTTTATTATCATTATTTGAGCATCTTTAATGAACTGTGGTAATATAATAGTGATCATATTTAATAAATCGATATTATTTAAAAAGCACATCGATATTGTTATTGACTACTAATCTAGAATATTCTATGTAATTGAAGAGCTAGAAGAGGAGGAGGGAATTATCGAAAGAGGGATATTTTTTGCTGGCTCAATTATTTTGTGATTTATGACTTGAGAAGTTGAAGAAAGCAACACAACCTAAGCTTTTTTCAGCACTTATTTTGGAGTTAGTGCTTCCCTGTGGTACAAAGAATTGAGAACAGTTTAAACCATTTTTGGTTTCAATTAGACCTCATCAGGTTTAGCTCTTACTTACTTACTTACTTACATAACTTTACAAATAAATATTCAAATTTTCAAGTATTGATTTTTTTGTTGTTGCAGGGATTTAGTTTTTGACTGGTTCAAGGATTTCATCATGAGGTGACATGAATTAGAGAACCATTAGATAATCTATAGGCAGTACTGGACAGCTGTTTCCTCCGTCCTAGTTCGGGACCACTTGGCCACTGAGACCCGATCCACTGGCCATGTGGCCTAATAGTCTACAAGCTCGCTGGCCTTGTAACCAGAAGATCCTGTGTTCGAACCCAGTTAGGGTGGGTGCGTACTGATGAAGGGTCACAAACTAAGCGGGCGACACAGCTGTCCAGTACTCCCTGCATGTTTTCCAATGGTTCTCTAACTGATGTGTACTTGCGATGAAATCCTCCACTCAATCAAATATTCAAATGTAAACCAATCATAGTGTTTTGTCAATACGATAATAAGATATATTATTATTATTGCTCCCTTGAGTTCCTAGTGGAAAATAGGGCTTCAACTGTACCTCTCCATTTGCCACTTCTGTCTTCCTTCTGGTGTACTTTTCACCTGAATCCATGGTAGTCCATACTGCTTCAACTCATCTCTCTTCACACGATCTCCTCCATGTCACCCTTGCACTGACGTCCCACACGCCGCTTCCTTTTCGACCTGGTTCCACTCGAGCAATGGCCTGACGCGCGCGCGATGTCACCCAGCGGTCTCCTCAGCGAGTGTCCGATCCATCTCCACTTTCTCCAACTGCATATTTGTTGGTTGGCGATTGCTTCTTCTTTTGTTTGTTTGTTTGTTCCCGTAGTGATTTTTGTTGGTGATTCTTTCCGGCCCAGCCATCTGATCAGATCTTCAGTATAGAGCCAGCGAAGACAGTTGTTGTTGATAAATGTCTGCGATAGCCTGTTGGAAATATTCTTTGTGACCCGCCCGCCCGCGAAGTTTCTGATCCGTTCGGTATAGAAGAACTGACTGACTTGACGTGTTTGTACTGAAAATCCAACCGAATTTTGTTGTTGATTCCGGCTGAGTGACGAAGATTTCCAGATCGATTTCAGGTCGATGAATGCAACTATGTTTTAATGAAGATGTAATAAGATTGAGGGATGGTAAAAAAGCGACGTTGAAAATATAAGTAAGTAAGTAAGGAAGGAAGGCATGATGGAGAAGTCATCAGTTTGTTAGTTAGTTCTTATTAGGCCAACGCGGGAGGGATAATGGCTGCGGGTACGTACTTCTTTTGAATACATAGTTTTGGGGCCTAATAGTTCGAATGCCTATCACCTCACCTATGTACAGTAGAAGAATACAAAGTCTATTGGAAAGAATCTGCGGGATGTGATGAATTGTCTTGAAAGCTCTCGTTTTATCCACTACATGACCACTATCAACTAAATGTGACAAAATGGAGCCAAACCACCAAGATGGGAGATGTTCAATGGTGACAAGTTGACTAAGCTCTCTAGTAGTAAGCCCAACATAACTGTCACCACAGGTGCAATTGAGTTGATAAATGCTCACAGATGTGGTAAAACTATCTAACTTATCCTTCGTCTGCGTCTCAATCATTCGTCGACTAAAGAATAACAAACATAAGTGCGCTGCATAAAATGTTCTTCGCATACTACTGGAAAGTCTCTGGAATAAAATCTCACTTGACAAGTCACAATTAAATTGTAACTTAATAAATAGAGGTTTCTTACATGCAGTCATAGTCTCAGGTTTTCTCTCATATGTTCTGAAATGTTTCTCTATGAAACTAATCGGACAGCTGATATCCGTCAAGAAATCAAGAATGTATTCAAATTCCTTTAGTAAGTGGTCATCCGTACACATCTTTCTTGCTCTGCTCATAAGACATTGAACAACGTTTGCTTTATGCTTAATGAGCACTTAGCTAAGGAAGTGTGTGTATTGCCCCCTGTGATTCTGCTTTTTCTATACATGCTTCTCTCAAGTGGCCTTCTCTCTTCTCGCCTATTTAACAAAACATCTAGAAAATGTACTTTGATATTCTACTCCTCTTCGCAAGTTAAAAAGTAAGCGAATTGGTATGTTAACTTCAATGGAAGCATTTCCAAATGGAATATTTAGGTTTCACTTTGTCTTCTCACCCTCGGAACTATGGCAAAACCTGAAGTTTCCTATCTGGGTTCTACGAGAGCCATATAGCTTACACTGAACGCAATAAGTGACTCAACGCTCTCCTCAGAATGTGTTCGATCCACCTATATTTTCCCCATCATATTTTATTGAACAATAGCTTCTTTATTGATTTGTTCCCATAATCTCTTAATATAAGGTGTTTCTGGCTGGCCATCTGAACTTCACTATGCGAAGTGTTGATGAAAGTGTTCAATGGCCTATTTTGGAAACGCTTTTCCTGATGGCTTCACCAAATTTCTCACTCCCATATAGAAGAACTGGCTTACTTAACTTTGGGGTGTTGAAAATTACAAATTTAGTTTCTTTTGATGAGTTCGGAAGATTTCCAAACCAATTTCAGAATGATGAATATCCTGACTTGCTTTTCTGATTCTAGATATTTTTGATATCTCTTCATCTGTACCGGTTGCACTTGAAACAATGATACCTGATGAGATGGTGCGTCGGTGGTACATTGGTTAGGACTCTCACCGACCACCGTGCACATGGTCCGAGGTTCGATTCCCCGCCGACGAAGCACACCTGATATCTATCTATGGTCGGCTTGCAAAATTTGGGCTACTGATATCCATGCTGAAAATTCCATACTTGTACCAAAAATACAGTGTGGAATCAAGCTGTAAATAAAAAAAATAGATAAGTGAAGGATGCGACCTCTTTCAAATTTTTCTCTGTTGATATTGATTAATGCTTGTTGTTGCTGTTGTTTTTGTTGTTGATTGGTTATCTCCACCACCTCCGTCTTCTCTGTTTTCACTCAAAGTCCTGTTTGTGAACAGAAGGGATTAACAAAAAGGAATTCTAACATCTCACGAACAAGACTGTTATAAATGCACTGAATTCTGATTGGAGGTGAAGTAAAAATCTAAGTCATCTCAGGATCACCAACAATTATACATCTTAACCAACAGTTGTACGACAATGCTGCATGCTAAGTCATCCACAACGGGAAACTCACTGAACTCTTTGAAGAAGTGAAGATAGGAGTACGACAAACTAGCTAACTGGCTGGCTTCCTGCCTACTATCTCCAATGATTTTCCTGATTGCGTTAGACTGAATAATGCAACAGACAGAGAGCAACAGGGAGGGAGGTATAAAATGGACCCACACAAAAAGAACTTGGAGGATCTGAATTTCACCGATGATATATGTCTGACTATTCACAAACTGGAAGATATGCAAGTGAAAAGCAACAAGTTGTCAGAAGAAGCATCCAGTAAAGATAGGACTTCCTTCATGTGAACATAGAGAAAACAGAGGTGCTGAAGATTTCTGGTCAACGGCAACAACAACAACAGGCAACAATCCCCCAGCATGAATGGGAGAAATCTGAAAGAAGCAGCGTCCTCTACCTACCTACCTACCTACATACCTACCTACCTGGGAAGCATCGTTTCAACTACAGGCCGAGGAAACTGATGAGGTATTCAAAGCGAACATCATTGGGAAAGCAAGTAAAGCTTTCCTTAATAACAAGTCTCTGTGGAAATCATCAGCACTCAGCATGAAAATGAGAATAAGATCCGGATTTTCAACACCAATGTGAAGTCAATCAGTTCTAGTATACGTATCGTAGACTTGGCGCCGCGTCACGAAGGCCATTTAGAAAAAAAACTACACAGCTTCATCAGCAGCAGTCTTTGCTCACTACTTTGCTCATGATAAGATGGCTGGCCAGAAAAGATCACTAATAGTGAGAGATCTCTGGCAATGAGCAAACCACCCTAGCAGGAACCGATTGTGCGAAGAACATGCAGGAAGAAATGGAGATGGATTGGATTGGCCATACTCTGAGAAAACAAACCATCAAGTGGCGTCACACAACAGGCTCTCTCAAGTGGAACCAAAGTTGGAAGCATCGAGTTGGTCGTCAGTGCGAGGATGGGGTGACATGGTGGAAGTAATGTAATGAAGAAGACATGAAAAAAGTTGGGCAGACGTGGAGCCAGGTGATGAAAACGTTGGTAGGGAACCAAACGGAATGAAGACGAGTGGCTGAAGCCCCATGTTCCTCCAGGAACTAAAGCAAGCAATAATAATAATAATCTCAGGATCAAACCTGTCTGTCACCCTTTTACTGGCATCGCTGTCGAAACTGTAATCCAGTTGTCTGATCATAAGTCTAAATATTTATTGTCTAAGCATTATAAACTATACACAGTGTGTAATCTATATTACGACTTCAAGATAAAAATAATAGGGAAGATGGTTTGATTGAGCACTAAGTAGTAACTGGTGTCATACATCCAGACCCTTGTTTGGTGCAGACTGAATTCTATCACTGATTTTTTCCAAGATTCTATTGATTGTCTTAAGTGCATAAGGAGAATGTTCTGCTTCGACCTATCATAGATATGGTCAACTCACCAAAATTATCAGATAGCGAAGTGGCGAGCTGATATCCTTGAACCAGTAAGAAGATATATGACAAAGTATAGCCTTAGCCCTGACTTCATCGACTCAATGAAAGATATCAACGTGATTTAAAGACGAATGCTTTCACTAAATGTAAACTGTTTATTCAGAAGCATCCAACTGATTGAGACAATTTGCTTCATCTGTGATTAAATCGAAATCAACAACCTAGAAGTTCCTCTTCCTATAAACTAATTGACGGAAATGCTTCTCAGATTAACGTTTAATATCCAATTTAAATTCACTGAATAATTCTATGTACGTACAGAAAATGGTGTAACTATGGCGTCTCCTCACGATCGAATTCAATATTACTGGTTCATGGCGAGTCTCGAAAACAATATCATTGATCTTTTGATCAGTCAACTGTACTAATGCAGTAGATACGGAGATAATATGTTCATAATCTGTGATGAAAACGTTGCGTAAGAGTATCTCCTCAAAACCTTCAACACAGTACACCCATTGATAAAATTCACTTTAGAAAGTGAATCAAACATGACACATACATTCCCGAGCGTACTATTTATTAGAAGACAAGATTGCACGATTCGAAGATCAATATATATCGGAAACCAACATGGACGGAACAGCTTCGTCCGACTTATCCGAAAACAAAACCTGGTACGTTTATTAAGTTTAAGAATTAGAAAAGTCTCTTGGGAAGACACAATAAATTCATTACGTTAAACCCTACTAGAGAGAGGGTATCCATCAAGATTCACAGATAAAAACGTGTAAGGAAAGCCTCCATCGCCAAAAAAAAATCACAACTGTTCCAAAGAATACTCTCTCTTCATGAACCTGGAATTCAGAGGTAACATTGAAGCATAAATTCTTTGAAATCACCTTTCCAAATGTCTGGAAAAGACGTTTCAAGCAGCCAGCTTACGACGTATCACATTCTCCAGTAGACAGTTAATCCACTCTAACATTAAGGATAAGACATCGCTTTTGGCCAACTCAGTGTGTAATTATCAGTTTATTTGCGCATGTGGAGTAAAGTATATCGGGCATACTTAACGTTTAGTCCACAAATGTATTCTGGAACATTGTCCAACTTGGTTATGCAGAGGAGAAAAGAACACCTTATCAACTCTGGGCATAAGGCACCTCCGCATGAATTCTATTCATCAAATTTGCAGTGTGGCCACCAAGATAGGTGGCTCATTGTTACGTTGCACTCAAAATTGTCGTTGTTATCAGCTGGTTGGAGGCAATCGGTATGAAACCTTGGACTTAGATTTTGTTCTTGTCGGAACATTGAAAATTTGACTGACAACAGAACTCTTTCTGCACTGAATAAAGGACCAGATGTATGACATTTGTTACTGCTTGGTGTCCAACCAAAATATCCAACACGGTACAAATGAGGTTAGTTCTGAGCCACCAGGTTATTTGGCTTCAAATTACAGAAGCGGAATGAGTTCGTTCAAGATTTTAGAAACGCCTTGTCAAAAATTACCAGTACCCATGAAACCAGGATCTTAGGAACGCCTCCACCCAAATACTAACAACTATCTAATAACGATATTAATGTTCAGTTGTTTTCTGTATATCGGAAGGAGTTTAGAGGTTCACCATACACCTAAAGATAATGCTAGCTTCTGAAATTTCTCATGAATTTAATAACCGTCCTCTTCAATCTATAATAATTCGTCAACCAAGAGACACATTAGCTAGAGGAGACAAAACCAACAGTGTTCACAAGATAAAGTACAGCAACTGTATGAAAAACATTACTACATTCGTCCTCATCAACTTTGCTTCCTCAAACATAAACTGTCTGTAAAAAGACAGCCTCAACCATTGCCATATACTTGTGCACGCAGACAACTTAGAACACCAATGCCACTAGGAAAAAATGGATATTTGAGACCATTTCTGGGATTTTGGTACTCAGAAAAATCTACAATTTCCAAATAATGAATGAATAAATGTTCACATATCAAATTGACATAACAATCAATATGAATGCAGGCGTACATGCTGGTGGGGAAATCTCCAGATAACAGATAACCACATTCAGTGATTTTAGGAGATAGAGTGAACAAACTTATGAGATGATTCTTCATAGTGAATTCATCTTGAAGTTAATGATGAATTCATTTGAATAAGGCATTCAGAAGACAAATTTCGTGAGATGGTAACATCGTCATTTCGTAGTTTCTTTACAACCGCTTTACAAATAACATGGTTAACAATAATAAAATAAAGTTCATGACAATTACTCAGTTAAATAGAAACCAAAAGTACACACCAATGACCAATCATATTTAAAAGGTCATGTAGTCTATGGTAGGCGAAGATGGAAGTCTATTAATTTTCGTACACACAGTTTAGGCTGTATGTGATTAATCCCGAAAGAGTGGTTCCATCACCTTCAATAACCAGCCTTGAATTAGAGTTATGTGAAATAATTGTGAAGCAGTCATTAATATTGATTTTGTGACCTGACATTAATATGTGTTTTGCAATGGATGATGAAGCTGGATTTCTATTCAGATTAGTCGCGTTGGGATTTTCGATATTATTTAATAGCCAACTTGGAACATGTTCTTTTCGACGGCATTGGAACATTCTGTTGGTTCTACCCATATATTGTGTGTCACCGCAGCTGCAGGTGAACTTGTAGATACAGTTTGAAGTAGAGTCCACAGAATTTTGTCCTTTAATCGTAGGAACAGGGATCGGAAATGTTCGGCAAGTAAGAAAAAGAGATTCAGCGGCGTAGAATGTGCGTTTGATGGCTGATCGAAGTCTTTGAGTTGTCAACTGCATAATCTGGTTGCCCTTGAATGGTAGATTAATAAAGATGGCTTTCTTTGGTACAGAAGCTGTCTTTTCGAGATGTGGTTTTTCTTCACTGTGACAAGTGATAAAGCTCTTCGGATAACCATTAGCTATTAAAACTGAATGCATATGTCGAAACTCAATCATCGATGTGTCACTCGTGCATATCTTTCGTGCCCTTGAGAACAAACATTTCACTCGGGTACGTTTATACTGGATAGGAACAAAACTGGTCAAATGAAGATATTGTCCTGTCCATGTCCGTTTACGAAAAATAGATCGCTGAATCGTACCATCGTCTCTCCTAGTCATTGTAATATCCAGGAAACTGAGTTTGTTATTCGATTCTAGTTCGGAAGTCACTCGAATATTTGGATGCATATGATTAAATAGGGTGATAAAGTTTTCCATAAATTCACTAATATTGCCAACAATGAGAGTATCATCTACATAACTTTTATACAGCATAAATCCTCCAAGCATACCTTGCATTTGTTTCTCTAATTTCGACACGAATATATCTGCTAACAGGGGCCACAAAGGGCTGCCCATCGCAACACCGTCGACTTGTTTGTATGCCTTTTCTTGGAAGGTGAATCTAATATTTTCTGTACACATTCAGATGATGTCTCTGATGTAAGTTACAGAAATAGTTAAGTTTATCTCATTGCTTGTGATGTAATCACAAATGAAATCAACAGTTTCATGAAGGGGAACATTGGTGAATAAAGATTCTATGTCGATTGAACACATAACCTTTTCCTTAATGTTTAAGGTGTCTAACACTTCTATCAGATCAAATGAACTTTTTATAGAATGATTTGATAATGATTATCTTACAGGCGTAAGGACCTCTATAATCCATTTAGCGATTTCATGGTAAGGAGAATTCGACATGTGTATGATAGGTCTCAGTGAGTTCCCAGTTTTGTGGATCATCGGAAGGCCATAAAGCTGTCTAGAGAAACGATGAGAACTTCACATTTCGACTATCTAGCTGAAAGGACACAACCGCATGATAAATGAAAAATTTATCAACTATATAAATTCCTGAACTCCATCTCAGGTGGAGTAATGGGTGTGCGCTGATGAAGAGTCAGCCGCACATTCCAGTACTCTTTGATTTTCAGTAGTCTTCTGAATAAACTCAGTTCGTGATCAATGATGATGTCAATCAGATCTCTGTAAAACAAAACTCGAAAATCATTAAATCAATACTCTTCCACGGTATGAATCCAGGACGATCTCGTAGACTATTCAGCCAATAGAGAACCAGTTCAATGAACATCCCATGTATTGTATCTTCTACTGATCCGTGAAATATCTAGCGCAACCACTAGCCAGTGTCACTGGCGAGTGACTGTTCACTTGCCTGATATCAGTTCATCATGACAAGACATGTAAGCAATTAAATCCTTACAGACCAACACATTTTAACTGATTAAAAATGCTTAATTGAATTGATTGATTGGACCGAAGTGCTCGGTCTCAGGTTGACATGTCTGTCGACTTCTTGTGCAGATGCTTCGACGATGTCTCGGCATTTAATTAGTATTTAATTGGTGGACTCAATTAAATTAATATGATCCGTTGCACAAGAGGTGGCTGGCTCTCGTGGCCCAAGTCGTCTAGTGGATAACTCTTTGGTATTTGAAACTATGGGCAGTTGGTTCAAGCCTCAGGGGGAACATCATCACTCACTGAGAAATGCAGGTACATCCACTGGCTGACGAGTCCCAAATAGGAAAAAATGTGCAACCTGGATTCCACTGCAATTCACCATCCACCAATTAAATAATGATTAAAAATGACCATTAAAATTTACAAAAGAATGGCTACTGAACAAAGAGTACTCTTTTCGATAACTTCATCAGCAGGCTCTACAGTTATGTATATACATTATAGTGAATGAATGAATTAGTATTATGAACAACATTAATGTTGCTGTTTAAATAACATCGAATCAATTATATCAATAGATTACAGTTCAATAGCATCAACATGAAATAAGCTGAATTTCTGAAAAATTAGGAAGAATAATATTGTGGTGAGAGCAGGCCGTGAGAAAATATGAGCAAGGCTGATTTAACAACCAATCACAGCAAAGTTAACGTGGCAAAATATGATTCGCAGATAGAGAACTCTATTTGTCGAGGAATCCCGAAACAACCAATCAGAAGCCTGCGTTTGTCTGCCTAACTTCTGATAAACAACCAATCAGATGACTGCGCTTGTCTACTTGCATAGGCTATAATAATGTATGTGAAATATATATAAATACGTGTTGATTTTCATAATAAAACGATCTGTTGCCTGGCCCTTGTCTTCTGTTGTTACAATATTACAAATTCACCAATTTATATTCTTTTTTGAAGGCCGGCGAGAGCAGTAGTAGTGGCTGAATTTGTTTCTTTTGGTCACAGAGCATTGGTTGTGTGAGGCGAACCGCAATAGCCTCTGTTGTTTCAAGCATGCGATGCTTCGATGTTTTTGGCTATTTATCAGGCACCCGGTAGATGATTGAGAAGGATTCTTCCACGCTAGCTGGCTTTGTGGCCGGCCAGTTTGGACCAGATGGTCCAATATTGAACTACTGATGCTTTTCACTACACCTTTACTTAACCATTCTGCGAGATGTTCTCGAGTGAGCAAGAAAAATCAAGTTCCGAGAGCTACGGCTGATATAACTTGCTCCACCACAAGCGCAGTTGAATAGGTAGATACAATTAGAAATGGTTAGTCTAGGTACTTCATCTTTCAGTCAAGGAATCATCAACGGTCGTGTAGAGAATAAGACGTGTAGTTCGCCAGCATTAAAAGTTCTTTGAAGTGACTTTCTTCGTAATTATTATTTCACTTAGTATATCACCCTTGTATTGTTGACTAGTGACTGCCTATATATATTGGAAGTTATCTGGATTTCCAGTAAGGAGTCGTAACCACCGGGGGCCCTCAAGTCAGGTAAAAAGTACAGTTAATCAGGTAACAATGACTGAATGGTCTATGAGCCCGCTTTATTACCGGCAAGTCTTGAGTTCCTACGCCAGTGGATGCGTAACGCTGCCGAGTCAGTTCCAAGCATTGTGATAAAATAGTAAGTACTTTTGTAACAACAGAAGACAAGGGCCAGGCAACAGATCGTTTTATTATGAAAATCAACACGTATTTATACATATTTCACATACATTATTATAGCTTATGCAAGTAGACAAGCGCAGTCATCTGATTGGTTGTTTATCAGAAGTTAGGCAGACAAACGCAGGCTTCTGATTGGTTGTTTCGGGATTCCTCGACAAATAGAGTTCTCTATCTGCGAATCATATTTTGCCACGTTAACTTTGCTGTGATTGGTTGTTGAATCAGCCTTGCTCCTATTTTCTCACGGCCTGCTCTCACCACACTTTCACTTGCAATAAGTTAAGTATTTTTGTTCAACGCATGAACTCGTTATTCAATATAGAACCTTTATTTTTATTATTATAAGACATAAATATCCTGTTGTCGGCATCCCGTTTGTGCGTCAGCTGACCAATGATAGAATGATCACCAACCAAGCCTTCCATGGTTCGACATTCAAGTTTCGGCGTCGCTTAGCCAGTAGTAAGAGTGAGTAAAAGAGAAGGTTTGACGTGAGTCTAGCAATCCCCTGCCTTCCATCAAAACTTCATAGCTGAAGCATGAATTCTTGTGTTTCTATTCGGAACCTGAAGGAATAAAATAAAACGATAATACTTACTTTTTAAAAATTCAATTTAAACTTACTTGTCAATGGAATGGACCGAAATGTTCAACCTGTGTGTTGACGTCTCAGCTTCTAGTTTGGACGCATGGATGACGTCTAAAGATTAACTTGAAGTATTTTGATGGATGATGACAAGTGCTGGATTCCACGAGGCATATTCTGTCGAGCTTCAGTAGGAATACCATCACTCACACGTTGTGAAATGCAGGTAGATCTATTAATAGATGTGTAAAACTTGGGCACTGTAATAGTAAGTAAGCGCGTCGGTGGCACAGTGCTTAGGAATCTCGCCGACCATACACATGGTTCGAGGTCTGATGCCCTGCTGACGTACACCTGATATCTATGGTCGGCCTGCAAAATTTGGGCTACCGATTTCACATGCTGAAAATTCCATACTTGTACCAAAAATACAGTGCGGAATCAAGCTGCAATAAAAAAATACATATTAGCTTGTTTATTAGATGTATAACTGTAACAACAGAAGACAAGGGCCAGGCAACAGATCGTTTTATTACGAAATCAACACGTATTTATATTAATTTCACATACATTATTATAGCGTAGTCAAGTAGACAAACGCAGTCTTCTAATTGGTTGTTTCGGGTAACTTCGAAAAGTAGAGCCATCTAACTGCGAATGATATTCGCCCACGTTTAAGTTTGCTGTGATTGGTTGTTGAAACAGCCTTGTTCATATTTCTCACGGCCCATATTATTGACCTAGACATTGACGTAGATTAATGTCAACCAATTGACTAGCAGACTGCTCTCACCACATATTAGCTTGTTTATTAGATGTATAACAAAGTGAAACAGTATTATTATTTACTGGATGACGTTTCGAACAAAATTTATTATTGTTCATAATCACATCAATTGTAATTACACGACTCTGGATCTTCACTTCTATAGTTTCCTTTGTTCTCTCCTATTTGTCGTCGTAGGGGTACTAAAATTTTCCAGATGTCCAACTGGACAGGTGTTGAATCATTCCCATTACAAGTATTCCCTTTCAGTTGATTCGATGAACAAAGCTTCTGTTATCAATCTCTCTCTCCACCCAGCTGTTACATTAGATTTTAATACTGTCATCTTATCCCATCCATCCTATTGTATGGTTTTGTGTGTGTGTGTGTAATTGAATGGAGCGAGTGGGAGGGCTGAACTATTCTCTAGATTTCTTATCTTACTCGGGTCAAATGACCTAGATTTGGCTGCGAGTTTTGTATGCTGTGACTGACTGCCCCTGTTCTGCTACTCTGACCTTTGTACTTGACCTGACAGTCATTGCAGGCAGGGTATTAGATAAATCAAACTGTATTGTTTAACTGGTTCCACAGGATCCTTTAACCGACAAAGCTTGTTTCTAAATGAGTTTGTGGGGGGTTTGAATGCCAGAAACTTTTATTCCTGCCTTGTTAAGAATACCGTGTAAGGTTTCCAAGGTTCCTTGGTTGTGTGGAATTACAACTGATGATTTAGATTCCTCATTGTTGGTGTTGTCATTATTTTGCACATGATTAACATGTATGTCGTCATTATTATTACTATTATTATGACTACTATAATAATAATAATGACGACATACATGTTAATCATGTGCAAAATAATGACAACACCAACAATAAGGAATCTAAATCATCAGTTGTAATTCCACACAACCAAGGAACCTTGGAAACCTTACACGATATTCTTAACAAGGCAGGAATAAAAGTTTCTGGCATTCAAACCCCCCACAAACTCATTTAGAAACAAGCTTTGTCGGTTAAAGGATCCTGTGGAACCAGTTAAACAATACAGTTTGATTTATCTAATACCCTGCCTGCAATGACTGTCAGGTCAAGTACAAAGGTCAGAGTAGCAGAACAGGGGCAGTCAGTCACAGCATACAAAACTCGCAGCCAAATCTAGGTCATTTGACCCGAGTAAGATAAGAAATCTAGAGAATAGTTCAGCCCTCCCACTCGCTCCATTCAATTACACACACACACACAAAACCATACAATAGGATGGATGGGATAAGATGACAGTATTAAAATCTAATGTAACAGCTGGGTGGAGAGAGAGATTGATAACAGAAGCTTTGTTCATCGAATCAACTGAAAGGGAATACTTGTAATGGGAATGATTCAACACCTGTCCAGTTGGACATCTGGAAAATTTTAGTACCCCTACGACGACAAATAGGAGAGAACAAAGGAAACTATAGAAGTCAAGATTCAGAGTCGTGTAATTACAATTGATGTGATTATGAACAATAATAAATTTTGTTCTAAATATCATGCAGGTAGATCTAGTTGATGAGTCCCCGAATAGGACGAAGTGTGCATTTTTGATTAATGCAAATAATAATATTTTAATTCTGGATAGTTTTTATATGTTGTACAAAATTTTCTCATACAATATCGTCAAGTCAAATAATAATTGATTGACAGTATGTCTTTCCTGTCATACAATGCTCTTTAAGCTGAAGCACAAACTATTCCGTTGTGATGATATATCTGCTTTGTCTCCTTCCTTTAAGAAATCCACAATATCAATCTAGTTGAAAGCCAATTGTGAGATATTCAGAAGTACATTTTTTAGACCCAAGAACATAACTGGAGAACTAAAAAGTTATCTCATGTGGTTGGAACACATTTCCACCCTTACAATCAGACCATTCCTGAATTGCAGTAGGAACTTGTGAATCAGACAGGTGCTTGTCAACATTTTAGATACATAAAACAAGAGTAGATAATACCATTTTTAGCTGTAATGTCTTAATCGCATAGAACAAACCGAACATAAAAAAAAAGAGAAACAAATATACGCAATAGACAGATGGAAATTTTTTTGGTCGCCTCAGTTTTAGGCAGGCCGCCACTACTAGTCACACTATCCGCCAAATTACTTAGCATTCTAACAGTTTTATCAATAACCCCCTTGTCTTTACTATCTATCATGTTTCAACACACTGAGTAACTTCACATAGTGCCTTAACAGATACATCTTTTATAAATTGGACAGTAGGTTTCAACCAGTTGACAGAATATATCGTCATTTAACCAACCAACTAACTGACTAACTAACTAACTAATAACTTTTCAAGTATTGGTTTTGTAGGGATTTTGTTTGATTGCATGGAGGATTTCACCATGAGCTGATATCAGTTAGAGAACCACTGGAAAACCTGGGAGTACTGAACAGCTGTTTCGTCCTAGTTTGGGACTCTTCATCAGTACGCACCCACCGGGATTCGAACCCAGGACCTTCTGATTACAAGGCGAGCTCGTATACAACTATGCCACTGGGACCCGATCCAATGGTCCTTGAATTCTAACTTCTGCCAATTCACGACATAGCGCGACCACTTCGCAATGTCTTCTTCGATGAGTTACTGCCTCATCTTTAACCTGCTGTACCCTACTGATCACGGGTTCCCACTAGAACCCCAGGTTAACTGCCTGAATAGGGCCAGTCACTAGTGAGCATCAGAATAATTTTCAAGTATTGGTTTTTGTAGGGATTTTGTTTTATTGCATGGAGGATTTCACCATGAGCTGACATTAGTTAGAGAACCATTGGAAAACCTGGGAGTACTGGACAGCTGTTTCGTCCTAGTTTGGAACTCTTCAGGAGTACGCACCCACCGGGATTCGAACCCAGGATGTCAGCTCATGACTAAATCCTCCATGCAATCTAACTAATAACTGTCAAATATAAAGAATAAAAAAAGATATTTTAACATTTCTTACACTCGACTGATTTTGATTTGAATAATGACAATGATGATGATGATGATGACGTTACGCAACATGGACACATGATGCAGATAATAATCATAATGAATGCAAAAGCAACAGTTTTATATAAAATAGTATTAAACACCAAAAGACAAAATAACACATGACTATGTTGGGAGTGAATAAAGAAATTAAAAACAGAATAGACAGGTGTAATATTATTATTATTATTACTATTACTATTATTCCCTTACATTCCTAGTGGAACAAAGGGCTGGCTTCAACAACACATCTCCACTTTGCTCCGTTTTCTGTCATCCTCTTCAGCTGGCTGAGGCCACGATTGACCAGATTCTCTCATCTCTTCCTCACACGATTGACTCCATGTCACCCTCGCAACAACGACCCACACGTCGCTTCCTGTTTGGATTCCACTCGAGCAATGACCTGGCATGTGATGTCATTCGGTGGCTTCCTCAATGTGTGCTCGATCAATCCACCCTGATTTTCTCCCGTATATTTGTTAAGCGATCGGCTCTTACCTGTTGGTTTGCTTCCATAGATTATTATTACTCATTCTTTCTGGCCATTTGATTTTCAGTATGGAGCCAAGACAGAGGTGATGAAAATAACCAACCAACAACAACAAAAGAAACACCCAGCTTCAATCACCATCAACGGGAGGGATTTGAAAGAGGTTACTTCATTCACTTGTCCAGCTACGGAGCATTGTCTCAACTACAGGAGGAGGGAGAATCGGGAAGGCAGGCGAGAAACACATTCATTAACCTGAAACAATCAATCTGCAAATCTTCTTCGCTCAGCCGGAATCAACAACAAAATTCGGTTGGATTTTCAGTACAAACACGTCAAGTCAGTCAGTTCTTCTATACCGAACGGATCAGAAACTTCGCGGGCGGGCGGGTCACAAAGAATATTTCCAACAGGCTATCGCAGACATTTATCAACAACAACTGTCTTCGCTGGCTCTATACTGAAGATCTGATCAGATGGCTGGGCCGGAAAGAATCACCAACAAAAATCACTACGGGAACAAACAAACAAACAAAAGAAGAAGCAATCGCCAACCAACAAATATGCAGTTGGAGAAAGTGGAGATGGATCGGACACTCGCTGAGGAGACCGCTGGGTGACATCGCGCGCGCGTCAGGCCATTGCTCGAGTGGAACCAGGTCGAAAGGGAAACGGCGAGTGGGACGTCAGTACAAGGATGAAATGGAGGAGATCGTGTGAAGAGAGATGAGTTGAAGCAGTATGGACTACCATGGATTCAGGTGAAAAGTACAGCAGAAGGAAGACAGAAGTGGCGAATGAAGAAGTGCAGTTGAAGCCCTATTTTCCACTAGGAACTCAAGGGAGCAATAATAATAATAATAATAATAATAATAATAATAATGGAGCCAGCTAGCGAAGGTGACAGCTGTTAATAAAAGTTTGCAACCTGTTGGAAATCCTTTTCGTGACTGACACACAGTGCAAGTTTCTGACCCGTATAGAAGAACTGACCAACTTCACATTGGTGTTGAAAATGCTAATCGTGATTTTTATGCTAAAATCGGAAGATTCTCAAGCTGCTTTCAGGTTGATGAAGGCATGTGTATCTTGCTTCTCCGATTCTGAATTTGACATCTTCGTCTCTGCCATTTTCCTGTAGTTGTAAAGATGCTTCCTAGCCAGATAATTAAAGGGGGAGGCATCTGTTAAACCTCTCCCGTTGAAGGTGATTGGTGCTGATTGTTGGTGTTGCTGTTCGTTGATTACCTTCATCACCTGCATCTTGTCTATGTTCACTTGGAGTCCTGTCTCCACTGCCTCTTCAGGCAGTTTGTTGGTTTTCGTCTGCAAGTCATTCACTTTGTGTGACATTAAATGTAAGTCATCTACAGAATCCAGATCTGCTAGTGTCTTGTTATTATTCATCGTCCAGCTTATTCCTGACTCCGCGTCCCCAAAAGTTTGACGCATAATCTAGTCCACCATAATTAACAAAATCATCGGTGATAATAGACACCCATGTCCACCTTACTCCTGTATACACTTCGAACGCCTCTCTGAGTTTTCCGTCGTGGATTATTTCTTTGAACTTGACTTATTTACTGAGAAGGAAGAGATCATTAAGGGAGGGAACTAAAATTGGTTCAATCCTCTATTGAATCAAATAAAATTATCTTAAAATTTTCATAAAGAGATATTTAAAATGTGAAGATAAAGGATGGATTGAGACCTGTTGCTAAGAATTGGGTTAGTACAGTGATGACTCATTACCGGAAAGTGAATTCTTATTGATCATGCATGCCGTAAGACTGAATTTTTGTGCAATTAACAGTTTACGCTGATCACTGGTGAAGAAGGTTAAGAATAAAATAGAAGAAGAAAACCAACAGAATTGTGTGCACTAGATCATTTGTGGGGACTGTGACACCGTAAGCGTAAGAGAAACTTCCAGAAAGGTAAGTATGGGAATAAAAAAGAATAAATAATGTCTACAGTTGGTGCCAAAGATCCGTGCAAACGTGAAGAAGCTAGAAAACAGATCAATGATTACTGCACTCGATAGAAACGGGACACAAAATCGACTTTGATAGTGTGATGAGAGCAGGCTGTTAGCCAATTGGTAGACATCAATCTACGCCAATGTCTAGGTCACTAATATCGGCCGTGAGAAAATATGAATAAGGCTGATTCAACAACAACCAATCACAGTAAACTTAACGTGGGAAAATATCATTCCCAGATAGATGGCTCCACTTTTCGATGGTTACCCGAAACAACCAATCAGAAGCCTGCGCTTGTCTGTTCAACTTCTGAGAAACAACCAATGAGAAGACTGCGTTTGTCTACTTGAATAAGCTATGATAATGTACATGAAATATATATAAATACGTGCTGATTTCCGTAATAAAACGATCTGTTGCCTGGCCCTTGTCTTTTGTTGTTACAAGTACACTCTGTTTAAAGTGTTTAATAAAAGTAAACTGATAGATGACATTTTCAAGCATTGGTTTTGTAAGGATTCTGTTTGATGGCAGAACATAACATAACAATTTCGCTTTTATTCCAGAAACAGTACCAGTGGTACAATGTGGAATTGTCAGCACATATCTACAATATTGCATCTAATTTTATCAAACACTTAAAAAGAGTATTTCAAAAAAATAAATATTTAAAAAAACACAACAAAAACCAAAAAAGAAACACAGAAATAACAAAAAATGCAAATAAAAATACCAAGTAGAAAGGAAGATAAACACCAATAATGAAAAAAATCTCAGTATTTGGTAGTGGAAGCTATGATATGTGTATGCGTGGTGAACAGTAACAGCTATATGCCTACATGAAGTTATGAGATGTTCTTAAGAATGTTTATAGCCAAGATGATCAGTTAGTTTGATTGAACTACACTAAACATTCAGAAAATAAACATTTCAGGTTGTGTTTTTTATTGTCAGCACTAATGCGGTGTTTGTTGTGGTAGTGTGAATAATCCCGCCAATTACAAAATTTTAAGATGGTGATAGTGGCGTTCACAACGAAGATTGTCAGTTAAATAGTGCCGAACAAAGAACAACCACAAAACTAATATTACATGATGGTTAATGACAGGACAATTTTGTAATAATCATAGTGATAATATAGTCGGACACCAGTAGATATACAAAAGAAGGAATAGAGTAAAGTACAAAAAAGTAAGCCAATGGTAATAATATTAAGTAGATAAGTATGTTTAAGAAGGTTGTTCACTATAGAGTATAAATAAGAGAGTATAAGGGGAAATAACAAGGGCCAGAAGTTAGAATTCAAGAACCATTGGATCGGGTCCCAGTACCTTAATGGTCTACGAGCTCGCCTTGTAACCAGAAGGTCCTGAGTCCAAGCCCCAATGGGTGAATACTGTGAAGAGTCCCAAACTAGGACAACGGAAACAGCTGGCCAGTACTCCCAGGTTTTCCAGTGGTTCTCTAACTAATGTCAACTCATGATGAAATCCTGAAACCAATCAAATCCCTACAAACCAACAATTGAATAACAATGAGATGCTCACTGACGACTAGCCCTATTCAGGTAGATGGTGACCTGGGTTCCAATGAGAAGTCGTGACCAGTAAGGTGCAGCAGGTCGGATTTGAGGACAAATACTCACCACCGAAGACATTGGCTAGCGGTCGCGCTATGTCGTGAATTGGCAGAAGTTAGAATTCAAGGACCATTGGATCGGGTCCCAGTGGCATAATCGTATACGAGCTCGCCTTGTAAGCAGAAGGTCCTGGGTTTGAACCTCTCCGTGATGGGTGCGTACTGCTGAAGTGTCCCAAACTAGGACAACGGAAACAGCTCTCCAGTACTCCCTGACGTTTTCCAGTGATTCTCTAACTGGTGTAAGCTCATAGTGAAATCCTCCATATAATAGATGAAAGTTTGAGGTCAAATGTCGATCACATTTCATACAATTTTGTTTATTATACACGTTGATACCTGTTTCATGACTCATATGATTGAACTAAGTTTTAAAAACAAGAGATGTCCTTCTAAATATACATATATATATATATATATATAAACCTCTGTAATGTTAATTTCGATTGATGTCCCTGAAAAAGTTCAGACCATTTTGGTGAAGGAAATGTTGAAATTATTCATTTCAATTTCGCTGAAATTTTAAAAATATAATTTGTTTTAAATGTCTACTTCTCACTTGGCACCCAATTATTATTTTTTTTTTATTACAGCTTGATTCCACACTGTATTTTTGGTACAAGTATGGAATTTTCAGCATGGATACCGGTAGCCCAAATTTTGCAGGCCGACCATAGATATATCAGGTGTGCGTCGGCAGGGGATCAAACCTGGGACCATGTGCACGGTGGTCGGCGAGAGTCCTAACCACCGTGCCACCGACGCACGAAGTGATGTCAGTTTGGAGAACCACTGAAAACCATGGAGTACTGGACAGCTGCTGTTTCATCCTAGTGCTTGGGAATGATTGGGAGTACGGACCCACTGTGTGTGATTTGAACCCAGAACCTTCCGGTTACAAGGCAAGCTAACTTCTATACCACTCAGCCTCTGGAACCCGATTGAATAGCTCATGAATTTTAACTTCTACTAATCTGTGATTTTAGCACAACAATAAACCAATATCATTGGCTAGTAGTCGCCATCACTCCTAACCTGGTGGATCCCAGTGGTCGTCAGTACTTCTCACTGGAACTGCAGACAAATTCTCAAGGGAATCCAGACACTGACACAACCATTACATTAGTTTTTATGAGTTAGTTTTTTTTATTGGAAATCGATTTCTTTCAAGTTTGATCATGGATCGATGTTAGTTCGAGAATCAATAGAATACTAGGGAGTAATGATTAAAGAAGCTGCGATCAATTCCTAAATCTTAGCAAGATTTGAATCGTTAACATCTCTTTGAATTACAGTTATAATTCTTCAATGTGTATATAGTGATCAACAAGCGGACAGGAGAAATCCCTTCAAAAATAAGTTACCTATCCCATTCTATTGAGCCTTTCGAATGGAATTCGAAATCGTCTTTTAAACACTACTGGTGATGTTATGCGAATTCATTTGAGAGAACAATCCTAGTCTTTGCATACAGTGCTATCACAAAGATGTCCATTGGAGGACACCAGTGAAATAATTAAAAGTTTGAAACTCTGTCTAGAAAGTAATTATGTTACATTTAAAGTGAATTTATTTAGATAGACTAATAGTATTGCTATGAGTTCACCTGTCACCTGAATAAATTCGAAAATAACATCTTTTCAAGTATACTCACTCCTGATATATGGTTAAGATATGTAGATGATATTTTCGTAATGCTGAAACCAGCGAGATCTATACAATTCATTCTTGGAGAAACTGAACAATCTACCTCCTAGAATCCAGTATACTTCGGAAGCGGGCAGAATCAGATATCGGTGAACTACCATTTCTAGACTGCCTAGTTAAGAAGCGAAAAGACGGACAGTATAGTGTATCTAAATTCAGGAAGAAAACCCTCTCCAACAACAAATATTGAGACTTAGGATCATCACACCTTATCAATGCAATGGTATCAGTTGTTTTAAGTCTTCTTAGACGATCACACTCTTCGATGTTAACCAATGAGAAAGAAAAAGTAGAAGAAGAAATATCAAACATTACTGAGACTCTCAAGCAAAACAACAACCCAAGGAACTTCATCAACAAAGTCAACACTGACATTAAGTATGGTCGAAAACGTATTCCGAAAACATGGATCTCAACAGTTATCATTCCATATAGAGCAGAGACGTCAGACGATATCAGAAGAGTACTCAATCATCTCGACATTAGAGTTTTCTTCAAAACATCAGACACACTGTGAAACAACCTTGTCCATATAAAAGACCGAATCTCTAAAGATTCTCTCTCTGATTGTGTCTATAAAATAAAATGCTTGCTTGGAACGTGATGCGATTGAGATGGAACAAATATCGCCAGAGAGAAATCAAAATCAGAAGAAATGAACACCGTAGAGCATCTGTTCGACTACCGAGAAATTCGGTTGAACTAGAAAAAAACTTGAAACTATCATCAGCCACAGAGAATCAGGCCACGAAATTGATTTTGACAATACCGAAATCATCATCCAGAAAACTTCAGACGTTACAAAGAACGTCTAATATCAGAAGCCAGCACTTCATATCAAGTGGAATCCAAATTGTCTGGATAGGAATGATGGATTAAAACAGAATTTGACCTGGTTACAAGGCCTCCCTCCCCTCCCTTATGAATTAACAAAATCAACACGAATGTGATAAGCAAGTTCACTATGTAAACACACACTACTTTCATAATGTCACACACTGACTAAATCCAACAATTTACACCTGGTTTTGTTATCTTTACCAATTGACCAACTTGACAACGAAAAATGACCCCAGACTGACGAACGATGATCAAGTTAGTAAACTTTGTTTTGATTTCATAACAGATGTTCGATTACCTTTGTTATTTGGTTTAGTGATGTTCAGTGATATTTTGACTTTCAATGTGTCCTTTTAACTTGACCTAACCTGTCTATTTTCTCACCCCTTAGTTCTTTGTTGTATAAATATATGTGCTGAGATTCTTCAAATTTCACTTTGATAAAGCTATCAGCATTAAGCAGAAAAACGTCAGTAAAACCAGCCATATCGTTTTGGTTTTCATTCATTTTTTTTTGACTTTTGATTTACAGCTTGATTCCACACTGTATTTTTGGTACAAGTATGGAATTTTCAGCATGGATATTATTATTATATTATTATTGTATCCTTTAGTTCCTAGAGGAACATAGGGCTTCAGCTGCGCACCTCCATTGACTTCGGTTTTCTGACAACTTTTTCACCCTGCTCCAGGTCTGTCCACATGCTTTCATCTCCTCCTCGCATGACCTCCTCCAAGTCACCCTTGGACGACCAACTCGCCGCCTCCCTTTCGGGTTCCAATCGAGCAATGGCTTGTCTAGTGATGTCACTTGATGGTTTCCTCAGCGTATGGCCAATCCATCTCCATTTCTTTCTGCCTATTTGTTTCACAATCGGTTCCTGATTGGTTCGCTCCCAGAGATCCCTGTTGCTGATCTTTTCTGGCCATCTGATCTTGAGTATTGAGCGGAGACAGTTGTTAATGAAGGTTTGAAGTTTGTTTGAGATGGATATCGGTAGCCCAAATTTTGCAGGCCGACCATAGATATCGGGTGTGCTTCGTTGGCGGGGAATCGAACCTCGGACCATGTACATGGTGGTCGGCGAGAGTCCTAACCACTGTGCCACCGACGCACACTGGGAATACAAAGAAGAACCTTTATAATAATGAATATCGTAAAGTTAATGCCCAAACTTTTTCAAATTGTTAAAAGTAAACTTGGTTTGGACAGATATACAGCAAAAGAAGTTTGCTCTACCTTTATCTCTTCCTTGATTGCCTAGATAAATTCTGATTGAAACCTTTTCACTCTTCCTTATTTTCGATTTCCTTCATACTTTTGTGATATATATTTATTTAAACTCTGGTTATCTGTCCACTTCACCTTTAAGTATAAATTAACCTTTATAAGACGACCTAATTTATTTATTTATTTAGTGAAATGTGTACATATGCAGATTACTAACTTCGTTATTCTTATTGCCACAAACATAAACTCTTTGTACTTTTTGTTCACATTCATCTTATTAGCATTTAAAAACTGTTTCTTGAGGGCTGGCTGACTGGCTGCTAGCCCAAAATCGGTAGATAGTAATTTCCGTCAATGTGCATGTCCCCGATATTGGTCGTAAGAAAACCAGACCAAAGACTGATTCAACAACCAGTCTCAGCAGACTTTGCGTAGGCGGATACAATTAGCATATAGATGGTTTGACATTCAAGAAACAGCCACAAGGAGATGAAAGAATAACGTTCAGTGGGAAACAACCAATCAGAAGATAGTGTTTGTTTGCTTACAATAATCTATAATAATGTACACGAAAATATATAAATATCTGTTGATTTTCTCAATGAACAATCTGTTGCCTGACCCTTGTTTTGTATTATTATTATTTACTATTATTATTACATCCTTTAATTCCTAGAGGAACATAGGGCTTCAGCTGCGCACCTCCATTGCCTTCGGTTTTCTGCCAACCTTTTCAACCCCCTCCAAGTCTGACCACATGCTGTCATATCCTCCTCACATGACCTCCTACAAGTCACCCCACCCTTGCACTGACGACCAATTCGCCGCTTCCTTTTCGGCCAGGTCCCACTCGAGCAATGGCTTGTCTAGTGATGTCACTTGATGGTTTCCTCAGAGCATGGCCAGCCAATCATTTTCTATTTCTTCCTGCATATTTGTTTCACAATCGGTTCCTGTTGGGTTGGTTCGCTCATTGCCAGAGATCCCTCCCTGCTGCTGATCTTTCCTGGCCGGCCATCTGATCTTGAGTAGTATTGAGCGAAGACAACTGTTGATGAAGGTCTGAAGTTTGTTTGAGATGCTCTTAATGACGCGCAGTGCAAGTCTCTGATCCGTACACTGTGTAGCACTGACTGACTTCACACTGGAGTTGAAAATCCGGATCTTATTCTCATTAACATGCTGAGGAGTGATGTTGACCTCCACACAGACTTGAGAGTAATGAAAGCTTGTCTCGCTTTCCTGATTCTCGCTTTGATATCCTCGTCAGTTTCGTGTGCCTGTAGTTGAAACGATGCTTCTCAGGTAGGTAGGTGGGTAGGTGAATGAGGTTGTTTCTTTCAGGTTCCTCCCATTTATGCTGGCTAACTGTTGTCCGTTGTTGTTGTTGGTGTGGCTGTCGGTGTTGGCCAGGAATCTTCATCACCCACCTCTGTTTTATCCATGTTCACTTGAATGGTGTCCTATCTTCCCTGGATGCTTGTTCTGGCAGCTTGTTTCTTTTCACTTGCATATCTTCCAGTTTGTGAGAAATCAGACATATATATCACATCGGCGAATTTCAGATCCTCCAAGTTTTCTCTGTCGGTCCATTTTATGCCTGTTTCCTCATTGCCCGACGTTGTCTGTTGCATTATCCAATCTGCTGCAATCAGGAAGACCATTGGCTATAGTAAGCAGCCTTGCTTTACTCGCGTCCTCATTCCGAAGGCTTCCGTAAGTTTCTCGTTATGGATTACTTGTGTTGTTTTGTGCAGTTACACAATTAGTTCCCTTTATGAACTTAGACAAAGCAATAAGAAAACGTAATTTATCTGAATTGTTTTTGATGTAGCATTTGTGCAACACATTTCCAACAATCTCATCACACAAAATATAGTCATAGGAATTCATAAGAAAATAATAAAAAGCTCGCCTTTTAACCGGAAGGTTCTGGGTCCGAACTTCGTGGCATTGGTGCGTACTGGTTATGATTCCCAAGCTCTAGGATGAAAAATCTATCCGGTACTTTCTATGGCTGGTTTTCAATCGTTCTCCAACTGATATCAATCCGTGGTCAAACTCGTAAAAACAAAACTAATCCTTACAAACCAACTGTAGATAAGAGTTAGGAGGTGAGAAAAATAAATTTAAGTCAAGTTACAAGGATATACTGAAGAGGGAGGTGGTAGTGTGGTGAGAGCAGGCCGTGAGAAAATATGAGCAAGGCTGATTCAACAACAACCAATCACAGCAAAGTTAACGTGGCAAAATATGATTCGCAGATAGAGAACTCTATTTGTTGAGGAATCCCGAAACAACCAATCAGAAGCCTGCGTTTGTCTGCCTAACTTCTGATAAACAACCAATCAGATGACTGCGCTTGTCTACTTGCATAAGCTATAATAATGTATGTGAAATATGTATAAATACGTGTTGATTTTCATAATAAAACGATCTGTTGCCTGGCCCTTGTCTTCTGTTGTTACAGTAGTACATCTAGGAAATATCCCCATTTAAACATTTAGAAAAGAGAAAGATTGAGCGAAGAAATATTTACTTTTCAATTAGATCCTCATCTCACTCTGACTCTACTCTAATATACTCACAGAGCATTTTTATTACAATACACAACAATTTACCAATCAGGTAGTGGCACTGATATGTTTGTTAACAATAATTAGTCAGTGTCAAAATGTCAATGGGGTGATAATTAACGAAGAAAAATTAATATATATAATTAAAAGGTGGAAATGGTTACAACACGTGGATTGCATAATGCATAAATTTGGAAAAATGAAGAGCAATTAAGGAATAAGCGTGTGCACAGGTTGATTACGTAACAGATTGTTAAAGAAAATAAAACAATTTGGACAATGATAATTTGTAACTAAAGTTGAAGTGGTCATAAGAAAAAAATAATTTTTACAAGGATAACACGTAATTAAAGATGAAGTAGTCAGAAAAATAAAATAATTTGGACAATTATAGTTTTTAAAAAGAAAAATTATTCTAGGGGGAGGGTGATGGAGTAGTCCGGTTTATGCAGTCATGTAACGATGGCCAAGGTAAGGAAAGTGGCTGTACAAATTTCTTCTGAACACACAGGTTTGGCTTCTTCAGGTGGATTCCTATTGCTTCAGCTGTATGTAGAAGACGAACTCGTAAAGCAAAATTAAGATTAGTAGGAATGCGATAAATAATTTTAAATGCAGTATTAACATCAACCTTATGCTCACTATCTACAAGGTGGGCTAAAATAGAGCTACGAATAGATTTTGTTTGTCCCTTGCTTAACCATGCCGGATGATGTTCGGAAATACGATGATGAACCTGCCTAATTGTTCGCCCGATGTAGCTGGCTCCGCAGCTGCAGTCAAACTGGTAGATACACATAGAAGTAGTACATCTTTCCTGACTACTGTCAAAGCAAAGTTTGCAAAAAAAGAAAGGTTAAGTGTGATGACAAATTGTTGTTTTGAACTCATAGAGATGGTTTAAACCTTTTAATTGCTAGCTAGCAATTCTACAAAATCTAAGATATGCCCCCAATCATGTTCTATGGATAGGTTTAGAAGACGTGTAAACATCAATTTTATATCCTGTCTCTATAACATGTTTTGTAATAGAGGACCAACATTGTCTGTTCTCATTAATAACGGATCGATGAGTTCTCTCCATATGGGTGTATCCCAGCGTACATTCAAATTGGTATATACAATGAGATATGACATCATTTTTTGCATGTTCTGAGGGTTTGAATGGATATATATATATATATCGAATTCACATTCTCAATTATTCTGATCTTAACTGCATGGAAAGTCTTTTTAACCACAAGAACGTTCAACCGTTGGCGAGTTGTTGAGCTTTTATAATGCCTTAAATAGAGTACCTTGATGTACACGTCTTTCTTAGTGGCTAGTTGGAGAGTGGTTGTTGATGTTCTGCTCACTTTTCATCAGTTTGTGTTTGTGTCAGTTTTCTTTCTTCCTTATCAAGTGTGTCTTTCGGTGCATATTCGTTGGATTCTACTAAAAAGGCACATTACTTAGGCTCTTTTGTACTGAAAAAGGCAGAAACTGTGATAATTAAGTTACTGTCCTGTCCAGGTCGCTTTTCTATGAGTGGATCGTTTTATTGACTCATCAAGCCATGGACTAAGCAATATATACGGGGGAGATAAACCGTTATCTTCCTCTTCTATCTACAGTCATAAGTGTTTTTGATTGAACACTAGTCAGTAACTAGTGTGGAATGTGTCTAGTCCCATCTTCACTGCAGACTGAATTCTATCAGTCAAGCTTACAATATGGCCACCATGCTTGATGGCTCGCCATTATGGTGCACTGTGAATTATTGGTATTAGATGGTTTGGAGGCAGTCGGCCACAGGAAGCCTTGCTCGACCTAGGTTTTGTGCTATTTGGCATTTTTCAGCAAGGCGTATCTGCAACCTTGAAGGAACTCATGTCCCGTCTAAGATTCGAACCCGCGTTACCCAGTGCTACAGTCAGTGATGTTACCACTGAGCTATTTGAGCTCGCGATCGACCTCCTGTAGGACTGTACTGAATATAATAATAATAATAATAACAATAAACAGCTTTATCCCAAACAGTATTTGTGGTACAGGTATGGAATTTTCAGCGTGCATTACAATATATATTGCATCTAATTACCTCATAAATTTTATAAGATTTTAAAATCAAAAAGCAACACAAAAAAGATAAATAAAAAAATGGAAAACAATAGCGTTGCGTTTAAATTTTAAACAATGCACCACAGGATATGAAACAGTAACTGGTGTAATCTGTCTAGTCCTATCTTCACGGCAGACTTAAATTCTATCAGTCAAGCTTGCAATGTGACACGGGTTCAAATCTCAGAAGGGAGAGGAATGCCTCCAATGTTGCAGATACGCCTTGCTGATGAGTGCCAAATAGCACGAAACCTAGGTCCGGGCAAGGCTTCCTGTGGCCGATTGCCTCCAGCCATCTAATACAGACATAAGTGACATGCTATTTTGAACTTCATTCATTCGATTTGAAACTGAGGTGCCAGAACAAGGCTTATCGCTTATGATTCAAATGTGGTCGGCATATGTTCTATAAATTGGTGCATTTTTGATCAAGTCTTTCAATAAACTGGCAATGTTTGATATATATATATATATATATATATATATATATATATATATATATATCTGCTAAGAAGGGCGTTAACTGACTATCCATAGCGGCACCATCAACCTGATGGAAACAATCACCTTCAAATGTGGATCTAACATTACTAGTACATAGAAGAATAAATCCTTCATTATCATTATAATCAGCGTTTTCACTCACTTTAAAAACAATTAACATAATATTATTATTATTATGATTATCTGATCCACAAACTTACAGTCGTTGGTTAATTTCTCACATAAAATTTTATGTGATCGGTCTAGTACATTTTTGAGTCTGCGGATTTTGTGGCCTTGAATTGCTAGGTCCATGGCATCAATCCATGAAATCCTTGACAGTTAAAATGAGTCAGGTAGGGAGGGAGATGCAGACTTCCAGGTTGGGGCCGTCGAGACTCTAAGAATCAATGGCTAGAGACAATAGGTGACATGGCTCAAAATCGTTGTCAATGGCCAGCGCAGATGTATTCAGTCTCTGTAGTCTTTCATATTTCTTTCTACCATTATCCATTCTGTTTCGCTCGCATACCTGTCAAACTCTATTGATTCTCTTCACTCATCTTCTTGCGTCGGTGGCACAGTGGTTAGGACTCTCGCCGACCATGCATATGGTCCGAGGTTCCATCCCCTACCGACGCATACCTGATATCTATGGTCGGCCTGCAAAATTTGGGCTACCGGTATCCATGCTGAAAATTCTATACTTATAGCAAAAATACAGTGTGGAATCAAGCTGTAATCATAAATAAAATAAAATAAAATGTAAACCTGAAGAAGGTCCAATCGAAAACACTATTGTTCACTTATATATCTTGTTCTACAATATGAATCAGAAATATGGTGCATTCGTCAGTAGAAGCTTTCCAACAGACTGTTATCAACAGTTGTCTTCACCGGCACCATATTGAATTCCAGATGGCCAGCTGGGGAGAATCAGCAACAAGGAAGTCTGACGGGAAGCAAACCAATCGGGAACCAAATTGCCTACCGAACAAATATGATAAAGAAAATGGAAATACATCGAACACATGTTGAGGAGATCGATGGATGACGTCGCATGTCGGGCCAGTATCACTTCCCCCAATGGAACTAAAATATGGAACTGCTAGTTGGGCTTGAATCCAAGAATGACATATAGAGGTGATCGTGTGTGAAGGGCATGAAAGTTTATATGTGATTATTGAGCCAGCTAGGGAGGGCTGTAGAGAACACAGTGCATAATTTAGATATGCTGTTGAAGATCAGGATTTACTGAGGAACCAAGGGAATAATGATAACAATAATAATGTCACGAACTGGTGAAAGTTGCATAGAACGTGATAGTGGGTACCAGTAATTCCATATTAGTTTGTTTATTAAATTTATCATACAGTGAAATAGTATTGTGTACTGGATGACGTTTCGAACACAATTTATTGTTCATAATCTTATCAATTTTGGTCACACGACTTCGAGATTTGATTTTTATAGTTTTCTCTGTCTTGTCGTATGGGCAGTAAAATTTTCTGTATATCTGGGAAAGGTGTCGAATCATTCCTATTACATGTATTTGCAGTTGATTCGATAAACGAAGCTTCTGTTATCAATCTCTCCCTATACCCTGTGACATTAGATTTTAAAACTGTCATCTTATCCCATCCATTCTATTGTATAGTTATGTGTAACTGCATGTAGTTTTATAGCTGAACTACTCTCTAGATGGTATGGTGTTGTTAAAATTCACCAGTCAGGATACCCTATTAGGCCTATAGTTGATTTTAGAAATTCACCTACTAATATGGAATTACTTATTACCACAGTGCCCAAGTTTTACACATATTAAAGTGGATATCAGTGCCAATAATCTTAGACCTGGCTAAATAAATAATGTTGTCAGTGTTACCTCTGAAATTCGCTGACTTTTTCATCTCTCTGACCCACATCAAACTTGATACATCGCTGACGATTGACCTTAGCCCCAAATGTCTGAAACTCCCGCCATCCAGTGTTTAGATCACTTGTCAGAAAGCACTAACTATTGACGTGTGTTCTTCAACTACTCACGTTCGCATTAATCAGTAGTACATACCGCCATGCATTTATTTTTTGGTTTAATTAAGCAATTAATTACTATTTACATTATCAAGCAGATCACAGATTCTGTAATCCGAATAGACTTGGTTTACAAGAAAAATTATTTCTAACCATCTGCATCACTCATGGTAGCGTTGACCACGAAGTAATTTGGACAATGCGAAATACCCCGAAAACTTTGCAGTATCATTTAAGCAGCTATTTGACACTGCGACGGTTGAGGTAAACCTCAGTGAAAAATTCACCAAAGCCTTTGAAGAGCAGACAGATGTAAAAACAAGGCGGACTATTAACACCAATGTGACATTCCCAACTGTAGTAGACTGGATCATAAAGAAAGAGCCAAGTATGGGAGACATCATGTTGAAAAAAGTGAAAGGCAGCACAGTAGAGAGCCTATCTTTCTGCAACTTTCATTCAAAGGTGATGATACTGCTGGTAGAATAAGATGCAGACTGAACGCTGCCCTGAAAAGAACATATCCAGCCGCCAAGCTTGTGTGTCTTTATCAAACAACTAGTTGTTTGAGACAATAGAAAGTGGACAAATACCCACCTCATGTTACCTCCAACTGTATCTACCAATTTACATGTATGTGCCAAAGCACATACATTGGAAGAACAGAGAGAAGGGTTGTTGTCCGCATTTCTGAACACATACCAAAGAACCTGGGACTGAAATGTCCGCAAGCATTAAACAGTGCGATTGCGCGTCATCTACTGGACAATGCTCATACTGTAGACAACCTGAAGTCGTTTAAAATAATCAACAAGCAAAAGAAATCTAGCTGCATAGGCTTGGCTGAAACAATCGCTATCAAACGACTCAAACCAAGATATGATAGAGAAGATTTGTAGCTCAGGTGGATGATATTGATGTGGTTTTGTTCTCTGAGCTGGATGGTTAGTTTGCGAAGCTTTCATCACTCTACTGGGTGACATCTTCAGCGCATACTTCAATTTGAAGTGAGCTTTTAGGTTTCTCCACGAGTTTATTAATCATCTCTCCTGGTGACCTTGGACGTGATTGGTTGTTTGTGTGTGTTTTCACACCTTCTAGGTTACTTGTATTGGAACCGGTTGTTTCTTTGACTTGAACTTTGACCCTTTGTGTGTGAAGTTTCTTTCTTATTGGTTGATAAATTTTGTCTATTTCGATGTGTCTATTGATTGATGATTGACTGGAATGCCAAGCTTCTAAAAATTCTCTAGCATTCTTGTTGTTTCCTTTGTCTAATATTTGAACGTTGTCCCAGTCGAATTGATGTCCGTGGTTGTCTGTGTGTAGTGAAATGAGGGAGTGTATATCATGTCTTTTGACGGCTAGCTTATGTTCGTGGATACGAAGACGAAGGGGACGTCCACTTTGGCCAATTTAGTGTTTTTCGCAGTTGTTACAGTTTATTTTGTAGATGATGTTGGTTTTGTCTTCTTTCGCTGTTGAGTCTTTTGGTTGACATAGAATTGAGTGCAGCGACTTTGTTGGTTTGTGTACGACGTCAACTCCTAAAGGTTTGAAGAGTCTTGTAGTGATTTCTGAGATATCTTTTATATATGGTAAGGTGATTTTCTTTGTGCTTTCCTTGGTGGCTTTTGCTTTGGTAGGTTGGCTTGGGGGTATATGTCTCTTGATGAAATTCCGTGGATATCCATTCTTTTGGAAGACGTCCATGAGATACTTTTCTTCAATTTTCCTTAAGGTGGGAGTGCTGCAGTGAGTCCTTGCTCTCTTGAATAGTGTTTGTATGCAATTCCTTTTGTGTGTTATTGGGTTGTTGCTGTTGTAATTCAGTATTTGGTCTGTGTGAGTTGATTTCCTATAAACTTGAGTTTCTAATTCTCCTGTAGTTGTTCGCCTGACTAAGACGTCCAAAAATGGTATTTTGTTCTCGGATTCCTCTTCTCTTGTGAATTTGATGTCGTTGAAGACGTTGTTTATTAAGTTGTGAGTTTTATCTAATTCGTTTCTTTTGATGATTACAAATGTGTCGTCGACGTAGCGTATCCAAATCTTGGGTTTGATCTTTGGTAGAATTATATTTTCGAGTCTTTGCATCACTGCTTCTGCAATCAAACCTGATATTGGTGATCCCATGGGTGTTCCTTTGACTTGTTCAAACCAAATCTGTGTACGTGGAAAGAGACAGTTGTGAATCTTGCACTGGCCTAGTGATAACAAAAAAATATACAACTTTTATGAGTCACCCTTTTTCAGGTTTAGAAATCTCTACTCTCTCATCTAAACATGACTCACTCTATCTTGTTCTTTTCCTTTTTATTGGCTGTTAAATAAAACATTTTCTTCAGTTACGTAATCCACTTTTTTGTTATGCTCTTTCTAGCTTAACCTTGTTTCTATACATACACACATATAATCACGACCCTGTTTTTTTGTTTCCAAGCCTAATTATCTAATTATTCTATAAATAGTCTGTGTGTTTGTAACTCTTAATTATTTAAATCATTCCGGACTAATGTTCCTTTTTTTGTGATTTACAACTTGATTCCCCACTGTATTTTTGGTACAATTGTGGAATTTTCAGCATGGATATCGGTAGCCCAAATTTCGTAGGCCGACCATAGATACCAGGTGTGCGCCGGCGTGGGCTCGAACCCCGGACCATGTGCATGGTCGGCGAGAGTCCTAACCACTGTGCCACCGACGCACCGACGTACTTTTACTTCCTACTAATTACTCCTTGTGATCGTGGAAAAGTATGTTCATATCTTTAATGTAATTCATACATATTTTATCGTTCAGGTTGTAACCAGTTGAGAAGAATCCTCGAAATAATAAAAGATGAGCTCATATTATCTTCTGGTACAACTGTTCTTCTTGCTTTGTTCAAGTTTGTTAATGGGAAGAATTACATGAAGACGGGGATATCTTGAACCAATAAGAAGAATGCAGAAGGTCAGAATTTCACCAGTGGTTGATGTCTTATGTTAGAGGGACTCGAAGACTTACAGGAGAAAATCAGTAAGTTAGAAGTAGAAGAAGCAGGCAGCAAAGCAGCGGCAGACAGGAGTGAAAAAGGGGAGAAATATATACGAAATGGAGGTTTTAAAGCGATAATCTCTCCACAATAACGAGCTCTAGTCACCACCAACAGGAGGAATTTTTGCGGAGATTACCTCCTTCACTTATCTAGGAAGCAGTGTCTCAACCACAGGGAACAGGAATGGGAATGTCAAAGTTTCTGAAATGTAAGGCAGACCTTCATTACACTCTGAAATCAGTTCGGAAATCCGCTCAGCACTCAGCCTTCTAAATGAAACATATTTATTATGTACCTGCATATTTTCACACGAACCGGTTATATATAAATGAGAAAAATCGATAAGGCTCTATCAGTCTTTTATCCTATCTACAGAAAACAGAAGTCCTGAATACTATCAAGATGCTAAAAGCTGGGAAAGCAGCAGGACCAGATGAAATCCCAGCTGAAGCATTGAAAGTGGACCCAGAGACAACAGCTGACTTGATGACACCACTACTGGAGAAGGTGTGGAAAGAGGGCAAAGTACCTGAAGTTTGGAAGAAAGGATACTTATTCAAACTACCGAAGAAAGGAGACTTAGGTCAATGTAAAAACTGGCGTGGAATTATGCTCCTGTACATCCAAAGAAAAATACTAAGCCGCGTCATCCTGGAGAGAATCAAACAAGCCCTGGATGCAAAATTCTGACCGGAACAAGCTGGATTCAGGAGAAACAAGCCATGTATTTATCAAATCGACACTATAAGGATCATCATTGAACAAGGCTTGGAATAACAGTCACCTCTCTATCACAACTTCATCGACTTTGAGAAGGCCTTCGACAGCGTCTATCGAAAGGTGATTTGGAAAATACTTCGCTACTACCAAGGGGTCCCATCGACAATTATACATCTCATCCAACAGTTATACGACAATGCTGCATGGCGCCAAGTAATCCACAACATGAAACTTACGGAAGCCTTCGAAGTGAGGACGGGAGTGAGACAAGGCTGTCTATTATCGCCAATGATCTTCCTGATTGCAGTAGATTGGATAATGCGACAGACAGTTAGCGGTCAATGAGGAAACAGGCATAAAATGGACGGACTCACACAAAAAAAAAGACTTGGAAGATCTGGATCTCGCCGATGTGATATATATGTCTGATTTCCCACAAACTGGAAGATATGCAAGTGAAAAGAAACAAGCTGCCAGAACAAGCATCCAGAGAAGGTAGGACACCATTCAAGTGAACATAGATAAAACAGAGGTGGGTGATGAAGATGCCTGGCCAACACCGACAGCCACACCAACAACAACAACGGACAACAGTTAGCCAGCATAAATGGGAGGAACCTGAAAGAAACAACCTCCTTCACCTACCCACCTACCTACCTGAGAAGCATCGTTCAACTACAGGAGAACGGAACTGACGAGGATATCAAAGCCAGAATCGGAAAAGCAAGACAAGCTTTCATTACTCTTAAGTCTGTGTGGAGGTCAACATCACTCCTCAGCATGAAAATGAGAATAAGATCCGGATTTTCAACTCCAGTGTGAAGTCAGTCAGTGCTACTTGCTGTACGGATCAGAGACTTGCACTGAGCGTCATTAAGAGCATCACAAAAAAAACCAGAGACATTCATCAACACCTGTCTTTGCTTAATACTACTCAAGATCAGATGGCCGGCCAGCAAAGATCAGCAGCAGGGAGGGATCTCTGTCAATGACCGAACCAACCCAACAGGAACCGATTGTACAACAAATAGGCAGGAAGAGATGGAGATGGATTGGCTGGCCATACTCTGAGGAAACGAACCATTAAGTGAGTGACATCACCAGACAAGCGATTGCTCGAGTGGAGCCCGATTGGAAGGGAAGTGGTGAGTTGGTCGTCAGTGCAGGGGTGGGGTGACTTGTAGGATGTCATGTGAGGAGGAGGAAGAGGAGGAGATGAAAGCATGTGGTCAGACTTGGAGGGGGGTGTAGCGGTTGGCAGAAATCCGAAGGCAATGGAGACGTGTAGCTGAAGCCCTATGCTCCTCTAGGAATTAAAGGATATAATAATTATAATAATAATACAGAAAACACACTTGAGAAAATTAAAACACTTAGTCCCTTTTGATAAATTTGAATAAGGCATTAAGACGACGAATTTCTCGAGATGATATCGTCATTTCGTAGTTTCTTTACAACCGCTTTACAAATAACATGGTTAACGATAATAAAATGAAGTTCATGACAATTACTCAGTTAAATAAAAACCAAAAGTACATACTAATGACCAATCATATTTGAATCAGTCAAGTAGTCCATGGTAGGCGAAGATTGAAGTCTATTGTGTTCTCTTTGTACACACAGTTTATTTATTTATTTATTTTTATTACAGCTTGATTTCACACTGTATTTTTGGTACAAGTATGGAATTTTCAGCATTTGATATCGGTAGCCCAAATTTTGCAGGCCAACCATAGATATATCAGGTGTGCGTAAGCAGGGGATCGAACCTCAGACCATGTGCATGGTCCGTGAGAGTTATAACCACTGTGTCACCGACCTACATTGGGATTTTCTATATGATTTAGTGGCCATTTTGGAAAATGTTCTTTTCAACGACATTGGGACATTCTGTTGGTTCTACCTATATAGGTGTCACCACAGCTGCCGGTGAAATTGCAGATACAGTTTGAAAAAGACTACACAGAATTTCGTCCTTTAATCGTAGATACAGGAATCGAAAATGTAAAGCGGTTGTAAAGAAACTAAGAAATGATATCATCTCGCGAAATTTGTCTTACATAATGCCTTATTCGAAGAAAACACAGTGTTGAACATTCGAAAATATCCTAAAGTGTATTCCATTGATTTATGATTAACAATTCGGCGTTAATTGGAAAACTTGAACAGTGAATAGTAAGTATCTCAACGATCACAGGTTTTACGAGTTGATCACGGATTGATATCAGTTAGAGAACCATTGAAAACCAGGGAGTACTGGACAGCTGCCGTTTCATCCTAGTTTGGGAATCATCGGCAGTACGCACCCACTGGGTTTCGAACCAAGGACCTTCCGGTTACAAGGCAAGCTCGTATACCATTCAGCCACTGGGACCCGACTTAAAGGCTCGTGAATTCTAACTTCTAGCAATTCGTGATTTAGCGCGACCCCAACCATTGTTTCCTGAGTTCTAGTGAGAAGTCGTGATCAGTGAGGTCCAATTAGATGTCACGTGTGTGGATGGATGTCCCACCAACGACAATGGTTGGGGTCACGCTAAATCACGAATTAGTAGAAGTTAGAATTCACGAGCCTTTAAGTCGGGTCCCAGTGGCTGAATGGTATACGAGCTTGCCTTGTAACCGGAAGGTCCTTGGTTCGAAACCCAGTGGGTGCGTACTGCCGATGATTCCCAAACTAGGATGAAACGGCAGCTGTCCAGTACTCCCTGGTTTTCAATGGTTCTCTAACTGATATCAATCCGTGATCAAATCGTAAAACATAACTAATCCTTACAAACCAAACTATAGAAAGATCACAGGTTTGTTTCTCTTTTTACTCCTGCACACAATTCCCATTAGTAAACTTTTCAATAGGCTAAGAAACAAATGAGGGTGAACTATAGGAGTAGGCGAAAACTATTCAGGAGAACTGTGTGTGTGCGTGTGTGTGTGGTTGGTGTCTTGTGCTCTGTTCAACGCACTGCTAATTGGTGATTGGTGACTACCAGTGGAATATACGATGCGCATTTCGTCATATTTGCGACTCGTCAGCTGGTGGATCTACCTGCATTTCTCAGTGAGTGATGAATTTCCCATCACGGAGGCTCGAACCCAGTGCTCATAGTTTCAAACGCCAAGGCATTATCCACTAGACCACTTGGGCCAGGAAAGCCAGCCACCTCCTGTGCAACGGGACATTAGTGATTAATAGGACCCGATGCGCAAGAGGTGGCTGGCTCTCGTGGTCCAAGTGGTCTAGTAGATAACGTACCGAATAGGACGAAATGCGCATCCTGGTAGTTTCCACTGCTAGTCACCATCCACCAATTAAATACTAATTAAATGCCGAGACATCGTCGAAGCATCTGCACAAGACCGAGCACTTTGGTTCAATCAATCGGTGGGAAAATCTCAAATCCAATTAAATACTATGTTTTAACCAAAGTTTAAATAGTACAAATTGTTAGAATACACGAGTGAATTCCAGCCGAAGTGAATGAATGCTCAGTGAGTTTTAGCTTCTCATAAGCTGAAAGTTCTGTGTTCTATCCTTGCTAGGGTGGGTCGTAGATGTGTACTGCTAAATATAACCCAAAAATGAGACGAAACAACTTTCCAATGCTATATGTTGGTTATCAATGCTTTCTCTCTCTCTCTCTCTCTCTGAGTGATATTAGCTGGTGATGGAATATTAACAAGTTAAATGATATAATGCGTTTCTAAGTAAGAGAGTTGAAGTTTCTGTAGCGATTTGGTTGTTTTACGGGGGTGGAGTTGCTAGCAGCACGCCTCAACCCTCCCTCTTTATCCGGGCTTGGGACCGGCTAGAAAACTAGCAAGCTAGTAATCTGGCGTGATCCGTGAACATAGACAAGACGCGGAGGTGATGAAAATAACCAACCAACCAACAACAACAACAACAACAGCAGCAGCAACATCCAGCGTCAATCACCATCAACGGGAGGGATTTGAAAGAGGTTACTTCATTCACTCACTTATTCGGCTAGGGAGCATTGTCTAAGCTACAGGAAGTCGGAACGGATGAGGATGTCGAATCGAGCGAGAATCGGGAAGGCAGGCGAGAAACACATTCACTCATCAACCTGAGACAACCAATCTGGAAATCTTCTTCACCCATCAGCATCAACAACAACATTCAGTTGGATTTTCAATACAAACGTAAAGTCAGTTCTTCTATACGGAACAGATGAGAAACTTGGCGAGTGGATCACAAAGAATATTTCCAACAGCCTGTTGCGGACCTTTATTAACAACTAACTGTCTTCGCTGGCTCTATACTGAAGATCAGATGGCCGGGCTGGAGAGAATCACCAACACGGAACTATGGGAACAAACAAACAAAACAAGGACCAATCGCTCAACAGGAGAAAGTGGAGATGGATCGGACACTCGCTGAGGAGACCACTGGGTGACATCGCGCGTCAAGCCCTCGAGTGGAACCTGAAAGGGAAGCGGCGTGTGGGACGTCAGTGCAAGGGTGAAATGAAGGAGATCTTGTGAAGAGGAGTTGAAAGAGTATGGACTAACATGGATTCAGGTGAAAAGTACAACAGAAGGAAGACAGAAGTGGCAAGTGGATACGGGCACTTGAAGCCCTATGTTCCACTAGGAACCCAAGGGATCAGTCATAATAATAATAAGTAAGAGAGTAGTTTTCAGACAACATGTTTAAAGCAAAATTTCAGTATATGTAAATAGAATGCTCCAACGACTTCTCGTGATAATGGGGAACAATAAAAGACAGTTGCAGCGAAGAGAATTCTCTTTCCGATGAAATCTCCAACTGGATATCTGTACATTCGTGTATTTTTATAATAATAAGTGGGTAGGAAAATTCCATAATAACTTCTGGTCGAGGGTCAGATTAATAAAATTACAACTGGGAATTGAAATGCCATAATAATAAACAGGGAGACGGATAAAGCTCAGACAAAGTAGTATCATAATCACTGAGAAGATTGACATTGATTGTGCGATTGGGGGTTAGAAATATAGAAATAACAAAATAGATAGACAGGATGGTTGGATAAAAAATCTAGTGGGATTATAACTAATGTGACGAACAATTGTTTATGCAGTCAGAGATTGAATATGTAGAAATAATAAAGTGACAAAATAAACAGGAAGTTCGGATATGAAAATATAATAGGGTAAATAGGGATTAAGAAAAACTCAAAGATAACATGAATAAACAGGAAGTTTGGATAAGAAAGGCAATGGGATAGTCACTATTACAAAAATTACCTGTTTATGATGGCCATAGCGGGGAAAACGGTTGAACATATTTCTTTTGAATACATAATGTGGGTTTGAGCTTTGGGATGGCCAGAGCGTCGGCTATGCCCAGATGTCCTAATTTTACTCCTTTTGCATAGGTTTTGTCGAATCTTACACAAACTGAGTCCTGGGCTATCAATTGGCTGCACTCTTACTTCTCTTATAGGATGAAGTACACGATATATAATGGTGTATCTTCCTCTCCTTTGCTTACTGAAGCTGGAGTTCCTCAGGGCGCTGTTCTCTCTCTGTTTCTCTTTTCCTTACTTACCTCTTAAAGACGAAATCAACTTCGTCAAATATGCAGATGACCTGACTGTTTTGCTTCCCGTTAAGTCTCAGTCAGACTGCTTCAAATTAAATAGCTTCCTGTCGGACATCAGTCAGTGGTCTAAACTAAATGGCCTCATTCTGAATCCCTCCTTTAGGCATAAACGAGATCTACAAACACTAGTAAGCCCTCATGATGCCTGTAGAATTGAGGGGACTAAAATTGAAACTAAGTCTAATGCAAAATACCTCGGATTAGTTATATCTTCCGACCTTACTTGGTCATCTCATATACATACGATTTCTAAGAAAGTGTTTCGTCTAGCCTACTACATTAAGAAACTCAGATTAACTGGAGTCCCTCAACCTCTGCTTACACAATTTGTCAACTCTCGTATCCTACCTATTCTACTTTACTGTTCACCACTAGTCTTTCCTGGGTGACTGAAAAAGGATTATACCATCCTGAGAAGGATATTAAAGGTAGTTAGTAGGACTAGGGGTGTAAAACTCAGTCAGCTTGTCACTACGTTAGTAGAAAGGCGTCTGAATACATGCGAGAAATGGTCTAAAACCATACTCTCTGACTGCCAACACCCCTCTATTCCCAACTCTCTCCTTGCATCTCATCAGGTAGAACCAGAAATCAGTACAAAATAATATATGCTCGTACAACCAAGTATAGGAACTCAACGATACCATCTTTGGCCTATGATCTAAGTGAAAGAGACAATGCTAAGCGCGAAACCTATGACTTGCTTTGTTGTTAATAACATAATTTTGGCTCTTTTATTTCTCTCTTATTCGTATTCTATAGTGAACACCTTCTTAAACATACTTAGCTACCTAAATTATTAACATTGGCTTACTTTTTGTACTTTATTCTATTCCTTCTTTTGTGTATCTACTGGGTCCGACTATATTAGCACTAGGAGTATTACTTTTTTTTTTGATTTACAGCTTGATTCCACACTGTATTTTTGGTACAAGTATGGAATTTTCAGCATGGATATCCGTAGCCCAAATTTTGCAGGCCAACCATAGATATCAGGTGTGCGCCGGCGTGGGCTCGAACCCGGACCATGTGCATGGTCGGCGAGAGTCCTAACCACTGTGCCACCGACGCACACCATTGTCCTGTCATTAACCTTCAAGTAGTATTAGTTTTGTGATTGTTTTTGTTTTTGTTCGGCAATATTAAAACTGACAATCTTGGTTGTGAACGCCACTATCACCATCTTAAAATTTTGTATTATGCAGAATTACTCACACTACCACGACTAACACTGCATTAGTGCTGACAATAAAAAAACACAACCTGAAATGTTTATATTCTGAATGTTTAGCGTAGTTTAATCAAATTAACTGATCATCTTGGCTATAAACATTCTTAAGAACTTTTCATAACTTCTTGTATGCATATAGCTGTTACTGTTCACCACGCATCAACATATCATAGCTTCCACTACCCAATACTGAGGTATTATTTATTATATTGTTTATTTTCCATTCTATTTCTTGGTAATTTTTCCCCTTTTTTATTTTTGTGTTGTTACTTTTAAATATTTATTTTTTTGGAATACTTCTTTTAAATGTGCGATAAAATTAGACGCAACATTGTAGATATGTGTGCTGAAAATTCCACGCTGTATCATTAGTACTGTTTCTGGAATTAAAGCAAATTATTATAACTATCATTATTTCGGGAAATATAGATAAGATTTCAAAATAGTAACTACTTGAAACATCCTGCAACAGACGGTCGGTCACCAAATGTGATTTAGTGACATGAACAATTTGACAGGAAGACATTTTCTTTGGAAATTAGATTAACACATCCCCCTGTTTAATCTAACAATACAACAAGTCGTCGGTTGTTCAGTGTTAGAACACTTGAGATCCGCTATGAAGGAGGCTGGGGGTTTAATTCCTAGCCTATATGCATTCAACTTTAGACCTCACTTAATTCAGCTAGTTGGTAGCCAGTTTGAATATCAGAGGGGGGGAGAGTTTGACGTAAGACTTCCAATTTTACTCTGTAAAATAAAGAAACAACACTAAAATTACTGAAATACTCCAAAGTTCACAACCTGATATTCCAGTCGGAAGGCAGACGAATGAAGAGAAATAAACTACTATTGAGGCGTGTGCTACTGACAAGATTTACTAGTAGTAGTAGCAGTTTCATTCTGTCTGGTTCTTCGCCATCATTTTCATCTGTCTCCACGTCTGCCCACATACTTCCATGTCTTCTTCGCATTACCTCCCCCATGTCACTCCATCATCGCACTAACGACCAAATTGCTAATTCCCATTCGGGTTCTATTGGAGCGATGGTCTGGCGTGTGATGTCACTTGATGATTTGTTTTCTCAAAGTATGGCCAATCCAATCCACCTCCATTTCATCCTGCATATTTGTTGCACAATCGATTCCTGGTTGGTTCGCTCATTGCCAGAGATCCTTTATGTTAGTCCTTTCTGAGCGAAGACAGCTTTTGATGAAGGTGTGTAGTTTGTTTGAAATAGCCTTCGTGACGCGGGTTTAAGTCTCTCATCCGTATAGTAGACATGACTGACTTCACATTGGAGTTGAAAATTCACTTCTTATTCTCATTTTCATGCTGAGTGCTGTTGATCTCCACACAAACTTGACCGAAATGAAAACTAAACCTGGTTTCCTGATGTTCTTCGCTTTGATAGCCTTAGCCTGTAGTTGAAACGATGTTTCCCAGGTAGGTAGGTAGGTAGGTAGGTGTGGCTTATTATTTTTTAATTGGAATAGCCGAAAGCATAATGCCACAACAATTCTTGCTTTGACTTAACTCTCCTTTCTTTGGCACTCTGAATAGGCAGTCTTCCCATAAAATGATACCTTCACTCCTGAATAGATCATTCCGTTGCCAAGTGTCTCTTCTCCTCCGTTTAGATTACTACCATAATATTATTAATTTTATTATTATCTCTATCTCAACTTCATTGACTATGAAAAAGCCTTTGACAGTGTCTATCGAAAGGTGATTTGGAAACTACTTCGCTACTACCAAGGGGTCCCATCGACAATTATACATTTCATCCAACAGTTATATGACAATGCTGCATGGCGCCAAGTAATCCACAACGGGAAACTTAGGGAAGCCTTCGAAGTGAGGACGAGAGTGAGACAAGGCTGTCTACTATCGCCAATGATCTTCCAGATTGCAGTAGATTGGATAATCGACAGACAGTTAGCGGCCAATGAGGAAACAGGCATAAAATGGACGGACTCACACAAAACAAGAACTTGGAGGATCTGGATCTCGCCGATGTGATATATATGTCTGATTTCCCACAAACTGGAAGATATGCAAGTGAAAAGAAACAAGCTGCCAGAACAAGCATCCAGAGAAGATAGGACACCATTCAAGTGAACATAGATAAAACAGAGGTGGATGATGAAGATTTCTGGCCAACACCGACAGCCACACCAACAACAACAACGGACAACAGTCAGCCAGCATAAATGGGAGGAACCTGAAAGAAACAACCCCCTTCACCTACCCACCTACCTACCTGGGAAGCATCGTTTCAACTACAGGTGCACAGAACTGACGAGGATATCAAAGCGAGAATCGGAAAAGCAAGACAAGCTTTCATTACTCTTAAGTCTGTGTGGAGGTCAACATCACTCCTCAGCATGAAAATGAGAATAAGATCCGGATTTTCAACTCCAGTGTGAAGTCAGTCAGTGCTACTCACTATACGGATCAGAGACTTGCACTGCGCGTCATAAAGAGCATCTCAAACAAACTACAGACCTTCAACTACAGTTGTCTTCGCTCAATACTACTCAAGATCAGATGGCCGGCCAGGAGAGATCAGCAGCAGGGAGGGATCTCTGGCAATGAGCGAACCAACCCAGCGGGAACTGATTGTGAAACAAATATGCAGGAAGAGATGGAGATGGATTGGCTGGCCATACTCTGAGGAAACGAACCATCATGTGAGTGACATCACTAGACAAGCGATTGCTCGAGTGGAGCCCGATTGGAAGGGAAGCTGCGAGCTGGTCGTCAGTGCAAGAGTGGGGTGACTTGTAGGAGGTCATGTGAGGAGGAGGAGGATATGAAAGCATGTGGTCAGACTTGGAGGGGGGTGAAAATGTTTGGCAGAAAACCGAAGGCAATAGAGACGCGTAGTTGAAGCCCTATGTTCCTCTAGGAATTAAAGGATATAATAATAATGATATTATTATTTTTTTTTAAATTTCCATTGTTTTATTTTTTTTAAAGTTGCTCAAAAACAAAAACAATTTGTCAGTTTTAAATAACTAGTAATTATTCCATTCTAATGAATAGTGTTCCCCCGTTACTATTACTATTTTTATTATTATTATCATTAAGTGGTTAAATAAGCCAACCTGTTAATTATACTTTTCTGTTATGAGTCCCCCGACAGAAGAGAAAATTACATACAAAAGGAAGGATAACAGACAAGCGAGCAAGAGTGTGTGTGTTGGTTATTTCTGTTGACATTTGAAATACAGATAGTGATTATAATAATAAGTCTTTCTTTAAAAGTGAGACAATGTATAATTATTGTCTGATAAATTCCTCTAAATAGCACATTTCACATTCAGTAGATGTGTGAGTGGTGGAATATACGACGGGTTGAAGCGTTGAAGTTTCGAAGTCTCTGTAGCCGTATGTGTTGTTATTATTATTGTCTCCTTTAATTCCTAGAAGAAAATAGGGCTTCAGCCGCACGTCTCCATTGCGTTCAATTCACCGCCAGTGTTTTCAACTGTTAGTGATGTTTCGTTTTTTACGAAGTGAGATTTCTAGCCTCACTTAACCCAACCTTCTATTTCTATTTACTAGGCTTACTAGTGGCTATACGCAAAGGTTATGGAGTGCGTAGGCAGTAAGGATTCGAATCTCAATGGTTCTAGCGCTGAAAAGTCAACGTGCATATATGTATATATTATTATGGTTTCCTCCAGTTCCTAGAGGAACATAGGGCTTCAGACACACGTCTCCATTGCGTTCGGTTCTCTGCCAACCTTTTCACTACCCGGCTTCACTTGTGCCCACATGCTTTCATCTCCTCTTCACATCACTTCCTCCATGTCACTCCATCCTCGCACTAACGACCAACTCGCCAATTCCCATTCGGGTTCTATTGGAGCGATGGTCTGGCGTGTAATGTCACTTGATGATTTGTTTTCTCAAAGTATGGCCAATCCAATTCACCTCCATTTATTCTGCATATTTGTTGCACAATCAGTTCCTGGTTGGTTTTGTTCCCAGAGATCCTTTTTGTTAGTCCTTTCTGAGCGAAGACAGCTTTTGATGAAGGTGTGTAGTTTGTTTGAAATAGCCTTCGTGACGCGGGTTTAAGTCTTTCATCCGTATAGTAGACATGACTGACTTCACATTGGAGTTGAAAATTCACTTCTTATTCTCATTTTCATGCTGAGTGCTGTTGATCTCCACACAAACTTGACCGAAATGAAAACTAAACCTGGTTTCCTGATGTTCTTCGCTTTGATAGCATTAGCCTGTAGTTGAAACGATGTTTCCCAGGTAGGTAGGGAGGTAGGTAGGTAGGTAGGTAGGTAGGTAGGTTGGTAGGTAGGTAGGTAGGTAGGTGTGGCTTATTATTTTTTAATTGGAATAGCCGAAAGCATAATGCCACAACAATTCTTGCTTTGACTTAACTCTCCTTTCTTTGGCACTCTGAATAGGCAGTCTTCCCCATAAAATGATACCTTCACTCCTGAATAGATCATTCCGTTGCCAAGTGTCTCTTCTCCTCCGTTTAGATTACTACCATAATATTATTAATTTTATTATTATCTCTATCTCAACTTCATTGACTATGAAAAAGCCTTTGACAGTGTCTATCGAAAGGTGATTTGGAAACTACTTCGCTACTACCAAGGGGTCCCATCGACAATTATACATTTCATCCAACAGTTATATGACAATGCTGCATGGCGCCAAGTAATCCACAACGGGAAACTTAGGGAAGCCTTCGAAGTGAGGACGAGAGTGAGACAAGGCTGTCTACTATCGCCAATGATCTTCCAGATTGCAGTAGATTGGATAATGCGACAGAAAGTTAGCGGCCAATGAGGAAACAGGCATAAAATGGACGGACTCACACAAAAATAAGACTTGGAGGATCTGGATCTCGCCGATGTGATATATATGTCTGATTTCCCACAAACTGGAAGATATGCAAGTGAAAAGAAACAAGCTGCCAGAACAAGCATCCAGAGAAGATAGGACACCATTCAAGTGAACATAGATAAAACAGAGGTGGATGATGAAGATTTCTGGCCAACACCGACAGCCACACCAACAACAACAACGGACAACAGTCAGCCAGCATAAATGGGAGGAACCTGAAAGAAACAACCCCCTTCACCTACCCACCTACCTACCTGGGAAGCATCGTTTCAACTACAGGTGCACAGAACTGACGAGGATATCAAAGCGAGAATCGGAAAAGCAAGACAAGCTTTCATTACTCTTAAGTCTGTGTGGAGGTCAACATCACTCCTCAGCATGAAAATGACAATAAGATCCGGATTTTCAACTCCAGTGTGAAGTCAGTCAGTGCTACTCACTATACGGATCAGAGACTTGCACTGCGCGTCATAAAGAGCATCTCAAACAAACTTCAGACCTTCAACTACAGTTGTCTTCGCTCAATACTACTCAAGATCAGATGGCCGGCCAGGAAAGATCAGCAGCAGGGAGGGATCTCTGGCGATGATCGAACCAACCCAACAGGAACCGATTGTACAACAAATAGGCAGGAAGAAATGGAGGTGGATTGGCTGGCCATACTCTGAGGAAACCAACCATCAAGTGGGTGACATCACTAGACTAGCCATTGCTCGAGTGGAGCCCGATTGGAAGGGAAGTGGCGAGTTGGTCGTCAGTGCAAGAGTGTGGTGACTTGTAGCAGGTCATTTGAGGAGGAGGAGGATATGAACGCATGTGGTCAGACTTGGAGGGGGTGAAGAGGTTGGCAGAAAACCGAAGGCAATGGAGACGCGCAGCTGAAGCCCTGTATTCCTCTAGGAATTATAGGATATAATAATAATGATATTATTATTATTTTTTTAATTTCCATTGTTTTATTTATTTAAAAATTGCTCAAAAACAAAAACAATTTGTCAGTTTTAAATAACTAGTAATTATTCCATTCTAATGAATAGTGTTCCCTCGTTACTATTACTATTTTTATTATTATTATCATTAAGTGGTTAAATAAGCCAACCTGTTAATTATACTTTTCTGTTATGAGTCCCCCGACAAAAGAGAAAATTACATACAGAAGGAAGGATAACAGACAAGCGAGCAAGAGTGTGTGTGTTGGTTATTTCTGTTGACATTTGAAATACAGATAATGATTATAATAATAAGTCTTTCCTTAAAAGTGAGACAATGTATAATTATTGTCTGATAAATTCCTCTAAATAGCACATTTCACATTCAGTAGATGTGTGAGTGGTGGAATATACGACGGGTTGAAGCGTTGAAGTTTCGAAGTCTCTGTAGCCGTATGTGTTGTTATTATTATTGTCTCCTTTAATTCCTAGAAGAAAATAGGACTTCAGCCGCACGTCTCCATTGCGTTCAATTCACCGCCAGTGTTTTCAACTGTTAGTGATGTTTCGTTTTTTACGAAGTGAGATTTCTAGCCTCACTTAACCCAACCTTCTATTTCTATTTACTAGGCTTACTAGTGGCTATACGTCAAGGTTATGGAGTGCGTAGGCAGTAAGGATTCGAATCTCAATGGTTCTAGCGCTGAAAAGTCAACGTGCATATGTGTATATATTATTATGGTTTCCTCCAGTTCCTAGAGGAACATAGGGCTTCAGATACACGTCTCCATTGCGTTCGGTTCTCTGCCAACCTTTTCACTACCGGCTTCACTTGTGCCCACATGCTTTCATCTCCTCTTCACATCACTTCCTCCATGTCACTCCATCCTCGCACTGACGACCAACTCGCCAATTTCCATTCGGGTTCAATTGGAGCAATGGTCTGGCGTGTGATGTCACTTGATGATTTGTTTTCTCAAAGTATGGCCAATCCAATCCACCTCCATTTCATCTGCATATTTGTTGCACAATCGATTCCTTCTCGGTTGGTGATGCTGTAGACGCGGTAAACACAGGCATCATGTATAAGGCTAGGTACTACTGAACATATTGATCAGTTCGATTATTTGACAAGTTGGATCAACTCAAATGAAGACATTATTGCAGCAAAAATAAATACACATTCAGCTAGCGTATACAAGGCTTGTTCAACCTTTTTTCCTCAAAAAATAATGACGTTAATCGAGTTAGTTGTCTATCACAGGATGGTTATAATAATAATGATTTACTTTATTCAAAAACAGTACTGTGATACAGAATGGAAGTGTCAGCATTAATCACAATATTATTGCATCTAATTCCCTCAAATTATAAATAAAACTTAATCACACAGAAAATCTTCCATATTTACAATTGGGGTAATGTCAGAAACATGCAGCATATAAAATGGATATAATAATAATAACGGTAACAGCTAAGGTAAGGTAATAATAATAGAAGTAAAAATTTCCGTGGGCTTGTTTCACACAGTATTGTCAATGTGGTATAGAAATCCTAGCATGTTTAAAAATATTGAATATAATGTTCTCTTTACATGATATGGTGAGGCGAAAAACAAAGATTACAGCAGTCTTAGAGATAAGTGGGTGTTTGCAATTATGCGAGAGAGTAAAACAAACAAAGAAGCAACAGGATCATAAATATAATAGAAATAATAAAAGTAAAACTTGAAGGTATACAAGGATGGATGGATGGATGGAGGAAATTGTTTATTTACTAGATGAATCAAGGTTAGCTAATTCTTGTCTGACACTATTTTCACTATCACATAAACTACGTGACAAGTATGGTATCATAGAATTTTTATACTCAGACGTGCGAGCATACAGTTTTTCGAAGTTACTTCTTGTTCTACCTAAGGAGGTCTCAGGTTGACATGTCGGCTTCTGGTGCCTAAGGCTGAACGCTTCGGTCCAATCAATCGATGGGAAAATCTAAAATTCAATTATATAATCACTATGACCTGTTGCCCAAGTGGTGGTGGCCGGCTTTCATGACTTCCCAAGTGGTCTAGTGGATGACGCTTTGGCTAGCATTTGCAAATATAGGCACTGGGTTCTAGCCTCGGTGATAAGGAACATCATCACTCACTGGGAAATACAGGTGCACCCACTGGCTGACGAGTCCCGAATAGGATGAAATGAGCGTTATCTTGGATTCCATTGCTAGTTACCATCCTTCGATTAAGTTCTAAAAAGACAGTTATGACCAATACTCATTTCATTTGACGTGTTTATATCTTCTTCTCATAGACACAACTGTTTTCTATGGGAGAGAGAGAGAGAGGGAGAATCTCACGCTTTATTCAACAAAGTGGAGGCTATTTTTATTTCATGCATTTTTATTCCCCTTGATGAATTTGAATAAAGCGAGAACAACAGTGTGTGCGGTTTGTGCAGAATAAGAAGATGGTACCATCTTGTGTTTATTTCGTTGGCTTCTCATCAGCTGCTTACAGCCTAAATAAATTTTGAGGTTTAAGTACAGAAACATTTTAACATACTTGCAAATTTTACATGTTTTCAGTTGACAGAAAGTTCCCCAATTAGTAAATGGTGCTCAGAAAATTGCGCTTATATAATTTTTACATAGGCAGTTCAAGTTTAAACAAAATAAATTTATGCATAGTAAAGATGAGATGTGCGTTAGATGCATAGTGACTAATAAGTTAGGTAACAATGTACTGAGTTGAACTCAAATCACAGAAACAAGAGACAAGCAAAATTACAGATTATAAAAGGAGGGTGATTACGTAATCAGATGAGAGAAAAAAGAGGACATCCAGTTACCAAGGCAAGGAAAGACTAATAACTGCTTCTTTCTGAACACATGAATCTGGTTTCAAGCGTTTGATGGAAATCGCTTCGTCAAACTTGAGGAGAATGGAGCTCCTTTGTCTATTGATAATTTTGAAGGATTTCGCGATTTCCACCTCATGACCCGTGTCGAGGAGATGTCTGGTAATAGCGCTGCTAGAAGAGTTTGTTCCCTTGAGACGTGGGCTTTTCAGCACATGTCCAGAAAATCGGAGGTATGCCCTTCTTTCTGTTCTCCCAATGTAACTGCTCCTACAGATACACGTCAATTTGTATACACAGTTGGAATTAACTTGAGAAGGGTATCTGTCCACTTTGACTGCACCAAACAGCATGTTGTTCGATGGACGGGAACCGACTTAGTTGCAGGATAGGCTCTGGCCAGTGAATTTCCTAGCCTTCCGTTGACCATTTATGCAATGTCTTCGCCTTTAAAATCTAGTTGAATGAAGACAGGCTTTTTTCAACTGTGATTTGTTTGGTATTTGAGCCTTCACATCTTCCACGTTTGTAAATGAATCTTTGAGGATAGCCGTTGTGTTTCAGCACCTTTTCGAGATTCGTAAATTCTTCCTGTAGTTTCTCTGCAGAGCATATTCTCCTCGCTATACAGTACAGAGTCTTGACTAGTGCTCATTTATAGCTATTTGGACAAAAACTATTAAAATGTAAGTATTGTCCATCCCATGTGGGCTTTCGGTAGATTGACCTCTGGAGACTACCATCTTCTAGGCGTTTCATGGCGACGTCAAGGAAATGGAACTGTTCATCATTTTCATATTCCATAGTAAATACAATATTTGTATGTGCATTGTTGAATAGTTTGAGTAGGTAGGAGGCATGATTTCCGTTGTTGCATACTACAAATGTGTCATCGACATATCGACAATAGGAAGTTGTTTGATGAATTGCATACTTCAGCTTTGTTTTCTCAAGGTTTTGACATAAAGATATCTGGTAAAACAGGGCTAAGTGGACTGCTATTTTTATTGCTGTTATTATTATTATTGTTATTGTTAATTTGTTTTGAGTATATAGTCGAGTTAATCCGCCCTTATTTCTTATCTCGTGTACTTTCATACTGGTGAGGTTACTATTTTAATTTTTGAAAAATATCACACATAGTTAAAGGTTAAAAATATTTATGTTCACACTATGAGTTGTAGTCATACATCCACTTATGGTAGAGATAAAAATTCCTAAATACACAAAACAACATCTAATGGGATAAGATCTTTAAGTATGTATCCATTTATTTATTTATTTACAAACTAAACTATAGAAAATTTATTTATTTGTTTATTTATTTATTTATTATGTTTTTGTATATATCAATAAACTGAAAAACATGAAGAGACATTTTCTATTTTGTTAATAGTTAGCTACAGAGTTCGCAGAATTTGTACCCCGGACACCGCAGAAGAAGAAATGGACAATCTCAAGAGAATCCTTGTCGAGAATTGTTACCCAGAGAGATTTATTGCAAAATCTATGAATCCTAGACCACAAAAGTCGCCCGCCCATGCTTAGCTCTCCGAAGAAACCACTCTACATGAACCTTCAATTCTATGGAGATATATCTGCGGAAACGCTAAAAAAAATCGACTATCGCGCTCAATCAAGAAAACCTTCTTCGCAGCTGAACTACGACTAACTTTCTCCACAAAACCTATGATTCATGGGAACGTGAAGGATAAGCTAACACTGTTGGCCACCTCATCAATGTGTATTTATCAATTGACCTGCTCGTGTGGAGCCAGGTATGTCGGCCGTATCCAGCGTTCGCTTTCCAAGCGTATCACCGAACACTTACCAGCATGGATTTACAAAGGAGAAAAACGATGTCCCCACAGCTCCATCTTAGAACATCTGATAGAATCCGGTTATCAAGCTGCACCCCAAACAAAATTCAAAGTAGTCCACAGAGTAAGAAGTAGTCTTCCTAAAGGTGTACGAATCAGGCTTCTTCAAACTGCAGAAGCAATGGCGATTCACTTGCTAAGCCCTGAACTCTGCATACAGAAGAAGTTCGTTCAATCACTACACTTACAATGGACTTAATCTATCTTATTACCTGAAAAGTAAATTCTACCTAATTTTTTTCCCTTTTTTCTGTCTCTTCATTGGTATTATTCTGTCTTCTTAGTTGTATTATTTTGCATTTCCAACTCTCTTGTTCTCTACCCTCACCCGATTTTATTTCTACACCTCACTACCACATGGTTATTGACCTGACCAACGCTAAGTTTCTAGTCATTCATGTTAAGTCATCCAACTTAATTGCTCAATTTCAGTTCTAATTTAAATGGCATTATTATCTACCCCACTTCTACTTAGTCTCTGCCTGTAATTACCTCTGTTGCTATTCTGACATAAGTTGAAACATTATAGTCAAATATATTACGTCATCTAACTTACTAACCCAATCTTACTTTAGTTGCTGTCCAATTAACCTTGATTCTATATTAGATCATTCTTTTATTACCTGATCAATTATCTAAACTTGACAAACCACATGTACACACGCACACAAATAATTATATATCAATGCGATTGTACAGCGCTATGTTAATGAATTCACCGTCGAAAAGAGTCTCTTCGCTGAACGTCTTCACTTTTTCATATGACTAAATGGGGATTTTCAAGCTACTCATACGTTGCAAGAGTTAGTTTGTAGGGTGTTTTGATTGGTTGAAACTACTGAAAGTCACCAGGATGTTGTGGCGCTTGCGACTCTTCGTTAGTTCGAGCTAAGGACCTTCCAGTTAAAAAAAGTTAATTATATTATCATTATGATTTCCTTTAATTCCTAGAGGAACATAGGGCTTCAGCCACACGTCTCCACTGTGTTCGGTTCTCTGCCAACCTTTTCATCACCTAGCTCCACGTCTGCCCAACGCCTTTATCTCCTCTTCACATGACCTCCTCCAAGTCAAACTCGCACTGACGACCAACTTGCCGCTTCCCTTTCGAGTCCCGCTCGAAGGCTTGTCTAGTGATACCGCTTCATGTTTTCCTCAGAGTATGGCTAGCCAATCCAATCCACCTCCATCTCTTCCTGCCTATTTGTTGCGCAGTCGGTTCCTGTTGGGTTGGTTCGCTCCTAGAGATCTCTGTTCCTGATCTTTTCTGGCCGGCTATCTGATCTTGAGTATTGAGCAAAAACAGGTGTTGATGAAGGTCTCTGGTTTTTTGTGGTGCTCTTAATGACGCACCAAGTGTCTGATCCGTATAGTGAGTAGCACTGACTGACTTCACACTGGAGTTGAAAATCCGGATCTTATTCTCATTTTCATGCTGAGGAGTGATGTTGACCACCACACAGACTTAAGAGTAATGAAAGCTTGTCTTGCTTTTCCGATTCTCGCTTTGATATCCTCGTCAGTTCTGTGCACCTGTAATTGAAAGGATGCTTCCCAGGTAGCTAGCGGAGGTTGTTTCTATTAGGTTCCTCCCATTTTTGCTGGCTGATTGTTGTCTGTTGTTGTTAAGCTTGTCAACTATTCAGCCACTAGGACCTGACTCAATCAGTTGCCAGTCCATGAATTCCAAGCTCCACCAATTCTTAATTTTAACGCGATCACCAGCCAGAGTCATCTTCGAGTTTTTATCTTCACTCCTAACTGGATGTACCCCACCCGTCACGACTGGAGCCAACTTCGTACTGTATAACTAGTCACCTGGAGAACATTAAATTAATTAGAAAGAGTATATTTGGAGGCATTTGATCTGGGTTTTTTGTAAAGTTTGATCACGAATTGATATCATTTAGAGAACCGCTGAGTAATGAATAGCTATTTCGTCCCATTCTAGGTCTCTTCATCCAAACGTACTCACAAATGTTTCGCTATTTTAAATGCTGCTAATATAGATCCTTCAAAGTACTAATGCTGAACCAGAATATGGAAAATCCCATCTTGCTAACAATAACTTGATATCGCTTCTTCAGTATGAAATAGTTTTTCTTTACTGTGTCAGGGGGGCGGGGCGGGGGGCTTTACTGGTAAAGATAACAAACCATATGTAGATTGTTAGATTTCAGATAAGTATATGAAATATAATATAAAAACAGGATTTGTTAACATAAGGATACTGGTTATAAAATTTATATTGATTTTATCACTCCATATGGGGTGTTGAAGTCAGATCATATTGCTGTCTTGCTTAGTCCGTTATTCCTATTCAGACCATTTAGATTCCATTTAGTGATATGAAGTGCTTCCGATGGTATAAGATGTTTCTTATGATATCGGAAATTTTTCTGGATGATGATTTCAATATTGTCAAAATCAATTTCGTACCCTGATTCTATCGTGTGCAGACCTATGGCTGATGATATTTTCAAGCTTTTTCTAGTTCACCCGGATTTCTCGGTGGTCGAACAAATGCTCTACGCTGTTCATTTCTTCTGATTACCCTGATTTCTCTCTGGCGATATTTGTTCCGTGTCAATCGCATCACGTTCCAAGCAAGCATTTTATTTAATAGACACAATCAGAGAGAAAATCTTAGGGGATTTGGTCTTTTATATGGAGAAGGTTGTTTCACAGTGTGTCTGATGTCTTGAAGAAAACTCTAATGTCGAGATGATTGAGTACTCTTCTGATATCGTCTGACGTCTCTGCTCTATATGGAATGATAACTGTTGAGATCCATGTTTTTGGAATGCGTTTTCGACCATACTTAATATCAGTGTTGATTTTGTTGATGAAGTTCCTTGGGTAGTTGTTTTGCTTGAGAGTTTCAGTAATGTTTGATATTTCTTATTCTTTTTCTTTTTCATCGGTTAACACCGAAGAGTGTGCTCGTCTAAGAAGACTTCAAGCAACTAGTATCTTTACGTTGATGGGGTGTGATGATCCGAAGTCTAAATATTGGTTGTTAGAGAGGGTTTTCTTCCTGAATATAAATACACTAAAATGTGAACATTTTCGCCTCTTAACTAGGCGGTCTAGAAATGGTAGTTCACCGATGTCTGATTCTGACCGCTTTCGAAATAAACTTGATTCTGGGAGATACACAGTTCATTCTTGAAGAAAATGAACTGTGTAAATCTCGCTCGTCTTATCACTACAAAAGTATTATTTCCATATCTTTACCATAGTTTTAGGAGTGAATTTGCATGAAAAGAAGTTATCTTCGAATCTATTCATGAAAAGGTCATCAACTTCTGGGGAGACTGTCTGTATAAATTTCATTTAAATGTAACATAATAACTTTCTGGATAGAATTTCAAGCTCTTAATTATTTCACACATTTGGTTCCCTTGATAAATTTCGATAAAGAAAGGAAGACGAAATTTGCAGTATAAAATGATATCATTTCATTTCACAGGTTCTCATCAGCTGCAGACTACTTCAATGTTTGAGTGGTGGTAGAGAAAAGATACTATAAAATTGACGCATCTTAATGAAAGCATTACAATGTTTTTAGTTTAAGTTTTCACCATCAATTTATACGCTTTTAAAGTTGAAAAGAGGGGGGAGGGATAAGACAGAAAACAGTTTTGAGTGGATAAATACTGGATAAATAACTGGATAAATACCCTGTTGATGTCACCTCCAACTGCGTTTATGAATTCGCGTGCACTTGAGGGAGCAAGTACATTGAAAGGACGGAACGAAGAACTTCTATCCGGGTTTTTCTCAACATATTCCAAGAAACCTGTGCCTGAAAGGAAGCAGATATTCCCAGAGTGCAATTACCAGACACATTATTGATACCGGACATCCCGTAGAGATTTCTGAGTCCTTCAAAATATTAAATAGACAAAGGACAGCAAATTTACTACGATTCGCCGAAGCAATCGCAATCAAACAACTTAAACCAGACTTGTGTATACAGAAAGAGAGTGTGATTAACCTCTCACTCCCTTGATAACAGAATTTTGATTTTGATTAGTCATCTAATTCAGTGATCTCAACTCACTGAACAAATCTTAATCTCATAAAATGTAACCGCTTTTGTTTCTTGAGTTGCTATGTGAACCTACAAGCTAACACTGTTTCTCCCCTCTTTTCAACTTTAAAAGCGTATAAATTGATGATGAAAATTTAAACTAAAAAACATTGTAATGCTTTCATTTAGATGCGTCAATTTTATAGTATCTTTTCTCTACCACCACTCAAACACTGAAGTAGTCTGCAGCTGATGAGAACCTGTAAAATGGAATGATATCATTTTATACTGCAAATTTCGTCTTCCTTTCTTTATCTCAATTACTTCACTAGTGTCTTCCAGTGGACATCTCTTTGATAGCCTTGTATCTGATTCTAGTAGACTGGAAATGATTCATAAGTGATGAACTTGGTTTTGACGTGTACGACAATACGATCAAACAGATTTCTAATGGACAATTGACACAGTCTTAGATGAGATGGAAATTCACCACAGTTAGTGCCTTTTAAAAACTGGAAAATACGCAGATCACAATGTAAATGGTCTGCTTGATAAATAGCATAAACGGAAATTTAGTAAACAATCATAAACTTATTATACTATATACTACTGATTATGAATAAGTAGTTGAATAATAATAATTATATTATTATTCCGTTGTCTTTTAAGTGGAACATAGGGCTGACTGGCTGGCTTCAGCAACACATTTCCACTTTGTTCTGTTTTCTGCTGTCCTCTTCAGTTGGTTAACCACACAATTGACCAAACTCTGTTATTTCTCCCTCACATGATCTCCTCTATGTCACCCTCGCACTAACGACCCACATTTGTTGAGGGACCAGTTCTTGCCTGTTGGTTTGTTACATAATTGTTTCTTGTGGCTTATTCTTTTTGGCCGATTATTTGATCTTCAGTATGGCTCCAGCCAGAGAAGGAGGCAGCTACAACCTGTTGGAAATCCTCTTCATTACACGCAGTGCAAGTTTTTGACCCGTATAGAAGAACTGACTGACTGACTGACTTGACATTGGTGTTGAATATGCGAATCTCGTTTCTTGTGCTGAGGTCGGATGCAGAAGATTTCCAAACTGGTTTCAGGTTGATGAATGCGTGTGTATCTTGCCTTTCCCATTCTGCTAACTATGACATCTTCGTCCATTCTGACTGCCTGTAGTTGAAACGATGCTTCCCAGATAAGCGGAGGAGATGACCCCTGTTAAATCTCTCCCGTTGTTTCATGAAGATGCGTACAGCTGTAATTCGATCAGCACATGATTTGCCTTTCCTAAATCCAGCTTGCTCCAGTTGGCGGACTTCTGTGTCTAGTGCATCCTTTATTCTCTATAGGATGATGCGACTCAGGATTTTACTTGGCGTGAATGGAGAGGAGAATGATTCCACGCTAGTTCTTGCAAAGACGTATGTCGCCCTTCTTTGGTAGTTTGATGAGGTAGCCGGTCTTCCAATCAGTAGGCATCTTTCCTTCTTTCAAAACGTTTTGCAGTAATGGAGTGAGAACACCTGCCGTTATCTCTGGGGCCATCTTGAGTGCTCCGGGAGGAATGCCATCTGGTCTTGCTGCCTTCCTAGCTCGACTTCAGCTGCTTGATGACATTTAGGATTTCTCCTCTTGTTTGGGGGAGGAGGAGGAGTGGTGTCCACTGACAAGCATTTCCGTGTGTATGCTATTGGTGATGGTGGTGGTGGTGTATTTCTGGGCTAGTTCGACAGTGGTGGTTGATTCAAGAGTCTTTTAAAGTGATCAGCCCATTGTTTGGTTTGTTTCATCTCCTTGGTGATCAGGTTCCCTGAGTAATAATTACAAACTCTTTATCGTATTAAACATTATTATTATTATTTAAACACAAAAACTTGGTACACTATAGTGCCAAGGAGATGATAATAAAACATCCTAGATTCATAGTAAAAACATGGGTAGACAACGAACGGATAAATTACTTCATCTGAGAGGAAAGAAGTCATACTTAACAAAGTCAAAAGGTATTCATCGAATTATTGTGGGAAAGGGAAGAAAGAAGGAAATTGCAGCACTTTCGGTAGTGATAACGATTTTGGTCTACATCCTGTAGAGTTTCGAGCCACCGACTCATAGTATCTCTCTCGGACCCAGTTAGGGAGTCGTGATGCACCAATCGATGCTAATCTACCACGTCATCCTTCACTACACGACACCACGTCATGGGTTGACCACCTCTCCTCTTTTGACACCCTATCTCAGGGCCCATGAACACAGACCTCTACAGATGCCTCTTGGGTGACATTCGTAGCACATGTCCAAGCCAGTGAGGTCGGTGTTTTTTCAGATGACGACAAACAATAAATGGTGATCTCCACTGTGTGCAGATACACTACTGGACCTCAGAATTACTGACACGATGATCAATTCACAAAAGAATGCCCATAGACAGTTCAATATCAGAATGACTTCCATTCACTCTAACAAAATCCCAGTCATAACGACAAATAAAAGACAGCAAAATTAGGGATTAAACAGGAATGAAGAGAAATGATAAGGATCAAGTCAACATGTGATATGAAAATGTCATAACAATGGAATGAAGTGTAGGAGAAAAAGGCATAATAATTAGAAAATCAGTTGAGACATCCAAATAAGTATATATTTTGTAATTAGGTGTTTTTCAACACAACGGGAAACTTACGGAAGCCTTCGAAGTGAGGACGGGAGTGAGACAAGGCTGTCTACTATCGCCAATTATCTTCCTGATTGCAGTAGATTGGATAATGCGACAGACAGTTAGCGGCCAATGAGGAAACAGGCACAAAATGGACGGACTCACACAAAACAAGAACTTGGAGGATCTGGATCTCGCCGATGCGATATATATGTCTGATTTCCCACAAAATAGAAGATATGCAAGTGAAAAGAAACAAGCTGCCAGAACAAGCATCCAGAGAAGATAGGACACCATTCAAGTGAACATAGATAAAACAGAGGTGGGTGATGAAGATTCCTGGCCAACACCGACAGCCACACCAACAACAACAACAGACAACAATCAGCCAGCATAAATGGGAGGAACCTGAAAGAAACAACCTCCTTCACCTACCCACCTACCTACCTGAGAAGCATCGTTCAACTACAGGTGCACGGAACTGACGAGGATATCAAAGCGAGAATCGGAAAAGCAAGACAAGCTTTCATTACTCTTAAGTCTGTGTGGAGGTCAACATCACTCCTCAGCATGAAAATGAGAATAAGATCCTGATTTTCAACTCCAGTGTGAAGTCAGTCAGTGCTACACATTGTAAAGATCAGAGACCTGGTGCGTCATAAAGAGCATCACACACAAACTTCAGACCTTCATTAACACCTGTCTTCGCTCAATACTACTCGAGATCAGATGGCCGGCCGGAAAATATCAGCAGCAGGGAGGGATCTCTGGCAATGAGCGAATCAACCCAACAGGAACCGATTGTGAAACAAATAGGCAGGAAGAAATGGAGATGGATTGGCTGGCCATACTCTGAGGAAACAAACCATCATGTGAGTGACATCACTAGATAAGGCATTGCTGGAGTGGAACCCAAAAGGGAGGCGGCGAGTTGGTCGTCAGTTCCAAGGTGACTAGGGGGGTGGGGATGTGAGGAGATGAAAGCATATGGTCAGACTTGGAACGGAGTGAAAAATTTGGCAGAGAACCGAAGGCGATGGAGACACGCAGCTGAAGCCCTATGTTCCTCTAGGAGTTAAAGAATATAATAACAGATAATAATAACGAACTGATGAATGAGCTGAATATTTTGCATACCAAGGGGGGCAATGAAAGTTTCGTAAATTAACTATCCAGCTCAGAGAACACAACCACATAAAAAAATTGATTAATATAGAAAAACAGTCTTTTATGAAAGGTCAATGGAAACCTGGATTTCTTGGCACAGTACTACTCTGTAGGAAAGTGGATCATACCAAGAGTAAATCTGCTTTGGTAGACACTAACTAATATTAAAAGTCAATATTTTTCATGAGATTAGATTCTCCAAGCATAATTGACGAAATGGTGCAGTGAAATTTTCAAACTTTGGATAGGCTTTTCAATCTAAGACAACTGTGTTCAGCAGTATACACCTACGCTCCTGATTACGGCTGAGCAGAGATCTATCAGTTCAGAAGGTAGATCCACAGAAAAATGTTATCTAAGGTCGAGTTCGATGAGCTACAGATTATCATCAAGCTACAAAAATGTGAACATTTGACGCATTATTTAAGTGTGACAGTTTCAACTACTCATAAGTAGCCACTGAAAGATATACAAAGAAATATTATGAACACTGTACCAAGACACTATTTACCAGGTAGCAACCAGCAGGCCCATTATGTCAGGTAAAATAACGGTTAGTCGCCTATAACATTGGCTGGAGTTTGCTCCATATATACAACGAATCGGTAATTGTTGGTATTCATGGGCCGGCAATTGGATATATAGTCGTCTCCTAGGTTTCATCCCTGAAGGTGGGCTGTGATGGGTGGGATAAACGCTACTGAAGAGTCCCAATCACTAGGACCAAAACAAAACTAGGTGTCCAGTACTCCCTGATATTTCAGTGATCCTCTACTTGTTGTCAACTCGTTAATAAATCTGTGACCAGTCAAATCCCTGTACACCAACACTTCGATACCTTCAGTAATTTTATAATATGCATGGAAATTTCAACTTCTGTATGAGTACAAATTTCAATTTAGGAATATGTTATGTAATCACAGAAATCCCTTAGGTTCCAGGCGGAGTACAGACAGGACTTCAGTTGCAGATTTTAATTTTCACAGTGTTCGCTGCAGTCCTCTTCAGCTGATCTGGAGAGTGATGTTACTCAACGGGTCTAATCAGAGTTTGATGATGAGGAATTTCCAGAGTTTGGCGTTGCTTATCCTTTTTGGTGTGAAATCTGATCTCCAGGGTGGATTCCATCAAAAACCCGACATTTGTTATGAATTCATTGTCACAAACGAGAAGGAGATAGACAGCTGCTACTATCGCAAATCTCTTCTGTTTACTGATGAGCACTCATTATCTCACCGGGGAATGCAACCAAAACTTTCAGTATTATACATACATTTATTCATATTATTATTACTCCCTTGCTTTCTGAGTGTAAAATAGGGCTGGCATCAACAACACATCTCCACTTTGTTCTAATTTTTGTGCTGTCCTCTTCAGATGGCCAGCTCCACAATTGACCAAACTCTCTCATCTCTTTCTCCCCAAAGGATCTCCTCCATGTCACCCTGACACCAACGACCCACCCATTGCTTCCTATTTGAATACCGCTCGAGCAATGGCCTGCTTTGCGTGTGATGTTATTCGGCAGCCTCTTCAATGTATAACCGATCAATCCATTCCCACTTTCTCCTACATATTTTAATTACAATACACAACAGTTTACCAATCATCAAGTGGCACTGATATGTTTGTTAACAATAATTAAACAGTGTCAAAATGTCGTTAATGGGTTAATAATAATTAACGAAGAAAATCAATACACATTTAAAAATCAAACTGTTGTGTATTGTAATAAAAATGCTATACGTAATATATTAGAGTAGAGCCAGAGATGAGGATCTAATTGAAAAGTAAAGATTTCTTCCCTGGTCAATCTTTCTGTTTCTTAAATGTCTAAATGGGGAAACTGCCAGCGAAGGTGTCAGCTGATGATGAAAGTCTGCAGTCGCCTGTTGGAAATCTGTTTCGTGACTGACACGCTGGCCAGGTTTCTGACTCGTATAGAAGAACCGACTGACTTGACATTAGTGTTGAAAATGCTAATCGTGATTTTTATGCTGAAATTGGAAGATTTTCAAGCTGCTTTCAGGTTGATGAAAGTATGTGTATCTTGCCATTTCAGATTCTGAATTTGACATCCTCATCCGTACTATCCTGCTGTAGTTGAAAAGATGCTTCCTTGTCAGATAAGTGAAGGGGGTAACCTCTGTTAATATATTCCCGGGTTGTAGCAGATATATTCATGGATAGGTGGGAAAAGATAGCGACTGAAACGTTCACCCCCACCCACCCCAAAAGTATGGTGGAGGTATGTAGATGACACATTCACTGTACTTAGAACACAAGATATAGATAGATTTTTCGAACACATCAACTCGATGGTGGAGGCAATTCAATTCAATTCACTTATGAATTGGAAAGCCAGGAAGGGGAACTTCCAATGTTAGATTGCAACGTAAAAAGGAAAGAAGATGGGAAGTTAAACATAAGTGTTTACAGGAAACCCACACATTCAAACAGATACTTGGAATTCCGATCATTCCATCCTATGTCAGTGAAAATAGGATTGGTGAAGTGTTTAAATGACAGAGCACAAAAACTAAGTAGTACCAAGGAAAATCTAAGACAGGAAGTGATACACATAAAAGAAGCCTTGAAACTTAATAATTACCCGGATAAATTAGTCAAGAAATATGTAAGTAAATGTAAAAATAAAATAAACAATAATAATACCGATAGTAATGATAATAATAATAACAATAATAATGATGATAATAATAACGGTAATAATAATAGTGATAATAATAAATAATAATGACGACACCAACAATAAGGAATGTAAATCATCAACAGTAATTCCATACAAGGAAGGAACCTCGGAAGCCTTACGCAGAATTCTTAACAAGGAAGGAATAAAAGTGGCTGGCATTCAAACCACCCACAAACTCAATTAGAAACAAGCCTTGTCGGTTAACGGATCCTGTTGAGGCAAATAAACAAAACAATTTCGTTTATCTAATACTTTGCCTGCAATGATTGTCAGGTCAAATATATACGTCAAACTAGTAGAACAGGGTCAGTCAGACTAGCCGAACATAAAAAGCTAGCAGCAAAATCTAGATTAGTTGACGCGAATAAGATCAGAAATCTGGAGAATAGTTCAGCTGAAGATAGCACTACATGCAGTTACACACAACCATACAATAGGATGAATGGGATAAGATGACAGTTTTAAAATCTAATGTAACAGCTGGGTGGAGGGAGAGATTGATAACAGAAGCTTTGTTTATCGAATAAACTGAGAGGAAATACGTGTAATAGAAATGATTCAACACCTGTCCCAGATATGTGGAAAATTCTACTGCCCATACAACAAATAGGAGAAGACAGAAAAAACTATGATGTGGTTTTGTTCTCAGAGCTCGATGGTTGAAGTATGCACTGAAGATGTCACCCAGTAGGGTGATGAAAGCTTCACAAATTAACCATCCAGCTCTGAGAACAAAACCACATCAAAAAGAAAAAACTATAAAAATCTAGTTCCAAAGTCGTGTGATTACAATTGATATGATTATGAACAGCAATAAATTGTGTTCGAAACCTCGTCATCCAGTATACAATACTGTTTCACTGTGTGATACATTTAATAAACAAACTAATATGGAATAACCTCTGTTAAATCTCTCCCGTCGATGGGTGGATGATTGGTGCTGGTTGTTGTCGGTGTTGCTGTTGATTGGTTGTCCTCATCACCTCTGTCCATCTTCTCTTTGTTCATTTGCCGTGTCCTGTTTTCTCTACCTGCGTCTTCAACCAGTTTGTTAGTTTTCACCTGCCTTCAAGTCTTCGAGTTTGTGTTAACAAGTTAACTACCTGGCTAGATTTCTAACCAGTCCAAGCCTGAGTAGTAAAGAGGGGAGGGTTAAGTGTGTTTGGGTCTAGCAACCCCACACTACCAAATCTTTCAAACCACTAGAGAAACTTCAGCTCAAATAAAAAATATTTACTCACATGGTTTTAATAAATTTTTTTTAGCGTTGGAATTTCTGTATCTGTTTTTGATTGGTTCGCCGGGGGGTAGAGTAGTTAGCCCCCCATGTCGGCGAGGAAATGAGCAAACTCTAGTAAACAAGACGAGGTCAAGGCAGGAATATGCTGGACTCTAGAAGATCTGAATTTCATGGCTGGTTTATGTGTTAAGTGACACTGGAACTCAAAGACTTGCTGGCAAAAATGCCAACAAACTGGCTGAAGAATTAGTGAAGATGGGACTCCAAGTGAACAATAGTGAAGACGGAGGGGATTAACATTACCCCACAACCAATAGAAACAACCACTACCATTCACTAACAGTAGGAGGAATTTAACAGACGTCACTTCATTCACTTATCTGTCCAGGCAGCAGCATCGTTTCAAACACAGGCAGCTGGAAAGGATGAATATGTCAAAGTCAGCCGTTGCCTGGCCCTTATCTTCTGTACCAATAGAAGATAAGGGCCAGGCAACATTCATTTATTGATTATCAACATACATTTATTGATTTTTATGTACATGTATTGTTAGCAGAAAAACACGGTCTTCTGATTGGTTGTTTCTCACAGAAACTTAACCTTGCATCTCTTTGTGGCTGTTTCTTGAATATCAGATCACCTATATGTTAACTGTATCCGCCTACGCAAAACCTTTGTTCTCATTCATCTCACGACCAATATGGAGGACATAAACATTGACGTAAATTACTGTCTACCAATTTAGGCTAACAGCCCACTCTCACCACACTTTAACACTCTGAAATCAGATTGAAAATCTTCTTCACTCAGCCAGCGCAAAAGAATAAGGTTCGAATTTATATCATGAATGTAAAGTCGGTCAGTCAGTTCTTCTATATGTGTCAGGAACTTTCCACAAGCGTTGAGGAAAGTATTCCCGACAAGTAGTTACATGCCTTTATCAGCAGATGCTTTCGTTGGCTACATACTAAAGATCAAACTGCCGGCTAGAGCCCAAATAGCTCAGTGGTAACGTCTCTGACTGCAGTCAGCACTGGGTGACGCGGGTTCGAATCTCAGAAGAGACATGAGTTCCTTCAAGGTTGCAGATACGTTGGTCCACCGAGAGAGAGGGCTCTCGAGTGGTTGCGCCACAGGTTGATCCTGTATGCCGTTCTCGCCTCACAAGAGGCAAGGATGCGTGTGTTTGGTTCTCCTGAAAAACAATACCCAGTCAATGGGTGTATCGTGGTGTGAAGGGCCCCGCTAGCTCAGTCAGTAGAGCATGAGACTCTTAATCTCAGGGTCGTGGGTTCGAGCCCCACATCGGGCGTCCTCGTGTATGTGCATGTGCGTGTGCGGTAGAAGTCAGAAAGAATCATCAACAAGAAATTCTAGGAACATACTGACAAAGTCCTTATCACTCAATGAAATATGTAGAAGAAAAGTGGGTAGGACATTTCAAGCAGTCACCTTAAGTATCACATTCTGCAGCAGACAATTAATCCAGTGAAACGTTAATGGTGAAGGTAGCACTTCATTATGTATTTATCAGTTTACTTGTTCTTGTGGAGCGAAGTATATTGGTCGTAAGCAATGTCAAATGGCCGAAAAATCATTCTAGAACATTGTCCAGTCTTGTTAGCCAGAGGAGAAAAGAAGAAAAAATACCAGTGTTTACATTCTTGAACACCTTGTTATCTTCAAGACTGCTTCACACTGTTATATAGAGAGTTCCTCATTATGGCAATGAAAGGACTTCGGGTATACTTATACTTATACACAACCGAATCACATTGGGTATTTGGGATGTGAAACTTGAACTCTGCACTAAATACATTCCCTCGCCATACCATGGCCAGAGTAACGCTGTTACCATAATTTTACTGCATTTTATTATGTAAGTTTACTATTATCATTATTATTATTATTCTTTTATCATCACTGTTTTATTGCTTCTTAATAACACTGCAAATAGTCTTTGTCTAATGGTCTCAAACTAAATCCTTCCAAATGTCAGACTGTTAATTTCAGTTTCCGATGTAAAAGAAAGTTAAGTGAAGCTGTTGGTTCTCCTATGACCGTTGCAAAATTGATGACACTGATATAGAAATCATATCTGACGTTAACTATCTTGGACTAATTCTTTCTTCTGACTTATCCTAGTCTTCCTATGTCATAGCGATTTCTAAAAGAATATTTCCTCGGACATTTTACATTAACAAGTTAAGGCAGTTAGGCTTAATTCAACCAAACCCTCCCCTTATAGTATGTCAACTCGTATATCTTACCTATTCTTCTTTATTGATCACGCTTATTCTTTCCTGGATTGCTTGAAAACGACTATGTCATACTTCGTAGAACTTTGAAGACTAGCTGTTGGTAGGACGAGTGGTGGCTTCCCATGCGGCCATATCGTTGACATTGTTACTGATAGGCACTTGATACCATGCAACAAATTTGCTACAGGAATCTTGTCAGACTGTGATTATCCCCTTTAGCCGCAGCTCCAACCTTGTGTCGCCTCCTTAGGTAAGACAAGAAGTCTATTCAGAAGACTTCATGCGCGCTCGCACGTCTAAGTATAAAAATTCATACTTTATGTGATGAAAATAGTGTGTGACATGAACTAACTAACTAACTAACCTTCTGTGCACTATTAAATAAACCATTTGCTCCACCTTTACAACATCAAACTTTATTGTTATTGTACTTCTTATATTTATAATCCTCTCAATTGTTTTTGTTTTTATTTGTTTGTTTTTTCGTAAGTGTGAAAATCATTTAAGCTGTGTGGATAACTGTTAATTTTGTATTTCCCCTCACCATGTGGCTGTCAAAATAGAACATTAGATTCAATACTCTGTAGTAACATGCTAACATTTTCAAACTGAATCGACAATACTGTTTGAAACAAACTCACTGTTATTATTTAGATATGATAGAGAAGATTTGTAGCTCAGGTGGATGATATTGATGTGGTTGTGTTCTCTGAGCTAAATGGTTAATTTGCGAAGCTTTCATCACCCTACTAGGTGACATCTCCAGCGCATACTTCAATTCGAATTGAAGTGAGCTTTTAGATTTCTCCACGAGTTTATTAATCATCTCTCCTGGCGGGTGACCTTGGACGCGATTGGTTGTTTCTGCGTGCTTTCACACCTTCTAGGTCACTTGTATTGGAACTGATAGTTTCTTTGACTTGAACTTTGACCCTTTGTGCGTGAAGTTTCTCTCTTATCGGTTGATAAATTTTGTCTATCTCGATGTGTCTATTGACTGATTGATGATTCAGCGGAATACCAGGCAGGCTTCGAAAAATTCTCTAGCGTTCTTGTTGTTTCCTCTGTCTAATATTTGAACACTGGTTGTTCCAGTCGAATTGATGTCCGTGGTTGTCTGTATGTAGTGATATGAGGGAGTGGATATCATGTCTTTTGATGGCTAGCTTATGTTTGTGGATACGAAGACGAAGGGGACGTCCACTTTGGCCAATGTAGTGTTTTTCGCAGTTGCTACAATTTATTTACAAGATAAAACCAGCACCATCTACAAAATAAATTGTAACAACTGCGAAAAACACTACATTGGCCAAAGTGGACGTCCCCTTCGTCTTCGTATCCACAAACATAAGCTAGCCATCAAAAGACATGATATCCACTCCCTCATATCACTACATACAGACAACCACGGACATCAATTCGACTGGAACAACCAGTGTTCAAATATTAGACAGAGGAAACACCAAGAATGCTAGAGAATTTTTAGAAGCCTGCCTGGTATTCCACTGAATCATCAATCAATCAATAGACACATCGAGATAGACAAAATTTATCAACCGATAAGAAAGAAACCTCACACACACACAAAGGGTCAAAGTTCAAGTCAAAGAAACTATCAGTTCCAATACAAGTGACCTAGAAGGTGTGAAAGCACGCAGAAACAACCAATCGCGTCCAAGGTCACCCGCCAGGAGAGATGATTAATAAACTCGTGGAGAAATCTAAAAGCTCACTTCAATTCGAATTGAAGTATGCGCTGGAGATGTCACCCAGTAGGGTGATGAAAGCTTCGCAAATTAACCATTTAGCTCAGATAACACAACCACACCAAAATAACTGTTATTATTATCATATGTAATAATCTTAATTTGTGCTTCGAATATTTCTGACTTTATGTCTTAAATGTGACAAATTCCTCTGGTTAATTTTGTTTTTATTTTTAATTTCAGTTATATTTTAAGTAAATCAGATGCAAGATATTGTGACAAATGCTGAGAATTCCTTTCTGTATTATAGGTAGTGCTGTTTTTGGAATAAAGTAGATTATTATTATTATTATTATTATTATATTGTCATACAGATTTTATATAAAAACACTTTATCGTCATTCCACTGGTTTTTGTCCATTTAACTAGTCATTTTTCACAATTATTGCATCGTGTCCATTTCTGCCCCCTTTTATAATATCCAATTAGTCATCCAATCCTAGATTACAGCTTACATTATGCAATACAAATTCTAGAATAATTTTATTGCTATCAAACTGGTCTTATGAATTCGTTGTGAAAAATGAATACAACAATGTAGCTTTCCAAAATGATTCCGTTTGTCTACTTACTGAAATAACATCGATGGTTCACGGTTCGATTCTTGCTATTATTATTATTATTTTCTTTAGCTCCTAGAGGAAAATAACGCTTCAGATGCAAGTTTCCTTTGCGTTCTGTTTTCTGCTGACGTTTTCATCACTTAGCTCCACGTCTGTCCGACTACTTTCATCTCCTCTGCACATGACCGTCTCTATTTCAGCCTCATCACTTCCCGCTTCGGGATCCACTCGAGAGATGGCCTAGTGTGTGATGTCATTCACTTGGTGGTTTGTTTTCTCAGAGGATGACCAATCCAATTCACCTCGATTTCATCCTGCGAAAAATTTGTTGCACAGTGAATTCCTGATGGGTTTATTCACTCCCAGAGATCCCTCCCTGATGGTGATCTTTACTGCCCGGCCATCTGATCTTGAACGAAGTATTGAGCAACGACAGTTTTTGATGTAAGTGTGTAATTGTTTGTTTTAAGTGCTCTTCATGACATATCAAGTCTCTGATCCATAAATCAGTGCTGATTTTACATTGCAGTCAGCATTGTGAAGTCAGTGCTCTTATACGGATCAGAGACTTGCATTGCGCGTCATTAAGAGCATCTCAAACAAAATTCAGACCTTCATTAACAGTTGTCTTCGCTCAATACTACTCAAGATCAGATGACCGGCCAGAAAAGATCACCTACAGGGATCTCTGTCAATGACCGAACCAACCCAACAGGAACCGGTTGAGAAACAAATAGGCAAGAAGAAATGGAGATGGATTGGCTGCCCATATTCTGAGAAAACAAGCCGCCAAGTGACATCACTAGACAAGCCATCGCTTGAGTGGAACCCGACAGGGAGGAATCGGCGAGTTGGTCGTCAGTTCAAGGGTGACTTGGAGGAGGTCATGTAAAGAGGAGATGACAGCGTATGGGCAGAATTGGAGCGGGGTGAAAAAGTTGGCATAAAACAGAAGGCAATGGAGATTCGCAGCTGAAGCCCTCTGTTCCTCTAGGAATTAAAGGATATAATAATATAATAATAATTATATTGGAGTTGAAAATCCAGATCTTATTCTCACTTTCATGCTGTGGAGTGCCTTTGATCTTGACACAGACTTGAAAGTAATGAAAGCTTGGCTTGCTTTCCCCATGATATCCTCGTCAGTTCCGTCGGCCTATAGTTGAAATGATGCTCCCCAGGTAGGTAGGTAGGTAGAAAGGTAAAGGAGGTTGTTTGTTTCTGATCTCTCCTATTTGTGCTAGCTGGTTGTTGTCTGTTGTAGTTGTTTTTGGTGGTGGTGTTGGCCAGGAATCTTCATCATCACCTACTTCAGTTTTCTCTATGTTCACCTGAAGGAAGAAAGGAAGGAAGTCCTATCTTTTCTCTGCATGCTTACTTCTTCTACCTGGTCATCGAGGCACTACTAGAATTCCTTTTTAGTCTTCAACAAAGTAAGTAAGCTAGGTGAAGCAAGCAATCTCATCTCATACAAAAAAAAGGCAACATCTTATTCACTAATAGCGCTAGGTGAATTTTCAAAGTCAAAGGATTATATATGTTCCACTACTTAGATAGAATACAAAGGTACAAAATAAGGATAATTAACACTTATTTATTGAAAGAAGACATGCACTGAAATGAAATGAAACAATTGAGAAAAATTTGCATTATTAAAACACTAATTACTACTTATTTACTTTTAGTAGCATTAACTTATAATTAATATTTTTATAGTCAGATGAAACATACTCTATTTCTTCAAATATTTTCATATTTTTTTATTCCGTTATATTAATTACAAGGTATAAGAATGAAAAAAGGAAATAATTTTATATATAATGACAGGGATTTAGAAAAAACAAAAGAAGATATGAAATGTATATTCATGAGTTTGTTTGTTTGTTTGTGGGGATTTGCTCTGTTTTAAGTTTTGAACACGGAGCTAGTGATATCAGCTGGTGGAGAGAAGTATTGAAAAAACTAGTCACACGGAGTACTGGACAGCCAGCTGTTTTTACCATCCTAGTACTCGGAAATCATCGGCTATACGCCCAAGACATTCTGGTTACAAGGCCAGAGAGCTTGTAGACCACAATTCAGCCACTGGGACCCGTATCAATGGCCAACCAACCCATGAGTTCTAACTTCTAACGAATTTATGATTTAACGTGACAATTAAACAACCAATGTTATCGGTGGGGACTCCATCCTCACATTTGACATCTGGATGAATCTCACTGATCACGGCTTCTCGCTAGAACTCACTCCAGGAAACTCTGTCCAATATAGTTTAGTTTTTAAAGATTAGATTTGTTTATAGGCTCATCTCATCAACGGGAGGGATTTGAAAGAGGTTACTGCATTCAATCACTTATCCAGCTAGGAAGCATTGTCTCAACTACAGGAGGAGGAATGGATGAGGAGGATGTCAAATCGAGCGAGAATCGGGAAGGCAGGCAGGTGAGAAACATATCCGTCAACCTGAAACAACCAATCTGGAAACCAATCTTCGTCACTCAGCCAGCATCAACAACAAAATTCCGTCGGATTTTCAATACAAACCTGGTCAAGTCAGTCAGTTCTTCTTCACGGATCAGAAACTTGGAGGGTCACAAAGAATATTCCCAACAGGCTGTTGCAGACCTTCATCATTAACAACTGTTTTCTCTGGCTCTATACTGAAGATCGGATGGCCGGGATGGAAAGAATCACCAACAAGAAACTATGGGAACAAACAAACAAAACAAGAAGCAATCGCCAACCAACAAATATGCAGGAGAAAGTGGAGATGGATTGGACACTCGCTGAGGAGGCCACTGGGTGACATCGCGCTCGCGTCAGGTCATTGCTCGAGTGGAATTCGAAAGGGAAGCGGCGAGTGGGACGTGTCCAAGGGTGGACGACATGGAGGAGATCGTGTGAAGAGTAGGTAGTTGAAACAGTATGGACTAACATGGATGCAGGTGAAAAGTACAGCAGAAGGAAGACAGAAGCAAGTGGATAAATGCAGTTGAAACCCTATTTTCCATTAGGAACCCAAAGGGAACGAATTTGGCCACGGATTGATATCAGTTAGAGAACTATTGATAACCACCAAAAGGTTTGGGTATCATCGGTAGTACGCGGCCACCACCAGAGTTCGAACCCAAGACCTTCCGGTTATAAGGTTAGCTAGCTCCTAGACCACCATTCAGTCACTGATACGTGATTCAAAAGCCCATGAATCCTAACTGGCTGGTAGTTGTACTAAAATGAAAAATTGGTAGAAGTTGAAATTCTTCGCCTAGCCATTAAATCGAGTTCCAGAGTGCTTGAATGGTCTACGAGATTGAGTTGTAACCAGAATGTCATTGTTTCGGAACTTGGTGGATGTATACTGACGAGGAATCTCAAATTAAGTCTGTCTCTTTTCAACAAGGAGCTTTGCAACGATGTGCAGCAGTTCCAATCGCCACAGTCCCTCCTTGTAGCACACAAAGCGAGAGAAGAAGAAAGTAAAAAAAAGCGAAACATAGGCAGTAAACACAGATGAGGCGAGAAGTATATTAATGTCGAAGAACAATATAGTTTTATTGGAAATTATAAGTCACAAGGGGTGGATGCATCTGCGCCATTGACAAAGATTCTGAGCCATATCAACGTTGTCTCCATCCACTGGTTTCTACCATCCCCAGGACCCCAACTAGACAGGAAACCTACACCCTCCTACGTGGCCTTAATTAACTGTTGTGGATTTCATCGACTAATGTCACGTTTTAGTTTGATTACCACTAGATCTTTTCCAACCTCATCGATCCTATGTTAGTTAGCATTGACCGTAAAGGAAGGCGATCGATGACCAGGCATGATTAACACATGTCCTAACCATCTCAATCGATGTAAGTTCACAGCCTTATCGATTGATTTCACCTCACTCCTCACCTAGAACTTGACTGAAGCCTAACCTCAGAATTTTTCACCCTATTATACCACTTAACACGGATGACAGAATGCAGACTCTTATGATCAAAGACAGCTAGCCATCCTTTTCATGTCTTCTACTCTCAATGGCTACGTCTCACAGGCATAAAGGAGGACGGATGAGACTGCTGCCATGCAGTACAAACGTCCTTTGATCAACAGCCAGCTGGATATTACGTCTACTAATCCAGAGACGGAGTAAACTGGGTTATACGAAATGAGCCTTGTGTATCCATCCTGAGATTTCGCCTGACCGTTCCACCCATTGGCGTTGACTGATGCAACTTCCCAAATAAGTGAAGTGGTCAACACGCTCTGCCACTTCAAAACAAATATCAAATGCGTATGATTTCCCTTTTGATAATATAATACACCTCCAAACCGAGCCGACTGTCGTTAATCTACTTTATTTGTCGCCTCAGGAAGGTTACTGATTACAAACAAGTATCGATGCACACAGCCTAGAACATGGAACATTTGTCTCCAGAATTAAGTTCAAATGTAAACATATTAATTGTAAGTGAACTGTGATCACAAAACTAAGGGAATCATTTTCCATGTATGCAAAAATAATTTATCAATAGTCAGGTCAACGAATAAATGCCACAGCCAGTTTACCTTGAATCAACCAATCAAATCCTTCAGCATTACAAATGGATACTTTATATATATATATTTTTCAAGTATTGGTTTTTTTGTAGGGATTTTGTTTGATTGCATGGAGGATTTAATCATGAGCTGACATCAGTTAGAGAACCACTGGAAAACCTGGGAGTACTGGACAGCCGTTTCGTCCTAGTTTGGGACTCCTCAGCAGTACGCACCCACCGGGATTCGAACCCAGGACCTTCTGGTTACAAGGCGAGCTCGTAGACCATTGAGCCACTGGGACCCGATCCAATGGTCCTTGAATTCTAACTTATATATATATATATATATATATATATATCTTCATTAAATAGTAAGTAACATGTAGAAACAATAGGGAAATTAATGACACAGACTGAATGCATCTCTACCAGTCAATGAGAACAATTTTCATCCATATCATCAATTGTTTCCAACTAGTGATTCTTAAAATCTCTTAGGGCACCAGCCAGCCAAGCAGTCTACATTTCTCTACGTGACTGGTTCACAAAGTGACTGTCAAAGATTTCATGGACTGATATCAAGTCTTGATCCGATCACCACTAGCTAGCTCTTTTCTAACCTAATCCTTTGTCAGCTATAGAACTGCTTTTCGAGAAAAGTGTTGGCTAATCATGCGTAACATATATATTCATGGATAATCCCCATCCAGGCATTCATGAAAACAAAACACGTAGATCAGCGAAGAGTCTCTTTTCGGCGGCGAATTCATTTTCCTAGCTGTACAATCGCAAATATATACGCATTGTTTGTATGTATGTGTACATTAAGTTTGTCAAACAAAATTACCATTGGTTAAGGTTACTTTTAACCAAACAGGTGAAGGTTGGTAATACAGGTTAAGAAAATTGGGTGTTAATGAAATTAGGGTAGTAACAAAGGTGAAGAGTTGTCACAAACAGTTGTAATAATAATATAAATAGTTTCATGAGTGAGTTTTACTCAGGATGCACATAGAAACAAAGTAGATAATACGAAACTATGTAAGAGATCTAAGTGAATACAAGAATTATAAGCAATTAAGGAACAGGCAAAGAAACAAAATTAAGTAATAAAAATAAAAATAAAAACTCAAAACAAATCAAAACATTGTTACCATGACAGTAGAAGTGGTTGAGTAATCTTCTTTTGTATGCACAGCTCCGGTTTTTCCATGTGAATGGCCAGAGCTTCAGCCATACAAAGGAGACGAAACCGTATTGCCTTTGTTATATTATTCTTGACTCTGTAGATTCCTTTGAAGCAAGAGGCGTTTGTTGAAATTGAATTATCAGTGTTAACCAGGTATTCAATTATCTCACTCCATACTGCACCACTATCGCCTTTTCGCAAACATGCTGACTGGATAGTGTTCTTGAATCCTCTTGGACAGGTGCGCGTCAAACAACCGATGTACCTGGCTGGCTCCACAGCAGCAGGTAAACTGTTATATGCACATAGAAGCGGTCACATTCGGGATCTTGTCCTTGAGGCCTCTGCAGATCAGTGGGTGACTGGAGAACACTATTCTTAGCGTTTCTGCAAAGAATGTTCTTCTCAGAGATGATGTGATCCTTCTCTTGAGAATATCACCTGCTAAATCTCCCTTGAAATCCAAGTTCATGTAGAGTTTCTTTTTAGGCGCAGTTAAAGTTTCATTTTTCCGAATTATTGGTCTCATATTTTTGTCGATAAATCTTATTGGGTATCCATTTCGGATGAATATTTCTCTCAGAATATCTAATTCTGTTTCCAGAACGTCGCGACTACAGATGCATCGGATGCGGGTGGCAAGTGATTTAATTAAATTTCGCTTTTGTTGAATGGGCACCCAGCTATAGAAGCTTGTTAGTTGACCATTCCACGTAAGTTTTCTATGGATTGATCTTCTTAGGCTCCTTTATTACCAACCTTCACCTGTTTAGTTAAAATAACCTTAACCAATTGTAATTTTGTTTGACAAACTTAATGTACACATACATACAAACAATGCATATATATTTGCGATTGTACAGCTAAGAAAATGAATTCGCCGCCGAAAAGAGACTCTTCGCTGATCTACGTGTTTTTTCATTAACATATATATCCAAACCATTTTATCACCTGAACTGCTGTACAGTACATGCGTCTTTTGATAGCCAGTCAAATATTACATGTATGCAATGAGATGACGTAGGTTGGCAAGATGGCCATGCGTGAGCGCTTTCTATCGGTGCTGAGATTATATCGGCAGTCAGCCACCAGTAGATTAGAATTGATACAACTTGTCAAATATGTAAGAAATGATAGTCAACACGATCGGAAGCACTTCATACCCTCAGCATCACAGCATAACAGATAGCTTTCATCACTCTAGTGTATCAATGGAAATACTATCATACACGCACACACACACACACCGCTCCCTTGCATTTATTGAAGATGCAGGTAAATTAATCAGTTGATGTATATAGTTCAGTGACAAAACATCTGGTCACTTCAAGACATTCAGCACTATTCAAAAAATCTTTCAAAATCACACACAAGATTCGATGAAACCTATGCAAAAGGAGTAAAATTAAGACATCTGAGCATAACCAAGGCTCTGGCCATCCAAAGGCCCAAACCCACGCTATATATTCAAAAGAAATATGTCCAACCGTTTTCCTCGCTATGGCCATCATAAACAGGTAATTCTTCTAATGGTGACTATCCCATCACCTTTCTAATCCAAACTTTCTGTTTATTCAAGTTATTTTTGAGTTTTACTTAATCCCTATTTAAACTACCATATTTTCATATCCGAACCTCCTGTCTATCTTGTCATTTTATTATTTCTACATATTTAACCCCTAATTGCATAAACAATTGTTCGTCACATTAGTTATAATCCCACTAGATTTTTATTCAAGCATACTGTCTATAATTTGTTATTTCTATATTTCTAACCCCCTATTGCACAATCAATGTCAATCTTCTCAGTAAATGATGATGCTACTTTGCTTGAGTTGTATCCGTCCCCCTCCGCCTGGTAATTATGGCATTTTAACTCCTAACTGACCCTTAACCGGAAGTTATTCTGGAACTTTCCAACTCGTTTATTATTACAAATACACGAATATACAGCCTCTCTATGTCTATCTGTTTTCGACATAGAACTTTCCACCGATGTGCAGCAGTTCAAGTCGCCAAAATCCCTTATTGTGGCACGCAAAGGAAGAGTTGAAATGCATAATAGACATATCAGATAGGGATATCAGACAAAGGAATAGTATTAACGAAGAACAATATAGTTTTATTGAAAGTTATAAGTCACATGGAGTGGATGTATCTCCGCCAGTCATTGAGAACGATTTTGAATTATATCACTGATTGTTTCCATCTGTCCTTGGTGTTCACCCTCCCGAGGCACCCAAGGAGACAGGAAGTCTATACCCTCCTACATGGCTGGCTTAAAATAATTTCTGTGGATTTCATTGACTGATGAAGCCATCGTTTGGTTTCACCACCGCTAGCTCTTTTCCAACCTCATCGAGTCTATGTCAGTTAACATTGCCCGCTGTCGAGGAAGGTGATCGATGGGTAGGCATGCATGCGCAACACATGATGTCCTAACCATCTTACTCAGTCGATGTAGCTTCATGGTCTCATCTATTGATTTCCCCTCCCTCGTTACCTAGCATTCGACCGAAGCCTAACCTCAATATTGCTCACCCTATTATACCACCACTCAGCATACGGGAGATGGAACACAGACACATATAATCAAAGACAAGTAGGTGCCAAGTTAATGACTTCGTCGAAAAGCAACATTTTCTTCACTGTATCTGTCTTTTTATTATTCCTTATGATCAAATATGCATGATCCGTGCTGATCAAGAAAAATAAGGATGACACGTGTGTATCAGAACCCATTACTCGCTACCATCAATTCATTGACATAGTCACACATATAGTAGTTTATTTATACACCAGTTATAAATAGCACATAATTATATATATTCGTATATATTTAGAGCTATTTTCTATGCATGCAATAATATAGAACAATATATATGCTACAATGTTATTATGCATCATTCATTTCAAGTTAATTATTTGTATCGAATTGTACTACTGACTATATGTAAGTAGTATTAATAGTAGAGAACAAAAGAAGCAATTTTTAACGTGTGATAACATGATGAATATTGAATACAAACACCTCCGTCGATATGACGATCATAGGATATCATAGGCGAGAATTTTACTAATAAGGCAACCTTAATTGAAATATTAATTTGATCCCTATAAATATATTCAGCATCACATGGATGAAACGCATCACAAGACAGAGAGAGAGATAAAAAAAGTTACGGAACACGAATTGTTAACACCATGAAAACTACTCACATATCTCTATTCTTTGGAGAATACAAAAGAAAACTAAACAATTAGATTTTCATTACGAAAAGTTAACATCAATTAGAGAGATTAGTGAAAACTAGTACTGGACAAGTGTTTCGTCTTATTTGGGGAGTCATCAACTGGGAGCACCTACCTAATCACCCCCATCAGGAATTGAACTCAGGAGCTTCAGGTTATGAGACTGAATCCTCACTCCCGTCCTACCTGTGACTATTTAGCCACCTGAGTTAACATACAATGACCCTTAAAATGTAGCTTAATCAACTCATACAATTATTATTATATTATAATTATACCCTTTAATTCCTAGAGGAACAGAGGGCTTCAGCTGCGAATCTCCATTGCCTTCTGTTTTCTACCAACATTTTCACCCCACTCCAAGTCTGCCCACATGTTTTCATCTCCTCCTCACATCACCTCCTCCAAGTCACCCTTGAACTGACGACCAACTCGCCGATTCCTAACCGGGTTCCACTCGAGCAACGACTTGTCCAGTGATGTCACTTGATGGTTTCCTCAGCGAATGGCCAATCCATCTCCATTTCTTCCCGCATATTTGTTTCAGAATCGGTTCCTGGTTGGTTGGCTCCCAGAGATCTTTGTTGCTGATCTTTTCTGGCCGACAATCTGTTCTTGAGTAGTATTGAGCGAAGACAGGTATTAATGAAGGTCTGAAGTTTGTTGGAAGTGCTCTTTATGACGCGCTAAGTCTGTGATCCCTACAATGTGTAGCACTGACTGACTTCACATTGGAGTTGAAAATCCGGATCTTATTTTCATTTTCATGCTGAGTGCTGTTGACCTCCACATAGACTTAAGAGTAATGAAAGCCTGCCTTGCTTTTCCGATTCTGGCATTGATATCCTCGTCACTTCCACCACCTGTAGTTGAAACGATGCTTCCCAGGTATGTGAATGAGGTTGTTTCTTTCAGGTTCCTCCCATTTATGCTGACTGTCGTCTGTTGTAGCTTATACAATGATTCCTTTTTATAAATTTGAAAAAAAGAAAGAAGAAATATTGACGCAGAATAATCTGAATCCAATTATTACGATGGTTCTCATCATCTGCACAGAACCTGAATTTTTTATTAATAAAAAAGGTGTACAATTTTAACAAACATTTGTCCATTAACAGAACTCGTTCAATTTTTTTGAAGAGGTGAATCAACTCAATCTACATGACAAAATCATGCTTTCCTTTCGATGTGACTTTTCTATTCACGCAGATCCCTCTGCATCAGACAATAGACATCATCTGTCAACACTCTGATCTTCTTCCTCTATCAAAAACTGGAATTTAAGCAGCTTCTCGTGTTTTGTACTAATGATATACAATCCCAGTTTGACAACAAAATGTATTTACTTTTCAATTAGATCCTCATCTCTGGCTCTACTCTAATATATATAGCATTTTAATTACAATACACAACAATTTACCAATCAAGTGGCGATCTGTTTGTTAACTGATATGTATCCATATATATATATATATATATATATATATATATATATATATATATACATATGCGTGTGTGTATGGTGATCTCTATTTCTGTTTGCTCGCTTTGTCTGTGACCATTTCACTTGTATAAACTTGTCTCCTTTAACAATGTATATTCCCCTTATATTATATATAATATAATATGAGTTTTTGTTGACAGTTCGTTGCTTAGTGACATATATCCATATATGGTGGTTGTTGACATGTCTGCTATATTTCGCTATGTATATATGGATCGATACTTCATTATAATTAGCCATTCATGTTAAGACTGTCTATTGATTTGTTCACACACTTTGTCTGGAACATTTCATATATATTTTGCATTCACAATTTGTGTGACACACTTACTTACTTACTTTGTTGTGATACCACTTTTGCATTCTCCTTGTGTTTGGAAAATAGAAGTATCATCGCAAACCTAGTGGTCTTCTGATTTCCGCCTTCTTGCGTCAGGACATATAGTTTCTCGACCAGTACATAACAATAATTTAGCGACAGTACATAACAATTTACTATGGATCCTTCTAAATTGGAATTATTGTTTGAACAACAAATGAAATTAATGGAAATGTTCGTCAACCAACAGACTGGTCCAGCTTCACCTTCAAGCAATCCCAATCATACCATGCTACCATCTGTCGACGGCATTGTGAACAGTATTTCACAGTTCAATTATGACCCAGAGGCTAATGTCACTTTTGACACATGGTATCAACGTTATGAGGATTTATTCACAGTTGATCTCGCCTCACAAGACGATGCCTGGAAGGTGCGAGTGTTATTACGTAAATTGGGTCCCGCAGAATATGAACGGTACTGCAACCTAATTTTACCTCAGAAACCACGTGACAAGTGTTTCGATGATACAATAAAGCTGCTGCGTGAACATTTTGGAGACCACTCCTCATTATTCAGCATACGTTATCGTTGCCTCAAGCTGACAATGAATGAAAATGATGATTTTCTTACTCACGTTGGCACAGTCAACCGAGAATGTGAGAGATTTCGACTCAGGTCCTTAACAGATGATCAATTCAAAGCCTTGATTCTCATATGCAGTCTTCAATCTCCTCGTTTCACAGATATCCGAACTCGACTGCTCAATCAGCTAGAACAAAATCCTAAGTTAACATTACATGACATAGCTGATGAATATCAACGGCTGATTAATTTGCAGAAAGACACACACCTGGTCGAATCAACACCTTCGAGAAGCTCTGATATTCATGCATTACGAAAGAGCAAAAATCTCTCATCATCCAGTCCTGACCCACCTTCTCCTAATGTTCCGCGGAAATCTATGCATACTCGTCCAACTTCACAAAATACTGCAAAGAAGACCCCACCATCACCATGCTGGCACTGTGGCGCGTGGCACTTTGTAAAGTCTTGTCCATACAAAAATCATCGTTGCAGCAAGTGCAAAATCATCGGTCATAAAAATGGTTTTTGTCAGCCACGCAAACCCAGATGTCAAAATCCAGCAAAAGCTCAACAAACGGTTGGTCCTAAATCTCCAAGGAGATCATTGAGTCTACTCGCAACCTGTCAAGTCACAACACCAGCTATGCGGAAATATATTGACCTTCAGATGAATGGTCATGATGCACGTCTACAGCTAGATACCGCCTCTGATATTACTGTTATATCAGAGAAACTTTGGAATAATATTGGCAGACCACCAATCGCAAATACTTCTCAGACTGCTGTCAGCGCCTGTGGTGGGCGGCTCAAACTTATTGGTGAACTCGAATGTTCTGTTTCCTTCCGCAATACCAAATTCACAGGAATTTGCTACGTCACCAAGAGTGATTTAAGTCTTTTGGGACTTGATTGGTTCGATCGTTTGCATCTGGCTGATGTCCCACTAACAATAATTAGTCAGTGTCAAAATGTCAATGGGGTGATAATTAACGAAGAAAAATTAATATATATAATTAAAAGGTGGAAATGGTTACAACACGTGGATTGCATAATGCATAATTTTGGAAAAATGAAGAGCAATTAAGGAATAAGCGTGTGCACAGGTTGATTACGTAACAGATTGTTAAAGAAAATAAAACAATTTGGACAATGATAATTTGTAACTAAAGTTTAAGTGGTCATAAGAATAAAATAATTTTTACAAGGATAACACGTAATTAAAGATGAAGTAGTCAGAAAAATAAAATAATTTGGACAATTGTAGTTTTTAAAAAGAAAAATTACTCTAGGGGGAGGGTGATGGAGTAGTCCGGTTTATACAGTCATGTAACGATGGCCAAGGTAAGGAAAGTGGCTGTACAAATTTCTTCTGAACACACAAGTTTGGCTTCTTCAGGTGGATTCCTATTGCTTCAGCTGTATGTAGAAGACGAACTCGTAAAGCAAAATTAAGATTAGTAGGAATGCGATAAGTAATTTTAAATGCAGTATTAACATCAACCTTATGCTCACTATCTACAAGGTGGGCTAAAATAGAGCTACGAATAGATTTTGTTTGTCCCTTGCTTAACCATGCCGGATGATATTCGGAAATACGATGATGAACCTGCCTAATTGTTCTCCCGATGTAGCTGGCTCCGCAGCTGCAGTCAAACTGGTAGATACACATAGAAGAGGCGAATTTAGGTAGTTTATCCTTATTACTCGAACGTAGAATAGGTGTGGTAGTGAAAAGAGACAGTGTACCTCTGCTGCATAATAAGTTCTTTTAACTGCATTCTTCAGTCGCTGTGCTACTATTTCGCTGATGTTGTCGCCGAGGAACTGAAGTTTTATGAACAGTGGTTTTTTCGGAACTGTTGCCATAGTGACTGTCCTAGGTGATGAATTCATATTTTTCTCAATGAATTTATCTGGATAACCATTTTTTCTAAGTAATTCTCTAATAATCTTAAGCTCCTAATTGAAGCAGTCTTCTGAACAGATTAACCTAGCTCTATGAACCAGACACTTTACCAGGTTGCGTTTATATTTCAAAGGTACAAAACTCAAAAAATGAGTGTACTGTCCTGTTGTAGTAGGTTTCCTGTACACACTCCTTCTTGGTGTGCCGTCTTCTTTCCTTGCCATGAAGACGTCTAGGAATGAGATACTGTCATTACTTTCTTTCTCTATAGTAAAGTTTATTGCTAAATGTGCATCACTAAACTTGTCAAGGATGTTCATAATTTTTCCTAATCTTCTGAGTTCTGCTCACTGTATTACACCATCAACTTCTCATCTGACCTCATATGCAAGGAAATTTTAAAATTCTGATCTTCTCTTAGTTGATTACGCAACTATAGCTAATTTTCTTTTGTTACCACCCCAACAACACAACTGTTAATTAATTTTTTTCAAGAAACTTCTCTCTACCAAGATGTATACATATGTATGTCGTAACACTTTAGACACCCTGCAAATCTCAACGCCTTATTTTTACTATGACGCTCTGATAGTATGCTTGCTAATGGACAAAGATTTGTTTAAAATTGTACACTCTTTTATTTTTTATTAAAAAAGATTTAGGTTGTACGCAGCTGATGAGAACCAACGAAATAAAATGGATCCAGATTATTCTGCGCACCAATGTTTTAATCAACTCACCTACAGTATGGAGGTATCATCATCAATTGACACCATCGTTTCACCTTGATACACATGGTCGATTCATATGACATGAAAATCCAACATTTGAAATTTAATCTAAAATCCTTTAATCTACAATATCAACAATCTACAGTCAGAACACTGATGTCTTCTAATGGGTGGATTTCTTGGAGCTAATAGTGGGAAGTTGGGACTAGAGAGGATGAATGAAGAAAGAACTATATCAAGAAGTTAAAACAAAGTTAGAATTCAGGCGTTACTCAATTTCAGTCTAAAGGTGGCTGAACGGTCAATGACCTTGGTCTTGTAACCTGATTGGGTTCTAAGTTCGATTCCTAACGGAGTATTGGGTGTGCACCAATGAAGAGTTTCAAAATAAGACGAAATAACTATCCAATACTCTCCAGGTTTTTAATAACCACTCTGTGGTTGGTCCGTGACGTAAATCTATGAGTTTCAGTTTAGACAATCAGGTATCAACCAACCTTTACTTCTACAGTTTGTAAACTCCTGTATTTTACTCTATTGCTCTCCATTAATGTTTCCTGAGCTTCTCAAAAAAAAGACTATCATATCATATTACGAAGAGTATTAAATGCTGTGAGTAGGGCTTGTGGTATGCCACTGCGTGAGCTTGCCAATACTATAGTCGAGAGACACATAAATTCCTTCACAAAATGGGCTGTACTGTCAGACCCCTTTATTCACAACCATCCCCTTGCATCTCATCAGGTAGGACGAGAAGTCATTATAAGAAGTTATATGCTCGAACCACTAAGTACAGAAATTCTACAATACCATATTTCATGTGATCGAGACACTGTTAGGCGTCTGTCTGTCTGGATTCAACATAGAACTTGGCACCGAAGTGCAGCAGTTCGAGTTGCCACGTTCCAAATAGCACACAGAGGTAGACAAGAAGATGAGTGAAGAGAATTAATAGAGTTTGACAAATATAAGAGTGAAACAGAATGGGTAATGGTAGAAAGGAATATGAAAGATTACAGAGATTGAATACATCTGCGCCATTGACAACGATTTTGAGCCATGTCACCTATTGTCTCCAGCCATTGATTCCTAGAGTCCCGAGGGCCCCAACCCGGGAGTCTGCATCTCCCTACCTGACTCAGTTTAACTGTCAAGGATTTCATGGATTGATGCCATGTTTTTGTTTGGCCACCACTGGCTCTTTTCCAACCTGAACCTATATCAGCTAACAATGCCCGTCGGGGGAGGCGGTGGTTAGGCATGCGCACCACGTGACCTAGCCATCTTAGTCTATGTAACTTTATAACCTCGTCGATTGATTTTCCCTCTTTGCCCAACACTCTACGCCTAACGTCAACATTACTTATCTTGTGAAACCACCTAACGTGAGACAGAGATCGCAGACATCTATGATCGAAAGCAGTCAACCTTTTCATGTCTTCAACGCGTATTGGCCATGTTTCAGAGCCATAGAGAAGGACGGAGCGAACTGATGAGCAGTACACACGTCCCTTGGTTGATAACCGGATGTCACGCCTACGCCAGAGATGGTGTAAGTCAGCGAAAGCAGCTCGAGCTTTTCGGATCCGTGCTGAGATTTCATCGCCAATCAGTCCGTTGGTGCTAATACAACTTCCCAAGTAGGTGAAGTGGTCAACATGTTCTATCACTTCACTCCCTATCACTAAGTTAGGGGTTGACGTCGTCCAGTCCTGTAGCAGCATCTTACATTTTGCAGGGGCGAATCGCATGCCAAACATACGAAGATTGCTGCTCAAGGTGTTCAGAAGACTCTGCATTTTGTCAGCATCCTCCCCTAACAGGACTATGTCATCTGCATATTCTAAGTCCATTAGATTATTCCCTGGTAACAAGTCGATTCCTAAGTCACTACGTTCAGTTAAGGATACTTCCATTAGCATATCTATGATGAAGTTAAACAGAAATGGGGAAAGTGGACATCCCTGTCGGACACCACTGGTTGTTACCAATTCAGATGACAATTCCCCATAAGCCCTTACACGACTACGTGAGTTTGAATAGAGTGCCTTGATTAGTGCAATGTACTTTCTTGGCACTCCCTTCACAGTCAGACATTGCCATAGTACCTTTCGATCCACGGAGTCGAAGGCCGCCTTCAAGTCAAGAAATATGACAATTGTTGGACGCCGAAAAGTGTGTCTATGTTCTAGAATCTGTCGAAGAGTGAAGATATGATCTATGCACCCTCTACCTGGTCTAAAGCCTGCTTGATTTTCCCTTGTCTGTTCCTCCCGAGTTCTGCTTAGTCTATGCATGATTACTGAGCCTAGGATTTTAGAGACTATGTTCGTTAGGCTGATCCCCCTATGATTATCACACGAGGACTTGTTTCCCTTCTTGAATATCGGTATAATAAGTGACTTACCCCAGTCTGATGGTACTGTCTCTGATTCCCAGACTTTGCCTAGTACCTCAGTTAATCTACAAACTAGTATGTCACCCCCATATTTAAACACCTCCGGAATAATTCCGTCGGGTCCTGCCGCTTTGCCTCGTTTCAAATTACTGATAGCTTTTGTAACCTCACCTACAGACGGCGGACCAGTGTCTATATCCCATTCGGGTACGTGGTGGATGGCGGGGAGGTTCAGTGTGGCTGTAGGCAAGTTAAATTGTTCCTCAAAGTGTTCTTTCCAGCGTTCAAGGCGTCTATCCTGAGAGCTAATTAAGGAGCCATTTTTCTCAGAAATAGTCTCACTTATGAATTGCCTTTTCCCGCCCGATTCTGTGATGAGTCTAAAGAGTTGCCTAGTGTTGCCTATCGCCAATGCTTTTTCCATCTCTTTCGCCTTTGTCACCCACCACTGTTCACGGTCCTTGCGGAGACTTTTAGTAAGTTTCCTTTTGTGCAGCTTTCGCTCCTCATTGAATTCGGAGCTCGCCGGAATAAGTCTTCTAGCATCTATCAGTTCGGATGAGGCAGTCGAAATCCAGTGGTTTTTACTCACCTTTGGATTTGTCTTATTCACAGCTTTTACAGCTGTATCTATAGCTGACTGAATATTCTTCCAGGCTTCTCCAGGGTGAGCACAGCTGTCGGATTCAGATATGCGTTTAGCTAGTTCTTCCTCAAATAGGGATTTAGTTTCCTGATCGAGCTGGGGGCGTAATGGTTTTACCGCCAGCTGTTTCCTACGTCCGTTCAGTCGTAAGCACACACGAGCCCGGACCAGTGCGTGATCGGTATCTACACACGTGTTCCAGAAGGAGCGACAATCTCCTACCGACCCACGCCAACGATAGCTTATTGCTATGTGGTCTATTTGTGTCCAGCGTTGGTTTGATGATGGGGGTCGCCAGGTTAAACAGTGTCTCTCCTTGTGTTTAAAGTTAGTGCTTACAAGAAACAAATGATTATCTGAACAGAACTGTAGGAGACGGTCACCGTTGTCGGTTCGCTGGCACGGAACTCCATAGGTGCCACCGACATCCTTCTCAGATTGACACAATTTCCCTACTTGAGCGTTGAAGTCACCAGCTAGAACGACTATATCTGAGCGTTTAGCCTTTCTCACCAAACTAGACAGCTTTTGGTAGAACTCATCCTTCGTTTCATCCGAACTGCAGTCAGTGGGGGCGTAGGCGGAGATTACGAAAAGGCGTGAAACATATAAGTTACTATGTAATTACCAAAGTGAATCGACCCTGTCATTGTTCATCTTTCTGTAATTTTATGGTGTCACCCTATCTGTCCTTTAATTACAACTTTGCTATTTTTTTATTTTAGTTGTTATTACTATTATTACTATAATCTTATACTTTGTGCATATTTTTCTCCGTATCGCATACTGTAATTTGCTACATAGCTGCTATAACAACGTTTTATTAATATTATTACGTAATGTTTACTTTTTTGGTCGTTTTGAGTAAATTAGATGCAATCGGAAAAGCAAGACAACCTTTCATTACTCTCAAGTCCCTGTGGAGGTCAACAGCACTCCACAGTAGCATGGAAAATAAGATCCGGATTTTCAACTCCAATGTGAAGTCAGTCAGTGCTACTCACTATACGGATCAGAGACTTGCATTGCGCGTCATAAAGAGCATCTCAAACAAACTTCAGACCTTCATTAACACCTGTCTTCGCTCAATACTACTCAAGAACAGATGGCCGGCTAGAAAAGATCAGCAACAGGGATCTCTGCCAATGAGCGAATCAACCCAACAGGAACCAATTGTGAAACAAATAGGCAGGAAGGAATGGAGATGGATTGGCTGCCCATATTCTGAGAAAACAAGCCGCCAAGTGACATCACTAGACAAGCCATCGCTCGAATGGAACCCGACAGGGAGGAAGCGGCGAGTTGGTCGTCAGTGCAAGGGTGGTGTGACTTGGAGGAGGTCATGTAAAGAGGAGATGAAAGCGTATGGGCAGAATTGGAGCGGGGTGAAAAAGTTGGCATAGAACAGAAGGCGATGGAGATTCGCAGCTGAAGCCCTATGTTCCTCTAGGATTTAAAGGATATAATAATAACAATAATTGTACTGAATGCTGAAAATTCCTTGCTGTATCATTAGTACTGTTTTCGGAATAAGGCGGAAATCATTATTATTATGTATACGCATAGATAAACATCCTAATAGTTCGCCTACAACAGAATAACGACAAGAACGTACAGCGATAGGGAGGACCAGCAGTTAGATAGAATGAGAACCTTCAATCCCTTGCTTTTCGTATGATCGCTGTGTTATGTAGCTTTATACTTATTCATGTTTAGACTTTATCAATGTTACTCTTTTAGTTTCTGAGTGTGTTTTTTATTCCTTTACTTTCCCAGTGGAACTTGGAGAAATTCACGCTAGAGGCTTGAAGTTTCCGTAGCACCGGTGTTTTATTTTCACGGGATGGGGTTGCTAGCCAGACTCATGCCCAATCTTCTCTCCTTTTACCGGTCTTATTACTTACTGGCTCAGCGAGGGAAATGAGTGCGTTGGCAGCCAAGGGATCGAACCCCGGACCACCTAAGTAGTTGGTGAGCATTCTGCTGCTGTGCTATCGACCAACATTACTTTTACCTGACGCCACGATTAGTGATCGACCAGCTTTTCATTTCTTACTCATCGGACAATATTTTTGCCCAACCTTTCCTGTTTACCAAGGCACACTACCAGCTAAGTGGGCGAGGTGTTTGAGAGTGCCTCGGTGGCGAGGGATCAAACCACTGCACTATCACGCACACTTTATGCCGTCACTTGTAGTTAGTCGTAAGCTGTGACTCCTGACAAATTTTTCCCATTGATAAGGAGGGATTAATGCTTCCTTTATTTCATCGGGCTTTATCATTGCATGCATTGAGCTACACTCTATTAGAGTTCTAATAGTCTGAGGTGATGACTAAAGAAATTTTGAAGAATTCTGGTTGTAATTCATACGAACAGACTCTTCAAGTTCCCCACTGGAACATAGGGCGCCTTCAAGCTGGAGGCTTGACATTTCGGTAGCAGTGGCGTTTTATTTTTACAGGATAAGGGTTGCTAGCCAGCCTCATGCCATGCCCAAACTTCCCTCCTTTTATCAGTCTTATTAATGGCTTAGCAAGGTGGAGAGCCTCCTCGGCGGTCAGGGATTGCACTCCGGACTACATGATGCGTGCGTGGTTGGAGAGCCCTCTACCCCTGTCATGAATGCCCAGACATCGTCAAAGCATCTGCACAAGAAGCCGACATGTCAACCTGTGACCGAGCACTTTGGTCCAATCAATCGACGAGAAAATCAAAAATTCAATTCAGTACAACGAAATTATTGATTGTATCTATGTGTGATGAGAGCAGGCTGCTAGCCAATTCGTGATCACCTGTATTACTGTATATTTTCTGTCTCTACACTTCACTTGGTCCCCGACTGCAAAGGTAATGACCTCGTGACATTACTCCACTGCTTCCGCATTACATTCTTGACTGTGCCTCTTTCCACTCTGCTTTTAATTTCGTCGTATGCACCGGTCGCCTTTCATTAGCTGGCACCGTGGACATCCAGGTAAGTATCCTGCTACGTCTTCTCTCATACCTGGCCAGTACATGCTTTGTCTTAAGAGGTCGGTAGTTCTGGTCACGTCTGTATGTGCTAGCTGGTGACATTCTTCTATCATGTCGTGGCGCGACGATTGAGGTATGATAGCCAGCCAGCTTCCATCGTTCTCTCACCAGGTCAGAGTCCCGTAGGCATTCACTCTTAGTCGATCTCTCTGTCTGAGTAGTGTGGTTAGCTCTTTACTCGGTGTAGCTTGATCTACTTCTATTCCGTTGGTCTGGGACTATTGCTACGGCGTCTATTCATCGTGTCGCGTGTTCTGTCATCACCAAGAGGTACTGATTACCATTGGATATCTGAGGAAATGGACTCATGACATCTACGGACCACAAGTCACCTATCACGGTAACTGGAATCGACTGAAGCGATGGTCGTAAAATCGTACTCGTGAAGGCGCAACATGCACCGTGACAATTTCCTCCGTGGGTCTCTCGCTGTCTTCAAAAACTGTAGCGGCTTATGATCAGTTTCTATGTGGAACCGCCGGCCGAGTAAATAAGGTCTCCATTTGTCGACTGCCCATACCACTGCTAAACATTCTTTCTCTATCGTTGAATACTTTCGCTCTGTGTGTGTCAAAACCCTACTGACATACTCAACGATTCCCTCACCCTGTCTTAGGACCGCACCTATAGCGTAGTCACTGGCATCTGTGCACACTGTGAACTGTCTTACAGGTACAGGTAGTTTTAGCGTCACTTGGTGTCGCTGCCCACCGACAAATGGAAAGCCTATGCCCTGCAGTTTTTGATGGAGACGTGTGGATCTTCAGGCAGGACTTCAAGGCTTCTGCGCACTTGAGTGGCGTTTAAGATCTGTCAGCGATGGAGCTGCTACTTGGGACGCTGCCGGGAGGTCCGGTGAAAGCAGCATATGAAAGTTTGAGCCGAAATACCGACGAATGTTCGATAGGGTCGGGCAAACAGTTTCCAAAGTGGGAAGGACCACATATGGTCACTTCGAGATGGAGTTACGCAGACACAATCACAATGGCGAACAATGAGAGGCGCATGAACGTCAGCGAGCTCCAGAAATGGATACAGCGAGACAAGCCAACGATTACCAATTGGCTAGCAGCCTGCTCTCACCACATATGTATCCATTACGTGGGAAAAGCTATTTCTACCAACATAAAACCCTCGTTGGTTTGAGTCTGCATCTTCATGTGAATTTTGTAATTAATGTAAACTAAAACACGTAGATCAGTGAAGAGTCTCTTTTCGGCGGCCAATTCATTTTCTCAGCTGTACAATCGCAAATATATATATAAAGGTTATTTTGTATGTATGTGTACATTCAGTTTGTCAAAATTGGAGGATCTGGACTTCGCCAACGATGCTATATGTCTGATTTCCCACAAACTGGAGGATATGCGAGTGCAAAGCAGCAACAGGTTGTCAGAAGAAACATCCACTGAAGATAGGATTTCCTTCAGGTGAACATAGAGAAAACAGAGGTGACGATGAAGATTCTTGGCCAACAAAAACAGCGACAACAATAATCAACTAACATAAGTGGGAAGAACCTGAAAGTAACAACCTCCTTTACCACCCACCTACCTGGGAAGCTTTCTTTCAACTACAGTCACACAGAACTGACGAGGATATCAAAGCAAGAAATGGAAAAGCAAGACAAGCTTTCATTACTCTCAAGTCTCTGTGGAGGTCAACAGCACTCCACAGCATGAAAATGAAAATAAGATCCGGATTTTCAACTCCAATGTGAAGTCAGTGCTACTTACTTACTGTACAGATCAGAGACTTGCACTGCGCGTCATAAAGAGCATCTCAAACAAACTACAGACCTTCATTAACACCTGTCTTCGCTCAATACCACTCTTCTGGTGTTACACTACCAGTGAGTGGACCACGCACGTGATGTACACCAAAAATAAAGAGAGAATGAAACGCCGTGGGTGACTTCAATTACAAATGAATTATACACAAATTTAATTATAATAATAACAACAAGAATTTATTTTAATTCGATATATAAAAACAAACAAAATAGACACAAACAGATAGGCTAAGGAAAAAATGAAGAAAGTCGAGGGGTGGGACGGGGAGGTGAGATGAGGATTGGCCACTGAATAGAAGACAAGATCAAGATCATAACGAAATAGAAAATAGATAAATCAAAGTAGAAAGTAAGTAGTAGAACATGGAGTTGTCATGTACATATATATGAAGGTGGGAGAGGGGTAGAGAAGAGAGGAGGGAGAATGGCGGCGGTGTAAAACCAGTCAATCAGAATCTGATAATACATAATCAATCTATACTTATTCATCATCATTGGCTTTTTCACTGCCTGGGTAAAATAACACCACACATACATACACAGACTGTGTGCATGTGTGTATCTTTGTGTGTGTGTGTGTGTGTGTGACACACAACAAGGGGACGGGGGAGGGACAAGGGTGGGGGATATCAATGAACAAACGAAGAACACACAAACAAAAAAAGAAAAACAACAACGATAGTTAATTTGTACACATTCACATAATAATAATAATAATAATAATCTGATTCCTGTACAAAAAGTGTAATGAAATAATAATAATAATAGAGTGAAATAAACTTCCCAAACTCTCATTTTTCCATTTAAAACAAAAGCAAAAGATCACGCATTCACACATACATACATACATATGAAACATTCATTACACACAGATATAAATATACGAGAAATACTATCGGAGATTTTTATCACCATCATCATCACGGAGGGTGCAGAAGAGGAACGAGGTGTAGGTGGTGGTGGTTGTTTATTGTCGTCTACGCTTTCCATAATGACTTGTAGTCGACTCCTGATCCATGACAGTATCTGCAGCATTATTATTGTTATTACTCGGATTATTATTACTATTACTGTTATTATTGTTGTCTTCATTGTTCTTATTACTGGAATTAGTATTACTACTATTATTGTGAATACCATTTACACTAGATGTATTAAATTTTAGCGTTTTCAACTTTTTATTCATTTGGTCCAATAGATCTGAAGCGCATTGATGCAATCGGCTACCAGGACGATTACTACGTAACCAATGGGATAACAGGAGTCTGAAACACACACACACACAACACAAAAGCAATAACATGACAATTAACATGAGATTAATATTAAGTATAATATTTATTTTTCATAACCTATAGTCCTTCTAGGCGAGGACGCTGACAAAATAGAGCAGAGTCTTCTGAACACCTTGAGCTGCAATCTACGAATGTTTGGGATGCCATTCGCTACAGCCAAATGTAAGATGATGGAGTTACAGGACTGGACTACACCGACTCCTAGATTAGAAATAGGAAGTGAAGTGGTTGGTGGACTGCGTTGACTGCTTCACTTATTTGGGAAGTACCATCAGCCAGTACCAATGGGTTGATCTCTGACGAAATCTCAGTAAGGATACAGAGGGCTAGTTTCGCATATGCCCGCCAGTTTACACCGTCTATGGCTTAGTAGATGTGATATTCGACTGGCTATCGACCAAAGGGCGGGTGTACTGCTCATCAGTCCGCTCCGTTCTTCTTTATGGCTGTGAGCGAGACCTGGCCACTGAGAGTGGAAGACATGAAAAGATTAGCTGTCTTTGATCATAGGTGCCTGCACTCTATCTCCCGTGTGAAGTGGTATAAGAAGGCGAGCAATATTGAGGTTAGGCCTCGGTCGAGTGCTAGATAAGGAGGGAGGGGAAATCAATCGACGGAGTTGTGAAGTTACATCGACTGAGATGGTTAGCGCGGATGCCCGGCGCTCTTCACCGGGTTGACTGTCCATTGGATGACAGTCTAGGGGAGATGGCTAATCCCTGATTCCAAACTTCCAACGACTGGCGTATGAAGCTCACCGGAGGTCACTGGCGGACGTATGGACAAAGGGCTTATTGGATGCCCTGGATGTCTGGCCCCATTCAAATAGGCGTATGAACCGGACTACAGTCACCGGCTGCCAATGGATAGTGGACTCCCTACTCCACTCCTACTGCCTTGTAGGTCACACTTGGTTGTGTAAAGGCTAGAGCTGCACTCTCAAACACAAAGGCCGAGCGATTCTGGGGACATCACTCGTACCTAATTACCATGAAACTTCATGAACTCTCAACAACATCAACCAAATTCCAGTACTGGTCCAACAACGTCGCCTTCGGTGGTTTAACCATGTTCTGCACCGACCAGATGACGATCTGGTCAAATCAGCTCTAAATCCCTCGCCATTTCCATCTTGGCGATGTCGCAAGGGTGGACAGCTGAAAACATGGCTTGGTACAGTCAAGGCTAATATGGAGTGCCTGGGGCTACAAACCGTCTACGGACTCCGTCTGTAAAACAAGAATTGGATAACCCTGTCTGTCTGGATTCAACGTAGAACTTCGCACCCAAGTGCACCAGTTCGAGTTGCCACATTCCAAATAGCACACAGAGGTAGACAAGAAGATGAGTGAAGAGAATCAACAGAGTTTGACAAGTATAAGAGTGAAACAGAATGGGTAATGGTAGAAAGGAATATGAAAGATTACAGAGACTAAATACATCGATAACCCTGTCGCAAAACCTTGCATCAGATCGCCGTGCCTCGGCAGCGTTGATTCAAGATGTTCATGAAGCCGGCTCATCCTCCTGTAGGAGATAGCCGAAGTAAAGTAAAGTAAAGTAAGTAAGTTAGGACATGTGTTACGTATGCCAAGTCATCGCCTTCCTCGACGAGCAATGTTAGTGGATATAGGGTCAGGCTGGAAAAAGCTACCGGAGGTCAAACAAAAACATGGCACCAGTCAATGAAATCCACAACAGTCAGTTTAAGCCAGTCACATAGGAAGGTGTAGACTTCCTGGTTGGGGTCCTCGGGACGGTAAAAACCAATGGTGGTTGGAAACAATTGGTGATATGGCTCGAAATCGTTCTCAGTGGCTGGAGCAGATGCATCCACTCCTTGTGACTTATAATTTCCAATGAAACTGTTTTGTTCTCCGTTATTACTCTTTCTTTGTCTCACACCTCTGCTTACTGTCTCTGTTATGCATTTCTTCTACTTTCTTCTCTTGCATTATGTGTTTCAAGGAGGAAGTGTGGCGACTTGAACTGGTGCACATCGGTGCAAAGTTCTATGTCGAAAACAGACAGGCAGACAGATATCGTATTCTTCATCTTCATCAAGTTCTACAAGTTATATATGAAGAAAGTTATCACTACTGCTGTGTAACGAGGAAAAAACACAAGGGCCAGGCAGCAGATTGTTTATTGAGAAAATCAAGAGGTATTTTACGGAAATTCTATGTATTATTATTGTTACCAGAGAAGCAACCTTTTCCGATTGGTTGTTTTCTTGCTTAAGATTCTGTTATTCTGTTATGTCTTTGTGGCCGTTTCACAGGAAATCGAGTCATATATATATACACCTGCGAATCATATTTCCACACGCTAACTCTTTACTGTGATTGGCTGGTGAGTTCTCCAAGGTTAAGGTTTTGTTATTGTTTTATTTTTTCATATCACTACATACAGACAACCACGGACATCACAATTTGACTGGGACAACCAGCGTTCAAATATTAGACAAAAGAAACAACAAGAATGCTAGAGAATTTTTAGAAGCCTGTCTGGTATTCCACTGAATCATCAGTCAATCAATAGACACATCGAGATGGGCAAAAATTGATCAACCGATAAGAAAGAAACTTCACACACAAAGGGTCAAAGTTCAGGCCAAAGAAACAATCGGTTCCAATATAAGTAACCTAGAAGGTGTGAAAACACACAAAAACAACCAATCACATCCAAGATCACCCGCCAGGAGAGATGACTAATAAACTAGTGGAGAAATCCAAAATCTCACCTCAAATTGAAGTATGGGCGCTGAAGATGTCGTCTAGTAGGGCGATGAAAGCTTCGCAAATAATTAACCATCCAGCGCAAACAACACAACCACATCGAAATCATTCACCTGAGCTACAAACCTTCTCTATCATATCAAAATAAACATTCCTTTAGGAAGTGTCTTCGTCTTATACTGTTTCAATGCCATCAATGATGTCCACCAAGTCATAATGAGTGTACGGATAAATACTTGCTAATGACATTGACTATGGTGGGTAATCACAATAACACTATGGATTGGTTATAAATTGAAACTGAATTGACTGGCCATTAGGATCAGATCCTCATGGCTGAATGACCTACAAGCTCATCTTGTGTTCGAATCCCAGTGTTTTCTTACTGTGTTGACAGCTAGCTGCCAGCCAAATTGGTAGACAGTAATTTACGTCAATGTTTTTTCCATCACGTTCCCCAGTGGAACATAGGGCTTCAAGCTAGTGGCTTGAAGTTTCTGTAGCAGTGTTTATTTTACAGGATTTGATTGCTAACCTCATGCCAAACCTTCCCTCTTTACCAGCATTATTTCTGGCTCAGCGAGGTAGAGGAGTGAGTCGGCCGGGGATCGAACCCTGGACCATGTACATGATCGGCGAACGTCTTAAACGCTATATCACCGACGAACACACGTCAGTGTTTACGTCCCCAATATTGGTCGTAAGAAAATCAGAACAAAGACTGATTCAACAACCAACCACAACAGACTGTGCGTAGACGGATACAATTAGTATATAGATGATCTGATATTCAAGAAAAAGCCACAAAGAGGGAAAGATTAACTTCCAGCGAGAAACAACCAATCAGAAGACTGTGTTTCTGCTAGCAATAATCTATGATAATGTACATGAAAATCTATAAATACGTGTTGATTTCCTTAATAAACGATCTGTTGTCTGGATCTTGTCTTCTCTTGTTCCATTACCACTGAAGAGTTCCAAACACTATGATGAAATTTGAAGGAATTGACGTCGCACACAAACCAACAAAATCACTTCACTCAGCTGGTTGCCTGGCTCTATGTCAACCAAACGATTCAACAATGAGAGGAAGATAAAACCAACATCATCTACATAATAAGTTGCAACGACTGCAAAAAACACTAACTAAATTGGCCAAAGTGAACGTCCCCTTCGTCTTCGTATCCATGAACATAAACCAGCCATCGAAAGATATGACATTCACTCCCTCGCTCATATCGCTGCATAGAGACAACCATTTACATCATTTCGACTGAAACAACCAGCGTTCAAATATTAGACAGAGGAAACAACAAGAATGCTAGAGAATTTTTAGAAGCTTGGAATTCAACTGAACCATCAATCAATAGACACATCGAGATAGACAAACTTTACCAGTCGATAAAAAGGAAATCATCTCACACACAAAGGGTCAAACTTCAAGTCAAGGGAACAATCAGTACCAATTCCAATAGAAGTAGTCTAGAAGGTGTGAGAACGCACAGAAACAACCAATCACGCACGACGTTCAAGGTCATCATCCACCAGGAGAGGTGACTCATAAACTCGTGGAGAAATCTAAAAGCTCACTTCAATTCAAATCGAAGTATGCTCTGAAGATGTTGCCAGTCTAGTAGGGGGGCGATGAAAGCTTCGCAAATTGACCATCAATCCAGCTCAGAGAACGCAGCTGAGTATTTTCCTGCATTATTTCACCTACCAATTGTTAATTAATTCAATATAAGTTTTGTCAATGTTACAGAAAATTTTCACATCTATCTTGTTACGTAATATTTGAATTATCTACTATCCTTTTATTCACGCTACATTCCATGAACTAACTAACTAACTAATGGTGTCACTTTACATTTCACACTTTGAATATATATAATTGAGAAGATATTTAGCTTTCTCTCTCTTGTGGATGTTTTTGATGTGAATGCCTCTCTTTGAGGAGGTGGATGTGGGGTTTACGACTGTCGTAACACTGTGACTGCCCAACAATAACAGTCTGTTAATCAAAAGCAATCTGTTGGTTTCAGCCATTAAATCTTCAAGTTTGTGTACCGCTGTACATATATCATCCGAGGAGTATAGATCCTTCTAAAGTCTTCTTGTCGATTCAACTACTTTGCCCTTTCAGGTAGGTAGTTACCTGGGGTTCTAGTGAGAAGTCGTGACCAGTAGGGTGTAGCAGGTTGGGGGGTGTGAGGACAAATACTCGCCGAAGACATTGTCTAGCGGTCGCGCTATATCGTGAGTTGGCAGAAGTTAGAATTCATAGGCTGGCTAACCATTGGATCGGGTCCCAGTGGCTCAATGGTCTACGAGCTCGCCTTGTAACCAGAAGGTCCTGGGTTCGAATCCCGGTGGGTGCGTACTGCTGAAGAGTCCCAAACTAGGACGAAACAGCTGTCCAGTACTCCCAGGATTCCCAATGGTTCTCCAATCAATGTCAGCTCATGATGAAATCCTGTAACCAATCAACCAAATCCTTACAAACCAACGCTTAAATACCTTGTGTCTACCTTACTTTTCTTTGAGTTTTCCGTTGTGGACCACTGTTTACATGAAATTGTCATATAGCTGTTGATAGCTGCCGTTGATAAAAACTTGGGGTACTGTACTCTGTAGTGCTCCAGTTACTTCGTGGTCAACGTGTTGTCGAAACGCCTTTTCAAAGTCAATGAAGTTAACAATTAACCATCTGCTATTTATCTTTCAACATTCAATGGCGTCGATGGTGGTTCAACGGAAGAATGCTCACCAATCAACCCCCATATGATCCGCGGGATTCCATCTTTGGCCACCGACGCACTCCTAAACTTCACTTAACCTATAGTAAGGTCGATAAAGTGAAAGGATTGGGGGTGTGAGGCTAGCAACTTCATCCCATAAAATCGAATCATGAATGACATTGCTTCTGAAACTTCAAAGCTCTACTTTGAAGCCGCCTCATGTTCCACGGGGAAAGTAAAAGGACTGAAGAAATTCTCACTTAAGATTCAATATGACTTTTTTTTTTAATAACAAAAAAGAGTTAAACTAACCTGAGTTGTGGAATTACTTGTCCTGGACCCTGAGGTAGTTCACCACGAGTTAATAACTCTTGTAAGCCAACAAGATCTAAAGCGTACAATCTCCGATCTTCAGTAACAGTAGGTGTTAACGACGACGATGTTGTTGATCGTGTTCGATGACCAGTTGTTGTACTAGAACGTTCACCACTTACAGAATTGACAACTGAATTACTCTGTGAATTAACATTATTATCACCATCATCATCATCATCATCATTATGATTGGATTGATTCAATTCGGTTAGAGCTGCACTTCGACCAAGTCCACAACGGAGAAGTGGACGTGCTGAACTACTCATGCATAACTCTGACATAAAACGTTCTGCAGTAGCTTGATCCAATTGTTCATTGTTATTGAATATCGGTGGAATTGGATCAGAGATCAGATCTGGTGAAGGACTAGGGAGAGATTTGGGGAACTTTCTCGGACGACCACGACCAGTAGAACGTCGTCCTCCTCTGTCAGTGGTATTTGTGATCTGGGGACTAGAGGTATCTAAAATAATAGATACATGTTTCACTGAATATCAAAAGAAAACAAAATTCATTGTTAAGACGACCAAAAAGAGTAGGACACCCAGAAATACTTCAGCCTATTCATGAGGATAATAATAATAGATGAAGAAATCTATTTTCTCATGTACAATGTAGTAAAGTTTGCAAATACTTTAACACAGACTATAGTGTTCCGAGTGGAACATAAGGTTGACTTCAACAACACCTCTCCACTTTGTCCTGTTTTCTGCCGTCTTCTTCAGCTGGCTAACTCCACGATTGACCAAACTCTCTCATCTCCTCGTCCTTTAATTCACACAATCTCCTCCAGGTCGGTCAACCTCGCACCGACCACCCACTCATCGCTTCCCATTTGAATTCCACTCGAGCGATGGCCTAGTGTTTGATGTCCTTCGGCAGCCTCCTCAATATATGCCCAATCAACCCATCTCCACTGACTGCCACATATTTGTTGAGCGATCGGCTCTTGCTCGGTTGGATTGTTTCCATAGTTTCTTGTTGCTTGTTCTTTATGGCCGGTCATCTGATCTTCAGTATGGAGCCACCAGCCAGCGAAGATGGCAGCTGATGGTGAAAGTCTGCAGTCGCCCCTGTTGGAAATCCTTTTCGTGACTGACACACAGTGCAAGTTTCTGACCCGTATAGAAGAACCGACTCCCCTAGTTAACTAGCTCGCTAGTTTTCTAGTCGATCCCAAGCCTGGTCGAAGTGGGAGGAGGGTTGGACATGGGGCTAGCAACCCCACACCACTAAATCTTTCAAACCGCTAGAGAAACGCTAACATACAGAAAATATTTTTTTTATTGAATTTGAGATGTTCCCGTCGATTGATTGGATCGAAGTGCTCGGTCTCAGGTTGACATGTTTGTCGGCTTCTTGTGCAGATGCTTCGACGATGTGTGAGTATTTAGTTAGTATTTAATTGGTGGACGGTGACTAACAGTGGGAACTTCAAATAAAATTAATATGACCCGTTGCACAAGAGGTGGCTGGCTCTCGTGGCCCAAGTGGTCTAGTGCATAACGCTTTGGCGTTTAAAACTATGGGTACTGGGTTCGAGTCTCGGTGGTGAGAACATCATCACCCACTGGCTGACGAGTCCCAAATAGGACGAGATGCGCATCCTGGATTCCACTGCTAGTCACCATCCACCAATTAAATACAGAAAATATATTAAATGTACAAAATTCAGTTTGCACCACCACAATATGTGGTCAGACAATAATCTCCGTTGAAAACAAATCTAAGCTCCATTGAAAGTGTCATGCTATCCAGAAATACAACAGCTAAAGGCAGATAGGATAAGTGAAATTTCCATTCCACACGTAGCACCAGTACACACACACACACACAATAGTAGTGAACAATAGATATAGTGTCAAAAGTAGCTACTGTCTGTCTAAAGTGACAAAGTAACTCGATAGTTTCTGCAAAAGAAATGTACTTTGACTGGTTGTGTTTTTTCACAGAGAACTTGGTGCGAAAGTACAACACTTCAAGTTCTCATACTCTATGTACTACACAAAGGAAGACAAAAAATACTGGGGGTGGGGTGGGAAATGATTCATTGAGTGTGTGTGTGTGTGATGTGAGAGAGAGAGAGAGAGAGGGAGAAAAAGAAAGAACAGTTACACATGGAAAAAACACGAGGTTCTAATGAATATATGGGAGATAGATTACATAGATTGAGGGTTAGCCAGTGGGAACGATTATGAATTATACCACTAATTGTCTCCAGAGTCATCAGCTTTTAGAATCCTGAGGAGTCTAACTCTAAAGAACAGTCAACACACCCCCTCCTCTCCATATATATAGATGACTGGCTCAAACTAATCACAGATTTAATCATCGACCTTATCCGCTAGTTAAGCTAACATTCCTCTCGTAGGTTGAGGGAGGCGAAGGCTGAGAATGCATAACAACACATGGCCTAGCCATACTCACTCAATCATCTATGTAACTCCACAACCTTATCTATTGACTGACTTCTCCGCCCCCCCTTCTTACCGCCCAACACTCGACTGACGTCTAACCTCAGTGTTACTCTCCATATTATAATACCATAGGAGACAGGACGCAGACACCTACGATCAAAGACAACAAGTCTAGAGAAAAGGAATAAAGAAATCCAAAAAAACTGCAATTGAATAGAGATGTACAAGGAAAAGAAAAATGAAGTAATTATGGAAAAACATGACAACTTATTCGATCTGGAAGATAATGAAAAAAGAGTGAACAATTCTCTATCCCCTGGGATTATCAAGTCTTTCTGTGATATGACTATCTAAAGTTCTAGGCTCAGTAATCATCCGTAGACTAAGTGATCCTCGAGAGGAATAAATATGAAACAACTAGGCAGACTTTAGACCAGGAAAAGGGTGGGTATATTGATCATATCTTCACCCTTCGACAGATTCTGGAACATGGGAATAATTACCGCCGTCCAACAATCGTTAGATTTCTTGACCTAAAGGCGGAATTCGATTCTGTCAACCGAGAGGTACTCTGTCGATGTTTGGCTGAAAAGGAAATGCCGAGAAAATTACACTGCACTGATCAAGACACTCTACTCGAATTCATGTCTTCAGCCAGGTGAGAGTCTACGGAGAGTTATCATCTGAAATGGTGACAACTAGTGGTATCCATCAATGGGGATGCCCAGTATCCCCATTTCTATTCAATTTCATCATAGATGTACTCATGCACTTAACCCTAACTCACTTCAGAAACTCAGGGATTAAATTGTTACCAGCAGGGAATAATCTCATTGACTTAGAATATGCAGACGATAGTCATTTTAGGCGAGGACGCTGACAAAATGCTGAAAACAACCTTGAGCTGTAATCTGCGAATGTTTGGCATGCGATTCCCTCCCGTAAGATGGTGACACAGAGGACTGAGTGGACTACATCGACTCATTCCTAGCTTAAAGATAGGCAGGAGTGAAGTGGTTGGCGGAGCGTGTTGACCACTTCACTTATTTGGGTGGGAAGTGGCAGCAACCAGCACCAATGGGTCGATCTCGCTGAGGAAATATCAGAACAGATAGAGAAAGCTTGTTTCGCATATGTCAAATTTACGCCATCTCTGACGTAGACGTGATGATATCCGGATGGCTATCCATCAAAAGACGTGTGTATTGGACAGCAGCAGTTCACTCTGTCCGCCTTTATAGATGTGAGAAAGTGACCATTGAAAGTAGAAGACATAAAAAAAGCCAGCTGGCTACAATAATAGGAATCCACACTCAATCTTACATGTTCAGTGGTATACTAAAGTTAGGTTAGGCTGTGGTCGAGTGTTGGGTGTAAGGACAAGAAATCAATTGATGAATGTTGCTAAGTTACACCTATTCAGATGGTTAGGACGTGTGTTACGCATGCATGCATGCCTAATCATCGCCTTCCTTGACTGATAGAATTCAGTCTGTATCAAACAAACGACTACTAGATATGTGAAATTAGTTACTTGCTACTCTTAATACGTGTTTATAACCAAAGTCTCTAGCCATTGGGTTCTTTCTTAGTGTTTTTATTTTTCGAAAAGACCCCAACCAGGAAGTCTACAACCCCTGGCTACTTAGCTTGCTTAAGCCAAACGTTAAAAAATTCCCAAGCTTTCGATTTGATTCTCAACGTTTTCAAGAGTCGTAACCAGGGGTGCTGTTTTTGATTTTAAAAACCCTTCACAATCAGTGTGCATCCACGATCCTATTAATTAGGACTCACATATATACATACATATTACTTATACACTGACCATTGGATCAGGTCCCAATGAATTGGTCTACGAGCTCACTGGCCTTGTAACCAGAAGGAAGGAAGGTCCTGGGTTCGAACCCCTGTAGTGGGTGCGTATTTCTGAAGAGTTTGAAACTAGGGCGAAACATCTGTCAAGTACTCCTAGGTTTTCCAGTGATTGTCTAACTGATGTAAGCTCAAGGATGAAATCCTCCATCCAATCAAACTAAATGCTCACAAAAACCAATACTTAAACACAAGAATCATTGTAAGGAAATGAAAAACTTACATCGATTATTATCATTATTATTATTATTATTATCGGCTTCAGTATTTTCTTTACTTTTTTTTTCTTGATTATACGGTTTCAGGAGTTGTTCAACTTCATCATCATAATGAACATCTACAGTAACGCATAATTTATTTATCGATGATATAGCATCGATTACATCGGTATGATTGGCATCCTCGTCATTCCCCTCCTCCTCTTCATCACCACCATCATCATCATCGCTATGACAATCATCGGACTGATGATGACAGCGACCAACTTTTTCAGAAATTGATCCAATTGTTGAACGACGTCCACGTCCACGACCGCGACCTCGACCACGACCACGATTATGATGAAGACGTTTTGGTCTGCCACGGCGGCGTCCAACAGTAACAACTGTTGACAGTGTACGTATATTGGTTTGAAGCGTTTTTATTACATTACGACGATTTGATCTGTTCACAGTTGAATTAGAATTTTCTGTATTTTCAAGAATACTGTCTAAATTTTCATCAGTATTTTCATGATTTGAAGATGAACCGCCATCATCATCATTATCATCATCGTCATCACCATCACCATCATTATCGTGATCTCGATCATCATTGTCATTGTGACGTTTCCGTCCAGTGGGCTTTCCTTTCTAGAAATAATATTATAAATTGAAAAATAAAGAAAAAGAAATAAAGAAAATTAACGGGTGAGTGAATTTCAATCAATTACTATTCCACCACACCAGGGGGAGGGGAGAATCAATTTTCCCCGACGACTGTGGAGATTCTGTACAGTGAAAACAAGTTGAATGAGTATACAGACCAAAATCGTTAGTTGCTAGACCCTAACACGTGGTGGTTATCGAGCTTCTATATTCGTAATGACCCAACGATCAACATAGTTGTCTGGTGAGCATATGCTTCTCTCTGCAGGTCTTTACCATGACAGAAAGGTCGTTAGACTAAAAAGCAGTAAGTCTCTTTCAAACTGTGTTGGAATAATTCTTTGGAAAATACCCCCGGAATCATGTCTGTCTGTGTGTTTTCAACATAGAACTTTGCACCAATGTGCATCAGTTCAAATCGCCACACTCCACTCCTTGTAACACACAATGCAAGAGAAGAAAGTAGAAGAAATGCATACTAGAGACAGTAAGCAGAAGTGTGAGACTAAGGAATAGTAATAACGAAGAACAATATAGTTTCATTGGAAATTATAAGTCACAGTGAGTGGATGCATCTGCACCAGCCGGCCATTGAGAACGATAATTTTGAGCCATATCACCGATTGTCTCCAGTAGGCAATGGTTTTTACCGTCTCGAGGACCCCGACCAGCCAAGAAGTGGTTAGCCTAAACTATCTGTTGTACATTTTCATTGACTGATGAAGCAATGTCTTGGTTTGGCCACCGCTAGCTTTTTTCAAGTCTGACCCTATATCAGCCAACATTGCCCGCTGTACAGAAAGGCGATGACTAGGCATTCATACGTAACACATGTCTTAACCATCTCAGTCGACGTAACTTCACAACCTCGTCGATTGATTTTCCCTCCTTCCTTATCTAGCATTCGACCGAAGCCTAACTTCAATATTGCTCATCCTATTATGCCACTTCATACGGGAGATAGAACGCAGGCACGTATGACCAAAGACAGCTAGTCTTTTCATGTCTTCCACTCTCAATGGTCAGGTCTCACAACCATAAAGGAGGACGGGTCGGATTGCTGCTGTGCAGTACACTCGCCCTTTAGTCGATAGCCGGATATGATGCCATTTGAATGATGTATTTACAACTGATATTTCAACTGACTTTGCAATTATTGTTATTCGTCTACTCCTAGACTATGTATCATTCCTCCAACGTCAACATATCATCTATTGACCTAATCTGCACTAATCTCGCACTTTTAATGCTTCTCTTTGTGGTTGTGTGTGTGTGTGTGATGATATGGATGTGTTGTTTTACGACTGTGATTTTGTTTTGCATGGGTCAAGATCGTTTTCTGAGCTTGGGCTGTCTACAGGAATTGTTTGATGCGTAACTACTGTTAACAGAATTTTCATCCCACCTTATTGGGAATATGCTTCTTACAGTTAATATTTTGGTTACATAATTCTGTTGTAGTGTGGTACTCATTTTCTACTGGAGGAAGAATTGGATTTGTATAGCCCGCCCAACGGCATTGTTAAAGTAATTTTGAGTCCTGATATCTTAGGACTGTTGAATAGTGCCATACATACATACATATATATAATTGTAAATAACTGTCGTTTTACTATCGTCCAGGGGAATTCTTTGAGTGCGAATAACTCAAAGAAGCTTTGGTCAGTTATACATATACGGTAAGAGGCGAACATTACTCTCTCCAGAATTCAAGATGACAGTTTTTGACAGTTATGATAGCTACACTGTGCTTAAGGTCTGAGAACAAAGTTGTACTGTGATGAGAGCTGGCTGCTAGCCAAAGTTGGCAGACATTAATTTGCGTCAATGTTTATGTCCCAAATATTGGTCGTGAGAAAAATATGAATACAAAACTGATTCAACAACCGACCATAGCAGATTTTGCGTAGACGGATACAGTTAGTATATAGATGATCTGATATTCAAGAAACAGCCACAAAAAGATGCAAGGTTAACTTTTTGTGAGAAACAACCAATCAGAGGACTGTTTTTCTGCTAACAATAATCTATAATAATGTACATGAGAATCTATAAATACGTGTTGATTTCCTGAATAAACGATCTGTTCCCTGGCCCTTGTCTTCTGTTGTTGTTACAGTACTACTAGTTGAATAGTCAGATCGAAGTGATCTAAAAACATCAGGGATGATCATTTTACCCGTTTGTGCCCAAGCTCATCAGTCGTGTACCTACCTTCACCTCCATCTTCGTTTGACTCACTTCACAGGAATCGAATCTGATGAATTCTGGTCAGCTCTACTATCGCATAAATTGATTTGATACAACATAGAATCGAATTCGCTTATTTGCCAAATAGCCATTAATAGCAATCCAGACGTCCCTGAAAGCATGACGACAACATGGATACATTCGCTTGTCACGGTCAAACGATCGTGTCGACGTCTCTTTTTGATTCTTCGACGTGAACTTTTCCTATCATTGTGAAGCAGAATTCATCAAGCGTTGGAGAGCACACCCACAAATAGCAAATGTAAGCTAGACCGTCATGAGACCCTACTAATGAGTACAATAACCAGTGATAATCCTGTTAAGTATTGTATGAGGAGCAAGTCCAGACAATTGGTATATGTTCCTGGTCGAAAGGTCGACGGTGCGAAGCTATCATCTGAAGGATTACAACGGTACATCCGACACGTGACTGGGCAAATTTACGTATTCCTCTGGGTGTCCGACCAGGTCCACTAGAGCAATAAGCATCAAAAATATGCTGCGGATTTCAGGGTGTACGAGGTCTATCTAATTGTGATATGAACATGAGGATACAAAATCGTTTGTAAACGACTTAGCATCTTGTTGGGGAGATATGAGGCATTCAGTTTTATTATTGCTTCGTGTATTCAGCTCACACACTAGGCTATAAATCACACTTATTGCTACGAGTCATTTGATGTCAACAATACCTAGTTAGTTATCCCGGTTGAAGTAGGTGTGGAAAGCCAGATTCGAACCTAATATCGATTTTTGGAACTCTTTTTATTTTTAACAGGACAATTATTAGCCGATTATGGTGTCTAAGAACAATGCAGCGTGCAGAGAGTCATACAGGTGATGATCGGGAGTACTGGGTTCGAATCGCAATGGGAACATTATCACCCACAGTCTGGGAAATTAGTTTTTAAAATTTCTATTTGTAGCTTGATTCCACACAGTACTTTTGATAGAAGTATGAAATTTTCAGCAAGTGATAACGGTAGCCCGAATTTTGCAGGCCAACCATTGATATCGAGTGTATCTCGGCAGGCGATCGATCGGACCATGTGCATGGTCGGCGAGAGTCCTAACCACCGATGTACATTTCTGCTGATTGACGAGTAATCCCAAATACAACAAAATACGCATCTTGGATTCCATTCACCAAATTACTTCCAGTAGAATAAATCAAACTATTAAGAAATCGTGACAACAGGTCGGGTGTGAGGACAAATACTCGCCGAAGACATTGGCTAGGGGTCACGCTATGTCGCGAATTGGCAGAAGTTATAATTCATGGACTGCCTGGCCGTTGGATCGAGTCCCAGTGGCTTAATGGTCTACGAGCTCGCTAACCTTGTAACCAGAAGATCCTGGTTTCGAAACCTGGCGATGAGTACGTACTGCTGAAGAGTCCCGAACTAGGACGAAACAGCTGTCCAGTACTCCCAGGATTCCCAATGGTTCTCCAATCAATGTCAGCTCATGATGAACTCCTGTAACAAATCAAACTTCGTCAAAGCGTCCGTGCTAGCAGCTGACATATCCCAACCGAAGTCGAACCATTCTATTCAATCAATCAATAACCGAATTAAAAGTGAATTAATAAACAGTTGAAATTTACCTGTGAAATATCCTCTTTAATACAAAAATCATCGTTTGAATACACTAATGTAGTAGATAATTGAAATGCTTGACTATTTGAACTTGTCATTCCAACATGATCATCTGTTGGTGTTGCTGGCGTTGTTGTGGTAGTTGATGATGATGATGATGGCGACGACAGGAGACCAGCTGAACGCAGACAATATGTACACAGGATAAGACTACCACCTGTCACTTCCATACGAGCTGATGTAATACTCGATAAAGAGGAATAATTACTCAAGAAGCCAGTTAAAGATAAATCAATATTGTTGAAGGCAGGATTATTTGTGCCTATGATAATATCAGTTGATAATCTAGGCCGAGAAGATCGTCGGGCACTGATTCTTCGACTATTGGAATTCAGAAGACAATCTAAGTGGTATGGACATGCACAACCAGAGCAAACAGAAAATGCAGATAGATTTCCAGAGGCAGTAGGTACAGGAAAAACATCAGGTGGGCCTCTGTATAAAGACATAAAAAAAATTTTTTTTCAACAAAATGATTAGTTTAATGAACACAATATGAAAAAAAAACAGAATCAAATTACTCAAATTAAAATTGTTACTACTCAGCATTTAAGAAAACGCAGATAATCAAGTTGAATCAACTTGAATTAGTGTGACTGGTGCACTGTACTTACAGCGTATTTGTGTTACATCACTCGTGTTAGATGAGACAATACAGTCACTAATAGGGAACATGGAGGTATTGTTGTTCTAGACGGTGAGTCAATAATATTGTGACAGTGATAATCACAGAGGGATTAACTTGACTAATATAGTATCTAAAGTCCTGCGTAGACTAAGTGGTGCTCGGGAGGCACAAACACGAGAGAGCCAGGCAGGCTTTAGACCAGGAAGAGGGTGTATTGATCATATCTTCACCCTCCGACAGATTCTAGAACATAGTCATTCTTACCGGCGTCCAACAGTCATTATATTTATTGACCTAAAGGTGGCATTCGATTCTGTCGACTGAGACGTACTCTGGAGATGCTTGGCTGTAAAGGGAATTCCGAGAAAATATATTGCACTGATTAAGGCACTCTACTCGTACTCATACAGCCAGGTGAAGTCTTACGGCGAGTTGTCATCTGAACTGGTGATGACTAGTGGTGCCTGTCGGGGATGCCCATTATCTCCTTTTCTATTCAACTTCATCATAGATGTACTAATGAATTTAACCCTTACTCCCTCCAGAGAATCAGGGATTGACTTGCTACCAAGGAATAATCTCGTTGACTTTGAATATGCAGACGATATAGTCCTTCTAGGTGAGGACGCTGACATAATAGAGCAGGGTCTTCTGAACACCTTGAGCTGCAATCTACGAATTTTTGGCATACGATTCGCTCCCTTTGTCAAATGTAAGATGATATTACAGAACTGGACTACACCGACTCCTAGATTAGAAATAGAGAGTGAAGTGGTAGAGCACGTTGACTGCTTCACTTATTTGGGAAGTACCATCAGCCAGTACCAACGGGTTGGTCTCTGATGAAATCTCAGTAAGGATACAGAGGGCTAGTTTCGCATATGCCCGCCAGTTTACACCGTCTATGGCTTAGTAGATGTGATATTCGACTGGCTATCGACCAAAGGGCGGGTGTACTGCTCATCAGTCCGCTCCGCCCTCCTTTATGGCTGTGAGCGAGACCTGGCCACTGAGAGTGGAAGAGATGAAAAGATTAGCTGTCTTTGATCATAGGTACCTGCGTTCTATCTCCCGTATGAAGTGGTATAATAAGGTGAGCAATATTGAGGTTAGGCCTCGGTTGAGTGCTAGGTAAGGAGGGAGAGGAAATCACTCGACGAGGTTGTGAAGTGACATTGACTGAGATGGTTAGGACATGTGCTACATATGCCTAGTTATCGCCTTCCTCGACGGGAAATCTTAGTTGACATAGGGTCAGGCTGGAAAAGAGCTAGCGGATGTCAAACAAAAACATGGCACCAGTCAGTGAAATCCACAACAGTTAGTTTAAGTCACGTAGGAAGGTGTCGAGTGGCGTCCGGGTTGAGGTCCTCAGGACTGTAAAACCAATGAAGGCTGGACACAATTGGTGATATGGCTCAAAATCGTTCTCAATTGCCGGCTGGCACAGATGCATCCACTCCTTGTGACTTATGATTTCCAATGAAACTATATTGTTCTTCGTTATTACTATTCCTTTGTCTCACACCTCTGTTTACTGTCTCTCTCTACTATGCATTTCTTGTACTTTGTTCTGTTGCTTTGTGTGGTACATGGAGGGAGTGTGGCGATTTGAACTGCCGCACATATGTGTCCTATGTCGAAAACAGACAGACAGAAAGAACAATACAATTTTATTGGATACGGCTGACAAATCACTAAGAATGAATGCATCTGTGCACCATTGATAAGGATTTCAAGCTATATATATGTCTGGATTCAACATAGAACTTGGCACCGAAGTGCAGCAGTTCGAGTTGCCACGAAGCTATATATATACATCATTGATAGTCTTAAGGTAACAACCCCAAGCAGGAAGCCTATACCCTCCTTCCATGGTTGGCTCAGTCAAACAAACAGTCAAAGATTCTGATGGATTGATTCCACGCTTTGACTTGATCACCTCTACACTAGCTCTTTTCCAACCTGATTATCCTATGTCAGTTAACAATGTCCATCGAGGAAGGAGATGGCTACGAATGTGTAACACATTTCTTAATTGATTTCTCTATTGATACAGGTTGACTACCGCATCAAATGACTTTTTCTCCTTACCTAACACACTCAACACACCTAACCTCAATATTACTCACATCGATTGAGTTTGTTGGAGCATGATGATGTGTTGATGCGCATCAAGTCGTCACCTTTCCAGACAAGTAGTGTTGGTTGACCACACGAGAATACGCTGGAAAAGAGTTAGGTGAGACGGTGAGACAAAAGCACAGCATCAACCTATATATATAGTTTCTGAACATTGATTGGTATGAGCCACTTAGGGAGGCAGGTGTAGACCATTGTCTGTCTAGTTGGCGTTCCAGGGCTACTGGCGATCATAATGGTTGAAAATCGTTCAGAATAGCGCGCAAGTGCACAATCATACCTTATGATCTCCTGGATCCATTAAAACTTGACTATTCTTCACTCATTTATTATTTTCTTTGAACCTCGCCTAGCTAAATAGTTCCCCAGTTTTCTAGACGATCCTAAAGCCTAGAAGTGGGAAGGTGGAACGTGGAGTCAGCGACCCTACCCCCAGCAAATCAATCCAGTCAGTATATATAAACAAGCAGTAATCACTATCAACAAGAGATATTTGGAAGAGAGGAAACTGCTTCCACCTTATATTTCACCAGACGGCATCCTTACAACTACAGGTGAACTAGCACGAATGAGAATATATATCAAAGCTGGCCAGCAGTAAGAATCGGAAAGGCAAGATAGATCTCTTCATCATTAACTATGAAACCAGAACAAACAAAAGTATTCAGATTAATTTCAACACACACACACGTGGTTGGAAACTTGGCGATAGAGTCATCATAGAAACATTTTCAACAGCCTAACGTCGACTTTTATTAAAAAAAACAGCTGTCTTTACTCCATACTGAAGATCTGTTGGCTGGCCAGAAACTCTGGGAATGAACTAATCAATAACCTATCGCTCAAAATATACGCCGGAGAAAATGGAGATGGATCAGAGACATACTGATGAAGAGATCGATGGCCATCGATTGAGAGGGACGCGAATAGGAAACGATGATTTGAGCATGTGTCCGAGGCCAGCATAAAGGAGATCGTGTGAGACGGAAAAGATGAAAGTCTATGGGCAATCATGGGGTGTGATAAAGGGGACTGCAGAGAAGAGGACAAACTGAAGATGTGGTGCGGAAGCCCTGTGTTCCACTTGAAACCCAAGGGAATCTCATAGTCTGTCTGTCTGGATTCAACATAGAACTTCGCACCCAAGTGCACCAGTTCCAGTTGCCACGTCCCAAATAGCACACAATGGCAGACAAGAAGATGAGTGAAGAGAATCAATACAGTCTGACAAGTATAAGAGTGAAACAGAATGGGTAATGGTAGAAAGGAATATGAAAGATTACAGAGACTGAATACATCTGCACTGGCCATTGACAACGATTTTGAGCCATGTCACCGATTGTCTCCAGCCATTGATTCTTAGAGTCAGTCCCGAGGGCCCCAAACTGGAAGTCTGCATCTCCCTGACTACCTGAGTCAGTTTAACTGTCAAGGATTTCATGGATTGATGAGGCCATGTTTTTGTTTGGCCACCACTGGCTCTTTTCCAGTCATAGTAAAAATAATCGATAACATTTATGATGTCAATACTAGACGGTAGATCGAACGCTTCAATAAACATCAGAAATCAATAGTCACAGACTTTATAAATCGCTTCTACTGACACAAATCAACAAAAAATGCATACTCATACTACAAGGACTAGTTTTTGATGTGGTTTTGTTCTCTAAGCTGGATAGTTAATTCGCGAAGCTTTCATTGCCCTACTAGGCGACATCTTCAGCGCCCATACTTCAATTTGAGGTGAGCTTTAAGATCTCTCCTGGTGACCTTGGATGTGATTGATTGTCTTTGTGTGTTTTCACACCTTCTAGGCTACTTGTATTGGAACTGATTGTTTCTTTGACTTGAACTTTGACCCTTTGTGTGTGAGGTTTCTTCCTTTTATCGGTTGATCAATTTTGCCCATCTCGATGTGTCTATTGATTGATTGACGATTCAGTGGAATACCAGGCAGGCTTCTAAAAATTCTCTAGCATTCTTGTTGTTTCCTCTGTCTTATATTTGAACGCTGGTTGTCACAGTCGAATTGATGTCCGTAGTTGTCTGTGTGTAGTGATATGAGGGAGTGGATATCATGTCTTTTGACGGCTACCTTGTGTTCGTGGATACGAAGACGTAAGACGTAACATAAACTAGCCGTCACTCCACTCCCTCATATCACTACACACAGACAACCACGGACATCAATTCGACTGTGACAACCAGCGTTCAAATATTAGACAGAGGAAACAACAAGAATGCTAGAGAATTTTTAGAAGCCCACCTGGTATTCCACTGAATCATCAATCAGTCAATAGACACATCGAGATGGACAAAATTGATCAACCGATAAAAGGAAGAAACCTCACACACAAAGAGTCAAAGTTCAAGTCAAAGAAACAATCAGTTCCAATACAAGTAACCTAGATGTGAAAACACACAAAAACAACTAATCACGTTCAAGGTGAGCCACTAGGAGAGATGATTAAAAAACTCGTGGAGAAGTCTAAGAGCTCACTTCAATTCGAATTGAAGTATGGGCGCTGAAGATGTCGCCTAGTAGGGCGATGAAAGCTTCGCAAATTGACTATCCAGCTTAGGGATCACAACCACATCAAAATCATTCACCTGAGCTACAAATCTTCTCTATCATATCTAAGGAATAGTTTCCATATGTATAAGGGATTATGTGATAAGGTATTACTGTGCAAGCCTTAGACAGGCGAAAGATAACGCTTGAACTAGTGAATCAATCGGCCAGTCAGAGACTAAATACTATTATATCAAATTATTCACGATTATTGTTCGTTCTCTGCGTTTCACGTTGAATATAAGGAGCCCCAGAGGCACTAGGGTTCAGCTGGCTCCATACAAGACAACAAACCTTTCTTTTGACAAGATTTTCTTCATGCCAACACCCTACAACCCATGTTTAACTCATCGCTTTTTGCTTAGATGATCTGTCCACTGAAGCTCTGACCCCCCCGCTCCGGAGTTTATCCGGGATCCATTTTTTAATTTTTTCTTGCCACTAATAAACTAAATCTCAAAACAAAGTTAAAACGAATTGGAATTCTCGATAAGACATACTACTACTTACCGACATGAAGTACACTTTAAAGTTGGCAAAGGATGTTGTGATACATAACTGGCGATAGCTGAAGAAACACCTCTCCCGCCAAGAGTAGCTCGACGAGCTCCACGTTCAAGAGCACGTGCTAATAAATGCAATTGTGAAGTTGTATTCGCTTGTTCAACACTAGCACACCATCTCTGCCAACCTGTTGTTCTTATTGATTGTATATTATTTGTAGTATTAGAAGAAATTACAGTAGATGGATCAGTAGGCGTAGGCGTAGTCGTCGTAGTACTTTCAGAAGATGGAATCATTTCTGAAACTGTATTTTCGACATCATTGGATTGTTTACTTGGAATGCTAGTCAGAGGTCCTGCATTACGTAGAGTTCTTTCATCATTCGCTGTAGGAAAAAGTTGTATGCACAGATATAAAAATTAAATTACATTATGTTGTCTAGTAGGATAATGAAAAGTTCGCAACTAAGCACCATTCAGCCATGAGAACACACAACTACACAACTAGCCGATAAGGTATATATATATATATATATCTTCCCTGCTTGATTTGTTGTTTTTGCTAAATGTATAAACGGAAGGTTCGGGGGGTTCGATTCCCGGCAGCCAACGCACTCCTCTACCTCGCTAAACCAGTAACAACAAGACTGGTAAAGTGGGGAGGTCGGGGCATAAGGCTAACAACCTCCTCATATCCCGTAAATATAAACACCACTGTTACAAAAACTAAAAGCCTCCAACTTGAAGGCGCCCTTATGTTCCACTGGGAACGTAAAGGAATAAAAAATTAAAAATAATAAATGAATGGAGATTTCTAAATTTCATAAGATTTTGGCCTAATTGGAGGGGATTTGATTGATTGGTTACAAGATTTTATCATGATATACCATCAGTTGGAGAGAGAACCATTGGAAAACGTACAGGGAGGAGTACTGGACAGTTGTTTCGTTCCAGTTTTGGATTCTTCAACAGTACGCACCCACCGAGGCTCGAACCCAAGAGCTTCTGGTTACAAGCCGCGAGCTCTTAGAACATTAAAACACTGGAATGCGATCCAACGGGAAGCCCATAAATGGAGCTACCACTAGCAAGAATTCATCAGCTAGCCATTGGATCCGGTCCCAGTGGCTTAATGGTCTACGAGCTCAACGTGTAACCCAGAGGTCCTGGGTTCGGACAATGGCGATGGGTGCGTACTGTTGAAGAGTCTCAAAGTGGGACGAAACAGTATTCCAGTAATCCTTACAGGTTTTCCTCCAATGGTTTTCTAACCAATTTCAGCTTATAATGAAATCCTGTAATTAATTGAATTTATTGAATTTTCTCCATTTTCACACTATCTTCACTAAACATTGGGCGTGCTAAAAATTAAGCATTATACATCATCGGATTTCTGGTGAATCTTGGAGGAGATCATGTGAAGTAGAGATGAAAGTATGTGGGCAGACGTGGAGTCAGGTGATGAAAACTTAAGCAGAGAGTCGAACGCAGTGATGAGCCGCGGCTGTTCCTCTAGGAATTAAAGGAAACAATAATAATAAATAATAATAATAATAAGTTAGCAAACTCACCCAATGGTCCTGCAATTCCTTTTGGGCTAACATCATGGCCTAGATGAAGGAGTATTTTTGCAAGACGTTTTATATTTTCTTCGACACAGTGATTCGATGAGGATGTTGCTAATTCAGAAGGAGGAGGCTTAACAGGCATTTTAACATCAGCAGCAGTTGTAACAGTAGTAGTAGTAGTAATGGCACAATCTTCAGTTGTTGTAGAGGCGACAGCTGCATTCTCTTTTTCATCATTAGGTCTACACATATAAAGAGTATGAAATATATGCAGGAGAGAAATGTTATTCAATAAAGATGTACATGAATTCATTCCAAAAATAAACCTTCTTAATAAATAACACACTATGCTGGTTGGAGGATTTCATCACATCAGCTGACATCTGTTAGAGAATCATTGGAAAACCTGCAGGGAGTACGGATAGCTGTTTTCTCCTAGTACATGGGACTCTTCAACAGTACGCACCCAACGAGGCTCGAACGCAAGAGCTTCTGGTTACAAGGCAAGCTAGCTTTTAGACGACCATTAAGCCACTTCATTCAAAACACTATATGACAGAATAGCAAAATGATATAAATATTCCAGCTAAGACATGAAGAAGCATAACAAGACTTCTCACATCTACCTGTTCATCAATAGGGTATTATCATGACGGCAGCCAGAAATGATACAGCATATTTCTCTCTATATTAATATACGCTACTTCTAACTTCGATGAAGTTTCAGATCTCCAATAGCTAATGCTTCAGCTATGTACAGATGACGTATGAGAAGTCCCTTTGTATGATAGTGAAGTGATAGAGCACGTTGACCGCTTCACTTATTTGGGAAGTACCATCAGCCAACACCAACGGGTTGATCTCTGACGAAATCTCAGCACGAATACAAGGGGCTCGTTTCGCATTTGTCAGTTTACGCCGACTCTGGCGTAGACGAGATGTTCGACTATCGACCAAAGGGCGGGTGTACTGCTCATCAGTCCGCTCTGTCCTCCTTTATGGTTGTGAGACCTGGCCACTGAGAATGGAAGACATGAAAAGACTAGCTGTCTTTGATCATAGGTGCCTGCGTTCTATTTCCCGTGTAAAGTGGCATAATAAGGTGAGCAACATTGAGGTTAGGCGTAGAGTGCTAGGTAAGGAGGGAGAGGAAATCACTCGACGAGGTTGTGAAGTGACATTGACTGAGATGGTTAGGACATATGCTACGTATGCCAAGCCATCGCCTCTCTCGACGAGCTATGTTAGCGGATATAGGGTCAGGCTGGAAAAAAGCTAGCGGCGGTCAAACAAAAACTTGGCCCCACCAGTCAATGAAATCCACAACAGTTGGTCTAAGCCAGCCACGTAGGAAGGTGTAGACTTCCAGGCTGGGGTCCTCGGGACGGTAAAAATCTATGGTTGGAAACAATTGGTGACATGGCTCAAAACCATTCTCAGTGGCGCAGATGCATCCACTCCCTGTGACTTATGATCTCCAATGAAACTGTTTTGTATTTCTTTATTACTCCTTTGTCTCACACCTTTGCTCACTGTTTCTATTATGCTTTTCTTGTACTTTCTTCTCTTGCTTCGCGTGCTACACGGAATGTGGCGACTTGAACTTCCGCACATTTGTGCAAAGTTCTATGTCGAAAACAGACAGACAGTATGATATTCAGGGACACTGTGTATCACTGTGAAGCATTCATGTGGGGGTGCTCGATATCCGGAGATTACAAGGTATTCGAGGATCGAGCTGTTGCTATTCTTCTTTTCTCCTCTGACTAACCAAGCTGGAATACGTTTGTGAACATGAATGCTTCACACAGAGTCCCCCAATCTCGTACAAAGGGACTTCGGATGCGCCATCTGTACATAGCTGAAGCATTAGCTATTCGAGATCTGAAACCGGACCTCTGCATTCAAAAGCGATACATACATTCTCTTGCCCTACCATGGCCAGAGTAAAGTTCTTACTACAGTTGTCGTAAAGCATCACCGTCCGTAATGTCATAGAGTAAGGGTCTGTTGTCATATTCAACTTGATGAAGTCTACCACCGGTCACGACTTTTCACAAGAACTCTAGGAAGTTTATGATGCTGAACAGTCACAGTCCATTAATTGGCTGTGGAATATACAATTTTCACTACGGTAATAAACACCAAATCATATGTAGACAGACATTCTCGGAAGTCTCGAAACGACTACCGTTGAAGTTGTGCAACTATATCGTTTGAGATGACTAGAACATGTATATAACATTCGCATGCCATATCTGCTTAGTAACCTTCTTTTGAATCGCCTTTCTCTTTCTTTCTCTTATCTTTCTTTGTGTGATACATGCTTGGTGTGACAGATTGAACTGCTGTACATCTTCTGTGCAAAGTTCCACGATAAAACCAGTCGGTCAGCATCTCTATTCGTCCTACCATTTAATTGTTACTAGAGTGTTTACTCTATAATAGTTTTTGCCACTTGCTATTACACAAATAATCCCCTCTTTAGAAAGTATACGATACACTAATAGCAAATAGAGTGTTAAGTATAAGAAATAAAAGTGAAATTTTACAATTTCAACTTACACTACTTACAAACATTTAAGTAACATGTTAACTTTATACTAAGAAAACAAAACATTAAAAAAAATAGGTTAGGGAAACACACACATACTTGTCTACCAAGACTTCTGTACACAATTGTTCATCACTCTGTTCAGTGGTTTTAGTTTTATTCTCAATCGATTCTTTTTTAGATTTACACGATTCATTGAACAGTAGGCGTTTTATCAAATCTAATCGACCTAAACGATATCCAATACCGACAAGAGCTGTTTCTAGCCATGAACACATGATAGACTGAGTAATTGATTCAGTATTATTGCGTGCAGAGGAGAACATTTCTTGAGAAACCGTATTATTATTATGAGTAGTAGGAACAGGTGGGCTTTGAGGTGCATCCACTGTTGCCTATAAGGTTTAAAAGTTCAGAAAAGGATAACTGAGTTATCAATAATAATAATAATAACAATTATAATTTACTTTATTCCAAAAATACAGCACTTGTGACACAGAATAGAATTTTCAGCATTAATCACAATATTGCATAAAATTTCCTCACATATTATAAATAAAAATTATTCACACAGAAAATTTTCCACATTTACAATAGGGGTGGGTAATGTCAAAAACATGCAGCATATAAAATGGAAATAATAATAATAATGACAACAGCTAAAGTAATTAATTCCTTCACGTTCCCAGTGGAACATAGGTCTTCAAGCTACAGGCTTGAAGTTTTGGTAGCAGTGATGATCATTTTACAGAATGGGGTGGCTAGCCAGCCTCATGCTGGCCTAACCTTTCCTCTTTACTAGCTTTATTTCTGGCTTAGTGAGGTAAAGGAGTGTCTTATCGGTCGGGGATCGAACCCCGTGTTAACTACTCGTCGAGTAGTTAATAGTCCTGACACGGGAAGAGGGAAATCAGAAGACCACCTCGTTCACGATGATACTTGTATTTTCCAAACAAGGAAAATAATGACTGTCACACAAGGGTGAGTGAGAGTGAAGGGTATGTAGTGTACGAAATGTGTGAAACAAGTGTGAACAAGTATCCCAAAGTGTACAATGCAAGAGTATATATGAAAATGACTAATATACATGAACAAGGCATTAAGAAGACAAATTTCGCGAGATGATATCATTTCGTAGTTTCTTTACAACCGCTTTACAATATACATGAACCAATAGATAGATATCTTACCGTCATTGGATTCTGATTGGTTGTAATGTCATGTGATAAAAAGGTCATACACTGTTTATTTAGTTAATGGACAGACAATAGCATATTGTCAGTTATAATGGAATATTGATCCCTATACACATAGCAAAATATAACAGACTGTCAAAAGAAGGTAGACATCATGTGACTACATATCACCCCGGACCATGTGCACGGTCAGTGAGCGTCCTAACCACTGTCTGTCTGTTTTCGACATAGAACTTTCCACCAATGTGCACCAGTTCACGTCGCCATACTCTATGTAGCACACATAGTAAGAGAACAAAGGCATAATAGAGACAGTAAACAGAGGTGTGAGACAAAGGAAGAGTAATAACGGAGAACAAAACAGTTTCTGTGGAAATCATAAGTCACAAGGAGTGGATGCGTCTGCACTAGCCACTGAGAACGATTTCGAGCCATATCACCAATTGTTTCCAACCATTTGTTTTTACGGTCCCGAGGACCCCAACCAAGAAGTCTACATCTTCTTGTGTTTTGATTTGACCGCTGCTAGCTAGCTCTTTTCCAGTCTGACCTTGTGTCACCTAATATTGACCGTAGAGGAAGGCGACAGATGGCTAGGCATACGTAACACATGTCCTAACCATCTCATTCAGTCGACGTAATTTCACAGCCTCGTCGATTGATTTCCCCTCCTTACCTAGAACTCGACTGAGGCCTAACATCAATATTTCTCACCTTATTATACCACTTCACACCGGAGATAGAACGCAGGCACCTATGATCAAAGACAGCTAGTCTTTTCATCCATTCCACTCTCAGTGGCCAGGTCTCGCTCACAGCCATAAAGGAGGACGGAGCCGACTGATGAGCAGTACACCCGCCCTTTGGTCGATAGCCAGTCGAATATCACATCTACTAAGCCAGAAACGGCGTAAACTGGCAAATGCGAAACTAGCCCTCTGTATCCTTACTGAGATTTCGTCAGAGATCAACCCGTTGGTACTGGCTGATGGTACTTCCCAAATAAGTGAAGTGGTCAACGTGCTCCACCACTTCACTCCCTATTTCTAATCTAGGAGTCGGTGTAGTCCAGTCCTGTTACTCCATCATCTTACATTTGACAAAGGGAGCGAATCGTATGCCAAAAATTCGTAGATTGCAGCTCAAGGTGTTCAGAAGACCCTGCTCTATTATGTCAGCGTCCTCACCTAGAAGGACTATATCGTCTGCATATTCAAAGTCAACGAGATTATTCCTTGGTAGCAAGTCAATCCCTGATTCTCTGGAGGGAGTAAGGGTTAAATTCATTAGTACATCTATGATGAAGTTGAATAGAAAAGGAGATAATGGGCATCCCCGACAGGCACCACTAGTCATCACCAGTTCAGATGACAACTCGCCGTAAGACTTCACCTGGCTGTATGAGTACGAGTAGAGTGCCTTAATCAGTGCAATATATTTTCTCGGAATTCCCTTTACAGCCAAGCATCTCCAGAGAACTTCTCTATCGACAGAGTCGAATGCTGCCTTTAGGTCAAGAAATATAATGACTGTTGGACGCCGGTAGGAATTCCTATGTTCTAGAATCTGTCGGAGGGTGAAGATATGATCAATACACCCTTTTCCTGGCTCTCTCGTGTTTGTTCCTCCCGAGCACCACTTAGTCTACGCAGGACTTTAGATACTATATTAGTCAAGCTAATCCCTCTGTGATTATCACAGTGGGACTTGTCTCCCTTCTTGTATATGGGGATAATCAGTGACTTACACCAACCCAACGGGACTTCCTCTGATTCCCAGACGCTGCCTAGAACCTCAGTTAATCAGACAGTAAACTGTCTCTACCGTACTGAAATACCTCTGGAGTCATTCCATCAAGTCCTGCTGCTTTGCCTAGTTCCAGATTGGTGACAGCTTTAGAAACCTCAGTTAGGGAAGGAGGACCTGTGTCTATATCCCATTCGGGTGTGTGCTGGATGCCGGGGAGGTTCAGTGTGGCCGTAGGCAGGTTAAATTGTTCCTAACCACTGTGCCACCGACGCACCATCTAGAATGCACTAGATGAAAAAAGGTGAGTTAATTCTTCCCTGACACTATTTTTATCACATTAAAATACGTGACAAGTATGGTATCATAGAATTTCTATACTTCGAGGTGCGAGCATACAGTTTGTATATATAGTGTGATAAATAGCTAGCTGTCTGATCTGAAGCATAACTCAGGAACAGTTATTTCATGTATCACGGATTCGTTGTCAACCTGAGAATTCACACATTGTAAACATTTTAAACACTCAGAAGAGGTAACGGGAGAAGACGAAAGACTTCAGTAAAGGAATGTTTATTTGCATTCCGGTATCTCTATATAGTTAGTCAAACTATCTCCACCGTATCTTCAACACACACCAGAGATCTTCCGTGTTTTCCAAAAGATTTAACAGTAGTTCACATGATTACCTCATTGTCCACATTCATGGATGGGATCCCATGGACGACTTGGTGGGTAGTCTTCAGTTTTTTTTTCTCTAAGTGCTTTAATATGGCCACACGTTCTTAGCCTCTGTCAGGTAGTACGTAGTCGTATTCCACTGCATTCACACAGGTCGCGGGTGTTCTTCACATAAAGTGTAGGAGTGAATGCGAACGTTTGGAACTTACAACCAGTGGTGGACATGTCAGTGTACCTAGCGGAGATGTATCTCATCGACTTAAGCTATCGGTTTTCAGCTTATAATGGTCACGGACTCGAGTCCCACACAGTGAAATAGGTGTTGTCATTAGTCCTCGTACGATAAAGTGTGCCTTTTACTCTGGTACACCAAAATGTCATTCCAGATAATTGAGCTCGAAACAGAAAATCCTAGAAAAGAGCTGGGAAACGCAGATACTAAACCCATGGTGTATACAGGCTCCAGAATCCAAATGGATTTGAATGGCAAATGAACCAAATTCGGTCACCAGAGCCTGCTGGATCAGAATTCAAGTTAAAGGCTTGGAGGGTAACTACTTTAAAAACAACCACCTCCTTCAGTCTGAACGTCCGGGCAGTAGCCCATGGTGTCATTAATAATGCAAGCGGTTTGTGTTTTAATAACAATCGTAATAGAAGAAACGTTTACACCAGAGAGGTATACCAACTGATCACAACGACCTACACGCAAAGTGGTCCACGTGGTTTGAACGATTCATCCATCAAAAATAATTCGATTCAACACTAAATCCACACATTAACATCCACATTAAGCACGAACTACACTTGCAAACACATTTCTCGTCCCAGGTTCGAGTCCCACTCCACACAATGAATGTTGCGCTCACAACAGTCTTGTACATGACAAAAAGCCTATCCCCAGTAATGCATGTGAGATAAACGAGTCGAAAACACTCAGATTAGGTAAACAATCGTTTAGATCACTGCTTCAACATGGGACTAGTGAGTAATGCTAGTTGATTTTGGTAAATAGGGTGACAATTGGCTGGCTTCCAATTGTAAGGAAGACAAGGACAATGAGGCTCAAAGGAATGTTTGTTTGGAGAAATTCATGTTATAGGTACATAAATTTGGTGTACCATAATATCTCCAATGCTTTACTTGCCGAACATTGGCGAATTGGTTGAATATTACCCCCATTCGAATACTTGTTGTTGATTCTGCACAGTGTTTCTAACGTTCTGATTATCACATTTCTGTTCTTCGATTGCTTCTTCCGTTGTGTTGGCAACATATTGATGCTTTTCTGAACTCGCTCACTGATATACTACTTATATCTGATTATAAGTGGCATTCACCACAAATCATCACTACTCATATGGAGGGAAAGAGGTCGAGACATATGATTAGGCATAACTTGATGAGACACTTTCGTCAAATGATATAACACATCAGACAGACCCTCCCCATTGGAGCCCTTACACCCCAATGGGAAACAAAGAGCTGGGTGTTCAGAGGAAAAACACAGAGGAAATGAAAGTTTTTAGGTCATCGTAAGGCCAGTTCATCCATATATAGGTCAGAATTTTGACGAAAGGCATTCGAACATAGTATGGCAAACTTTTGACAATAACTGATTTCGACGGCTGCGTACTGAAGATCACATCGCTGACGGGCTAGAAACAATTAGCAACAAGAAACTTTGGAAACTAACAGCGAATCAAGAACCTATTGGTCAACAAATATGCCGGCAAAGAAACGGAGATGGATCGACCACATGCAGACCATCACTCGAGTCGAAGCCGAATAGGAAATGACGACAAGGGGAATGTGCCCAATGGTGAAATGGAGGAGACTATGTGACTTTGAGGAGGTAACAGCTAGTGAGGCAATCGTAGGAGACACAGCTAAAGACAACCACAGAGAATAGAACAAAATGGCAGTGTGATGGCAGAACACAAGGGAACCCAGTCAAAAATCATAAAACACAAAATGATTACCTTTTCATTGAATCCTGACTGGTTACTTTTTATCATTGGATATATCAATTCAGGTGGACACATAGCAATCACTTTAATAAGTAATGGTCTTAACTGTCCAATAGTTTTACGTAATCGTGATTCACGAACTCCACGAGGATTTAAGGATGCCTCTAAGCAGTCAATAGTCCATTTAGCTTGTTCAATCAGCATATTATATTGATTTTTTTCAGCTGATAAATTATCATTACGATGATTGTCATTATTCAAAGTAGTAGTAGTAGTAGTATGTTCTTTACTCTCCGATCCACTGGAATCAGTAGTTGTAATCGTAGTGGTAGGACAATCTTCTGACTTCTTCACAGTTGTTGCAGTAGACAAAGAACCATCCATCGTGGGCGGTAAAGAAGATTCAACAGGTGATGAAATAGGATTAACTGCCTGTTGCTTCTTTATATTATCATTGTTATCATGCAATAGCTTTTGCTTATACACCTCTTTATATCCATCAGGTAGGAGAATTGACCAAAGCGTTTGAGGTGTTGATTGTTTCACAGTGGAACAGCGTAATTTAGCTAATTGTCTAACAGCAGGACATGTATTATGCAAAGATGAATCCTGTGTACTGACACGTTCCTAGAGTTTAGGTGATAAGAAGAATAAGTTTGAAAAAATAAAAAAAAGTTTTTGTGGATAATTTGAACGAAATGAAACATTATTTTAACACAATGAAATATTTATGATATCAAGCTTCTTGTATGATCGTTAGCTGCCTGTCTGCTTTCACCACAGAGCTTTGCATCGATGTTCAGCAGTTTAATTAGCCATACTCCCTCCAATTAGCAATCAAAGGGAGAGAAGAAAGTAGAAGAAATGCATAATAGAGACAGTAAACACGGATATGCAACAAAACGAATAGCATTATCGAAGAATAATATAATTTTATTGGAAATTATAAATCACAAGGAGTGGATGCGTCTCCGCCAGCCATTGACAACGATTTTGAACTATATCACCAATTGTGTCCAGCTGCCATTGCTTTTTACCACCCTCCCGAGGACCCCAAAAGGGATAAGAAGTCTATACCTTCCTACGTGGCTGGCTTAAGCTAACTGTTGTGGATTCCATGACTAGTGTGCCATGTTTTGGTTTGACCAACACACTAGCTAGCTCTTTTCCAGCCTGACCCTATGTCAGTAAACATTGTCTGTTGTCGAGGGAAGTGATGCCTAGGCACATGTCCTAACCATCTCAGTCAATGTAGCTTCACAGCCTCACCTATTGATTTCCCCTCTCTACCTAGCACTCAACGCCTTACCTCAGTATTATCGTTACATTGTACACTTTGATCATCTTCTACAAATAATACAACTTCTTGGAGGCGATTTAATACTCGACTTTTTCGGTTAGTAAGTTCCTAAGTTTGAATTTTAGTCAAATTACGGCAAATCACACACTGAGTGCCAAGACAGCATATCACACTACTAACCGTCACGTAATATAGGTGTGCATTCATAGCCTCATATGCATAAAAATTTTGGTGGGTGTGGGTGATATCAATGAAATTATCCAACAAACTAACGCTTGGGACACACGCACACACATACATACATACAAATACTTACCGGTTTAACTAAAGCTCTTAACTGTTCAATTGGTAAACCGGTTGCCGACGAAACAGATGGATTTGGTAGTGCTGCTACAACACGATAGGTTAATTCTTCTCTATCTATAAATTCACTGTCTTTCACAGAATTGATTGCTTCACGTAAATGTTTACCAGCCTCTTCAGAACTGTACAGTCCCATTCTTTTAGCAAGATCAGGAAAAGCGTAAGCGATTTGACGATTACGAATTGTAGCATGTGTATAGTAGGGATTTTTATCGACACATGGACAATCTTCGATTAGAATACATGGTATTGATAGGACTAGCCAATATTGTCTGTAAAGTGGAATCAGAATACAATTGGTGTAATAGAGATTAAAATTATAAAACATATTGATACATCAAAAATTTCGTAAGAACTCAAAGCTGACACGTTTCAATAAACGCAAGTGTAAGCATAGAACTACTTACACAGTATATTATACTCTGTGGCGCCTTTCGAATGAAGAACAGTTGAGTTATATATATATATATATATATATATATATATATATATATATAAGTGAGCATCTCTTGGTGCCCTTTGAATGGTGGTGTTCAAGGGATGAGCTAAAGACTCAAGATATTACAAGATATGGCTAAGAAGAATTAAGAGATCAGTGGCAATCACACTGAGATTTCCTCATTCCCTTTCTTTTCTAATAATTAACATAAGGGGATGAATGATGGATTAAATACTCCTCTTTTCATGAAGCTATAATCGATCTTCAAACATACCACTTCTTTCGCATATATTGTCTTCGTGTGGTGTATTTTTGGCTGATCAAATTGGTTGCTCACAATTACTATTGAGTTCTGAGTGAAACAAACGGATGATGGATTCAACAGCGCACATCGCCTTTTTGTTAAGTTTTCTACAGCCCGACGTGATGGTCGGGCTTGCACATCGTGATGACCCAACAAGCTAGACTGGTTGGAACTATTCTTCCTGCAGGTCCTTCCATGCCAGGAAGGTTGGTAGGATAGCGATTAGACTAAAAGCAGTTACCACCATTGTGTAAGAATCCTTCGTTTTTTACACTATGCTGGGGGGTCTGTGGGCGAAGTCGTACAGCCGCTGGAGAACAGGGATGTAAGAGCAGTGAGGTGTTTCCCTAAGATGACCAACCAGCATGCCAGCCAGGTATGCTGTCTCTCCACTCCGGAGAGAGGGGGCTAGAAAACGTCGACTTACCCTACGGTGGTCGTTAACCAGAGGTAAGTTTACTGATACAGAACCAAACCGAGAGACAGAAAATGGGGAGAGTGGACATCCCTGTCGGACACCACTGGTTGTTACCAATTCAGATGGCAATTCCCCATAAGCCCTTACACGACTTTGTGAGTTTGAATAGAGTGCCTTGATTAGTGCAATGTACTTTCTTGGCACTCCCTTCACAGTCAGACATTGCCATAGTACCTTTCGATCCACGGAGTCGAAAGTCGCCTTCAAGTCAAGAAATATGGCAATTCAAGTGTTGGTTTGTAGGGATTTGATTGGTTACAGGATTTCATCATGAGCTGACATTAGTTAGAGAACCATTGGAAAACCTGGGAGTACTGGATAGCTGTTTCGTCCTAGTTTGGGACTCTTCAGCAGTACGCACCCACCACAGGGGATTCGAACCCAGGACCTTCCGGTTACAATGCGAGCTCGTATACCATTAAGCCACTGGGACCCGATCCAATGGTCCTTGGATTCTAACTTCTGCCAATTCACGACATAGCGCGACCGCTAGCCAATGTCTTCGGCGAGTATTTGTCCTCACACCCGACCAGCTGCACCCTACTGGTCACGACTTCCCACTGGAAACCAGAAGTTAGAATTCAAGGACCATTTGGATCGGGTCCCAGTGGCTTAATGGTATACAAGCTCGCCTTGTAACCAGAAGGTCCTGGGTTCGAATCCCGGTGGGTGCGTACTGCTGAAGAGTCCCAAACTAGGATGAAACAGCTGTCCAGTACTCCAGGTTTTCCAATGGTTCTCTAACTAATGTCAGCTCATGATGAAATCCTGAAATATGGCAATTGTTGGACGCCAAAAAGTGTATCTGTGTTCTATAATCTGTCGAAGAGTGAAGATATGATCTATGCACCCTCTACCTGGTCTAAGGCCTGCTTGATTTTCCCTAGTCTGTTCCTCCCGAGTTCTGCTTAGTCTATGCATGATTACTGAGCCTAGGATTTTAGAGACTATGTTCGTTAGGCTGATCCCCCTATGATTATCACACGAGTACTTGTTTCCCTTCTTGAATATCGGTATAATAAGTGACTTACCCAGTCTGATGGAACTGTCTCTGATTCCCAGACTTTGCCTAGTACCTCAGTTAATCTACAAACTAGTATGTCACCCCATATTTAAACACCTCCGGAATAATTCCGTCGGGTCCTGCCGCTTTGCCTCGTTTCAAGTTACGGATAGCTTTTGTGACCTCACTTACAGACGGCGGACCAGTGTCTATATTCCATTCGGGTGTGTGCTGGATGTCGGGGAGGTTCAGTGTGGGAGAGACCAGTTCATAGAGACCGTGTGTGAACGGCCAGCATCAAGTAATTGTCCCTGGGCTCTGCGGTCACACAACACTAACCCTCTTTTTGTTTCAGGTACCCGAAGAATTAACCAACCAACTTCCACGGTGTGGGGTAGTCGGGAAGTAACAACCGCCTACACACTTCAAAAAGTACACGAAGCCTCCCCGAGCATCATTATGTTCTCCACATTTCACTTTATCTGGTTTTTATCCCTCATTAAAGACAATTTTCTTCATATCACCTTCAAAACCTCAACCAACTCGCTGCTCCCATTCGACTTCCACTAGACCGACGACCCGCATTTCAATACAATGTCATTCAATGGTCTTATGAACGTGTGTCCAATGTCCAATGATTCATCACGATTTTCGCCCATATATTTGTTGAACAATAGGTACTTGCCAGTTTTTTGTTGTTGCTTCTTTCTAGTCATCTCGTTTTGCAGTATGGAACCAGTGAAAGCAGGTGTTGATGAAAGTCATCAGTAGCTTTGTTGCTAATACTTTTCTTAACGCGCCAATTCACACACACACACACTATAGAGGAACTAACTTAACACTGACGTTGAAAAAGCCAAATTTTTGTATCCATTATGCTGAATGCAGCGTAGAAGATTTCTGAAAACTAATTCCAACATGATGAAGATGTCTGTTTTGCCTATCCAATCCTATCTAGCTTCCAACTTGTCGGTTTTCGCCTGTCTACCTGCCTACCTTTAAGTCTTCAATGTTAGTAGCTAACACGGCCACCTCTAGTGAAAAAGACTTACTTAATTTACTTTACTTCGGCTATCTCCTACGGGAGGATGAGCCGGCTTCATGAACCATGAAGTTTCATGGGAATTGGGTACGAGTGATGTCCCCAGAATCGCTCGGCCTTTGTTTGAGAGTGCAGCTCTAGCCTTTACACAACCAAGTGTAACCTACAAGGCAGTAGGAGTGGAGTAGGGAGTCCACTATCCATTGGCAGCCGGTGACCGGAGTCCGGTTCATACGCCTTTTTGAATGGGGCCAGTCATCCAAGGCATCCAATAAGCCCTTTGTCCATACATCTGCCGGTGAGCTCCGGTGAGCTTCAAAGGCCAGTCATTGGAGGTTTGGAATCAGGGTTTAGCCATCTCCCCTAGACTGTCATCCAATGGACAGTCAACCCGGTGAAGAGCGCCGGGCATCCGCTTTTGCCCTCTCACTTTGGTGAAAAACACCTCCGCCACGTGAAGGCAGTGAGTAGGACTTCCTCAGGAGAGGCTATGTAAGATGCCCGGTCATATGGAAGCATTTCAAGAGGTGTATGGAGGGGTGGCCAACCCGCAGCGCAAGACACCCACCCCCGACCATCCTGAGGCTTTGGAGGCAGTGAAAAAGACGATGGTTTGACATGCGTACCACGCTTACTAGGCCAGATCAATCAAAATAGCTTTTCACAACAGACTTATCGATCGGTTTGCCTTCCTTACCGCCTTACATTCTACCACGTAACCTCAATATTAACTACTCATCCCACATTATGACACTTGAAAATAACTTAATTGAACTTTAGATTTTCCCATCGTTTGATTGGACCGACGTGTTCAGTCCAATCAGGTTGACATGCTGGCTTCACTGGGCAATGCAGGTACATCCAGATGATGAGTCCCAAATACGACGAATCCATCAATTAAATTCTAATGACAATATTAATCAAAAAGAGTTAGCCTTTTCATTATATCTTCAACTTTCATTGGTTATATCTCACAACAGTTATAAAGAAAAAGGACAGAACGAACTGTTGGATGCGCCATCACCTCCTTTGATGGGTGATAATACATGGTTATGAATTAATGTCTACGCGCAGAGATAAGGCGCACTGCTAACTATGATAAGATGAAGGATATTTAGAATAATCCGCAAATATTATAATGCGTTAGTATTATTGCCTCTTCCATATTAGTTTGTTTATTAGGTGTATCACACAGTGAGTGAAACAGTATTAGTATTTACTGGATGACAAAGTTTCGAACACAATTTATCAATGTTCATAATCATTTCATCAATTATAATCACACGACTTTGAAACTTGGGTTTTAAAGCTTTCTTTGTCTTCTCTTATTTGTCGTAGGGGTTGTACAATTTTACAGATATCTTGGTGGATAGGTGTTGAACCATTCCTATGACATGTATTTGCAGTTGATTCGATAAACAAAGCTTCTGTTATCAATCTCTCCCTCCACCCAGCTGTTACATTAGATTTTAAAACTGTCATCCTATGCCATCCAGCCTATTGTGTGGTTGTGTGTAACTGCATGTAGTGAGTGGTATAGCTGAACTATTCTCTAGATTTCTTATGTTATTCGGATCAACCAACCTAGATTTTACTAGGTTATTATGCTCAGCTAGTCTGACTGTCCCTGTTCTACTAGTTTGACCTATGTATTTGACCTGACAGTCATTCAAGCAGGATATCAGACTGGTTGACCCAAATAAGATAAGAAATCTAGAGAATAGTTCAGCTATACCACTCACTACAAGCAGTTACACACAACCACAAAATAGGATGGATGGGATAAGATGATAGTTTTAAAATCTAATGTAACAGCCGGGTGGAGGGAGAGACTGATAACTGACTGAGGCTTTGAATATTGAATCAACTGAGAGAGGATACATGTAATAGGAATGATTCAACACTTGTCCCAGATATTTGGAAAATTCTGCTAACCAAACGACGACATATAGGAGACGACAAAGAAAACCATAAAACTCAAGTTTCAAAGTCGTGTGATTATAATTGATGACAAGATTATGAACCCCAATAAATTGTGTTCGAAACCTTGTCATCCAGTAAATAATAATACTGTTTCACTCACTGTGTGATACATCTAATAAACAAACTAATATGGAATTTTCAAAAGAATGGATACTGAACAAAGAGTACTCTTTTCGATAACCCCTTCATCATCAGGCTCTACATTTATACATACATTATAGTGAATGAATGAATGAATTAGTGTTATGAACAACATTAATGTTGCTGTTAAAATAACATCGAATCAATAATATCAGTTGATTACAGCTCAAGAGCATCAACATAAAATGAGACGAATGTCAGAAGAATTAGGAAGGATAATATTACAAATTCATGAGTTTATAAATTCTACGGAAGGCCACGGCAATAGTAGGGGCTGGACTTGCTTCTTTTGGATACAGAGCACTGGTTGTTTGAGGCGAATCGCAATAGCTTCTGCTGTTTGGAGCCTGCGGTGCTTCGATGTTTTTGGTAATTTATTTGGCACCCGGTATAATATGGAGGATTCTTCTACGCTGGCTTTGTGGCCCATTTGCACCAGACGTTCCAATATCGAACTGTTGATGATGTTTTCACTACACCTTTACTTAGCCATACTGGGAGATGTTCTCGAGCACGAAAAATCAAGTCCCTAGAGCAACAGCCAATATAACTCGCTCCACAAGCGCAGTTGAATTGGCAGATACAATTTGAAATGTCTAGTCTAGGTACTTCATCTTTCAGTCGAGGTAGCACCATCGGTCGTGTAGAGAATAAGACGTGTAGTTCGCCAGCAGTAAAAGTTCTTTGAACTGATTTTAATGGGGATTTTTAATCAGTTAATATGAAATTACTTACTACAACAGTGCGCAAGTTTTATACACATATATTATTATTATTATACTTCTTCACAATTACTAAAGTACACTAGAATAGATGAATAAAACACAAAAATGAATAGTTTACCTATAAAATCTATCCTGTCCAAGTGGTATCATTGAACAGCCACGTGAAACTTGTGTAATAGCATCCAACAGCTTTTGCTCTTCTAACAGTGATTCAATGAGTTTTTCATTAATATTATTAGGAGTACATGATGATGACGTTCCAGAAGAGGATGCTGATGTGGCAGCGACACCAGCGGTAGCAGCAGCAGCTGAATCTACTTCTTGACGATTATTATTATTATTATTATTACTCAATCTTCCATTGATCATTGCATAATCATTACTGGAAAAGGAAGGAAAATAGGAAGAATGTAATTGGTCACTGAGGGGGGGTGCGTCGGGGACTTCCAATGACCGCTCTAACTAACTGATGCCGGTTTATGAGGAAGATCTAACAAACACAGAAAAAACTAGTATAAAATCCCTCCACACACACACACACAAATTGTATAATCTGAATATCATTTCATCAGCCAACTTCACGGATGACTACTAATGGATGGATGGATATCCGAAAAACTGCTGCTGCACTTACTGCCAATCTATGACCAGTGGATGCTGGTCGAAGGCACTGGCTGACAGCAGCGCCAAATCACATGAGTTGGAAGCGTTCGGATTCAGAGGTTATGGAATTCCTGTCTAATTAGCTGAATGATAAATAACCTTGGTTCCTAGCGGTGGCAGGGTTTTGGGTTCGCGCTCCACTCAAAAGTCCGAAAAAAAGGACTGTCTCCTACCTACTCTTTGGTTTTCAATGACCTCAGGAATTGATGTCATCGATTCATGAGGGAAATTCGAAATCCTCACAAATCTTATAATAAGTGGAAGTGTTAACTGATTCATTTTTTCCTAGAACTCAGTTGTTGACTGATTAGGTTTCCAAACGTAGAACTTTGTACCGATGTGCAACAGCTCGAGTCACTACACACTACCTCCTTTTAGCACACAAAGCCAAAGAAGAAATTGAAAAGAGCAGAGAGAGTAAAAAGAAATGTGACGCAAAGAGAGTAGTAATATCCAAGAACCATATAGTTTCATTCGACATAATAAGTGGCAACGAGTGGATGCATCTGCGCCAGCCATTAAGAACGAGGATTTGCAGCCATACCACCGATTATCTCCAGCCGCCATTGACTTTTACCGTCCCAAGGAGCCAACCAGGAAGTCTACACCTTCCTACTACATGATTGGCTTAAACTAACTGGTATGGATTTCATTGACTGGTGGCATGTTTTGGTTTGATTACCACTAGCTCTTTTCCAGTGTCTGTAAGTATGGTATGTGCTTTGCGCCGTCTAAGTGTAAAGTACTGTTACAAGATTGGCAGGAGTCTGTACCTGCACTCACTTTTGCGGGTGAACCGATTGAAGTTGTTGATAGGTTTGTGTACCTGGGTAGCTTTGTGACTGCCGGCGGAGGGGAGACGGATGAGCTTTCCGACCGTATAATGAAGGCTAGGGTGGTATACATCAAATTCAACCACCTCTGGCGCCGTCGTGACAGTACCCTGGCTGTCAAAGGTCCGGTATACAATGCTTCGGTGTGGGCTGTCCTGCTCTACGCCTGTGAAACCTGGCCTCTCCGAGCTGAGAATGCACGGTGGCTCTGCATATTCGATCATCGCAGTCTCCGCAGGATTGCTTGACTTCAATGGCGTCATCGCGTAATTCTGAGGTTCGGCGGCGTGTGTTTGAACACAACGAAGATCACCATTCGTTGAATGTCGTCATCTGGAAACACCAGCTTCGGTGGCTTGGACATGTTCTCCGAATGTCATCTCAGGGGCTTCCGTACAGGTCTCTCTTCGCTAGATGGAGAAGGCGGAGGGGTGGTCAGTCCATGACGTGGCATAGTGGGATGAAGAATATTTGTGCTAGATTAGCATCGGTTGGTGCGTCACGACTCCCTGGTCGGGATCCGCGAGATAGCTCGAAACGTTATCGGATATGGCCAAGAATCGTAGTCATCAATGGCGAACGTGTTGCAATTTCCTTCTTTCTTCCCTTCCCGATGATAGTTAACGAATACTGTTTGAACTTGTTAAGTATGACTGTGTTTTCCTTCCAGATGAAGTTCTTTATCCGTTCTCTACTTATATTTTTACTTTTAACCTATGTTGTTTTATTATTATTATTATTATTATTATTGAGTGGCGCATTTTTCCTTGGTGCCATATTGTACCACTTTTTTTTCTGCGTTTAAATAAATAATAAACCCCATCGATCCTATGTTAGCTAATATTGACCGTAAAGGAAGGCGATCGATGGCTAGGCATGAGTAACACATGTCCTAACCACCTCTCAATCGATGTAACTGCTTCACAACCTTGTCGATTGATTTACCCTCCCTCCCTACCTAACACTCGACTAAAGCCTAACCTCTCTATATTGCTCACCTTATTATACCATCTAACATGGGAGATGGAGCGCTGCTACTGAAACTTGATAGCTCTACTAACCCTTCAGTTTTCTGTGTTACTGCTCGAAACACAAAGGAACAAAAGAAACGAAAAGTAAAATCAGTGATGTGATTAGAAACTTATGGTTCAATTTATTCAATTATAATTCCCCCCCCCTCCCGAATGGTTGGTTGGACAAGAATGTCCAGCCCTCCCCCCCCCACCACCACCACACTACCCAACTAAATAATCCGTAAACATCGTCGAACCGCCCGTCGTACTACAAGCCAACATGTCGACAGAGGTCAAACATATCAGCGGGAAAACAAGAGGTGGGTGGTGACTTTCGTGACCCAAGTGGTCTGTCTAGTGATGAATAACGCTTTGAAGCTTGAAACGATTATGTGAGCATCGATCGGGTAAGACAGTCTCAACAGGGACACATCATCACTCTCATTCACCGGGGAATACAGATAGATACATGCCGATGAAGAGTCTTCGGAATGGGACGAAATGCACATCTTAGCTAGACATCCCAACTATCAAGCATTACTGTATGATTAGAAATTGACTATTTAAGTATTTAACAAAATACAAGCTTGGAATGTCGGTCGCCTCTCTATCTCAACTTCATCGATTTTGAAAAGGCCTTCGACAGCGTCGATCGAGAGGTCATTTGGCAACTACTTCGCTACTACAGGGTTCCACCGCCGACAATTATACATTTCATCCAACAGTTATACGACAATGATGTATGCCGCCAAGTAATCCACAACTGGAAACTCACGGAATCCTTCACAGAAGTGAAGACGGGAGTGAAGCAAGGCTGTCTACTATCGCCAATGATCTTCCCCCATTGGGGTAGATTGGATAATGTGACAGACAACGGGCAATGAAGAAACAGGCATTAAATGGACTCACACAAAAAACTTGGAGAATCTAAACTTCGCCGATTATATGTGTCTGATTTCCCACAAACTGGGAGATATGCAAGTGAAAAGCAGCAACAAGTTAGCAGAAGAAGCATCACAGATAGGAATTCCTTCAGGTGAACATAGAGAAAACAGAGGTGATGAAGATTCCTGGCAACACCAACAGCCACAGAAACAACAACGACAGACAACAATCAGCCAGCATAAATGGGAGGAACCTCAAAGAAACAACCTTTACCTACCTGGGAAGCATCGTCTCAACTACAGGCACACGAAACTGACGAGGATATCAAAGGCAGAATCGGAAAAGCAAGACAGGCTTTCACTACTCTTAAGTCTGTGTGGAGGTCAATAGCATTCAGCATCAAAAATAACATCCGGATTTTCAACTCCAATGTGAAGTCAGTGCCACTTACTATACGAATCAGAGACTTGGTGAGTCATAAAAAGCATCTCCAACAAACTTCAGACCTTCACTAACAGTTGTCTTCGCTCAAAACCACTCAAGATCAGATGGCCAGAAAAGATCAGCTACAGGGATCTCTGGCAATGAGCGAACGAACCAGGAACCGATTGTGAAACAAATAGGTAGGAAGAAATGGAGGTGGATTGGATTGGCCATACTCTGAAGAAACCAACCATCAAGTGACATCATTAGACAAGACATTGCTCGAGTGGAACCCGAAAGGGAAGCGGGCGGCGAGTTGGTCGTCAGTGTGAGGGTGACTTGGAGGAGGTCATGTGAAGAGTAGATGAAAGCATGTGGGCAGACTTGGAGCGGGGTGAAAAAGTTGGCAGAAAACCGAAGGCAATGGAGGTGCGCAGCTGAAGCCCTATGTTCCTCTAGGAATTAAAGGATATAATAATAATAATAATAAGTTTCGTAAAGTTAATGCATAGAAGTACTTACTCTGATAAAAATGTTTCTAAAGGTGTATTCATTGATTCAATTTGCACATTTTTACGACTTAATGGACGACCTCTTCCTCTGTTCACTCGTCCACCTCTAAGCACGTTAACCGATGCCGCAGTAGTAGTAGGAGTAGGAGTAGTGGTTGTAGTAGAAGCAGCCGTAGTAAGATGAGAACGTCCATCATTATTTGCAGAATTTAACTTTTTTATTTGTGACAAAACTTCTTGATTATTATTATTATTAATATTATCTTCATCAATAACAGGATTAGAAGTCATTAACTGAGCTCTATCCATTTGTAAAGTCCGTAATTGATTACGTAATAAACGTACACGTTCATATTGATCTTCCATACGTTCACGAACTTGTGGTTGAAGTAACAATTCATCCATTAAACATGTGAGTAAGACTAATTTCTCGTGTGGAGTTAATTCATAAACTGTTACTGAAAATATATAAAAAAAACACAAAAGGTTCAGCAATAAAATCAACATATTTTTTTGTCTTTGATTGGACATTAGTCACTGATTAGTGTTCACTTAAAAATATCCACAACACAGCTTACAACACGAGGTCAATCGTCAGCCCGAATAGCTAGCTCAGTGCTAACGTCTCTCTGACAGCAACACTGGGTGACAAGGGTCCCAATTTCAAGAGGGATATGAGTTTCTTCAAGCTTGTAGATACACCTTGCTGACTTGTGAGTGCCAACTAGCACAAACACCGGGGTTTAAGGCTTCCTGCCGATTGCCTCTAAACATCTTTGAGTCGGTGGTACAACGATAGAGTGCCCGCCAACCACGCCTCGTGTGGTCTAGGATTCGATCCATGGCAGCCAACGCACTCTTTTAACTCACAAAGCCAGTTATAAAACTGGCGAAGAGGGAAGGTTGGGCCAGCATGAGGCTATCAACCCCCATCCTGTCTGTTTTTGATATAGAACTTTCCACCAATGTGCACCAGTTCAAGTCGCCACACTCCCTCCATGTACCACACAAAGAAAGAGAAGGAGAAGAAGGTAGAAGAAATGCATAACAGAGACAGTAAACAGAGGTGTGAGACAAAGGAATAGTAGTAACGAAGAACAATATAGTTTCAAGTCACAAAGGGTGGATGCATCTGCACCAGCCGGCCATTCAGAACGATTTTGAGCCATATCACCAATTGTGCCCAGCCGTAATTGGTTTTTACCCTCCCGAGGACCCCAACCAGCTAAGAACTCTACACCTTCCTACGTGGCTTAAACTAACTGTTGTGGATTTCATTTACTGATGAAGCCATGTTTTGGTTTGACCTCCGCTAGCTCTTTTCCTGCCTGACCCTATGTCAGCTAACAGTGCCCGCTGCAGAGAAAGGCGATGACTAGGCATTCATACGTAACACATGTCCCAACCATCTCAGTCAATGTCACTTCACAACCTCGTCGATTGATTTCCTCTCCCTCCTTACCTAGCACTCGACCGAGGTCTAACCTCAATATTGCTCACCTTATTATACCACTTCACACGAGAGATAGAGTTCAGGCACCTATGATCAAAGACAGCTAGCTAGCCAGACTTTTCATGACTTCCACTCTCAATGGTCAAGTCTCACAACCATAAAGGAGGACGAAGCGGACTGATGAGCAGTACACACGCCCTTTGGTCGATAGCCAGCCGGATATCACGTCTACGCCAGAGACGGCGTAAGCTGGCAAATGCGAAACGAGCCACCTGTATTCGTGCTGAGATTTCGTCAGAGATCAACCCGTTGGTGCTGGCTGATGGTACTTTGCAAATAAGTGAAGCGGTCAACGTGCTCTACCACTCCCTATTTCTAAATTTATCATTTTAAGATGCCTGAGTCAGAGAGTCAGTTAGAACTCAGTCTTATAGTTATTATTATTAATTTTTTTATTTACAGCTTGATTCCACACCGTATTTTACGGTACAGGTATGTAATTTTCAGCATGTGATATCGGTAGCCCAAACTTTGTAGGCCGACCATAGACATCAGGTGTGCGTCGGCGTGGGCTCAAACCCCGGACCATGTGCATGATCGGCGAGAGTCCTAACCGCTGTGTCACCGACGCACAATTATTATTTCGTTGAGTACCCAATGGAACATAGGGATTCAATAGCACATCTCCATTTCATCATGTTATTTTGCAGTCTTTTCTAATTTGGCTACACACAAGTTTCCACCTCCTCTTCACACGATCTCCTCCATACTAACCAAAAAGACCATGTCCAACTCATCGTTAGCAGCCATTCAAGAGCCTGCTTGTGTTGTGATGTCACTATTCAACAGTCTCCACGGCATATTTATTGGACAATAGGCTTTTTATCCGCTAGAATTCCTTGTTGCTTATCCTTTCTGGTCATCTGATCCTCCGGTATGGAGCCAGCTAAAACAGCTAGCTAGGTATTGATGAAAGTCTGCCAACAGCCTGTTGGAATTAGGTGCTTTTCGTGACATTCCAAGTCTATGAACCACATAGGAACATTCGACTTTAGAACTCAATTACCCGAGTCATATTTTTCATGTGCCATCGTATGAGTGCCACATTTGCTGTATGGAAGGGTGGATCGCTAGAAGCTACATTACCCAATTACTGGGTTCGAAAAGGAGTGGCACAGGACTCGAGCTCAGGATTCCCTGACCGTAAGTTTAGTAACAATTACTATTGCATGTCACTACCAGTAGTGGTGAGCGACCTAAGTAGACATTCGATTGCTTTCTTCGATTATGGACAACTCTCTCTCTCTCTCCCTTTCTCTGGACATTAAATTAAAGTCTTGAATCTCTGGTTCTGATAATGAAGATTTAATTGCAAGTATACAGGTAAAACTTTTTCCAACTTACATCACAAGCTGACATCAGTTATAAAATCATAGAGGACCAGAGAGTACTGGACATCTGCCTCGTCCTATTTTTGAGTCTCTTCATCTGTATGCATACACCTGTTATCCCAGAGTGAGTCAAACTCAGACCCTCTTCAGATCAGGAGACATATCCGTTAGCCATTCAATCATTTAAGGACCCATGAGTTCTGACTTCTAACAATTCATGACATATAGCGCCACCGTCAGTTCACGATTAAAACTTGAAACCCCTCAAATCTCTCCAAACCATTCCTATTTCTTGAATATTTACCTAGTTATTACTCTTCATGACTAATGCAATGTATATTTCTGTCACTCTTTTGCACTACATAACACTGTCATGTTTCGCACGCTAAAACTAAATCACACCGGGGTTCGAACCCACGACCCTCCAGTCACGAGGATTCCAACCCCTGTGGGTGGTAGTACTTTGCAGCGTCTAAAACTAGGACTCAAACATCTGTACACTACCCCTACGTTTTACAATGGTTGTCTCTTTAACCTCTGTCGGCTGATGATGAAATCCTGTAATCGCTCAAATCAAATTCCTCTAAACCAAAACTTAGAAAATAAGTATGAAAAAATATCAAAAAGGCGTCTTCTTTCACTATACAAACGCCTGTACAAATTACGCACAGTCCTATTCCCCGTCTGTCTGTTTTCGACATAGAACTATGCACATATGTGCGGCAGTTCAAGTCGCTACACTTCATGTAGCACAAAAAGCAAAAGAAGACCGATAGCTTCTACCTTGACGTGATGGTCGGGCGTGTACATCACAATGACCCAACAAGCTACACTGGCTGGAACCAATGTTCCTGCAGGTCCTACGATATCAGGAAGGTTGTTAGGATAGCGATTAGACTAAAAACAGTTACCACCATTGTGTAAGAATTCTTCTTTTTTATACTATGCTGCGGGGTCTGTGGTCGAATTCGTACTGCTTGGGAACAGGGATGTAACAGCAGTGAGGTGTTTCCTTCAGATGACCAACCAGCATGCCCGCCAACTATTCTGTCTCTCCACTCCGGAGGGAGGGGGTTAGAAAAAATCGACCCCAAAAATTGTACACCCCGACTTACCCTACGGTGGTCCGTAACCAGCGGTAAGTTTACTAATACGGAACCAAACCAAGAAACCAGTTCATACAGGCCGTGTGTGACCGGCCTCAAGCAGTTGTCCTTTGGGCTCTGCGGTCACGCAACACTAACCCACGGTGTCGCAGCCGGGAAGTAACAACCACCCACACACTTCCAAAAGCACACGAAGCCTTCCTGAGCACTTATTCCCCGTCACAGTATGTTGTAGTCAATTAAATCTGTAACGATCAACTTTTGACAAGGTATACTATACATAACACATCTCTAAGTTGGGGGAGATAATTACGAAGGCGTCACATACATTCACGACACTACTGACTACTGAATGATTAAGATGAGTGGTTGCTGCATACCCATCACATCAACCAATAGTGCTTCTTAACCAGCCAGATCGGTGTGATATAAACACCAAATGGTGGTTTAGCTCATCCAGGGACGAGCTCCACTTGAACAGTCAAATCAATTTCTGCCTAGCACTACTTGGTGTTACAGCTTTATATAGTAAAGAAACTGAGATAATAACTAGTAAAATACCTACCTTTCTTCAGTTTTTCAACTAGATCTGCATTATTTCGAGCTAACATAACCGATGGATCATCAAGTGGTCGTGTACCACCCCAAATCTGTCCACGCCAACCTCCACCTTTTGCCGCTGCACTAGTTATATGTAACCAGAGAGCTTCTGTAAGACCAGCACGATCAAGAGGTGGTAAAGATGCAGCTCCAGCGATAACTGCTGTTGTTGCAGCTCGGGTAACTGAATTTCGACTAACTGTAGACAAATTGACCTGAGTTTCTTCTTTCATAGTATTCCCAGTTGTTGTTGTAGTATTGAAAACTACAGAAGCAGCAACAGCAGCTCTACCCGCAGCAATTGTCGCCGCTTGAGTTGGTATACCGACTAATTCACACAGACGAGTTGAAGCACCCGCCTCACGTAGGACACGAAAAAGAGCACTGTCTTCGGGGCTTGCAGTATCTTCATCATGCAGGGAATTGTAATCGATGCCAGCACCAGAAACATGTGAAATTTGTGTGTTTACAGCAAATCCTGCTTCAGCGGCAGCAACAGCTGAAGCCGCTGCGACAGTTGCGGAAGACATATTTGGAGTTGGTTGACGAGAACTAGCTTCAAGCTGAAAAATAAATAAATAAAAAACAAAATCACTAAAACCTATATCACGCATAACCTTGGCCAGTAAATCTATCACACATTCAACGTCTTTTGGTGTACTGTGACGTTTGATAATCTCTGCTGATGAAGGTTTCCTCTTCATGCTTGGTAACAAGTAAAACACTCAGATACACCCATATAAGCAAACGATTTTGATGCTTAAGTTGAGAAGCTAAAACATGAAGGCATTTTAATGGAAAGCTAGGCTAGAGAACTGAAAATAGTGAACAAACATCTTTTACAATTTTAGTCAGATAGTCAACTTGTTTCCAAGGAGAGAGACAGAGAGGCTGTAACAGGAAAATTGTTTGGAAAATCCCTCCTGAATGATATAATCTCAAATATATTCATGTTTCCCTTACCTTTGTAATTATTATTATTATCTGTTTTTCTCCTTGACTCCTGGCCGACAACTGCTACCTTGCCGTGGTGGTCGGGCTTGAATACCGCAGTGACTCAACAAGCTAAACTGGCTGGGACTCATTTCCCTGAAGGTCCTACCATGTCAGGAAGGTTGTTTGGATAGCGGTTAGACTAAAGGCAGTTACCATGGGGTACATGGGTTCCAGAATCCAATCGGATCAAGTGGCGTATGAAGCCATATGGGTCACCGAAAACCATGGGAATGAAGCTCCCGACGCTGCTCCGCTGTCTTGCGGATTAGACTCCAAGTCAAAGGCTTGGGGACTGGTCCCTTAATAAAACCACCTGCTTCGGTCTGGGCGCCCGGGCAGTATCTCGGCCCTCACATAATGAATGAAATAAAGCAACAAACTCTCATCGAAACTCATCGCGCGCTATTAACAATGATTTCAAGTAATATTGATTGCCTCAAGTCAATGAAATCCATAACAGTTAGTTTAAGCCAGCCACGTAGGAAGGTGTAGACTTCCTGGTTGAGGTCCTCGGGAGGTAGAAACCAATTATGGCCAGAAACAATTGATGATATGGCTCAAAATAGTTCTCAACGGCCGGCTGGCACAGATGCATCAACTCCTTGTGACTTATGATTTCTAATGAAACTATATTGTTCTTCGTTATTACTATTCCTTTGTCTCACACCTCTGTTTACTGTCTCTCTCTGTTATGCATTTCTTCTACTTTCTTTTCTTGCTTTGTGTGCTACAGGGAGGAAGTGTGGCGAATTGAACTGCCGCAAATACGTGCAAAGTTCTATGTCGAAAACAGACAGACACAGTAAGGTTGTTAGCGCCCCGCCCACTCACGCTCTAACCTTTCCGACTCTTTACATGACTTACTACCGGCTACGCGAGGCTGAGGAGTGTGTTGACCAATCATATTGAAAGTCAAGGTAGTTAGTGAGCACACTACCGATTCACGTCTACATGTCCTCTGTATTGCCGAGCGATGCTGGGGACATCACTCGTACCAAATTCCCATGAAACTTCATGAACTCTCTTACAAATTGCCGCGCCTGGGCAGCGATGATTCGAGACGTTCATGAAGCCGGCTCATCCTCCCGTAGGAGATGGCCGAAGTAAAGTAAAGTAAGTAAGTCCTCTGTATTGTGCTTCATTATGCCTTCCTTTCTTTCTTCCCTTACATGTTTTCTAATGCTGTTCCACAAGAATTGTTCCTTTCTTCTCTTCACCATTAAATGTATCCCTGCAATGTTCAAATATCGTGTTAGTAGTACACACCACAATACTACCAACAACACCACCCCCACCTACCTACTTGCGCACAAATCTCGACTATTGGAGTAAGGTTCGAAGATATGACCAACAGTTCCAGAAAAAGAACACAGATGAATATCACTTTTTTTTAAATTAACATCAAAAATGTACTTACTTCAAATCGTCGTATAGCAGACAAAATACTTATGAATAAATCAGCCAATAGACCACAAGGATCAGATTCTAATAGACTATTTTCTAAAATAGATAATGTTAATATTGATGAAGTGGAACAAGCGGAAGAAGCGCAAGACGAAGAAGACAAAGTTGTCGAGGTAGACGTGGATGTGACACGTTCAACTGTTGTACTATGATGGTGTGATGATGATGATGAAGACGACTCCAAGGATTTATAATTTGTATGCGGAACAACAAAACCAATAAATGGACCAAAGACATTGAAAAATTCTAACAGTTGGATCACTGAACCAATATCATCCATTGATAATAATGTAGGGAACTGTGAAATTGGACAACAACAACAACAACAACCATAAAATACGGCATAAAAATAAATTCGAAAAAAATTACAAAAAATGTATAAGACTCTTTGGCGAAGTTAAACTTTCGACACCACTAAAAACCAATCAGCGAATTATCCAATGAGATTCACGAACGTAGTTCAATGTCGTAGAGCGCTTGATTCATTTCTAATGCGTGACCTTACAAGGTTACGGTTGCAATTCGAGAAGGACAGTGTTTTCCAGTATTGCCTGGATTTAGGGTTGCTCCGGAAGGAGCAAACCTGTTCTGGTGTTGGTATCATGACTTTAAAAAGCTATAGCAGATCAGCTGGTGGGTTTATTCATCGTTGTGTTATATGTTTGAGGCGTGCTAACATTACCCTCGTAAGCTGATAATTTTAATATTTCGTAGGAACTTTTTTCGCTAGGTCGCATCTCTCCCTAACCCAGATTTTATATATCTGCAACTACTGGGTGTTGAAACAGCTGGTGAGAGCAGCAGCTGCCGAGACTGAGAATAGTCTCGTCTCAACAGTTTAGTGGTACCAGCATTGCAGAGATATTGCTTCGTGTAAAATAGAGAAAATAACTTGTTTGCTGTGTGGATCCCGTTACGAGGACTCGTACGAATTCTATTGAAGGTTTTTGAGGCCGCTTGAAAAACAAGATAAGGGCTATAAATGAATCTCAAAAGGATCTCATTTATAGCCATTCAGATGAATATAAGTACAGGATGTGCTGTGACTTCGCCATTGACAGTCACATGCTAAACTGGGAGATGTTTCTCTCACATGTTCGAGAAAGATACCCCCTTGTAACCGTTTTATCCTTTTTTATGCTTTTTTTCTATAAATATACGTTTCCATTCATCATATATGCCTCTGTAATGTGATTGGTCCGTTCAAGGTCGTTTGCTGATTGGTTGTTAGTGTTGTCGAAAGTTTAACTTTACCGACTCTTTTTCTACCTGTCTCTCTATCTCTATCTATCTCAGTATAAGGAAATGAAATAGGAACAAACAAAAAACAATCTAATTGAATTTTAGATTTTCCCGTCGATTGATTAGACCGAAGTGCTCGGTCTCAGGTTGACATGTCTGTCGGCTTCTTGTGCAGATGCTTCGACGATGCCTGGGCATTTAATTAGTATTTAATTGGTGGATGATGGTGACTAGCAGTGGAATCCAGGACAACGCGCATTTCGTCCTATTTAGAACTCGTCATCTGGTGGATGTATATGCATTTCTTAGTGAGTGATGATGTTCCCACCCACCGAGGCTCGAACCCAGTGCCCAAACGCCAAAGAAGCTAACATGTCAATCCGAGACCGAACACTTCGGTCAAATCAATCCACGGGAAAATCAAAAATTCAATTAAACAATTAATATGACCCGTTGCACAAGAGGTGACTGGCTCTCGTGGCCTAAGTCGTCCAGTGGATAACACGCTTTGGCGTTTGAAACTATGGGCACCGGGTTCGAGCCTCGGTGGTGGGAACATCATCACTCACTGAGAAATTCAGGTACATCCACTGGTTGACGAGTCCCAAATAGGACGAAATGCGCATCCTGGATTCCACTGCTAGTCACCATCCATCAATTAAAAAGACAATCTGTTTATTTCGTGAATAATCCTCATCCAGTGACATGAATGAAAATTAAAAAAATGCAGTTCAGTGGAGAGTCTCTATTCGGTGGTGAATTTATTCACTTAGCTGTACAACCGCAGTTTGTATACACTCATTTCGTGTGTGTGTGTGTGTGTGTGTGTGTACATTAAGTTTGTCCGATAAGAATTTAGGGTTATTGTTGTCAGGGCATTTCAAAAAAAAGGGATTAGTAATCAAAGTGTAACAAGGGAGAGGGAGGGAGATCGGTAAGACGGTAGTGGTGATGTGTTGTCCAAAAAAGACACATAAAAGAAGTTGAATAAGCGTGATACAATTACGTAATAAGATGAATAGTTTAATCAGTGAGTTGTGTGATTAGGATGCACATCCGGTAATAAAATGCACTCTAGAAGTGGAATATCAATCCCCGAATTCCCTTTCTTGATGTACAACTAACACAACGACCTGATGGAACCTTGTGAAGGTCAATCTATGGTAAACTGACTTGAAACGGTCAATTAATAAACGAAAACTGATTAAATCCATTACCATTATTCGGATCCAGTGCATCTGTAGTTCTAACACACCTTAGTAGTTCTTCTGAAGGAAACTTTCATCTAAAATGGATACCCGTCAAGATTCGTCTATAGGAATATCAAGGGGGATTTAGCAAGCGATATTCTCAAGAGAAGGATCACATTATCTCTGAGAAGAACATACTTTGCAGAAACGCTAAGAATAGTGTTCTTCAGTCGCCCACTGATCTGCAGAAGCCTCAAGGACAAGATCCCGCATCTGACCACTTCGATGTGCATATATCAGTTCACCTGCTGCTGTGGAGCCAGACAAGCACATCGGTCGTTCGACGCTCACCCTGTCCAAGAGGATTCAAGAACACTATCCAGCCAGCATGGTGGCAAAAAACCAATAGTGATGCAATAAGAAGTGCGATAATTGAACACCTGGTTAACACACTGGTCATTCCATCTCAGCAAACGCCTCCTGCTTCAAAAGTAATCTACAGAGTCAAGAATAACCTATCAAAGGCAATATGGTTTCGTCTTCTTTGTATCACTGAAGCTCTGGTCATTCATATAGAAAAACCGAACTTAGCTTGCGATATCCTCAAGAGAAAAATTTCAGTATCTTTGAAAATAAACATTCTTCGCAGCAAAACACTAAAGAGTAGTGTTCTCCAGTCGGTTATTGATCTGCAGAAGTCTTAAGGATAAGATGCCGCATCTGGCCCCTTCTATGTGCATATGTCACAGTTCTTCTGTTATTGATGTGCAGTCTCAGGTACATTGATCGTTCAACGCGCATCCTGTCCGAATGGTTACAAACAGGTAATAGTGGTCGTATACGGAGTGGGATAATCGAAACCATCTCGTCAAAACACTGGTCAATCCATCTCAACAAACACCACCTACTTCATCAAAGTGATCTACAATGTGAAGAATAACAACCTACCAAAGGCAATAAATACGCTTTCGTCTCCTAGCTGCATTGCTGTAGCCTTAGCCATTCATTCAGTTGAAGAAACAAGAGTTATGTATACAAAAGGAAAATCACATCCTACCACTTCTACAATCATGGTAGTAACAACCGTGTTGACCTCTACTGACTTGATGTTTGTGTGCTTGTTTTTCTATAAATCCTCATAATATTTGTAACTTTTTAGAATTCTTACTTAATTCCATTTTCCCCTTGTTTTATATGTGCATCCTTATCACACTTATTCTAAGTGTTTTTTTTGGACAACGCATCACCACTACCCCCTCTTACCAATCTACCTCTCCTCTTCTCTCCACTGGTTACAATTTTCTTACTTATCACATCATGGAAATGTTTTGACAACAATAACCCTAATTTCTTATCGGACAAACTTAATGTACACACTCACATACACACACACACACACACACACGAAAATGAAGATATACAAACTGCGATTGTACAGGTAAGTGAATGAATTCACTGCCGAAAAGAGGCTTTCCACTGAACTACATATTTTATTTCCAACTTATTTTGAAGTATTGGGTTTGTAGGGATTCGATTGATTGATTACAGGATTTTAACATGAGCTGACATCAGTTAGGGAGCCATTGGAAAACCTGCTGAGAGTACTCGACAGCTGTTTCGTCCTATTTTGGAACTCTTCATCAGTACACACCCACCACAGTGGGGCTCGAACCCAGGATCTTCTGGTAACAAGGCGAGCTCGTAGACCATCAAAAGTCACTGGGACGCAATTCAATAGCCTATGCATTCTAACTTCTGCCAATTCACGACATAGCACAACCGCTAGCCAATGTCTTCGGCGAGTAGTTGTCCTCAAATCCGACCTGTTGCACCCTACTGGTCACGACTTGTCACTAGAATCCAGGTAACTACCTATGTGAATAGGGCCAGTCGCTAGTGACCATCTCACTGATATTCAAGTAGTGGATATAATAAACAGTGAAACAGTATTATTATTATCATGGACAGGATGACAACGTTCTGACCACACACCTTCTAAACTCGTTTCTTTCTCATAGTTCTTATCCTTGTTTCCCACTTATTGTGAGGGGGGGATTCATGAAGGTGACAGCTTGTAAGTCTAATTTAAAAGGTCAGAGAAAAAGACAGAGAGACACTGGTAACTGAAACTTCGTGTTCCATTGTTGAGCTTTCATTACAAATCGATGGCATTAGCATTTTGGGACTCTTCTGAAGTGCCCACCCCCTCCTTCATCAGGTTAAGAGATCAAACTCATTGAACATTTAGTCCCTTAGGCAAGAATTCAGTTGAGTCTTGAGTTCTACCTTTTATTAAGTCTTTATTGATGACTTCAATAAGCATCTAACTACACCTTGACATGGTCGTGAATCCCACTGGTCACAACTTCCCGGCGCAGCGGCAGCAACAGCAACAGATTCAGGAAATCCACCTGATAGGTTTTCAGTGATCACTCTAATTGATGTTAGTTTGTGACAAAGATCTTATAATTGAAATATATTCAGAATCGTCACAACTCCTATAATCTGGGACTTTATTTACCGAATTAGCTGAGAATGGCACATGCAACAGGAATGATTCACAACACACCTGCTGTTCACCAGATTTCGAAAGTTCGACAATGGCAAAGAAGAAGAAGAAGAACGCGAACTGTGACTCTTTCACACTCTGTGTGTGTGTGTGTGTGGATGATACATCAAATAAACTAAAATATGGAAAAACAGGCAGGGGGGACAGGAGGGTCGAAGAATTATTGTCTTACCTTTGTATATTCCGGTAAAGGTATTAAATCGGGTAATTCTAAGTCTTCACGACGACGTACTAAACTCCACTCTCTTTCTAGTTCATTTCTTTCAACTCTTATTGAACGAGGAATATCATGGGTAGATTGTTGTAATAATAAATGATCTAATAAAAAAGGAAAACAAAACAAGGATATATATATATATATATATATATGACATTCTTCAATAAAACAGAATTATTTTAAGGTGGTTGGGTTCTCTGAGCAGTATAGTTAATTTGTGAAGCTTTCATCGCCCTACTAGACGACATCTTCAGCGCATACTTCGATTCGAATTGAAGTCAGCTGTTAGATTTCTCCACCAGTTTATTAAACATTTCTCCTAGTGGCTAACCTTTAACGTGATTGGTTGTTTTCGTGTGTTTTCACACCTTCTAGGTCCAGTCTGTCTGTTTTCGACATAGAACTTAGCCCCGATTTGCCGCAGTTCAAGTCGCTACACTCCCTCCATGTACCACACAAAGCAACAGAAGAAAGTACAAGAAAAGCATAATAGAGACAGTAAGCAGAGGTGTGAGACAAAGGAATAGTAATAACGAAGAACAATATAGTTTCATTGGAAATCATAAGTCACACGGAGTAGATACATCTGCACCAGCCGGCCATTGAGAACGATTTTGAGCCATATCACCAATTACATCCAGGTTTCATTAGTTTTTACAGTCCTGAGGACCCCCACCCGGACGCCACTCGACACCTTCCTACGTGGCTTAAACTAACTATTGTGGATTTCATTTACTGATGAAGCCATGTTTTGGTTTGACCTCCGCTAGCTCTTTTCCAGTCTGACCCTATATCAGCTAACATTGCCCGCTGTAGAGAAAGGCGATGACTAGGCATTCATACGTAACACATGTCCTAACCATCTCAGTCAATGTCACTTCACAACCTCGTCGATTGATTTCCTCTCCCTCCTTACCTAGCACTCGACCGAGGTCTAACCTCAATATTGCTCACCTTATTATACCACTTCACACGAGAGATAGAGTGCAGGCACCTATGATCAAAGACAGCTAGCTAGCCAGACTTTTCATGTCTTCCACTCTCAATGGTCAGGTCTCACAACCATAAAGGAGGACAGAGCGGACTGATGAGCAGTACACACGCCCTCTGGTTGACAGCCAGCCGGATATCACATTTACTAAGCCAGAGACGGCGTAAACTGGCAAATGCGAAACGAGCCCCCTGTATCCGTGCTGAGATTTCGTCAGAGATCAACCCGTTGGCACTGGCTGATGGTACTTCCCAAATAAGTGAAGCGGTCAACGTGCTCCACCACTTCACTTCCTATTTCTAATCTAGGAGTCAGTATAGTCCAATCCTGTAACATTTGACGGGAGCGAATCGCATACCAAAAATTCGTAGATTGCAAGTTAAGGTGTTCAGAAGACTCTGCATTTTGTCAGTGTCCTCACCTAGAAGGGCAATATCGTCTGCATATTCTAAGTCAACGAGATTATTCCCTGGTAGCAAGTCAATCCCTGATTCTCTGAAGTGAGTTAGGGTTCTACGCATACACACATATATATAAATATATATACTTACTAGGTGCTCCATTCATCACATATGATCCACTCATTAATGTATGCGTCTGTTGAAAGAAAACTTTTTGTGATTGAAGTGTATGCGGTTCATAATATTGTACACGAGTTGCAGTTGTTCCTACTGATGATGAAATTATATTATGATTCAGTGTAACAGAGGCTGAAATATTCCCTGGTATCTTTGTTTGACTACGTACACCAGACTTATCTTCCATAAATGTGTCGATCACTTTGAATCCTTGACATACAGGACGATTAGATTCTTTTGGATGATTGATTATATTTCGATTCACAGTGGCTAGGATTAATTACAACAACAACAACAAAAAATGAAAAATGAAAAATAAATACGCAGATGAGTATTAAAGGAAGATAATGAACAACGAGGAGTCTTAATTTGGTTGAGTTGAGTGTCCTGTCACCAAATTACATTTCCCTTTCTCGCTAGACAGGTTGTATAGTGGTCTTGAGAGCGTTTTTTACAAGTGAACACATCGTACACCCAATGTACTCTGGCTCCACCTGAGCATACAAGATGTGGTCATTAAATGTGACAGCTTATCTTTCACATGTTAGCCAAATAATTCCTTGCAAACAAAACAGAACTCAGTTACCCGGTTTTGAATGTCTGTCTATCTGGATTCAATATAGAACTTGGCACCCAAGTGCACCAGTTTGAGTTGCCACACTCCAAATAGCACACAGAGGTAGACAAGAAGATGAGTGAAGAGAATCAATACAGTCTGACAAGTATAAGAGTGAAAGAGAATGGGTAATGGTAGAAAGGAATATGAAAGATTACAGAGACTGAATACATCTGCACTGGCCATTGACAACGATTTTGAGCCATGTCACCTATTGTCTCCAGTCATTGATTCTTAGAGTCAGTCCCGAGGGCCCCAACCCGGAAGTCTGCATCTCCCTCCCTACCTGACTCAGTTTAACTGTCAAGGATTTCATGGATTGATGTCATGTTCTTGTTTGGATACCACTTACTCTTTTCCAACCTGAACCTATATCAGCTAGTAATCCCCGTCGGGGGAGGCGATGGTTAGGAATGCGCAAAACGTCACCAAGCCATCTGTCTGTCTGTCTGGATTCAACATAGAACTTGGCACCGAAGTGCAGCAGTTCGAGTTGCCACCTTCCAAATAGCACACAGAGGTAGACAAGAAGATGAGCCATCTATGTAACTTTATAGCCTCGTCGATTGATTTTCCCTCTTTGCCCAACACTCTACGCCTAACGTCAACATTACTTACCTTATTAAACCAACTAACGTGAGACAGAGATCGCAGACATCTATGATCGAAAGCAACCAACCTTTTCATGTCTTCAACTCGTATTGGCCATGTTTCAGAGCCATAGAGAAGGACGGAGCGAACTGCTGAGCATTATACACGTCTCTTGGTTGATAGCCAGATGTCACGCCTACGCCAGAGATGGTGTAAGTCAGCGAAAGAAACTCGAGCTTTTTGGATCCGTGCTGAGATTTCGTCGCCAATCAGTCCATTGGTGCTGATACAACTTCCCAAATAGGTGAAGTGGTCAACATGTTCTATCACTTCACTCCCTATCACTAAGCTAGGAGTTGACGTAGTCCAGTCCTGTAGCAGCATCTTACATTTTACAGGGGCGAATCGCACGTCAAACATACAAATATTGCTGCTCAAGGTGTTCAGAAGACTCTGCATTTTGTCACCATCCTCCCCTAACAGGATTACGTCATCTGCATATTCTAAGTCCATAAGACTATTCCCTGATAACAAGTCGATTCCTAAGTCATTACGTTCAGTTAAGGTTACTTCCATTAGCATATCTACGATGAAGTTAAACAGAAATGGGGAAAGTGAACACTTATTATGTGAAGGGGTTAATGATTCTGCTGTCCAGTTGTCTAGACTAAAGTAGGCAGAGCAAGATTCAATTGTTTTCTTTTTGCACGAGTGTGAGCCACCTGGACCTGTTCAGAAGCTCTTGTCTGTCTCAAGTACTCAAGAACTCAAGACACTCAACTCCATCTCAGAAATCTATCAAAAACCTAAATAATACTTAAGAACTAGAGAGAATGGGGAATAATAATAATAATAATTCCCATATTAGATGAATTTATTTGATATAAACGCATAATAGTATTCATGGATGAGTGATATTTTAAGCACAGTTTTAGTGCTCATAATCATCATATCAAACAGTTGTACTCCCCTTCCGCTGTTTTTAATGAAATTTGCCGTGTATCCAAAACTGATTCGATGAATAAATACTCAGTGATTAACCATTTTCTTTCTGTATACAATTGGTGGATGGTGGCTAGCAGTGGAATCCAGGATAACGCGCATTTCGTCCTATTTGGGACTCGTCAGCCAACTGGATGTACCTGCATTTCTCAGTGAGTGATGATGTTCCCACCGAGGCTCGAACCCAGTACCCATAGTTTCAAACGCCAAAGCGTTATCCACTAGACCACTTGGGCCACGAGAGCCTTGGGTTCGAGCCTCGGTGGGAACATCATCACTCACTGAGAAATGCGGGTACATCCAGCTGACGAGTCCCAAATAGGACGAAATGCGCATCCTGGATTCCACTGCTAGCCACCATCCACCAATTGTATACTAATTAAGTACCCAGACATCGTCGAAGCATCTGCACAAGAAGCCGACATGTCAACCTGAGACCGAGCACTTCGGTCCAATCAATCGACGGGAAAATCAAAAATTCAATTCAATAATTTTCTTTCTGTGTCTATTAATCTACCTATCTATCTAATTGTATTACCACATAATAATTTTACCTTGTCCAACCCTATTGTCTGAATACATTTTGCATGGCTATAAGCTATACAGTCATACTTACACACACGGCTCCCCTGGCATTGTTTTTGGATAATCCCTGTCCATATGACGATATTACCACTGGCTGCGGATCACCACCACCACCACAAGGCAAGTTGGGAGTCTGGATCATAGGGCAATTGTAACTTAGATTTTGCTATTATTTCCAATTCCGTTTATGATGAACAAACTACCGATCGATGCATATACACTTTCTTCACAGTTCAAATATTGTATTATTATTATTATATATTATTATTCCCTTGTGTTCTGAGTGGAACATAGGGCTGGCTTCAACAACACCTCTCCACTTTCTTCTGTTTTCTGCCGTCCTCTTCATCTGGCTAACCCCACACGATTGACCAAACTCTCTCATCTCTTCCTCCCCAAACGACCTCTTCCATATGTCACCCTCATACTGAGCACCCACTCGTCGGCTTCCCAGTTGGATTCCACTCGAGAAATAGCCTAGCTGGCGTGCTATGTCATTCGATGGCATCCTCCTCAATGTATGCCCGATCAATCCATCTCCACTTTCTCCTACATATTTGTTGAGAGATCGGCTCTTGCCTGTTGGTTTATTCCCCTAGTTTCTTGTCACCTAGTTAACTAACTCGCTAGTTGTTTAACCGATGTGTCAAGCCCGGGTAAAGAAGGAGGGCTGGGCGTGGGGGCTAGCAATCCCACACCATTAAAACTTTCAACCCACCAGAGAAACACAGAAAATACATCAAAAAATACAAAAGCTACAAATATTGTAAGACTTAATAAACAAATATACACATCTAAACACAGGGAATCTACTAAACTTTTTCAACAGTTGTGATACTTCATGGTTCACGCACATACAGGAGGTCCAGTTACTCTGCCTGACTGACTGACGCGCTTCCACACACATCTGGCCTATCTTACTACTAGCCGATGAGTAAGTCGAGGAAGGAGGAAAGGCAGGGGGACGTAAGGCTAGCCACCCCCTCCCAGCACTCCGTAAGAAAAAAGCACAATACAAACGCTACGGGAACATCAAAGATATTGAAGCTCTTGGTTTTCCCTCGGAAGGTAAGGAAGAATGCGAAAGAAATTCATCACAATAATGACGTTAGCTATAATTTAGGTATCTAGACTGCATAAGGTATCCCACTGGCAAAAACGAGGAAGGAAGACGATTGGCTAGATACCAATAATAACAATAATTCTATATGCATAATCATAATCGTCGAACAACGCGCACAGAATGACAGTCAAACCTCTACTTTGAAAAGGCCTTCGACAGTGTTGACCGCGATGTAATTTGGCAACTACTTCAACACTATGGAGTGCACTGTGTACATCTCTATCAAACTCTTTCAACGGGTATGTGGCAATTTCACGTGTCAAGTGATCCAAAACGAAAAGTTCGACGAGGCGTTCATCAAAGTGAAGACAGGCGTAAGACAAACCTGTGGACAATCATAGATGATATTCCTAGTTGTAGTGGACTGGATTATGCGTCAGGAACTGTACGTTGGCAGTGAGAAGACAGCATTACATTGGACCGATAAGAAGATTCTAGGAGATCTGGATTTCGCAGATAACTTTAGTGTTTAGTGTCACACAACCTCAAAGACTTATAGTCAAAAACCGACCAACTAACTGGTAGACGGAACAGCCAGCGAAAACAGGACTCCAGGTGAACATAAAGAAGATGAAGGAGATAAGGATGACCAACCAACCAACCAACCAACCAACAAAAAGCAACATGCACCAATCGCTATCAAGAGAATAATTTTTTAAAGAGGTTACTTCCTTCATCTACTTGGGAAGCATCGCTTCAACTATATGGGGAATGTATGAAGATCTCAGAGCCAGAATCGGAAAGGCAGGCTATAACCTTAAACACTAAAATCAGTCTAGTAATCTTCTTCAATCAGTCAGCATAAAGAAAAAGACTCAGACATTCAACACAAATGTTAAGTCAATCAGTTCTATATGCATCAGAAACTTCACCAACACGTCAAACAGGTTATTATTATTATTGTTCCCTTGGGTTCCTAGTGGAACATAGGGCTTCAACTGCACGTCTCCACTTGCTTCTGTCTTCCTTCTGCCGTACTTTTCACCTGAATCCATCTTAGTCCATACTCTTTCAACTCCTCTTCACACGATCTCCTTCATGTCACCCTTGCACTGACGTCCCACTCGCCGCTTCCCTTTCAGCCTGATTCCACTCGAGCAATGGCCTGACGAACGCGCGATGTCACCCAGTGGCCTCCTTACCGAGCGAGTGTCCAATCCATCCATTTCCATTTTCTCCAACTGCATATTTGTTGGTTGGTGATTGATTGGTTCTTGTTTTGTTTGTTTGTTCCCATAGTTGTTGTTTCTTGTTGGTGATTCTTTCCGGCCCGGCCATCTGATCAGATCTTCAGTATAGAGCCAGCGAAGACAGTTAGTTGTTGATAAAGGTCTGCAACAGGCTGTTGGAAATGTTCTTTATGACCCACCCGTCCACCAAGTTTCTGATCCGTTCCGTGTAGAAGAACTGACTGACTTGACGTTGTTTGTATTGAAAATCCGACCGAATTTTGTTGTTGATGCTGGCTGAGTGACGAAGATTGGTTTCCAGATTGGTTGTTTCAGGTTGATGGATGTTTCTCACCTGCCTGCCTTCCCGATTCTCGCTCGATTTGACATTCTCCTTGTCCGTTCCAACTTCCTGTAGTTGAGACAATGCTCCCTAGCTAGATGAGTGAATAAAGTAACCTCTTTCAAATCCCTCCCGTTGATGGCTAACTGAAAATTTTTATCAATAACTGTCTTTACTCTTCCTATTGAGGATCAATCAAATGGCTAGAAAGAACTATATAGCAACACGAAACTCTAGCAGGTAATGAACCAATCAAGAACCTATTGTTTAACAAATATGTAGAAGAAAATGATGATGTATCATAGAACACACGCTGAGGAGACCGTCGAATTACATTGCGCTTAATGAAGGCCATCGCTCGAGTGGAGTCCAAATTGAGAAATGATGAGTTCCGTGTGCGTCCGAGGATGATATGAAGGTGGTGGAGATCGTGTGGCGAGGAAGAGATTAGAGACTATGCGCAATCGTCGGACCAGCTTAGGAGGACTTCCACAGAATAGGATAAAGTGGAGACGCGATGCTGAAGCTCCATGTTCCACTCAGAATCAAAGGGAATAAAAAATAATAATAATTCTACACAGTTATAATAAGATACAATTCAGGTTGAAAAGGTTCATCAACAACAAACAATTAGGAATACCCACTGATAGTAACAATAACAAATAATAAACATTGTCGGATAATTAATTGTAAAACTTACATGGAAGTGTAGGAACTAACTCAGACCAACGAGGCTCTGGTGGTAGAAACAGTTTAGTCCATGTCACAGGTCCATATGGATGTAATTTATAACGTTTCATAATTGAAGTCTACCATTAGTAATGATAGGAGAAAAGAAGAAAACAAAGTTGTTGCTCAGTTGAAATTATACAAAATGTAGTACTACAACTAATAGATCTGCAGTTCAAATCCCTTAAGTAGAGCATAGCTTTCATCCACACTATAGCTCGCTCGTATTTGCCGGTGTTTCGCCTCACACTATCTATATGCTGCCTTTTTCCGACCTCCCATCAGCGTTCCAAGTAACAGCCTCATCGGTGACGGATTATGGATACCAATCAACTGTGCAACAGCCTCGAAGCTCAGTCAGAAGACTCGTATGTCTCCTTTAAAAACTGCAGGGTATAGGCTTCCAATTTGTCGGTAGGCGGCGACACCAAATGTAACAGCCGAAGGAAGCTAAGGTACATTTTTCATCAATCAAACCGCTATTTACATAGTTTATATTTGTTTACATTAAACGACGTGGAATAGAATATTCAAATATACGTCGTGTTCTGTTGCCAACGCAGTAGTGAACTGTGGGGAACATGTGAGAATCATATTCCGTTGAAACACACATTGTCTGTATCACACCACCCTACAGTAGTCATATAATTTGATAAGATATTGATCACATTTATAGTAGATGATAGGTAAGCGGATCATTGTGGTGTAAGCTAGAGAAGCATAGAAAACTAAAGGAGTATATACTACTGTGGTGAGAGCTGACTGCTAGCCAAATTGGTAGACATTAATTTACGTCAATGTTTATGTCCCAAATATTGGTCGTGAGAAAAATATGAACAAAGACTTAGCGTAGGCGGATAAAGTTAGCATACAGATGATCTGACATTCAAGAAACAGCAACAAAGAAATGAAAGATTAACTTTCAGTGAAAAACAGCCAATCAGAAGACTGTTTTTCTGCCTACAATAATCTATAATGATGTACATGAAAATATATAAATATGTGCTGATTTTCTTAATAAACGATCTGTTGCCTTGCCCTTGTCTTCTGTTGTTACACTACCACTAGGCAGTACCGCACACGCCAAGCCCTCGAGTAGATCCCAAATGGAATGCAATGCATTAGAGGTGAATCCAAGGAGATTGTATACAGAGGAGGTGAGAGTTTGTAAGGCAATCGTCGTAGAGCCAACTGATTAGTCATAGAGCAGAGAAGTGAGTACAATGGAGATGTGTCACCAAAACTCGACATCCTCGCTTAGAACGTAAGGTGAACAACTCCTGTACACCAGGTATTCTTCTGTGCAACACAAGAGTTTTGATACACATTATTCGTGTAGTAATATAAAAAAAGATAGTAGTAAAATATGTATTTATTCCCCTTACCATTATATACATACATTTATTTATTATTTTTTAACTTGAACTGCCTGTGAAAAACCATATAAGCGCAATTTTCTGAGCACTGTTTACTAGTTGTGAAACTTTCTGTCAACATGTAAAATTTGCAAGTACGTTAAAACGTTTCTGTACTTAAACCTGAAAATTTATTTAGGCTGTAAGCAGCTGACGAGAAGCCAAAGAAATAAATGATGGTACCATGTTATTCTGCACAAATCAATGTTGTTCTCGCTTTATTCAAAGTAGTAAAATATTTGCACAAAAGCAAATGGAAGTATGGAAACTCAAGGTAACAATAGTATCCCATACACTGCCAACCAAAAATACTACTCATATTATAAAAAGAGTATTATTTAGAGGGGTGTTGCTGTTGTTGTTGTTAGATCTCATTTAACCGTAGCATATTTTCCGTAGACCAAGCTATAAGACACATACACACACACACGGGAGAAAACATGAGGGTTTAATGGATATAGGAAATAGATTACACAGAGTGAATGCATCTGAGTTAGCCATTAAGAATGATTTCGAGTCATATCTGTCTATCTGTCTGTCTGTTTTCGACATGGAACTTTCTACCAATGTGCACCAGTTCAAGTCACCACACTCCCTCCATGTACCACACAAACCAACAGAAGAAAGTACAAGAAATGCATAGTAGAGAGAGACAGTAAACAGAGGTGTGAGACAAAGGAATAGGAGTAACGAAGAACAATATAGTTTCATTGGAAATCATAAGTTACAAGGAGTGAATGCATCTGCGCCAGCCGGCCATTCAGAACGATTTTGAGCCATATCACCGATTGTTTCCAGCCTTCACTGGTTTTTGCCGTCCTGAGGACCCCAACCCGGTCGCCACTCGACACCTTCCTACGTGGCTTAGACTAACTGTTGTGGATTTCATTGACTGGTCCCATGTTTTGGTTTGACCACCACTAGCTCTTCTAATCTGATCCTGTGTCAGCTAACACTGCCCGTCGTCAAGGAAGGCAACGATAAGGTGTATGCGTAACACATGTCCTAGCCATCCCAGTCGATATAACCTCACAGTCTCATCGACTGACTCACTCTCCACACAATTATGGAGTGTTAGGGCTGCGGGGGTAGGGGGGTGGCAGTAGCCAGTTGATTTGACCAAGCTACAGTAGATGCAGCAGAAGTCGAACACCTAAGATTCACAAACTAAAAGTCAAGTGCTAATCAACTCAATGGGCTACATTTCCAAAACTCATACAGTGTAAAGCTAGAAAAAATTTTTTACATCAGGATGATATAAAAGTATTCATTATTCCAACAGTTAAATTTTCAAATAAAGCGGATGGTCATTAGACAAAACTATGGTAGATCTTCTTTCTTTTCTGAAGTATTCCCGCCGTGTGGTAGCAGTTTCTCAATAGTGTATATCCCAACATGTGTTTGTATGCTTGATACTTATCAACCGCTTGCAGTTCTGGGCAGTCGTCAATGAACTACTTCTAGTGAGTGGACGTAAGGGCTATTGATATAACTTAGCCTATTCAAACTTTAACAGGTGGAGAGAAGTTCGGAAGTGCGACCCGCTCTTGTTTGGAGGTCAACCGCCTAAACGACCAATTAGCCACAGCTAGCTCCACACCTCAAAATCGTTCTCAGTGGCGCAGATGCATCCACTCCTTGTGACTTATGATTTCCAATGAAACTATATTGTTCTTCGTTATTACTATTCCTTTTTCTCACACCTCTGTTTACCGTGTCTATTATGCTTTTCTTCTACTTTCTTCTGTTGCTTTGTGTGGTACTTGGAGGGAGTGTGGTGACTTGAACTGGTGCACATTGGTGGAAAGTTCTATGCTGAAAACAGACAGACAGACCACACCTCAACATATAAAAAAGGTCTTTATATTCATATTGGTTTGCAGGGATTTGATTTGATTTGATTGGTTACAGGATCGGTTAGACAACCATTGGAAAACCTGGTAGGCAGTTACCCAAGTCCCAGGGAAAAGTGGTAACCATTGGAGCTAAACAGGTCGGGTGTCAGGACAAAATACTCGACAGCGATGACATTCGCTAGTGGTCACGCCATGTCGTGAATTAGTAGAATTTGGAATTCATGCACTGGTCATTGGGTCGGTGCTCTCGGTAGCTTAATAGTCTACAGGCTTCCTCGCTTTGTAACCAGAAGGTCCTCAGTTCAAACCCGGGTGGGTGCGCACTGATGAAGAGTCCCACACACAAGAATGAAACAGCTGTCCAACTATCTCAGTAGGTTTTCCAGTGATTTCAGATCGTGATGAAATCCTGTAACCAGTTTTAATATTAACAGAAAAGAGGTTAACTAACAACTACATAAACAAGCTGAAGAATTTCAGTAAAGGTCTCAAACAAAATTTTTTTTTCCTATACTCACCTTAGGCGTAAAAACTCCATGTTTTAATTCACATGTATGTCGAATAAAAAATTTAATCTGATCCCTGGCCAGCGCATTACGATTCCGACGGTGAATAATAGATCCAGGGACTAAAACACTCGATGCAATATGATTTACACCATCTGCTTTTTTATATTCTCTTACACAGTAATGCAGTTTTGATGCATCAGGAATAGCACGCTTCTGAGTATCTGAATCTGTCAGGACTCCACTCTGTTAGAGATGGGAATAAAATAAAGAAAAATTTATAGGATAAGAAACACACACGTGTATATGTTATCACTATTATTACTTTCTTTAATTCCTTCAGCCGCGCGTCTCCACTGTGTTCGGTTCTCTGGCTCCAAGTATGGCCACACGCCTTCGTCTTCTCTTCACATGACGTCCTCCAAGTCACCCTCACCCTCACACTGACGACCAACTCACCGCCCGCTTCCCTTTCGGGTTCCACTCGAGCAACGGCTTGTCTAGTGATGACACTTGATGGTTTCCTCAGTGTATGGCCAATCCATCTCCATTTCTTCCTGCCTATTTGTTTCACAATTGGTTCCTGGTTCGTTCGCTCATTGCCAGAGATCCCTGTAGCTGATCTTTTCTGGCCATCTGATCTTGAGTAGTATTGAGCGAAGACAACTGTTAATGAAGGTCTGTAGTTTGTTTGAGATGTTCTTTATGACGCACCAAGTCTCTGGCCCGTACAGTAAGTAGCACTGACTGACTTCACATTGGAGTTGAAAATCCGGATTTTATTTTCATTTTCATGGTGAGTGCTGTTGACCTCCACACAGACTTGAGACTCCCATTTATTTATGCTAGCTGATTGTTGTCTGTTGTTGTCATTGCTGTTGGTGTTGCCCAAGAATCTTCATCGTCACCTCTGTTTTCTCTAGGTTCACCTGAAGTCCTATCTTCTCTGGATGCTTCTTCTGCCAACTTGTTGCTTTTCACTTGCATATCTTCCCAGTTTGTGAGAAATCAGACATATATCATCATCAGCGAAGTACAGATTCTCCAAGTTTTTCGTGAGGGTCCATTTTATGCCTGTTTCCTCGCTGCTCGTTGTCTGTCGCATTATATATATAAACTGGATGAATACATTTATTTTACATAAACAACTTCTACTACTATCAAGGTAACAAATGTGTTGGTTTCTACTTACTTGACTTTTTTTGTGTGCCTGTTGTTTTTTCTTTACGCCTTATAACAACTTTGGTATTTTTCTTACGCTTACCGAAGAGTTGATATCTTCCTTCATTTTTTATATGTACACATCCTAACCACGACTCACTCATTGAAGTATTCCCCTTATTATGTAACTATAATACAAACTTATTCAACTCTTATTTAATGTATTGATTAACAACTATATTTGTGACAACTCATGACTAATTTTGTTGCAAGAAAAAATTCTATATATTTTTTTTATTACAGCTTGATGCCACACCGTATTTTCGGTACAAGTATGGAATTTTCAGCATGTGATATCGGTAGTCCAAATTTTGCAGGCCGACCATAGATATCGGGTGTGCGTCAGCAGGGGATCGAACCTCGTACCATGTGCATGGTCGCCGAGAGTCCTAACCACTGTGCCACCGACGCACAGCTAAAGCCGAAAAGAGCTCATCCGCCATTGAACTAGATGTGTTCGTCTTGATTAATGCCTGGAAGGGAATTATTCACAAATTCTGAGAAAAAATAACCCGCAAGCAAACAAACTATCATCTCATAGGATATTTGTGGGGGGTTATGACAGGTTTTAAAAAATCAGTCATTGTTAAAAACACGTATTCCTTTCAAGCGATGTAGACCAGTCAGTCTTAACTACTCAATTGTTAAATACTGCCTTCTTTTGCTTCTTTTCTTGCCTGTTTTTAAGGGACTGTGTGAGAGACATTGATGACTAATGCAGCCTACAGTTTATTGTTTAACACTCCGACTGGAACATATGGCGCTTCCAGGCTTATAAGTTCTGACGTTTCACTAGCCGTGTTACAGCCTCTTAACAATAGGTGCGGTCGCCCCACCTTCCCATCTACTCCAGACTTACTACCGGCTAGGGAATTGAACTTGGGTTATTTATACGGTTGGTGAGCATTCTAACATATGAACTAAAGGTTTTTATTTACTATATATTTCTTGAGTGAATAGCCAAGTGTAGAATAAGGTAAATCAACAACTGGAAGTCAACCTAATTAAATAACTTTTACTTTAGCGAGTTATACATTGAAATTAACTCCTTTAGAGAATATATACATGTGTGCATAGGTGGTACAGCGGTAGAATGCTAGCTGACCACACACCTTATGTGGTTCAGGGTTCGATCCCCTGCCGCCAACGCACTCCTTTACCTCGCTAAGCCAGTAATATTTCTTTTTTTTCTATTTTCGATTACAGCTTGATTCCACACTATATTTTTGGTAGAAGTATGGAATTTTCAGCATGTGATATCGGTAGCCCAAATTTTGCAGGCCAACCATAGATATCAGGTGTGCGTCGGCAGGGGATCGAACCTCAGACCATGTGCATGGTCGGCGAGAGTCCTAACCACTGTGCCGCTGACGCACTGGTAGAGAAGGAAGGTTGGGCATGAGGCAGACTAACAACCCCATCCCGTAAAAAAATAAAACACCACTGCTAACGAAACGTCAAGCCGCTAGTTTGAAGCCCTAGGTTCCACTGGGAACATACAGGAATTATATATAAAGGGAAAGGTAGTACTTACATGTTCGAATTGACTTTTTTTCTGCGATAAGACCACACGCTCGATAATACCATAGGAACGGAAACTAAAATTATGAAATAGTGGAGGCTAATTAATACTACATAGAAACAATATATAAGATGAATACAAGTGTTATAGTGAAAGTGTTAAAAGTCTCTTTACAAAATCATGTAAGTGTCAGATTAGATAAAGGAGGCAGAAAAGCAGTTAAAAGAAACTGTCAGTTTCAGTGCTATACAGTATACACATAAGACAACGTCTACACACACTAATTTTTAAGTATTGGTCGAAAATTTTTAATAATGAATACACACTTGAATCGCAATGGGTCTGTTGACTTCTAAGAGGATAAATCAATATATATTCAGCAATATACAAATGTCGAACTGACTAAATGGTGTGATAATAAATACAAAAGAATACCGTCACTTAGTCCACAGACTTTACTTTCTCTACTCCCTCGAATCTGAAGAATATTTAAAATGTATACGTTGCACAAAAGATGCAAGTACTTCTTTATGCTAATTGTTTCTGCACCGTCTAAATGCAAAGTACTGTTACAAGATTGGTAGGAGTCTGTCTCACTCTGTACTCACTCTTGCAGATAAACCGCTTGAAGCTGTCAATAAGTTCATGAATCTGGGTAGTTGTGTGAATGTTGGCGGAGGTGTAACGAACGAGGGTGGCATATGTGAACTTGAACCACCTCACGACGTTATGCTGGCTGTCAAAGGTTGGCTTTACAATGTTTCGGCGCAAGCTGTCTTGCTCTACGCCTGTGGGGCCTGGCATCTCTGAGCTGAGGATGTGCAGCGACTCTACGTATTTAACCATCGTTGTCTCAGTAAAATTGCCTGCATTCGATGCCTTCATTGTGTCAGTAATTCTGAGGTCTAGTGGTGTGTCTTTGCACACAGTGGAGTTCACCATTCATTGAGTGTCGTCATCTGGAAACACCAACATCAGTGGCTTGGAAATGTGTTACGAATGTCATCCCAGAGACTTCCAGACCAGTCTCTGATCACTAGTCCTGGGAGAGGATTATAAACGCGGAGACGTGGTCAACCCATGATGTGCTGATTGTCTCCAGTCACCTAAGACCAATGCGAAAAGCACTACGACGAAGAGTCATCTATAGCATTTTGATCACGTTACAAACTTGACTGGCAGAAATTCAGTCAATCAGCGAAAATAATCCACTAAATTCAATGAGTTCGTCTTATTTTGCCACATCTGTTTGCGCAACATTCGAGAAAATAAGTGGGAAAAATTCTACAGCTTTTGAGTAATCAATGTGGAAAATATACTATGCTTAAAGTCAAAAGTTTGAAATAGGTGACTTATGAAAGAATGTGGATTACTACTAATGCTCAATTTGTAACAATTTCTAGTGAGCAACTGAAACATTACTCAACGACAACCAATTACAATCCCGTGCCAATTTGACAATGAACTTCATCTATTGCGTGTGAGTTAGTGATACAATCTGGCAGTCCAAACCTTGATAGGTAGAGTGGGGTTCAAACCCTAGTTTAGAAGTCGACCGACTCAGCGAATGAGCCACGACTTCACAAGGGATAAGTATCTGATATTAATTCAACTCGCTTAAGTACACAATTTTACAACAATTAGATATCTAGCTTCACATTTAACAATCTGTACTTATACACAAAATCAAAGTTATATACAGGGTAAATTTTAATTCCTAGACCAGGAGAGTTTAAAAAATGTACCCACTATGTTATAAATAGTGTCTACAGAAAACAATTCCTGATGCTTACTTTGAATCTGCAACGTGAAATTCAATTTCTTCACCGACAAAATATCGACTGCCTGCAAATCCGCATAATAATTCAACAAGTTCTGGCAGTCTATGTCTTCGTGCTCCTGCAATTATACACAATAGTCCAGAAGCTAGAGCATTATCAAAAGCACTTAATTGTCGATAGTCAGCACGTTCACAGGCTACTGCCTCTTTATAAGTTGAAGGCCCACGATTACACACTGAACATGTCCATATCATACTATTTACCAGAATAGTACGTTCAAAATAGTCACTAGAAAATTTTTAAAAAAGAAAAATTAGATTGCATTACACAATTTGTTATATAAATTCAATATGAATACAAAAGTTTGATAATTGCTTGACTTAACAATGTAAAACTTTACAAAAAGTTACATCAATTCAAATTGTTACATTTCGGAAAGTAGGTATATAAGTAAGGGGAGAAAGATCTATTGAACCAGTGCACATTTTGGAACTTTCAACGAAAGTAAAAACCTGGGTACGATGACCTGAGCTTCGTAAGTGAAAAGCTGTAAGAGTGAGTTTACGACAGAAATTAAGTATTCATGCACAGTAAACATAGGCTTATATGGTAAGTGTTCTTTTACTTTAGAATATCATTATGAAATATAAAAAGGAATACATTATCATTCTAAAGAAATGAAAACTCAAGTTGTGTGCAACTCAACAAATAAATATGTTTATGTACTCATATACGATGTAAAGATACCCTGCCAGTATATACTAATATATCATTATATTCTTTAATTCCTAGAGGAACATAGGGCTTCAGCTGCGCACCTCCATGGCCTTCGGTTTTCTGCCAACTTTTTCACTCCGCTCCAAGTCTGCCCACATGCTTTCATCTCCTCCTCACATCACCTCCTCCAAGTCACCCTTGTACGACCAACTCGCCGCTTCCCTTTCGGGTTCCACTCGAGGGCTTGTATGGGCATATTGAATCGAATGACTGAAACTCGTGAGACACATTAAAACATGAAGTGTTACCACGACTAAATATATATTTTAACTTGTACATCGAGAGTCAAAACAGGAGGCGAAGAGTTTGACAACGGACTCGTAAAGATACGATTCATTAGCTCGAGTATTTTACTTCTAACTACTGAATCTCACACCCAAACTTTGTTTCCTTTACCTCACTTTCATATATCGAATATGGTTCGTAGCTAAATACATAAAATAAAAAATGACCATATTGTGCGTCGGTAGCACAGTGGTTAGGACTGTCGCCGACCATGCACATGGTCCGAGGTTCGATCCCCTGCCGACGCACACCTGATATCTATGGTTGGCCTGCAAAGTTTGGGCTACCGATATCCATTCTGAAAATTCCATACTTGTATCAAAAATACAGTGTGGAATCAAGCTGTAATCAAAAATAATTAAAAAAATAAATAAAATATTGAATAATACCTCCAAACCAAAAAATGTTAAGTTAATGACCGATAACTCCGATAAATGATATTTTTAATCTCTTGAATTTCACGCAAAGCAGAATATTTAATTGTTTCTACATATTCTGAATGAATATTACTCGATAACTAATTGCAATTCCATTCAGTTGACAATGAAACATATGTTGTGCGCATGAGGACTTGTGATACTACCTGACCACTCGAACCTCAGTAGACAAAGTGGCGCCTAAACCCGTGACCTACTTGATTAGAGGCTGAGCACCTAGACCACTGAGCAAAGACCCCCAATCCACACATTCTTAAATTTCAAAACAATTGTTTTGTTTGATATGTAGGTAGTTGTAGAAGCTGTGAGTTCCTCCACCATTAATAAAAAACTGAGTATAAAAACTTTTTCCTATGTGAAACAACATCTGCGAAAGTCACATTAAAAGGAAAAGGAATATATTAAGATGTACAGTAAGATGCCTTAGCCGAAAAGAGCTTCATTGTTGAACCACTTGTTCTGTTCTTTTCAAAAGGTCCAGAGAGAAAAAAACAAGACAGTGCTGAAGGACTTATGGTCAGCGTTTCTACTCATGAAGTCAAGTATCAAACCTTCATACAAAACATGTTACTTAGTGAGTGAATTCAGAAACTATGAATCGAATGAAACTATTCAGAAAAGAATAATTATAACATACAAACATTAGCAGACATTTAATTGGAATATAGAGTATCAATTTTTCGATTTCAAGACACCCGTTAAAACTTTACGGTAATTATATTTCTGATTGAATCTCACCGATGCAAGTGGATTTCAACATACAAAATGTTAAAAATAGTTTTTCGCCATTGTGATGGATGATCTCTGAATACACTTGGTTCGATGTCTAATCCATAATCCCTTATGATTATGGATTACTTTTACTCTATGAACTGTTGGGGAGTATTTGCATCTGCTATTAAGCCGGATACTTAACTTTTCCTACAAAAATATTGATCACTAACTTACTAGTGATACCCAGATATGAGATAATAGGAATAACTGAAGAATATTCTGTATCAGATCATCAGGCAAACTATAGGACTTAAAATGTTATGCTGTTAGAGCGTAAGATACGTCCTAACGGATATATATCAGTATATAATTGCAAATGGTTTGAAATTAAGCGAATAATTTAAGCAGTTATCTTATGTACACTGAGCTTAGATAAGCTTATTGATGCATTTACTACACCAACTGTTTAAAAACTAATCATATGCAACAAATATCCCACATGACGCTAATTATACCATACGACTTTATAACGTTAATGCTCGCAAAGTATTGATACTAAAACAAAAATTTTTTGAATGTAGGACAGGCGTTGACTTACTCGTAGTCACGGAAAACTTCTAAGGTGGTAGGTAAGAAGAATAACTCTTCATCCATGGAAAGATCACTTGGGGGTTGTCGTTTGACAAAAGTTTCTCCATTTAAATTCGGCATAGTTGAAATCTTAACTTTTCCAGACTGGTAAACAACGTTTGTATACAAATATTAAGGATTGTAGTTACGATGAGAATCAGTTTTAGATGCATGAATTCCAATTAATACATGGTAGTATTACTAGAATAGGTAATCCGGGAATAGTACGTACATGTAGATCGCTTCTGATGTGTCGCATGTAAAAATCAAAAATCTACTATACGTAATATTCGTCAATCAATACACAGTTATGCTTATTTTCAATTACTACACATTCACACCGTCCAATACCAAATGCGCTCGAAGAATGAATACTTAAACAAACCATATTTTGATACGTAAACAGAATTCAGGATTGTTTGTTTCAATTTTCCTATCATATTTTTGCATTAAACTTAGGACCCGTTGGTTATTCTGCAATAATCTCCTAAGTGTAAGAGAAAAACATAATGGTTTATCTCGGAACTGTGAACAGCGCGTGTACTGAGTAAAATATGGAAGCGCTACCTGGATATCCTTTCTTTATTACTTACTCACCCCTTTTTGTATGCTACTAAAGAAATAAGTGCCATTCTAGTCTTAGGAGTCCTGGATTTGGACCCTTTACAACCAACAGTCCGAAGGATATATATATTTTTATACAACGTGATATAAGTAACCTTCCTCCGCAATCGCTATACTGTCAACATCTCCCTACATGAGTATGGTGTTTTATTCTTTACGATTATGGTGACATTACATTAGGAGGTTGTGTGCTTTAATGGGAGAAATAATTAATTAAGTCGTGCTAATTCTCCAACATGTAGAATAATGAATCTTAATATGAGTGAAAAGCTTGAGCATTGTGGATTATACCGACTAAAGTATAATCATATTTCAATAGTTTACACACAATGATAAGTTTTGTTATTGGTAATTTTGCTCGAAATACTACCAATAACAAAACTTAAAATTGTGCGTAAGCTATTGAAATATAATCTTAATTTTTACCGCTGCCCAGAAGCAGCAATGAACCACTCTTAAATTACATTCAGATTGAGGCTTGGAGTCTATGTCGATCTTTTTCTAGTAGAATTCAGTGCATTGTCCAAACCCTTATTGAATGAATCGACTGAGGTTGCAGACAACACTTCTTCTGAAAGTCGGTTCCAGGAATTAATGACTTGGTGTGAGAACCAGCACTCCACAGCGATATGGTTTCTCTTTTGCTTTTGAACTCTCCTGCTATGTCCTCTAAGGTGTTCCAACCTGGTGGGAGAGAAAAGAGAGAATATATCGGCCCCATAGTCATCATTTAAAATTTTAAACTTTGTAATTAAATCTGCTCTCTGTCTACGGTATGACAGGGGAAGAGATATGAACTGTCTAGTCTTTCCTCGTATGATAAAATGGTCATGCCGGAAATCATACGTGTTAACTTCCTTTGAACTTTTCCTAGAATATGTGAGTCCCCTTTAAGACAAGAACTGGCTACCTGAATATAGTCTTCCAGTCTTGACCTCACCAGAGATGGATATACAGAGGGGAATATATCTCTGATAATTCGAGTGCCCATCAGGATCTGAAATTACGTGCAGCCAGCGTGCTGTAATTATTGGGTCATGAGTTACTATGATACCTAAATCCAAATGAGCATGAACTGACGGGAGTGTTATTCCCTCTAGTTCGTAGAGCTGATGCTTGCACATCCAATGTGCATGGCTGCACATTTAGCTACATTGATCGTACGCAACTATTCTCTGAAAATTGAGCGCATCGCCGTCGCCTTTCAGGTCTCTTCAGATCTTTAATTCATCTATGTACAGGACCATTAGTGAACCCGTGAGCACAGGCAACACATTGTTACACTAAATAAATAGGAGAGGCCCGAGCACCGTACATTGTGGCATTTCGCCACGCACTGCTGGGCGAAGTTAAACTTTCGACACCACTAACTACCAATCAGCGAATTATCCAATGAGATTCACGAATGTAGTTCAATGTTGTAGAGCGCTTGATTCATTTCTAATGCGTGACCTTCCAAGGTTACGGCTGCAATTTGAGGAGGTTAGTGTTTTCCAGTATTTCCTGGATTTAAATTGTTCCGGAAGGAGCGAACTTGTTCTTGTGTTGATATCATGACTTTAAAAAGCTACAGCAGATCAACTGGTGGGTTTGTTCATCGTTGTGCTGTATGTTTGAAGCGTACTAATATTAGAGAGGGTAAGCTGATAACTTTAATATTTCGTGGGAAATTTTTCCGCTGGGTCACATCTCTCCCTAACCCAGATTTTATATGTCTGCAATTACTGGGTGTTGAAATAGCCGGTGAGGGCAGCAGCTGCCGAGACTGAGAATAGTCTCGTCGTCAACAGTTTAGTGGTACCAGCATTGCAGAGATATTGTTTCGTGTAAAATAGAGAAAATCACTTGTTTGCTGGTTGGATCCCGTTACGAGGACCCATACGAATTCTATTGAAGGTTTTTGGGGCCGCTTGAAAAACAAGATAAGGGCTATAAATGGATCTGAAAAGGATCTCATTTACAGCCGTTCAGATGAATATAAGTACAGGATGTGGTATGAATTCGCCATTGACGGTCACATGCTAAACTGGGAGATGTTTCTCTCACATGTTCGAGAAAGATACCCCCTTGTAACCGTTTTATCCTTTTTTATGCTTTTTTCTATAAATATACGTTTCCATTTGTAGCGGTAAATAATTCCCCAAAATTATTGACCACAGCAATCACTCATTGGATGCTGACCACCACTGTTTAAGTCGACTTGTTTAGCTGAAGGCTTCCGGTCAAGCATCCCCGCCATTTGGTACCCCGTCGTGTAACGTGCACGATCACTAGCTAGCTAAGCGTTCGTCTATCGGCTGGTTTTGGTTCCTAAATACATTTCTTCGTTTGGACGACCAATTATTGGCTTTTGCTTTGTCTTTGGTACGCGAGAATAAATTAATTAGAAGTTGTTGAACGAGATATCACGTCAAACCTTTAATATCTCTCGACCTTTAAACTGGTGAGCCTAACCGCGAACTTCATCTACGACAATTACTCAGATAATCCCGGTGAGTTCGTTCCATTTTGTATTTGTTCTTGTACCATATATTATTCGATATAATTTTCGTCATGAGTGATCTTAGTCCCAAGGTCATCCGTATCCGCTCAACTCCTAAAACCATTCAGCTCGTACCATACTGGCCAGATAATGCTGAAACGTGGTTTCTGCTAGCTGAAGCAGATTTTTGTGAGCATGGGATAACTGATCAACGTTCACAGTTACTTGCAGTTATTCACGCCCTACCGCGGGAATTCAGCAAGTACGTAACATCACAGATGTTGAGTCCCGAGGTAAGTAACTCGTACGAGTTGCTGAAAGCATCCCTCCTCAGGAGAAACGCTCTCACGGACAGACAACGTCTAGATGAATTATTTCGCAACATCGAGTTAGGAGATCAGTCAGCCGTGAGCATGCTGACAAGAATGAAACAAGTCGTCGGCCAAAGTCAGTTCGACGAAGGACTGTTTAGAGAACTCTTCTTAACCAAGTTGCCACAATCTGTACAGACCGTACTTGTGACACTTGAGGGTACTGTAATAGAGAACTTAGCTATTACTGCAGATAAGATTCTAGAAATAACTAAACGGTCTGTCCCGAAATATGCTCAATGACTAAGCAGACTTCGAGTAAGGATCCTGCAATGAAAGAGTTATGCAACTCCATCCAGCAGATGTTTAGGTCAAACATGCATTCTAACTCCTCCGACCGTCGTCCTAAATCTCCTCAACGCAGGAACTCGCGTGGTCGATCTAAGTCCAAACCACGTTCACTGAAAAACCCTGACTGGTGCTGGTACCACAACACCTATGGCCAAGAAGCGAAGTGTTGCCGTAAGCCTTGTAACTTCGGAAATGTCTCAAAGTCTGCGGGAAACTATCCCGCCGGCACGCGTTAGCGGCAACCGTCGCCGGTGGCACTAGCCGCCTACTTTACATCCATGATGTGATAAGCCAGACTCGATACTTAGTCGACACAGGCGCCGAAGTCAGCGTCCTTCCTGCTACAGCAGCAGATCGACAGAAGGAACCTACCTTCAACTTACAGGCTGCAAATGGAAAACCAATCGCAACCTTTGGTAGGAAATACGTCTATCTGAACGTAGGTTTACGCAAACCTATTCGGTGGATTTTCCTTCTCGCTGACGTTACAATGCCCATCATTGGCACGGACCTACTTAATCATCATGATTTACTCGTAGACGTCCGCCGAAAACGACTGATTGACAATACTACTAGTCTGTCTATCAAAGGCATCACCTACATAGGCCCTAGCTTGTCACCCGTTAAGATAAAGGCAATTCTTGATCCAACTTTTCAACCTATTGTTGACAAGTATCCGGAACTTAATTGCCCGTCGAACGACCTACCGTGCATAACCAGCAATGTTATGCACCACATCATTACCACAGGACAACCTGTGACATCTAAAGCACGACGATTAGCTCCTGACAAACTGAGAATCGCCAGGAATGAATTTGACCATATGCTTAGCCTTGGCATCATTCGACCTTCGAATAGCCCATGGGCATCCCCACTTCATATGGTTCCGAAAAAGGATAGCAACGATTGGCGACCCACCGGTGATTACCGGCGAGTGAATGCCAAAACAACCCCTGATTGCTACCCGTTGCCTCATATACACGACTTGACGGCAACCTTATCCGGCGCGACTATATTCTCCAAAATCGACTTGGTTAAAGCGTATAACCAAATCCCGATGGCAACAGAAGATATCCCGAAAACGGCTATCATTACGCCTTTCGGACTTTTTGAATTTCTACGTATGCCATTCGGTCTTCGGAATGCAGCCCAAACATTCCAACGCTTCATCGACGAAGTATTTCGCGGTCTCGACTTTGTATACGCATACTTAGACGACTGCCTCATTGCCAGTCCAGACAAGGAAACTCACCTTAGGCACTTGGACTTGGCATTTGACAGGTTACGCCAACATGGTGTTACCATCAATATTCAAAAGTGTCAAATCGGTGTTGACTCACTCGACTTCCTGGGTCACACTATTGACTGCAAGGGCATTCGCCCACTGGCTACTAAGGTTGAGCCTCCTAAGAAAAACCGTTCTGGACGCACCGTAAGGTTCCCAGAATTTCTGCACACTTATTTGACTTAACGAAGTCGTGTGATTCACGCAACTCACTCGTTCGTGGTACTAACTATTTTTTTTGACGTATAAATTTTTTTATATACAGTACCACCAAACACAAAAATTTTTTTTTCAACAGTTCATGTAACATACACAAAAAAATTAATTAGATGTATTTTTTTTCGATGTTCTGAACTTAGCATTATTTTACTGTATAGTAAATGCACATAATTTTTTTTAACCAAAAAGGTCATTTCGTACATTTTCCTCGACATGGTTCTTAGCGTTCTTGTTTTCTTTTCCAGGTGCGACGGGCACTGGACGGGAAACAAACGAAGCACGGAATCCAACGAACAACACCAGGAAGCTATGTACAAACACCCCATTAGCATAGGCAGACAAACCAGTAGGCATAAGACCAAGCCGCTCGGAAGATTTTTTTCACCCGAAAGGGAACCATCGAGTTTTTTTTACTTCCGGCTGGTTCTGTCTTAGGGTCCTCACGACCCCACTAGGGGGGAGTGAGCTGTAGCGGTAAATAATTCCCCAAAATTATTGACCACAGCAATCACTCATTGGATGCTGACCACCACTGTTTAAGTCGACTTGTTTAGCTGAAGGCTTCCGGTCAAGCATCCCCGCCATTTGGTACCCCGTCGTGTAACGTGCACGATCACTAGCTAGCTAAGCGTTCGTCTATCGGCTGGTTTTGGTTCCTAAATACATTTCTTCGTTTGGACGACCAATTATTGGCTTTTGCTTTGTCTTTGGTACGCGAGAATAAATTAATTAGAAGTTGTTGAACGAGATATCACGTCAAACCTTTAATATCCGTCAACCTCTAAACATTCATCATATATGCCTCTATAATGTGATTGGTTCGTTCAAGGTCGTTTGCTGATTGGTTGTTGGTGGTGTCGAAAGCTTAACTTTGCCCACTGCTATCCAGGGGAAGATTTTCAAGTTGATCCTGACCCTCTGCCTCCTACCTATGAGAAATTCCCAATTTCAGCTAATTGATCTGCCTTTGATACCAAGACTTTCCAACTTCATATATAAATAAATTTATTCTCATGGTACAGTGCATGAGGGACGCCAGTTTACAGGCATCATCAAATTGTTACAGAAATAGGACCATATTATTCAGTCACAATTTACAGTCGATAGCAAAATACGTTTAACATGTACGCTGGAGATTATACATACACTTGATAAGTGTTAATCCCAATAGTATAAAACATCCCTTTCACTTATGTACAATCATTTCTGTGCATAGTTGGAAAAATCTGCTAGATTGTCAGTGAGTGCAACACATCAGGAAATACAGAAGTATTGTCTTCGCATTAACATCATGAGTAGTCCTTTGTGAGGAACTGAATCGAAGGCATTGCTGAAGTCCCCAAAGACGACGTCGATGGGTCTTCTGCTGTCCCTTGATATGACCAAGTTTCTCTTGCAGTCAGAAGATCTGAGAGGCGTAAGAGGTTTCCTTACTGTTCTCTAGATAACAAGCTGTTGTTTTCCTGATATACCATGATGCGTTTCTTCATGATTCTTTCCAGTGTCTTGATTAAAATGCTGGTGAGACTGGTATGCCTGTAGTTTGAAGGGCTTCATCTCGATCCTCCCTCATGGATGATAGTTACTATGGCGTCTTTCCAGTCACACGATAGGACTTCATTTAGGGCCGGCTGTGTGAGCTAATAGCTCCTTGAGGAGCCTAGGATGAAGATTATCAGAAACCACTGATTTCCCTACATCTGGTTTCTTCAGGCAGTTGAGCAGGATGTCTTGGCCAACGTCAACGGAGCCTATCCAGTGTTCGTCTAGTGCAGCCAGAGATGATTCCATGAGGAGTGACAACTGCTGTACAAAGACTTAGGAGACGTAGTTTGCCATTGATTCTGCTTTTCCTTGATCTTCGATAACCAGGTTGAGGGCACCTCTGGATGCCTTATTCCTGAAGTTAATGTGCGAGAAAATTTTCCAAGGCTGTGCCGCTGCATTTTGAGCCAGATGTGATTTGAACTTCATCCTTGATTGTCAGATTTCCTCAACAACTTTGTTCCCGACAGTGTTTTATAATTTTATGGTCTCAGGAGTCTCAAGTGCGGCAAACACATTCCGGCACTTGTGCGTACGTCTCAGAAATTTACGAATCTCTCGTCTTATCCAAGGGGCAATGTTTCTGACCCTTTGGGAGAGACTAAGAATGAAAGGTCTCGTTACCTGGGTGTAAATTGTTTAAACTAGTTTCATGCGGCTTCCACCTGGGACTTTAGGTTCATGTACCAGTTCACTGAGTTGACTGCTGAGACAATAGCACAGCTTTCCTAATGTTTGTTTGAGCTGAGATTTCGGTTCATGATACTGCCACCGCGAACTTGAAAATGACCACAGCGTGATCACTTCTTCCTGAAGGAGGAAGATGTTACATGAGATCCACATCCTCACCCTAGGAGAACACTACCTACAGGGTTGAAGAGGATTGCTGTGAGTCATAGCGCGTAGACTTCATGACATGTTGGACTAAAGCTGGCGAAATGCTAGATTCGAGCAGCTCATAATCAAAGGAGTCGTCTGATGATGGCGTTGTAAAGCTTGTGCAGTCAGCTTTTGGGGCATTGAAGTTGCCGACGATGAGACTTCAGCATTTCGAATTCCAGGAGCCCAGCTTCTCTAATGGGAAGTCATCTGCACTGCAGTCAGGACTGCGATGTGTGACCATGAGGTAAATATCTTCGCCTATGCACTTAGATATGCAGCGTAGAAGTTCGCACGTTTCATTTTCATGTGAGGGAATTACGACGTTACGCACGTTTTTTTTATGATAGCTTGGTTCCACGCCATATTTTTGGTACATGTATGGAACTTTCAGTGTGTGATACCGGTGGCCCAAATTTTGCCAGCCAACCATTGATGTCATCTGTGCGTCGTCAGGGGATCGAACCCCGGACCATGTGCATGGTTAGCGAGATTCCTAACAACTGTGCTACCGAGACAGGCATTTCTTGAGTCTTAGTCGGTGCACTCTACGCGCTTCGAATTCGGGCAGGTTAACTTCGTTATCAGCGACATGGAATCAAAGCCTATGCAGTATGCCGAGTAAGTGACTAGCTAGGAAAAATATGAGACATGACGGCTGTATGGTTTAAGGGATACAGTGGCGATATCAAGTGGCTCTTAAACCTCCATATTCTATATTCACTAGTCACAAGTGAAACCTATTGTCACAACCGACTACAGAACAGGCTACAGGACATACCGTTATTTATACAAACTCACTCCACAAGCAAAGGTGTTATTTGGAAGGGAAGAAACACTGAAACCTATAAGTAGTCTGAATTTATTATCACCCTCATGATGTTCTTTATCCAAAATGGAAGTGAAAACCTGGAGTGTAGCAAACGTCAGTTTTCATGCTTCCGATCTTGTTACCTCCCGTCTCAATCTTGAACCATTGTGGCTGAGTGAGGTTTAGTGTGATTTTTCACTAGTTTTTTCGTATTTGCTTATGTGTCAATTGCCTTTAACTTGGCTACGTAACTATTCCCTGATATCTCAATACGGGATGACTTGAATTAAAGAGTCAGAGTTACTGACAGTAGCTAACCCCATTACTTAGTAACAGTGATTTATTTCTGGGACAGAAACAGGCCACTTTTAAAGACATGAGCACACTTATTAAAACCGATAGAATATATAAAATGATTTGTGAATTTGAAATTAGACGGAACACTGGTTTATGTGAGAAACATTGAGAAAAGTACAAATAACTGAATAGATAACTTTTGAAGTCCTCTTTCGACTGAATAAGTTATAAGACGTATAGTTAAATCTAAATTTTAAGTTACAAAATACTTACTGTATGTCAATTTCACGCGGGAATTACAAATGATTACGTTAGTAGTAGGAGGCAAGTAGCAGTCCCGTACAAGTGACGAAGTGAAACATAACAGACGCAGAATGGACAATAATTGAATGATTCATAAAGTGCTCAAATTCTGTCGTTTATTCCGCGCGGTTTTCGTTTTTATTATTCTTACTCGTATTCCCACCTTTCAGGATATATCCTCAGTGTGACTGATTACTAATACAAATGGCAATATTTTTTATATCTAAACCTACCTTTGTAGTCAGTGGATATTATCCTTGCTGGTTTTCCTGTTCAGACTATTGAATAAGGTATTATCACTTCGACCATTTGACCTTCGTTGCCCATATTACGCTTGATTTTGTTTTGACATAACGTCAAACAACCTAAGACTCATATATCTGCAGTTCTGTACTAACTGTACACAAAATGCCATTTAAGCTACCGAAGCATCGTGCTTCATTATAATAATAATAATAATTTATTTTCATATAAACATAAATTTACATGAAAATGCATGCCATTTTTACAGGCACGATCAAGGATGATATAATGTCAAATCTTAAATTGTCTACAAGTTAATAATGTTTCAACAGTTAAATATTTGATATATGTATATAATTACACTATTGTCTGAACCAGGCCGTATAGTTATTGAATTGTACAGTTGTCCTCCAGGTTGAGCGGGAAAATCGACTTCGTTTCGTTTTCATCCCGTGGTTGTAGGCATACGATAACCAACCAATATTGAGGTAAGTACAACGTTTACAAGGAATTGGAAGCTGTTTTAGAAAAATTAAAGTGCTGAGGTGAAACATTAAAGTGTAATAGATTAAGTGAGTGAAATATATCATTAATAAACACATTTATATAGAAAACAGAATGGGGAAGTAATTAATCCTTAGGCCGACAACGTTCATTTGCAATGTATAATGAAACCAATATATTTTATACTATCATGATCTCCACTTTTGGCTTTAATACAATTATTTTCAAGCCAGTTGTTTTTATTTCATGTCTTTTTTTCTATTTGGTGCACAACCGTACCCTCCAGAGAATAGGAATAGAATAAGTCGAATCAAATTCATAAAGAGCTATAAAATGTTAGGTTTAATGGAATATAATGAGAATCAAGTAAAGACGTTATTAGAAAATAAGTGAGACAAGATATTGTGAAGTGGTATTTAAAGATCTGACAATGGATAGCAAGTTAATTTATAAGATGCCCCATAAATCTGTGCAGATCCCACGTGGTCGCATCTCAACAATAGGCTGAGCGAATGGTATATATTTAAAGGTAGAAGCATTATCTGTCAAGGCGTTCACTATTATCTTTTTCAAGATAAAGATCTAAGCCCTCATAAAAATCAGAAATATCTCGAGCCTTTAATTTGTATATTGCTGTTCCTGCAGAATGGGGCGATTCACCTTAGTGACCACCACCATATCTACTGATCAGCTAGCGCCACCCTCCCTCCTTTTTTGATGTTAGGCTCTGAGACTATGATTATTATGGCTACCGCAAATATATTGCTTGGTACCAGACATGTTCGTACCCCATATTCCATCTCCCTAGCTTTCTTAATGAGTGCTTCCAATAGGTCTCCACGTACATCTTTACGAACATATTATATATGTGTGCATGCATCCTGATGAACAGATTACTTTATAAGAAGTTAAAACCTTAAAGAGTGAAACGAATAGGTGTTGTGAATAGTGGAGCAAGATTTAGCAGAATACTATAGTTAAGGTTCAATTTAGGTAGTATGGACTGAAGGTAAGGTCGGTTGGCAGGACTTAGTGTACTAAATTTTCATGACAGTCTTATATATAGTAAACATCTGACATTGCAAAGTAACGTGTCTAGACATATTATAAAAAGATATTAACACAGAACCAACGAAATTTTGGCATTTTTTAACAATACTGCAGTGTGTGTATACTGAAGAATGGTGGTTAGTCTACAGGGAGCCGTAGAGTAAATCAAACCATATATGATAAGAGTATAATCAATAATATAGTTCGTATATCAAATATTACACTAGGTTCAATAATTGAGTGTTATAAGGGAAACAAGCGTGGTAAAGCAAGAGAACATTTGATGCATAAATATTTTAAGTATTTTAATATCCATCTAATTTAAGAGTTGAACATGCATGATTAATAAGTATTATTATATTAGTATATACATATGTAAAACGTTAAAAGGTGTGGATGCTATTACAATTATTTCCAGTGTTACTTTTACCAACACAACTTAGTGAAAATTATAGAGAATAGAAATCAGTAAATTAGTTAACGTTCGCTGCGTGAGTATTAGAGTCGAGATATACGTATGTGACTATACTGAAGACTGGACTGGCCTTCAATTTCCGTTCTACCAACAGTTGTGGTCTTTTAGACGAGCTAGGGTGGACATGTTAAAGTGTCTTTCTAGGCTCCGTTTGAACCCATCAGGGTTTTCACAACATCTTATTTCAGGTGGTAGTTGGTTCCAAAGAGTGCAATATTTTATGGTGAAAAAGTTTGCCCTAATGGATTTTCTGTGGGTAGCCACCTTGACAAGGTAGTCGTGGTTTCGCAGCTGATATGATTTAATATTTTCCCAAGTTATGGATGAGTTACTGTAGCAGTGTTTCCTAATGACTTTGAAGAGTAGAAATAGGTTGCACTTCACTCTCCTTAACCACAGAGGCTCTAATTTCAGACGTACACACCTGTCAACATATTCCACTTGTTGGTCGAACCCTATTATGCGTTTCGTGAGGAATCTCTGGACACTTTCGATTTTTTTTCTGTCTACAGTCCTGAGGTTACTAAATAGGAGAGCACAATATTCAAGTTTGGGACGGATACATGTCCTATATATAGCTAATCTTGCTTCTTGGGTGTAGAAGTTACGCAGTACAAAGCCAGTAAGTCGTTTACAGTCAGATACAACCTTATTTGCATGATCGGAAAAGGATAAATCTGAGTATGTTATCCCGAGGTCTGTGACTGTGTTCAGTTTTGAGAGGAGCTTACCGTACATATATAGGCACATTATCGGTTTCCAGCGTCCAAGGTGGGTTATACCGCACTTGTCTGGGTTGAAAGTCAGTTGCCACTTTTCGCTCCAATCGCCTAGATCATTTAAGTCTTGTTGGATCTTGCTTTCGACGCTCATATCACCGTACCCATAATCATATACTATCTTGAGATCATCTGCAAAAAGGTATGGCTTGCCATACTTGATTACAGAGACTATGTCATTTATAAATAAGAGGAATAGAATAGGGCCAAGAACACTACCTTGTATTACACCACTGGTTATCGGCTTTGAGGAAGACAACTGGTGGTTGATTTTGACTAATTGCTCTCTTTCTGTGAGAAAAGAACTTATCCATTTGTGAAGATTTCCGGTTATTCCGTAGGATTGGAGTTTTGTTAGGAGTCTGATATGTGGGACTTTATCGACTGAAAACTTCAGCAAAAGCCATAAATCTAGCAAGCCTAAACAGCATGGTACCACACTTTCTCCTAATCTGACACAGATGCTAAATAAGACAAGATCAGAAGGAGCGACTTTATTGCAAACCCCCGCAATGACGCTTGTTGCTATGTTGCTATTGGTTTCAGGTGGCCTTGGTTTTGGGGTAAGATTTAACTGACGTAATATTGTGATTTCATAGATATAACTCAGGCTCATAGGTAAAAGAAAGTTACAATCCTGGAATAAGGACAAGTTGTTCATAAAGTGAGGAGGACATTATTTTTCAGTTTATTTGTATATATACTACTGTGCATTGAGTTGCACTGAGTACTTAGTGCAACTGTATGTAACTGCATTTACATAAGGTAAAACATTACGGATGCTCCTGTTTTTGGAATGAAAAACATGATTCTTTTCATTCAGTTTAGTAATGAAGATTGGAATTTCTTCCACGTAGGTACTGACGTGTCATTTAATTGAAGTTTTAATCTCTTTAGGCCCTTAAAGGAATGAATTCGGCACGGAGAACTACTATGGAAACCGAAAGTACCTCTAGTTTACTAAATCTTACTGACTTTCTGTATGAATTTGATATTTGTCAAATGTTCATTTGAAATCTGCTGGAGTATTCAGTGAAGTAAAAGTTGTAATGCATTATTTCTAGACTTGTTGTAGTCATTGGTATTGCCAGGATACCACTTACTCGTTTCATGCAGCTGAAATATCCAATTATCCCTTTATTGAGGAAACACTATCGCCTGCTAAAGTAGTGCGTCAGTTTGTGAGTTTCATAAAGCCTACAGAATGTTTTCTGTTCAGTGATTACTGTTTGCGGATTATCCGAGAAAACACACTTCCGAGTGGGATGTAACACAAGGCTGAATTCTTAAACTGTCATCCTCACATCAGTTCAATTCAATCACACATATATTAGTAGGATAGTCTGTAATTGGCTTTAGAGACTTATCAGGAAATAGTCTCATCAACTTACAGTTTACTGATGATATTGTCCACCTAGACTATGAGAAGTAACGCCTGATGCTGGAAAATATGAAAATAATACCGGTGTTTGATTACACGTGCCTGCGTTCTATCTCATCAGTAAAGCAGTATAATATGGCGAGTGTTGTTGAGGTTACGCATAAATGTTTAGGTGGGCAGGGTAAGTTAGTCTTCAAGGTAGGGAAGCTGAATAGGTTGAGATGGCTAGAACGTGCTGGCATATCAAGCCATCACTTTCCTCCAGGGGCAGCGCTAGCCAGCACATTTTAAGGTTTAAAATGTGTTTGGGTCAGTCAAATGGAAAACTGGTATTGGTTCATAAAATCGTTGACGGTCAGCTGGAAGAACTACTAGAGATATGACTGCAAACCTTTGTTACTGGCACAGATGCATTCACTCTGTGTAATCTCACGTATCTATTCAACTCATGTTTTTCCTTGTCACTATTTATTCTCCCCCATATTTTCTCTCGTTAAACTTCCATTTAGTTTTATGTCTCTACCTTTATGTGCTACATGGAATGTGGTAAATTAAACAGATGGACTTCTCTGAAAAATCATACTGAAAGCTAGTCAGAATGACACAGTCCAGGCATAGCTAAATTTGAAACATTGATAAATGATCCCCAAAATTCCAAAAAATGATAAGTGTAGTTCTTAATCTTGTTTTTTTGCTAACTGAAGAATAGATACCTTTCAGCAATCTCTTCTCCCTCCTCGGACTCGTCTCATACTTTGCAAGTGTTTTTGTGCTTTGTCACTTTTGTGCTAAGCTTTCAGTCAGCATATGCCGTTGTTGTTGACTCAGGACCTAGATGACTTCAGTTGAATAAGGTTTTGGTCGTGCAAACACGGTTCGTGGGCAGTTGATTGGTTGCATTATCATTTCTCAAATGGAATGCAGCATACTGTATATTAGGGCAAATCTTCCGTACGGATAAAGTGCACCGAAGAGGAAAACATAAACTTAAAGTCAGTCACACGGACGTAAGAAATAGTGTGAATAGAAATGAATGAGGTGAGTGACCTTTTATCCCTGTAGTACGCTTAACTAAAATACTCATGTGTATGAATGAGGCAAAAAGTTGTGTGACTGACTTGATATGATTATGAGCAATAATTTGTGCTCGAAACATCATCAGATAATATTGCTGTACAACACTGTGATTTATCAAAATAAAATCGTATCCTTAATGGAGTTATACTCTACCACAGTGCCCAAGTATTATACTTATATCAAAAATACTTATCTTATGCATTATGTGTCTCCTAATTGTTTCATTTTTGTCTTCCTCACTGCAGGCTGCCAGTCTTCGTAGACATTCTACTAGATGTTGTCATACATAGTGTCTGCAAGCAGTCTTTCAATTCATCTACCTCCCGCAAAGTTGTTGTTACGATGCCTTTAGATTATTTACATCTGGCCGTAATACAATTAGCATGCCAATATTACTGATGTTATGACATGCAAGACTCTACATTTTACTTTGAAGTTTGCCTGTATTGACATTCCCTACATAGTAAATACAATGCTTGTGATAATAATTCGTCATTATCTTTTCATTGCGTTGATAGGTGTGTATATATTAGAAGAAAGCTAACTTTGTCGTATTAGTTCTGTAAATTACAATCACTAAGTCCCCATACCTCCGCTGAATGCCAAGTGCTAATCGTGGCCCGTGAAATACTTATTATTGCATTCGTAAATAACTGTTAATACATGGAGTAGTGAGACAGAAGGCATACGAAATTTAGACATTAATGTGTATCTGAAGTTAATGACACAATATATATGTACATGTTTCATTTCCAAAGAAGAGAATTTTATAGGGTAATGTAGGGCTAAGCACAGTGATTTAATAATGTATTCTTTACTGTATACATCTTCTTTGAGTGAAATGCTTCTATTCAATTTTCGGCGAAGCTTCATTGTCATCCTGCAGGGTTTCTTCAATACACTCTCATATGGAATAACACTTGGTACTAAGGAATCCGGCCAGAAGCATCTGTGACAAAGTCGAATGACTTATTCAAATAAAAGCTGCAATACTGATATTAAGTGTGATTTACCTGTAAACTGGGGGACTCTAGTGTAACACAGCACCATATCCCAGCAGGGTATTCTTTGTGTTTTACAGGTACAAGTAGAATTCATGAACTAAACATTTGTTAAATATGGAGGCGACACATTGAGTAACTTGGACGAAAGGCTGACGAAATGAGATACCTTACACACGCACCTTCAGATGTAGGCATGTGTCAATTCACATGAACTCTGGGCCATATCGAGTAGGCATTCCTTTAAATCTACCCTACATTGTACGCTCAGTGATTGTTCGTATATGTGATGACTTGGTGCGTTTCCTAGTTTTAATAATAATAATAGTATATATTCTCATTTTTTAAATGAGGGACGCCAATTTACAGGTATCATCAATTCGATAAGTTACACATAAGATTAATAAGCATATTTAGTAAAGGTAATATAATAAAATACATTTTTTTCCCTAGCTATGTAGGGTACAGCAATTGTATAGGCATGTATAAATATTGTTTAAATAATAATAAATTTCTCCTTCTCTATGCAGGAACATACCTATTCTACAGGCATGGATAAAATATTATATAAATTACACATAAACTGATATATAATGGATTTACAGTTTGGTTGTTCTTTCTGACATTAGAGTCCATCGGAACAGTCTGCTATAAAGTCTGTTTGTGTAGCACATAAAGAGATATAGAAATATTGTCATCGCATTAACAAAATACCCAGACATCAGATGGATGTAATACAAATATCTGGGAAAGATAAAGCTTGAAGTCAATTCTCCTATATAACTTTGTTGCGAACAGCACACTTGGCTTAAAGTTTATTGGTGTATTATGTTGAGATCAGTGATATATTTATTCCACATTTTCAGCAGTCTTATCGTAGATTCATATCAGGAACGAAATTTGATCGTGGAGGCGAAAACTAGATAAGATCATTGTAAGGCACGTCTCATAAACCGTTAATGCCCAGCTCTTGCTGCACTCGGACTCACGCTGTTCCTTGAAGTTTCTCAGAAATGCTTAGTAATAACGGACGCAAAAACCAAAACACCAATCGGCCACTCGAGGATTCTTTATTGTAACACCAACATATAAACACTGTTACAACTAAGGTCTGTGAACAAATATTACAATAATAAATCACAATATTACTTCTGACGGTTTTCTGCTGACTTCTTTCTGAACAGCGACCGATGAGACGATGACTGTCGTATTGATGCCTTCACAAAAATTGGGGAAGTTGGTTTTGAGCAAACAACCATGAATTGATCGTTCAATCTTCAACTACATTGACACTCCCCGGCAAAATACGGATCCATCCTTTTTTTCCATCACGACCAATACACGTTGACTTGGATGCCATCGCGAGAACCTGGGTCACTCGGACAGAGCTGAAATGGAAAACAAACAGAAAAGCCAACACACCACAAGCATACTCACAGCACAATCGCACACATCAATGACGACCTGCGCCTCCAGATAAAGGCCTCCTCTTGACATCTTGCAACAAAATCGCCACTTGCCAGAATGACTCCTGCAGGACGCAACGTGACCATAGCACCACCTCATGATACTCTTCGCACATCCTCTTATCTATTCACTGCCAATTACCACTGCCATCACTTGTCACTCATTCTGCCTCAGTTCTAGTAACGGTGACGTATGCGAGCCTCAGTCGTTTACACTCTCTCTCCCCGGCGTGTGGGACCGCAGCTAACAATTATCTCCGTATGCATTTCATTCTCAGCAATAGCCTCCCCGGCGTATACGACCCATCTGCTGTCTCTAACATCAATCAATTCATTCACGGATGTAGAAGACTCGAAACAACTTCAGAAGTAATCACGACGAAAATTTTAACAAAATTACGCAATAACAACTAGGTGCGAAAACAACCAGTAAACACAATGAATCCAAAAATCATCAATTGATATGACACACCACACATATATACAAACAGTACACACAAACTCGCGGATCATGTCTTGATGAAATTCCTTCGAAGAGTTGCAGGACTTACACCAGCACGCCTACAACCCTTCTCAGGTTGACGCCCTAGGTTGGAAAATCGTCGCAGAGTTCATTTGCTGACTTCCCTCTATCAGCTATATCCTCAAATCTGAACGGTAACACGCTCATGTCATTGTATCGTAGAATATAGATGACGAACAAACACACGACGTATCTGGTCAACCAAGCGTAGGCACAGAGTAATTTACACCAAAGATAATAGCATTCAAATAGTAACTTGAAACTAGAAATGCCTTTATTCATGCAAGTCAATTTAACAATGACTCTCTCGCTTACACTTGGCTTATCCTCACTAAACTGAGCAATATTTTTCGTCTTTTCAAATGCACCACTACCATCATAGTCTTTGCACAATAATAATAATATATATTTCTTCCTGTTTATCCAGGAACATACCAACTGTACAGGCATGGATAAGTTATCATATAAATTACACATGATTTGGTGTGATGAATTTACAGTGTGTTTGTTCTTTCTGACATTAGAGTCCATCGGAACAGTCTGCTATAAAGTCTGTTTGTGTAGCACATAAAGAGATATAGAAATATTGTCATCGCATTAACAAAATACCCAGACATCAGATGGATGTAATACAAATATCTGGGAAAGATAAAGCTTGAAGTCAATTCTCCTATATAACTTTGTTGCGAACAGCACACTTGGCTTAAAGTTTATTGGTGTATTATGTTGAGATCAGTGATATATTTATTCCACATTTTCAGCAGTCTTATCGTAGATTCATATCAGGAACGAAATTTGATCGTGGAGGCGAAAACTAGATAAGATCATTGTAAGGCACGTCTCATAAACCGTTAATGCCCAGCTCTTGCTGCACTCGGACTCACGCTGTTCCTTGAAGTTTCCCAGAAATGCTTAGTAATAACGGACGCAAAAACCAAAACACCAATCGGCCACTCGAGGATTCTTTATTGTAACACCAACATATAAACACTGTTACAACTAAGGTCTGTGAACAAATATTACAATAATAAATCACAATATTACTTCTGACGGTTTTCTGCTGACTTCTTTCTGAACAGCGACCGATGAGACGATGACTGTCGTATTGATGCCTTCACAAAAATTGGGGAAGTTGGTTTTGAGCAAACAACCATGAATTGATCGTTCAATCTTCAACTACATTGACACTCCCCGGCAAAATACGGATCCATCCTTTTTTTCCATCACGACCAATACACGTTGACTTGGATGCCATCGCGAGAACCTGGGTCACTCGGACAGAGCTGAAATGGAAAACAAACAGAAAAGCTAACACACCACAAGCATACTCACAGCACAATCGCACACATCAATGACGACCTGCGCCTCCAGATAAAGGCCTCCTCTTGACATCTTGCAACAAAATCGCCACTTGCCAGAATGACTCCTGCAGGACGCAACGTGACCATAGCACCACCTCATGATACTCTTCGCACATCCTCTTATCTATTCACTGCCAATTACCACTGCCATCACTTGTCACTCATTCTGCCTCAGTTCTAGTAACGGTGACGTATGCGAGCCTCAGTCGTTTACACTCTCTCTCCCCGGCGTGTGGGACCGCAGCTAACAATTATCTCCGTATGCATTTCATTCTCAGCAATAGCCTCCCCGGCGTATACGACCCATCTGCTGTCTCTAACATCAATCAATTCATTCACGGATGTAGAAGACTCGAAACAACTTCAGAAGTAATCACGACGAAAATTTTAACAAAATTACGCAATAACAACTAGGTGCGAAAACAACCAGTAAACACAATGAATCCAAAAATCATCAATTGATATGACACACCACACATATATACAAACAGTACACACAAACTCGCGGATCATGTCTTGATGAAATTCCTTCGAAGAGTTGCAGGACTTACACCAGCACGCCTACAACCCTTCTCAGGTTGACGCCCTAGGTTGGAAAATCGTCGCAGAGTTCATTTGCTGACTTCCCTCTATCAGCTATATCCTCAAATCTGAACGGTAACACGCTCATGTCATTGTATCGTAGAATATAGATGACGAACAAACACACGACGTATCTGGTCAACCAAGCGTAGGCACAGAGTAATTTACACCAAAGATAATAGCATTCAAATAGTAACTTGAAACTAGAAATGCCTTTATTCATGCAAGTCAATTTAACAATGACTCTCTCGCTTACACTTGGCTTATCCTCACTAAACTGAGCAATATTTTTCGTCTTTTCAAATGCACCACTACCATCATAGTCTTTGCACAATAATAATAATATATATTTCTTCCTGTTTATCCAGGAACATACCAACTGTACAGGCATGGATAAGTTATCATATAAATTACACATGATTTGGTGTGATGAATTTACAGTGTGTTTGTTCTTTCTGACATTAGAGTCCATCGGAACAGTCTGCTATAAAGTCTGTTTGTGTAGCACATAAAGAGATATAGAAATATTGTCATCGCATTAACAAAATACCCAGACATCAGATGGATGTAATACAAATATCTGGGAAAGATAAAGCTTGAAGTCAATTCTCCTATATAACTTTGTTGCGAACAGCACACTTGGCTTAAAGTTTATTGGTGTATTATGTTGAGATCAGTGATATATTTATTCCACATTTTCAGCAGTCTTATCGTAGATTCATATCAGGAACGAAATTTGATCGTGGAGGCGAAAACTAGATAAGATCATTGTAAGGCACGTCTCATAAACCGTTAATGCCCAGCTCTTGCTGCACTCGGACTCACGCTGTTCCTTGAAGTTTCCCAGAAATGCTTAGTAATAACGGACGCAAAAACCAAAACACCAATCGGCCACTCGAGGATTCTTTATTGTAACACCAACATATAAACACTGTTACAACTAAGGTCTGTGAACAAATATTACAATAATAAATCACAATATTACTTCTGACGGTTTTCTGCTGACTTCTTTCTGAACAGCGACCGATGAGACGATGACTGTCGTATTGATGCCTTCACAAAAATTGGGGAAGTTGGTTTTGAGCAAACAACCATGAATTGATCGTTCAATCTTCAACTACATTGACACTCCCCGGCAAAATACGGATCCATCCTTTTTTTCCATCACGACCAATACACGTTGACTTGGATGCCATCGCGAGAACCTGGGTCACTCGGACAGAGCTGAAATGGAAAACAAACAGAAAAGCCAACACACCACAAGCATACTCACAGCACAATCGCACACATCAATGACGACCTGCGCCTCCAGATAAAGGCCTCCTCTTGACATCTTGCAACAAAATCGCCACTTGCCAGAATGACTCCTGCAGGACGCAACGTGACCATAGCACCACCTCATGATACTCTTCGCACATCCTCTTATCTATTCACTGCCAATTACCACTGCCATCACTTGTCACTCATTCTGCCTCAGTTCTAGTAACGGTGACGTATGCGAGCCTCAGTCGTTTACACTCTCTCTCCCCGGCGTGTGGGACCGCAGCTAACAATTATCTCCGTATGCATTTCATTCTCAGCAATAGCCTCCCCGGCGTATACGACCCATCTGCTGTCTCTAACATCAATCAATTCATTCACGGATGTAGAAGACTCGAAACAACTTCAGAAGTAATCACGACGAAAATTTTAACAAAATTACGCAATAACAACTAGGTGCGAAAACAACCAGTAAACACAATGAATCCAAAAATCATCAATTGATATGACACACCACACATATATACAAACAGTACACACAAACTCGCGGATCATGTCTTGATGAAATTCCTTCGAAGAGTTGCAGGACTTACACCAGCACGCCTACAACCCTTCTCAGGTTGACGCCCTAGGTTGGAAAATCGTCGCAGAGTTCATTTGCTGACTTCCCTCTATCAGCTATATCCTCAAATCTGAACGGTAACACGCTCATGTCATTGTATCGTAGAATATAGATGACGAACAAACACACGACGTATCTGGTCAACCAAGCGTAGGCACAGAGTAATTTACACCAAAGATAATAGCATTCAAATAGTAACTTGAAACTAGAAATGCCTTTATTCATGCAAGTCAATTTAACAATGACTCTCTCGCTTACACTTGGCTTATCCTCACTAAACTGAGCAATATTTTTCGTCTTTTCAAATGCACCACTACCATCATAGTCTTTGCACAATAATAATAATATATATTTCTTCCTGTTTATCCAGGAACATACCAACTGTACAGGCATGGATAAGTTATCATATAAATTACACATGATTTGGTGTGATGAATTTACAGTGTGTTTGTTCTTTCTGACATTAGAGTCCATCGGAACAGTCTGCTATAAAGTCTGTTTGTGTAGCACATAAAGAGATATAGAAATATTGTCATCGCATTAACAAAATACCCAGACATCAGATGGATGTAATACAAATATCTGGGAAAGATAAAGCTTGAAGTCAATTCTCCTATATAACTTTGTTGCGAACAGCACACTTGGCTTAAAGTTTATTGGTGTATTATGTTGAGATCAGTGATATATTTATTCCACATTTTCAGCAGTCTTATCGTAGATTCATATCAGGAACGAAATTTGATCGTGGAGGCGAAAACTAGATAAGATCATTGTAAGGCACGTCTCATAAACCGTTAATGCCCAGCTCTTGCTGCACTCGGACTCACGCTGTTCCTTGAAGTTTCCCAGAAATGCTTAGTAATAACGGACGCAAAAACCAAAACACCAATCGGCCACTCGAGGATTCTTTATTGTAACACCAACATATAAACACTGTTACAACTAAGGTCTGTGAACAAATATTACAATAATAAATCACAATATTACTTCTGACGGTTTTCTGCTGACTTCTTTCTGAACAGCGACCGATGAGACGATGACTGTCGTATTGATGCCTTCACAAAAATTGGGGAAGTTGGTTTTGAGCAAACAACCATGAATTGATCGTTCAATCTTCAACTACATTGACACTCCCCGGCAAAATACGGATCCATCCTTTTTTTCCATCACGACCAATACACGTTGACTTGGATGCCATCGCGAGAACCTGGGTCACTCGGACAGAGCTGAAATGGAAAACAAACAGAAAAGCCAACACACCACAAGCATACTCACAGCACAATCGCACACATCAATGACGACCTGCGCCTCCAGATAAAGGCCTCCTCTTGACATCTTGCAACAAAATCGCCACTTGCCAGAATGACTCCTGCAGGACGCAACGTGACCATAGCACCACCTCATGATACTCTTCGCACATCCTCTTATCTATTCACTGCCAATTACCACTGCCATCACTTGTCACTCATTCTGCCTCAGTTCTAGTAACGGTGACGTATGCGAGCCTCAGTCGTTTACACTCTCTCTCCCCGGCGTGTGGGACCGCAGCTAACAATTATCTCCGTATGCATTTCATTCTCAGCAATAGCCTCCCCGGCGTATACGACCCATCTGCTGTCTCTAACATCAATCAATTCATTCACGGATGTAGAAGACTCGAAACAACTTCAGAAGTAATCACGACGAAAATTTTAACAAAATTACGCAATAACAACTAGGTGCGAAAACAACCAGTAAACACAATGAATCCAAAAATCATCAATTGATATGACACACCACACATATATACAAACAGTACACACAAACTCGCGGATCATGTCTTGATGAAATTCCTTCGAAGAGTTGCAGGACTTACACCAGCACGCCTACAACCCTTCTCAGGTTGACGCCCTAGGTTGGAAAATCGTCGCAGAGTTCATTTGCTGACTTCCCTCTATCAGCTATATCCTCAAATCTGAACGGTAACACGCTCATGTCATTGTATCGTAGAATATAGATGACGAACAAACACACGACGTATCTGGTCAACCAAGCGTAGGCACAGAGTAATTTACACCAAAGATAATAGCATTCAAATAGTAACTTGAAACTAGAAATGCCTTTATTCATGCAAGTCAATTTAACAATGACTCTCTCGCTTACACTTGGCTTATCCTCACTAAACTGAGCAATATTTTTCGTCTTTTCAAATGCACCACTACCATCATAGTCTTTGCACAATAATAATAATATATATTTCTTCCTGTTTATCCAGGAACATACCAACTGTACAGGCATGGATAAGTTATCATATAAATTACACATGATTTGGTGTGATGAATTTACAGTGTGTTTGTTCTTTCTGACATTAGAGTCCATCGGAACAGTCTGCTATAAAGTCTGTTTGTGTAGCACATAAAGAGATATAGAAATATTGTCATCGCATTAACAAAATACCCAGACATCAGATGGATGTAATACAAATATCTGGGAAAGATAAAGCTTGAAGTCAATTCTCCTATATAACTTTGTTGCGAACAGCACACTTGGCTTAAAGTTTATTGGTGTATTATGTTGAGATCAGTGATATATTTATTCCACATTTTCAGCAGTCTTATCGTAGATTCATATCAGGAACGAAATTTGATCGTGGAGGCGAAAACTAGATAAGATCATTGTAAGGCACGTCTCATAAACCGTTAATGCCCAGCTCTTGCTGCACTCGGACTCACGCTGTTCCTTGAAGTTTCCCAGAAATGCTTAGTAATAACGGACGCAAAAACCAAAACACCAATCGGCCACTCGAGGATTCTTTATTGTAACACCAACATATAAACACTGTTACAACTAAGGTCTGTGAACAAATATTACAATAATAAATCACAATATTACTTCTGACGGTTTTCTGCTGACTTCTTTCTGAACAGCGACCGATGAGACGATGACTGTCGTATTGATGCCTTCACAAAAATTGGGGAAGTTGGTTTTGAGCAAACAACCATGAATTGATCGTTCAATCTTCAACTACATTGACACTCCCCGGCAAAATACGGATCCATCCTTTTTTTCCATCACGACCAATACACGTTGACTTGGATGCCATCGCGAGAACCTGGGTCACTCGGACAGAGCTGAAATGGAAAACAAACAGAAAAGCCAACACACCACAAGCATACTCACAGCACAATCGCACACATCAATGACGACCTGCGCCTCCAGATAAAGGCCTCCTCTTGACATCTTGCAACAAAATCGCCACTTGCCAGAATGACTCCTGCAGGACGCAACGTGACCATAGCACCACCTCATGATACTCTTCGCACATCCTCTTATCTATTCACTGCCAATTACCACTGCCATCACTTGTCACTCATTCTGCCTCAGTTCTAGTAACGGTGACGTATGCGAGCCTCAGTCGTTTACACTCTCTCTCCCCGGCGTGTGGGACCGCAGCTAACAATTATCTCCGTATGCATTTCATTCTCAGCAATAGCCTCCCCGGCGTATACGACCCATCTACTGTCTCTAACATCAATCAATTCATTCACGGATGTAGAAGACTCGAAACAACTTCAGAAGTAATCACGACGAAAATTTTAACAAAATTACGCAATAACAACTAGGTGCGAAAACAACCAGTAAACACAATGAATCCAAAAATCATCAATTGATATGACACACCACACATATATACAAACAGTACACACAAACTCGCGGATCATGTCTTGATGAAATTCCTTCGAAGAGTTGCAGGACTTACACCAGCACGCCTACAACCCTTCTCAGGTTGACGCCCTAGGTTGGAAAATCGTCGCAGAGTTCATTTGCTGACTTCCCTCTATCAGCTATATCCTCAAATCTGAACGGTAACACGCTCATGTCATTGTATCGTAGAATATAGATGACGAACAAACACACGACGTATCTGGTCAACCAAGCGTAGGCACAGAGTAATTTACACCAAAGATAATAGCATTCAAATAGTAACTTGAAACTAGAAATGCCTTTATTCATGCAAGTCAATTTAACAATGACTCTCTCGCTTACACTTGGCTTATCCTCACTAAACTGAGCAATATTTTTCGTCTTTTCAAATGCACCACTACCATCATAGTCTTTGCACAATAATAATAATATATATTTCTTCCTGTTTATCCAGGAACATACCAACTGTACAGGCATGGATAAGTTATCATATAAATTACACATGATTTGGTGTGATGAATTTACAGTGTGTTTGTTCTTTCTGACATTAGAGTCCATCGGAACAGTCTGCTATAAAGTCTGTTTGTGTAGCACATAAAGAGATATAGAAATATTGTCATCGCATTAACAAAATACCCAGACATCAGATGGATGTAATACAAATATCTGGGAAAGATAAAGCTTGAAGTCAATTCTCCTATATAACTTTGTTGCGAACAGCACACTTGGCTTAAAGTTTATTGGTGTATTATGTTGAGATCAGTGATATATTTATTCCACATTTTCAGCAGTCTTATCGTAGATTCATATCAGGAACGAAATTTGATCGTGGAGGCGAAAACTAGATAAGATCATTGTAAGGCACGTCTCATAAACCGTTAATGCCCAGCTCTTGCTGCACTCGGACTCACGCTGTTCCTTGAAGTTTCTCAGAAATGCTTAGTAAAAACGGACGCAAAAACCAAAACACCAATCGGCCACTCGAGGATTCTTTATTGTAACACCAACATATAAACACTGTTACAACTAAGGTCTGTGAACAAATATTACAATAATAAATCACAATATTACTTCTGACGGTTTTCTGCTGACTTCTTTCTGAACAGCGACCGATGAGACGATGACTGTCGTATTGATGCCTTCACAAAAATTGGGGAAGTTGGTTTTGAGCAAACAACCATGAATTGATCGTTCAATCTTCAACTACATTGACACTCCCCGGCAAAATACGGATCCATCCTTTTTTTCCATCACGACCAATACACGTTGACTTGGATGCCATCGCGAGAACCTGGGTCACTCGGACAGAGCTGAAATGGAAAACAAACAGAAAAGCCAACACACCACAAGCATACTCACAGCACAATCGCACACATCAATGACGACCTGCGCCTCCAGATAAAGGCCTCCTCTTGACATCTTGCAACAAAATCGCCACTTGCCAGAATGACTCCTGCAGGACGCAACGTGACCATAGCACCACCTCATGATACTCTTCGCACATCCTCTTATCTATTCACTGCCAATTACCACTGCCATCACTTGTCACTCATTCTGCCTCAGTTCTAGTAACGGTGACGTATGCGAGCCTCAGTCGTTTACACTCTCTCTCCCCGGCGTGTGGGACCGCAGCTAACAATTATCTCCGTATGCATTTCATTCTCAGCAATAGCCTCCCCGGCGTATACGACCCATCTGCTGTCTCTAACATCAATCAATTCATTCACGGATGTAGAAGACTCGAAACAACTTCAGAAGTAATCACGACGAAAATTTTAACAAAATTACGCAATAACAACTAGGTGCGAAAACAACCAGTAAACACAATGAATCCAAAAATCATCAATTGATATGACACACCACACATATATACAAACAGTACACACAAACTCGCGGATCATGTCTTGATGAAATTCCTTCGAAGAGTTGCAGGACTTACACCAGCACGCCTACAACCCTTCTCAGGTTGACGCCCTAGGTTGGAAAATCGTCGCAGAGTTCATTTGCTGACTTCCCTCTATCAGCTATATCCTCAAATCTGAACGGTAACACGCTCATGTCATTGTATCGTAGAATATAGATGACGAACAAACACACGACGTATCTGGTCAACCAAGCGTAGGCACAGAGTAATTTACACCAAAGATAATAGCATTCAAATAGTAACTTGAAACTAGAAATGCCTTTATTCATGCAAGTCAATTTAACAATGACTCTCTCGCTTACACTTGGCTTATCCTCACTATACTGAGCAATACTTTTCGTCTTTTCAAATGCACCACTACCATCATAGTCTTTGCACAATATACTTGAGTTGATGTGTGTCCTTGTCATTGTGGATGACAACACGAACAACTACTGTTCGATACCAGTTGATGAACTTAGCGGTGGATCAGAAGCTGTTCTTGTTCGGCTTTCAGATGGTTGTCCAACTGCAAGATTACCATCACTGCTGTCTTTCACTACTAGTTCGGGTTTAGCACTATCATCTGATGATAGGTGGGCTACACGCTGATCAGTTAAACTGACGGTCTCACAATTATGCATGCCTTCTGCAACTGCATCTGCGTTCAATTCTACTTCACGTTGTCGTTGTACAGAACCTTTATTTAACTGAGCGGTAGTAGGCACTCCCCTCATTTCATCATGATCAGCCAAAGACAAATCTGCGCTATCATGATCACTATCACAAATATTCACTTTACCTTCTTCTATCTGGTCGACTTCATCATTTTCAAACCTAAGAAGGAATGTAGGCGTACTGTTGTAAGTCCTACAGTTCTTCAAGTGTAGCTGGTCGAGGCAAAGTCCACAACATTTCATGTGTTGATTGTACATATGTTTGTGTTAATTAATTGAGTGGGTTTCATTTAATGTAATTGCTGGTTAATCTTGTTTGTGTCCGGACATTCTTCAACGTACAATCGTGAACCTGAAAAGGGTTGTAGGCGTACTGGTGTATGTCCTGCTACTCTTCAAAGGAATTACATCAAGACATGATCTGCGAGGTTATGTGTAGTATATATGTGTGGTGTGTCATATCAATTGATGTTTTGGGATTCACTGTGTTTACTTGTTGTTTTCGTATCACATGAACCACAAAAATCACAGCATTTCTCTCCTCATAGACAAAGGTGTGCTATACGCTGATTGTGCAGACATATGTCGACTACTCGACAAAACGTTTGCAGGTAACTACATTAAGCCCTCAGTCCAGCTACTCGATGTACACCCTATTACTAATATGGCACAAACTCCATCGCCTCTCACACCAAGACAAATTAGGTCTGTTGGATTCACTTATGCTAGTAATAACGAAACAATAAGAACACACAAAAGTTCAAAACGTTTCGGTACTGACTGTATACCATTTTAATTCTATAAATATGGTGGCCATGACATTCCTCTGCTGCTGCTTAAAATATTCACAATGTCCCTAGAAACTCAAACTTACCCTGACATATGGAAGACTACATTCATTATGCCTAAACAGAAATGTGGCTCAAAAACTGAAGTCAGTAACTACCAGCCAATCAATATCACACCTATAGCATCTAGAATTATGGAGAGACCAGTTAAAGATAACCCAATCAAACGTATGCTTAGCCGCAATATTATAAGTCCGAACCAACATGGATTCATAAAATTCAGATCATGTTTAACATGCCACCTAGACTTCTTCAATTTTGCAACCAGCAGTCGTAACAGACAACTAGTACTTGTCATCTACTTTGACATTTCTAAGGCATTTGACCGTGTTGACCATTTACTGCTAATGAATAAGCTGAACTCCTTAGTAATACGTGACCCATTATTAGGATGGCTTAAATCATTCCTTAAAAACAGGTCCCAAATAGTTAAACTCGGGTCTGCAACCTCCAAACCTAGCCCTATCACTTCTGGTGTAGTACAAGGTAGTGTCATTGGACCCCCCTATTTACACTATACATCAATGACATATGCGCTTGCTTCACGCACGGGAAACCATTCATCTTTGCAGATGACCTGAAAGTAGCTTATACATTCCAACGTGATGACTTAGGGAACTTCGAGAATGTAGTACAGAAGGAATTAGATAAAATGGCTGCTTGGTCGTCCTTATGCAGCCTCCAATTTAATCTGAACAAATGTGGCCGGATCTGATTCGGCGCACCCTCAATTGACCTGAAATTAACTCTCCAATCCGCTAACTTAACCACACTCAGAAGTGTCGTTGACCTAGGCCTGAGGTACCCTAGTAACTTGACATTCCCTGAGCAAGTAGCATCACAGACTAGAAAATTGAGGATGCTCTTAGGATGCATACTCAGGAACTTTCACGACAATGAAGCCAAGCTAATTCTGTACAAAACATGTGTCAGACCACTACTAGAATACTGTCCATTTATTATAAGCAGCACTCGCACACGTGACAACCTAAGGATGGAAAGTATCCAACGATATTTTACCTCAAAACTACTTGGCTACAATTGTAAGAAAGACTACGTCTCACGGTGCATGATCCTAAAACTCGACCCACTTTGGACAAGGCGACTTATTATAAACCTAATATTCTTCTTTAAGGTCCTTCACAAAATATCATTCTCAGGTAACAGGGACATACAATTCGCACAGGAAGGTTCTTACGATCTGCGTAACCAAACTTCCACAGTGACAACTCATTCCTTTAAGTCAACACTCCGTGAAAACTTCTTCCCAGTCATGTAATCTAAAATATGGAATAGCCTGCCCCTAGATGTCAGAACTTGCTCTTCGGTTATAAGTTTCAAACGCTCTCTGTACAGACTGTTTCGCTCTGCTGATTATATTAACAAACCATTTATTTCTAGAACGAATCAACTATTAGATTACTACAGCACCTAAAAAACGCGCTTCAATACTTTTAGAACTTTAAAAACCATAAATAAATTAGCAGCATGGATGCATAAAAAGACTCAGTACGGAACATACTGGAACAGTTTACCTCTAGAAATGGAAATATTAATGTCCTTTTCATTTTCACTTACTTTCTCTTTCTGTTATTCTGCTGCTCCTATTCATCTTCTGGTCGAGGTCGAAAAACCCTGCATCTAAACTGAAATGAGGATTAATTCCAAACCATCTACCTCATAACCACTCAAATTCCATGAACGATTCAATTCTACCATTTGAAGACGCTGGCGAGCATGCTGTAAATGAGTATTCATGATCTGAAATGAAGAAGCAACTGGTTTTCAAACAGTTTTCAACATTTGACTGAACTTACGAATACAGTCCGCCATGCAGACACAAATGGAGCAAATGGAGAACTCTGGAATCGATCTCGGCACCACTTGATGCAGTAAAACAACTTATATGACCTTATCTAGTTTTCGCATCCACGATCAAATTTCTTTCCTGTTATAAAACTACGATAAGACTGCTGAAAAAGTGGAATAAATATATCACTGATCTCAACATAATACACCAATAAACTTTAAGCCAAGTGTGCTGTTCACAACAAAGTTATATAGGAGAATTGACTTCAAGCTTTATTTTTCCCAGATATTTGTATTACATCCATCTGATGTCTGGGTATTTTGTTAATGCGATGACAATATTTCTATATCTCTTTATGTGCTACACAAACAGACTTTATAGCAGACTGTTCCGATGGACTCTAATGTCAGAAAGAACAAACACACTGTAAATTCATCACACCAAATCATGTGTAATTTATATGATAACTTATCCATGCCTGTACAGTTGGTATGTTCCTGGATAAACAGGAAGAAATATATATTATTATTATTATGCAATGACTATGATAGTGTGGTGAGAGCAGGCTGCTAGCCGATTGGTTGGCACTAATCTACGTTAATGTCTAGGTCACTAATATGGGCCGTGAAAAAATATGAACAAGGCTGTTTCAACAACCAATCACAGCAAACTTAAATGTGGACAAATATGATTCGCAGATAGATGGCTCTACTTTCCGAGAAATATCGAAAACAACCAATCATAAGACTGTGTTTGTCTGCTTAACTTCCGAGAAACAACCAATCAGAAGACTGCCTTTTTCTGCTTGCATAAGCCTTATTAATGCACATAAAATATATATAAATACGTGTTGATTTTCGTAATAAAACGATCTGTTGCCAGCCCTTGTCTTCTGTTGTTACATTTGGTGTCGCTGCCTCCAAAAAGATGAAGATCCCGTGGCCAGCTGCGTTTGAAGAAGGAGACATACGGAGCTTCTTACGTGACTTCGAGGCCGTTGCTGAGCTGGTGGGTGTCAAGGAGCAGGCGGCGAAGGCAGTTGTCCTGGGGACGCTGTTGAGAGGCCGAGCGAAGGCTGCATATGACAGCGTAGACAGGTCAAATGGCACAGCGTCTTGGAAGAAATTGGTTGAACGACTAGTGTCCGAGTTTGACAGCGAAACAGACAGACAGCTAGCAATGCAGCAGTTCCGGTCAATGAAGCTTGGACCTGATGGAGACCCGCTAGTGTTGGCGGTGAAACTGACTAATCTACTTCGACGCGCGCTTCCCACTTTAGATGAAGAATCAGAAGCGCAGTTACTGTCTTCCCAATTCATCGAGAGTGTCCCAGACCACATTTCTCAGCGATTACAACTGGTTAACGCAACGCAGCCGATGGATATTAGTGAGCTGGCGAAGGTGACCAGACAGCTGCTGAGCACAACGGTAGCCGCTATAGACCAACCAAAACCAAACGAATATGAGCAGAAAATTGAAGCATTGCAGCGGGAAGTGGCGGCGTTAAAGTTGGCTGATAGAAAAGACCGGTGTTTTGAATGCGGTAAGCCGGGACACTGGAGAAGATACTGCCCAGAAAGGCGAAAAAGAAAAAATTTCAGACGGTATAATGCTTGTTCTTTCTTTCGTATGAACCTAGATTTAGTGGGGGCTATTGAGAAAGGGGCTCTGTATTCGAAGTTGCGAGTGAATGATCGAGAAGTAGTATGTTTGATAGATACAGGGGCGGCCGTGTCGTTAATAGATAAGAATTTATGTAAGAGTGTTAGTCCGTGTTCATTGACAGTACAAACAGTAGGCGGGTATGTGTTGCGTATCACGGGTAGATCGAACTGTACGGTCGTTGTTGGTGGCTGCGAGGTGACGTTTCCTTTCATTGTTGTACCCGAACTACAGCGAACGATATTAGGAGCGGATTTTCTGCGTGAGATTGGTGCAATAATCGACACGCAAGCGAACGTGGTGATCACGAAATACGGGCATATCAACATGTATGAGACCAGCGAGATAGCAGCGATTAAGCTGTCGACGGTACACAATGTGACAGAGTTAATTAATAAATACGATCATCTGTTCACTGGAGATGGCGACCCATACGGTTATTGCGATAAGGTGAATCATGAAATTCCGTTAAGTGATCCGAAAGTAAGGTCATTTTTAACGCGAAGAGTTCCATGTCATCTGGAAGGCGAAGTGGAGCGACAAGTGCAAGAGATGTTAAAAGATGATATTATTGAGGAAGCTGATAGCCCGTACAACTCTCCAGTGCTGTTAGTAAAAAAAGCGAATGGGAAGTATAGATTCTGTGTTGATTTTCGACAGTTAAACAGTATGACAGAGTTAAGACCGTGTGCCATGCCAACAGTGGTAGAAACTTAGATCGCCTACAAGGTGCGAATGTGTTTTCGGTTCTCGATCTTCGCTCAGGATACTGGCAGATACCGATAAAACAAGGTGATAGAGATAAGACGGCTTTCATCGTGGGTCAGACACAATATCGATTTAAACGCATGCCGTTTGGACTAGCAGGTGCACCGTTTACGTTCAGACGACTGATGAAGCTATTACTTAGAACTTGAAAAACGTGGAGGTTTATGGTGATGATCTCGTCATATACAGTCAAAACGAAAACGATCACGTCAACCATGTAGAAGCCGTGCTGCGACGCATCGAAGAGTTTGGACTACGCGTCAACAAAACCAAGTCTCAGATAGCCAAAAAGAATGTTACTCTGTTGGGACATAAAGTGGGAAATGGTGAGATTAAACCACTGCCGGAGAAAATTTTGACGATTAAAACGATTCCAGCCCCGAATTCAAAGAGAAAACTGAGACAATTCTTGGGTAGAGCAGCGTTTTATAGTCGCTTCGTGAAGAACTTCAATGAGATAGCAGCCCCTCTATACAGGCTACTAGGTGAGCCAAAGTTTGTTTGGTCGGAAGAATCGCAGAGGACATTCGACAGAATTAAACAGCTGCTCGACCACCAACAAATGACGCTAAAACTACCTGTGCCAGGAAGACAGTTCACAGTGTGCACAGATGCCAGTGACTACGCTATAGGTGCGGTCCTAAGACAGGACGAGGGAATCGTTGAGTATGCCAGTAGGGTTTTGACCCTCACAGAGAGAAAGTATTCAACGATAGAGAAAGAATGTTTAGCAATGGTATGGGCAGTCGACAAATGGAGACCTTATTTACTCGGCCGGCGGTTCCACATCGAAACTGATCATAAGCCGCTACAATTTTTGAAGACAGCGAGAGACCCACGGGGGAAGTTGTCACGGTGGATGTTGCGTCTTCAGGAGTACGATTTTACGATCTCACACGTTCCTGGAAGTGAAAATGTCTTGGCAGATTTGTTATCGAGACCAGAAGATGAGTCTGAGTTGCCCGAGGTCGCTTACGGAGTGCATGCAGTAGAACAAGACCCACTAAGACTTGCACGTAGGCAGAGGTTGGACGATACGCTGAATACAGTAATACAGGTGATCACCAACGGAATAGAAGTGGATCAAACTACGGCGAGTAAGGAGCTAACCACACTACTCAGACAGAGGGATCGACTCAGAGTGAATGCCTACGGGACTCTGACCTGGCGAGAGAACGACGGAAGCTGGCTGGCTGTCATACCTCAATCGTCGCGCCACGACATGATAGAAGAATGTCACCAGCTAGCGCATACAGGCGTGGCCAGAACGACCGACCTCCTAAGACAAAGTATGTACTGGCCAGGTATGAGAGAAGACGTAGCAAGATACGTACTTGGATGTCCACGGTGCCAGCTGATGAAAGGTGACCGGTATATACGACCACCACTTCAGTCGATTCCAGTTACCGCGATAGGTGACTTGTGGTCCGTAGATGTCATGGGTCCATTTCCTCAGACATCCAATGGTAATCAGTACCTCTTGGTGATGACGGAACACGCGACACGATGGGTAGACGCCGTAGCAATCCCAGACCAACGTGCAAGAACCGTGACAGATGCAGTAGTTAGACACATTGTTGCAGACCACGGCGTACCGAAGACAATACTGACAGACCAAGGTCCCTGTTTCGAGAGTGAAGAGTTTACTTCCCGTTTGCAACAGCTGGGCATCAAGAGGATCAGAACGACCCCATACCATCCACAAACGAATGGCCTAACGGAGAGAAACAACCGTACACTGAAGGAGTGGCTGGTCTCGAAGGGCGGGAACTGGGAAACGGAGCTTCCACTGATTTTACTAACACATCGGGCTACCACTCAGGAAACAACGAAGAAGTCACCCTTCCAACTGATGTATGGTAGAAAACCACGATTACCGGTACACAATGAGACCTGGCCCATGCACCAAAAGTGGAGTACGACGAAATTAAAAGCAGAGAGGAAAGAGGCAGTCAAGAATGTAATACGGAAGCAGCGCAGTGATGTCACGAAGTCTCAGATGAAAGAAAGGACGCAGTGCATTACCTTTGCAGTCGGGGACCAAGTGAAGTGTAGAGACAGGAGATATACAGTTGGAGGCGGGCTAGGTTCACGGAAACTCCTTCCAAAGTGGGAAGGACCATACACAATCACAAAAAGACGGGGTCAAGTATATACCATCCGAAGAGGTGATAAACAGAAACGAGTTAACGCCAGTCAGCTCCAAAGATGGGTACAGTGGGACAAGCCGGTCAGTAACAATCCTCAACTAGAGGATGTAGCACCCAGAAGGTCGGAACGTCTGCGCACGAAGCTATTTGACGGGGGGACGAGTGTGGTGAGAGCAGGCTGCTAGCCGATTGGTTGGCACTAATCTACGTTAATGTCTAGGTCACTAATATGGGCCGTGAGAAAATATGAACAAGGCTGTTTCAACAACCAATCACAGCAAACTTAAATGTGGACAAATATGATTCGCAGATAGATGGCTCTACTTTCCGAGAAATATCGAAAACAACCAATCATAAGACTGTGTTTGTCTGCTTAACTTCCGAGAAACAACCAATCAGAAGACTGCCTTTTTCTGCTTGCATAAGCCTTATTAATGCACATAAAATGTATATAAATACGTGTTGATTTTCGTAATAAAACGATCTGTTGCCAGCCGTTGTCTTCTGTTGTTAAAATAGTAGTGGTGCATTTGAAAAGACGAAAAATATTGCTCAGTATAGTGAGGATAAGCCAAGTGTAAGCGAGAGAGTCATTGTTAAATTGACTTGCATGAATAAAGGCATTTCTAGTTTCAAGTTACTATTTGAATGCTATTATCTTTGGTGTAAATTACTCTGTGCCTACGCTTGGTTGACCAGATACGTCGTGTGTTTGTTCGTCATCTATATTCTACGATACAATGACATGAGCGTGTTACCGTTCAGATTTGAGGATATAGCTGATAGAGGGAAGTCAGCAAATGAACTCTGCGACGATTTTCCAACCTAGGGCGTCAACCTGAGAAGGGTTGTAGGCGTGCTGGTGTAAGTCCTGCAACTCTTCGAAGGAATTTCATCAAGACATGATCCGCGAGTTTGTGTGTACTGTTTGTATATATGTGTGGTGTGTCATATCAATTGATGATTTTTGGATTCATTGTGTTTACTGGTTGTTTTCGTACCTTGTTGTTATTGCGTAATTTTGTTAAAATTTTCGTCGTGATTACTTCTGAAGTTGTTTCGAGTCTTCTACATCCGTGAATGAATTGATTGATGTTAGAGACAGCAGATGGGTCGTATACGCCGGGGAGGCTATTGCTGAGAATGAAATGCATACGGAGATAATTGTTAGCTGCGGTCCCACACGCCGGGGAGAGAGAGTGTAAACGACTGAGGCTCGCATACGTCACCGTTACTAGAACTGAGGCAGAATGAGTGACAAGTGATGGCAGTGGTAATTGGCAGTGAATAGATAAGAGGATGTGCGAAGAGTATCATGAGGTGGTGCTATGGTCACGTTGCGTCCTGCAGGAGTCATTCTGGCAAGTGGCGATTTTGTTGCAAGATGTCAAGAGGAGGCCTTTATCTGGAGGCGCAGGTCGTCATTGATGTGTGCGATTGTGCTGTGAGTATGCTTGTGGTGTGTTGGCTTTTCTGTTTGTTTTCCATTTCAGCTCTGTCCGAGTGACCCAGGTTCTCGCGATGGCATCCAAGTCAACGTGTATTGGTCGTGATGGAAAAAAAGGATGGATCCGTATTTTGCCGGGGAGTGTCAATGTAGTTGAAGATTGAACGATCAATTCATGGTTGTTTGCTCAAAACCAACTTCCCCAATTTTTGTGAAGGCATCAATACGACAGTCATCGTCTCATCGGTCGCTGTTCAGAAAGAAGTCAGCAGAAAACCGTCAGAAGTAATATTGTGATTTATTATTGTAATATTTGTTCCCAGACCTTAGTTGTAACAGTGTTTATATGTTGGTGTTACAATAAAGAATCCTCGAGTGGCCGATTGGTGTTTTGGTTTTTGCGTCCGTTATTACTAAGCGTTTCTGAGAAACTTCAAGGAACAGCGTGAGTCCGAGTGCAGCAAGAGCTGGGGATTATTAGACATGGCTGACTGTGTGCGATATACCTCTGTTACTTCCTAAATTCTTCTCAATATCTATGGACACTCGCACTTACCCTAGTGAGTGGAAAACTAGCTTCATAATTCCACACTACAAATCTGGTGATTGGGCCAAGGTCCGCAATTACAGACCCAAAAATAATACCCTAGTTATCTCACGAATCATGCAGAAGTTTGTAAAAGATCAATTGTCAGACTACCTACTTAGGGAAGATCTTGTTACAGAGTCTCAACACGGATTCCTAAAAAATAGATCCTGCGTTACTTGCCACTTCGACTTTTTCAACTGCATCACTAGTAGTCGCGAAGCACGTACGCTAGTCGTTGTTCTATACTTCGATATATCGAGGGCATTTGACATGGTATCTCACAGTATTCTCTTTGAGAAGCTGTACTCTTGTGGAATTCGTAACCCATTACTGAACTGGTTAAAATCATTTCTAAGCAACAGGGTACAAATAACCAAAGTTGGATCTGTATTGTCTCATCCTAGGCAGATCTCAAGTGGGGTTGTGCAAGGTAGTGTCCTAGGTCCACTTTTATTCACAATCTACATTAACAGCATTTGCAAGTGCTTCACCTTAGGCAAACCATTCCTATATGCTGACGACCTCAAAGTCGTCTGCTCCTGCTACACTCATGAATTAAGCGATATGGTAAGTAAAATACATCTTGAACTAAGTAGTCTCGCAACATGGTGTGCTGAATCCTGTCTAAATTTTAACATTGACAAATGCGGCTGGATTTGTATCGGCAACAGTAACCTTGATTTAACTCTTGAAATAAATGGGCGAAAACTAGCTATGCTCAACTCAGTCGTAGATATCGGTATTAGATACTCTAGTAACCTAACGTTCGCTGAACAGACTGATTATGCCAGACGTAAAACACGAAGGCTGATAGGATGCATAACACACAATTTCTTTTGTTGTGAAACTAGGGTTTCATTATACAAAGTATGTGTCAGACCTATCTTAGAATACTGCCCGTTTATTCTTAGCGGACTCAGACAAAATGACGAGCTTAAGTTAGAGGGAGTGCAACGGCAGTTTACCTCAAGAACTCTTGGTTTAGAAAGTGGTCTGGAATACCATGAGCTATGCGAAAGACTAAGATTAGAACCCCTCTGGTAAAGACATCTTAAGCTAAGCCCTATCTTCTGCAACAAGCTAACTAATCTTCTCTTGCATTCCTCCGAGCCAATAACTAAACCTAACGCTGTCATCAGTTACAATCTTAGAAATCATCACAACCTAGCTGATATAGAGCATTGTCAGACTTACGTGCGGTACAACATCTTCTTAAATAAGTTTTCAGTCATTTGGAATAGACTACCAGTCAATGTGCGTGATGCAAACACACTTCCAGTGTTCACCTCCTCAGTCACCAGACTGCTCAATGATGACAATGCACTTCCACATCTGACTCTTACACCCTCTTTTTCCCCCTACATAGATATTTTAGGTTCATTTAACGTGTAGTTACAACAAACTTCAATTATAAATTTTAATATTATTGGAACAAGATGATAAACATTTCTACACAGGACAGTAATATTAGTTCACACATAGTATAAAAGTTAGCATAACGGTGTGGTGAGAGCAGGCTGCTAGCCGATTGGTTGGCACTAATCTACGTTGAGGTCTAGGTCACTAATATGGACCGTGAGAAAATATGAACAAGGCTGAGTCAACAACCAATCACAGCAAAGTTAACGTGGCAAAATATGATTCGCAGATAGAGAACTCTATTTGTCAAGGAATCCCGAAACAACCAATCAGAAGCCTGCGTTTGTCTACCTAACTTCTGATAAACAACCAATCAGATGACTGCGCTTGTCTATAATAATGTAGTTGAAATATGTATAAATACGTGTTGATTTTCATAATAAAACGATCTGTTGCCTGGCCCTTGTCTTCTGTTGTTACAACGGGACTAGTAAGTTGGTGAACGAAAATAACCATAGTTACTAAACAGAGTATGTATGTATACATTTATTAATTACTCCTTCAGGACTCCTCTTGCTTTCTTTTGCGTTGCTGTTGTTTGTCTTTTTTTTGTCTCACCATTTTAGCTTCCATTTGACTTTATGAATGAGAATGAATAATGTGCATATTTGACCATTTACAGTGAGAAATGATCTGTAAACATTATTGGTCCAATATCTTTCAGTTGCCTAGTTAATAACGAATTAACTTTCTCCACGACGCAACCTGGATGATATTTGTGGAATATACGCTTATACCAATGGAAAAGGATTAACTTATAATACAACGTCACGATTGTAACTTATAACATAACTGATCGTGTCTGTAAAAATAGCTTTCATTTCTTGAAAACATCCACGTATAAGATAATATATACTATCATTATTCTACATTGAGTACAATTCACTCGTGATGTTAGCATGAAAATGCTGACAAAACTATACAAGTGTATCACTTATTTTAATTATTACCAAATTTGGATGTAAATCATGAATAAGATACGGTTTTGTACACACCTAAGCTATGCTGGGGAATTACTTCAAGCTTTATTTTTTCCCAAGTATTTTTAATCCATCCAAAAAATACTTGGGTTTTTTCGTCAGTGCGAAGTCAATATTTCTATATTTCATGATGTGCTCTATTGAATGACCGGTTATAATATTGTTCCCATAAACCAAAGACAAAAACGTCAGCAACCATGAAATTTAACCACCAATCGAATTTATAAAATTTAAATAATGCTTATCCATGCCTGTATATTTGATGTGTCCTACACAGGTAAGAAAAAATATGTATTTTATTAAAACAGTATTAGTAAGTATGATTGCCAATCATATGTGTAATTTATCATATTGATGATGCCAGTAAACTGGCGTCCCCAATGTACAAAATGAGAATAAGTTATTATTATTATTTCGGGATTTCATCATGAGCTGACATTAGTTAAAGAACCATTGGAATACCTGGGAGTACTGGACAGCTGTTTCGTCCTAGTTTGGGACTCTTCAGCAGTACGCACCCACCGGGATTCGAACCCAGGACCTTCCGGTTACAAGGCGAGCTTGTATACCATTAAGCCACTGGGACCCGATCCACTGAGACTCTATGGGTTAATGTACACTTAAATAACGTAACAGCACTAATTGGATGCTCCTACAGAGCACCTGGCACCTGTAGTAATTACGAGACCCAACTCATTAATACTCTCGAGCAATTAACCGACTTACAATACGATCATAAGATCCTATGTGGGGACTTTAACTTACCTGAAATCAACTGGGATATACCCACAGGTCCAACTAAATTTGATAAGTTCTTAGACACACTGGATATACTTGGCTGGAAACAAACTGTCACTACTCCCACAAGAGGTAACAACGTACTAGACTTAATCTTCTGCCACAATATAAGCCCCCTTTCAACGCTAGTAGGTTCTGAGTTCCCAGGGAGCGACCACAAAACAGTAATGTGTGCACTGCCAATCCCGCTGAGTAGCAATGTATCTCATACCTCCACTTCACAACAAGTAATATATAGGAACTATAGTAAGGCAAACTGGGCCTTGGTAGAATCAATGCTAAGATCCTCCAAATGGGATGAATACTTCACTACTGATGACCTATCGAGAGCCCTAACCATCTTCTACCATAACTCAAACATATGCTTAGATGCTGTCATTCCACTCCAAACACTAAAGGTTTCCCCACACAGAAAGTCATACATAAAACCAAAGGATCGTAAGAAACTGAAGAAACTCTCAACAAGTCACTTCAAACACCACGACTTTGGCACTCTAGGTCTAATACTTAAAACCCTTAGCTCCATCACACAAGCTCAAGATTTCCGTATGAGAAAGGAAGAACGCATCGCAGTAGCCAGTCCTGCTAGAGCGTATGCACTCACAGAAATCTTAAGGAAGCGAATGAATCTCAAAAATCACAGCATTCCTCTCCTCATAGACAAAGGCAGGCTATGCACTAACTCTGCAGACATATGTGAACTATTCAACAAAACGTTTGCAGGTAACTTCCTTAAGCCCTCAGTCCAGCTACTCGATATACACCCTATTACTAAAATGGCACAAACTCCATCTCCACTCACACCGAACCAAATTAGCACTGTTCAATTCACTTACGCTGACATTAACCAAACTATAAGAACCCTCAAAAGTTCAAAAGGTTTCGGTACCGACGGTATATCATCTTACTTCTATAAATATGGTGGCCCTGACATTCCTCTACTACTGCTTAAAATATTCACAATGTCCCTAGAAACCCAAACTTACCCTGACATATGGAAGACTACATTCATTATGCCTAAACACAAATCTGGCTCGAAAACTGAAGTCAGTAACTACCGGCCAATCAATATCACACCTATAGCATCTAGAATCATGGAGAGACTAGTCAAAAATAACCTAATCAAACATATGCTTAGCTGCAACATCATAAGTCCGAACCAACATGGATTCCTGAAATCCAGATCATGTTTAACATGTCACCTAGACTTCTTCAATTTTGTAACCAGCAGTCGTGACAGACGGCAACTAGTACTTGTCATCTACTTTGACATTTCTAAGGCATTTGACCGTGTTGACCATTTACTGCTAACAAATAAACTGAACTCCTTAGGAATACGTGACCCATTATTAGGATGGCTTAAATCATTCCTTAACAATAGGTCCCAAATAGTTAAACTCGGGTCTGCAACCTCCAAACCTAGCCCTATCACTTCTGGTGTAGTACAAGGTAGTGTCATTGGACCCCTCCTATTTACACTATACATCAATGACATATGCGCTTGCTTCACGCACGGGAAACCATTCATCTTTGCAGATGACCTGAAAGTAGCTTATACATTCCAACGTGATGACTTAGGGAACTTCGAGAATGTAGTACAGAAGGAATTAGATAAAATGGCTGCTTGGTCGTCCTTATGCAGCCTCCAATTTAATCTGAACAAATGTGGCTGGATCTGCTTCGGCGCACCCTCAATTGACCTGAAATTAACTCTCCAATCCGCTAACTTAACCACACTCAGAAGTGTCGTTGACCTAGGCCTGAGGTACCCTAGTGACTTGACATTCCCTGAGCAAGTAGCATCACAGACTAGAAAATCGAGGATGCTCTTAGGATGCATACTCAGGAACTTTCACGACAATGAAGCCAAGCTAATTCTGTACAAAACATGTGTCAGACCACTACTAGAATACTGTCCATTTATTATAAGCAGCACTCGCACACGTGACAACCTAAGGATGGAAAGTATCCAACGATATTTTACCTCAAAACTGCTTGGCTACGATTGTAAGAAAGACTACATCTCACGGTGCATGATCCTAAAACTCGACCCACTTTGGACAAGGCGACTTATTATAAACCTAATATTCTTCTTTAAGGTCCTTCATAAAATATCTTTCTCAGGTAACAGGGACATACAATTCGCACAGGAAGGTTCTTACGATCTGCGTAACCAAACTTCCACAGTGACAACTCATTCTTTTAAGTCAACACTCCGTGAAAACTTCTTCACAGTCATGTATTCTAAAATATGGAATAGCCTACCCCTAGATATCAGAACTTGCTCTTCGGTTACAAGCTTCAAACGCTGTCTATACAGACTGTTTCACTCTACTGATTATATTAATAAACTATTTACTCCTAGAACGAATCAAGCACTAATCTACTACAGCACCTAAAAGACGCACTTCAACACCCCTAGCAATCTTTAAACTATAAATAAACTAGCAGCATGGATGCATAAAGACATAGTACGGAACATACAGGATTAGTCTACCCTTAGAAATAGGACCTATCCCTCATTGTAACCTTCAAACGCTTGCTATATAAACGGTTTTGTCCAAATGACTATCCCTACCAGAACCCATCACTTTTTTCTAAAACGCATCAGTCATTAGAACAATAAAAACGCTCAGACTATTAATACACATTATGACATTAAATAAACTCTAAGACTTCGCATAAATACGTGAAAACGCAGATACAATATAGAAAAATGTTTACTTGAGTATAATTAAGATAAACATTTATAAATGAATCATGTATTAATGTCCTTTTCATGTTCACATACTTTCTCTTTCTGGTATTTTGCTGCTCCTATTCATCTTCTGGTCGAGGTCGAACAACCCTGCATCTAAACTGAAATGAGGATTAATTTCAAACCGTCTATCTCATAACCACTCAAATTCCATGAACAATCCAATTCTACCATTTGAAGACGCTGGCGAACATGCTGTAAATGAGTATTCATGATCTGAAATGAAGAAGCAACTGGTTTTCAAACAGTTCTCAACATTTTACTCAACTTACGAGTACAGTCCGCCATGCAGACACAAATGGAGCAAATGGAGGATTCTGGAATCGACCTCGGCACCATTTGATGCAGTAAAACAACTTAACGTGACCTTATTTAGTTTTCGTATCCACGATCAAATTTCTTTCCTGTTATGAAACTACGATAAGACTGCTGAAAAAATGGAATAAATATATCACTGATCTCAACATAATACATCAATAATCTTTAAGCCATGGGTCCTGCTCACAACAAAGTTATATAGGAGAATTGACTTCAAGCTTTATTTTTCCCAGATATCTGTATTACATTCATCTGATGTCTGGGTTTTTTGTTAATGCGAAGACAATATTTCTATATCTCTTTATGTGCTACACAAACAGACTTTATAGCAGACTGTTCCTACTGACTCTAATGTCAGAAAGAACAACCAAACTGTAAATTCATTATACATTAAATTTTGTGTAATTTATATAATAACTTATCCATGCCTGTACAATTGGTATGTTCCTGCATAAACAGGAAGAAATATATATATACATAATTTCAATGGTCCTTGAATTCTAACTTCTGCCAATTCACGACATAGCGCGACCGCTAGCCAATGTCTTCGGCGAGTATTTGTCCTCACACCCGACCAGCTGCACCCTACTGGTCACGACTTCCCACTGGAACCCAGGTAACTACTTACCTGAATAGGGCCAGTCGCCAATGAGCATCTCATTGGTATTCAAGTGTTGGTTTCTAGGGATTTGATTGGTTTCAGGTAGGTAGTTACCTAAATTACAGTGGGAAGTCGTGACCAGTAGGGTGCAGCTGGTCGGGCGTGAGGACAAATACTCGCCGAAGACATTGGCTAGCGGTCGTGCTATGTCGTGAATTGGCAGAAGTTAGAATTCAAGGACCATTGGATCGGGTCCCAGTGGCTTAATGGTATACAAGCTCGCCTTGTAACCGGAAGGTCCTGAGTTGGAATCCCGGTGGGTGCGTACTGCTGAAGAGTCCCAAACTAGGACGAAACAGCTGTCCAGTACTCCCAGGTATTCCAACGGTTCTTTAACTAATGTCAGCTCATGATGAAATCCTGAAACCAATCAAATCCCTACAAACCAACACTTGAATATTATTATTATTGTTACTTGTGGGTTGTGTGTTCCGACGCCCTTCATACAGTAGGGAGTATGATAATATCCTCAGGGAAATTTTTAATGTTACAGCCAATCTAACCCTCAGTTATAAAGTTATTGGAGGTTACATATAACTAATATATTTTTTCATATCTATGTGGGGCACACCAGTTTTACAGGCATGGATAAGCATTATTTAAATTACATTAATTTGATTTATGGTGAAAGTAAATGGTTTCTGTGCTTCTCGATCTTAGTTTGTCGCGACAGTCTGCAAATCGATCATCCAGTGGAGCCCATCAAAAATTACAGAAATACTGTCTTCACATTAACGAAAAACCCAAGTATGTGTTGGATGGATCAGAAATACTTGTAAAGAGAATAAAGCTTGAAGTCAATTCCTCCATGTAACATTTGGTGCGTACGTCATCGAATCTTATTCTTGATTTATGTCCAAATTGGGTATTAATTTGAAATAAGTAATGTATTTTCATAATTTTGTTAGCATTTTCATCGTAAGTAACACCAGAAGTGAGTTGTACTCAACGCAGACTAATACGGGTGATTGTCAGGTGGATTTGTTTTACTGCGTTGAGGTCAGGCACCATTTGTGGCTGCGTGGTTGTTCGGTACCAGCAATGTATTTCCGTGCACTGTATGGTTATCGTGTTCATGCCTGAAGAGGAGTTATTAGCGTTAATTTTTCCGCACTTGGTGTCTGATTGAGTAGGTTAAGGATTTTGTGGTCGATAAAGAGCAGTATATTCCTGTATTGTCTTTGTATTAATGCGTGAAATCGTCTTGACACCTCAGACGAATTATTACTAAGAAAGGCATGCTTTTGTTGAAATTGTGCACGGAAATGACTGCTGTTTTCGTTTGGGAGCCTTAAAGCTTCCTTACTTGCGAGTTGTTGTAGATATTCAGACTGTAGATTAACTATAGACAATGGTTGTTTTCATAGCAACTGATCTATGAGAATCAGGTAATTGAAAGAGAATAAGTTCATAGACATGAATAAACGTATGTTCTGAGGAGATGTGAAATAATTATTTTCATCCGTGATGAGTGAGATCGTCCATAACACATCGAGGAAATCATGCGAATAATGAGACAAGCGGCTGAATTTCGCGGTGATTATGTCCATCTTGATGAACTTCCTGGTTGAAATTGCCCAGCCAATGATGTTGTCAATGTAATAATAATAATAATGTATATTCTCATATAAACATATAAATTTACGTGAAAATGCATGCCATTTTTACAGGCACGATCAAGTAAGATATAGTTTCAAATCTCAGATTGTCTACAAGTTAATAATGTTTAAACGGATTAATATTTGATACATGTATATAAATACACTCATTGTCTGAACTAGGCTGTATAGTTATTGAATTGTACAATTGTCCTCCAGGTTGAGCGGGAAAATCGACTTCGTTTCGTTTTCATCCCGTGGTTGTAGGCATACTATAACCAACCAATATAGAGGTAAGTACAACGTTTACAAGGGATTGAAAGCTGTTTTAGAAAAGTTAAAGTGCTAAGGTGAATCGATAAAGTGTAATGAAATGGGTAAGTGCAAGTATCACTAATAAATGCATTAATAAAGGAAACTCCCTAGGCTGACAACGTTCATTTGCAATGTATAATGCTTCCTGTACAGTTTCCACTATCATGATGTCCACTTTTGGTTTTAATATATTTTTTCCTCATGCCGTTTTTTTTCATTTCATGCCTTTTTGTGCATTTGGTGCACAACCGTACCCTACAGAGAATAGGAATAGAATAAGTCGAATCAAATTCATGAAAAGCTTTCAGGATTTCATCATGAGCTGACATTAGTTAAAGAACCATTGAAGAACCTGGGAGTACTGGGCAGCTGTTTCGTCCTAGTTTGGGACTCTTCAGCAGTACGCACCCACCGGGATTCGAACCCAGGACCTTCCGGTTACAAGGCGAGCTTGTATACCATTAAGCCACTGGGACCCGATCCAATGGTCCTTGAATTCTAACTTCTGCCAATTCACGACATAGCACGACCGCTAGCCAATGTCTTCGGCGAGTATTTGTCCTCACGCCCGACCAGCTGCTATAAAATGTTATGTTTAATGGAATATAATGAGGATCAAGTAAAGACGTTATTAGAAAATTAATGAGATAAGACATTGTGAAGTGGTATTTAAAGATCCGACAATGGACAGCAAGTTAATTTATAAGATGCCCCATAAATCTGTGCAGAGCCCACATGGTCGCATCTCAACAATAGGCTGAGTGAATGGTATATATTTAAAGGTAGAAGCATTATCTGTCAAGGCGTTCATTATTATCTTTTTCAAGATAAAGATCTAAGCCCTCATAAAAATCAGAAATATCTCGAGCCTTCAAATTGCGTATTGCTGTTCCTGCAGAATGGGGCGATTCACCTTAGTGACCACCACCATATCTACTGATCAGCTAACGCCACCCTCCCTCCTTTAGAGTTGAAGATTGAACGATCAGTTCATCGTTGTTTGTTCAAACCCAACTCCTACGTATTTTTCGCGGAGTCATTAGTCCATCAGTCATCGTCTCATCGTTCGCTGTTCAGTAGAAGATAAAAAACTATCAGAATTTGTCAGTCATATCTCATAAACCGTTAATGCCCAGCTCTTGCTACACTGGGCCTCACGCTGTCCCTCGAAGATTTTGAGAAACGCTTAGTATTAACGGAATCAAAAACCAGAACACAGATCGTCGACTCGAGAATTCTTTATTCTATCACCAACATATAACCAGCATTATTGGCATTACGGACTAAGGTCCAAGAACAAATATCACAAAAATAAATCACGATATTACTTCCCACAGTTTTTCTATATTCTTTCTGAACAGCGACCGATGAGACGATGACTGGCAGATTGATGACCGCGAAATTTATGGGGAAGTTGGGTTTGAGCAGACAACCAGGAATTGATCGTTCAGTCTTCAACTACACTGACAGAAGTATTATCGTGATTAATTGTTATAACATTCATTCTTAGACCTTGTGTAATAAACTTATTGTTGGTTGCATGTTGGTGTGAGAGTAAAGGATTCTTGAGTCGCCAATCTGTGTTCTGGTTTTTCGCGTTGGTTATTGCAAATTGTTTCTGAAAGTCTTCTAGGGACAGTGTGAGGTCCAGCGTAGTTAGAGCTTGACATTAACAGTTTATGAGAGTCGGCTGACAGATGTGTTACCAGTTGAATGTGCATTGTCACATGGAATTTCAGAAGACCGTAACTGCTCAGTGCACTCCATGGCTTCAACTTAACATGACCTTATCTAGTTTTCGCCTCCACGATCAAATTTCTTTCCTGTTATAAAACTACGATAAGACTGCTGAAAAAATGGAATAAATATATCACTGATCTCAACATAATACATCAATAAACTTTAAGCCGAGGGTGCTGTTCACAACAAAGTTATGTAAGAGGATTGACTTCAAGCGTTTTTCCCAGATATCCGCATTACATTCATCTGATGTCTGGGTTTTTTTTAATGCAAAGACAATATCTCTATATCTCTTTATGTGCTACACAAACAGACTTTATAGCAGACTGTTCCGACTGACTCTAATGTCAGAAAGAACAACCAAACTGTAAATTCATCATACATCAATTTGTGTAATTTATATAATAACTTATCCATACCTGTACAATTGGTATGTTCCTGCATAAACAGGAAGAAATATATATTATAACTCATCTTGAAATCAGTATGCAGTGGAACAAGAATAATATTACGGATGGTCTTTCTGAAATGTAACAGCGCTTGTAGTTGGTATATCTTCTGTCAGAGAGCAGCTAGCAGCTGCATCCTATTGTAGTGAGAACAGGCTGCTAGCCGATTGGTTGACATTAATCTACGTCAATGTCTAGGTCACTAATATGGGCCGTGAGAAGATATGAACAAGGCAGTTTTAACAGCTAATCACAGCAAACCTAAATGTGGACAAATATGATTCGCAGATAAATGGCTCTACTTTCCGAGAAATATCGAAAACAACCAATCATAAGACTGTGTTTGTCTCTTTAACTTCCGAAAAACAACCAATCAGAAGACTGCCTTTTCTGCTTGCATAAGCCTTATTAATGTACATAAAATATATATAAATACGTGTTGATTTTCGTAATAAAACGATCTGTTGCCAGCCCTTGTCTTCTGTTGTTACATTTGGTGTCGCTGCCTCCAAAAAGATGAAGATCCCGTGGCCAGCTGCGTTTGAAGAAGGAGACATACGGAGCTTCTTACGTGACTTCGAGGCCGTTGCTGAGCTGGTGGGTGTCAAGGAGCAGGCGGCGAAGGCAGTTGTCTTGGGGACGCTGTTGAGAGGCCGAGCGAAGGCTGCATATGACAGCGTAGACAGGTCAAATGGCACAGCGTCTTGGAAGAAATTGGTTGAACGACTAGTGTCCGAGTTTGACAGCGAAACAGACAGACAGCTAGCAATGCAGCAGTTCCGGTCAATGAAGCTGGGACCTGATGGAGACCCGCTAGTGTTGGCGGTGAAACTGACTAATCTACTTCGACGCGCGCTTCCCACTTTAGATGAAGAATCAGAAGCGCAGTTACTGTCTTCCCAATTCATCGAGAGTGTCCCAGACCACATTTCTCAGCGATTACAACTGGTTAACGCAGCCGATGGATATTAGTGAGCTGGCGAAGGTGACCAGACAGCTGCTGAGCACAACGGTAGCCGCTATAGACCAACCAAAACCAAACGAATATGAGCAGAAAATTGAAGCATTGCAGCGGGAAGTGGCGGCGTTAAAGTTGGCTGATAGAAAAGACCGGTGTTTTGAATGCGGTAAGCCGGGACACTGGAGAAGATACTGCCCAGAAAGGCGAAAAGAAAAAATTTCAGACGGTATAATGCTTGTTCTTTCTTTCGTATGAACCTAGATTTAGTGGGGGCTATTGAGAAAGGGGCTCTGTATTCGAAGTTGCGAGTGAATGATCGAGAAGTAGTATGTTTGATAGATACAGGGGCGGCCGTGTCGTTAATAGATAAGAATTTATGTAAGAGTGTTAGTCCGTGTTCATTGACAGTACAAACAGTAGGCGGGTATGTGTTGCGTATCACGGGTAGATCGAACTGTACGGTCGTTGTTGGTGGCTGCGAGGTGACGTTTCCTTTCATTGTTGTACCCGAACTACAGCGAACGATATTAGGAGCGGATTTTCTGCGTGAGATTGGTGCAATAATCGACACGCAAGCGAACGTGGTGGTCACGAAATACGGGCATATCAACATGTATGAGACCAGCGATTAAGCTGTCGACGGTACACAATGTGACAGAGTTAATTAATAAATACGATCATCTGTTCACTGGAGATGGCGACCCATACGGTTATTGCGATAAGGTGAATCATGAAATTCCGTTAAGTGATCCGAAAGTAAGGTCATTTACAACGCGAAGAGTTCCATGTCATCTGGAAGGCGAAGTGGAGCGACAAGTGCAAGAGATGTTAAAAGATGATATTATTGAGGAAGCTGATAGCCCGTACAACTCTCCAGTGCTGTTAGTAAAAAAAGCGAATGGGAAGTATAGATTCTGTGTTGATTTCCGACAGTTAAACAGTATGACAGAGTTAAGACCGTGTGCCATGCCAACAGTGGTAGAAACCTTAGATCGCCTACAAGGTGCGAATGTGTTTTCGGTTCTCGATCTTCGCTCAGGATACTGGCAGATACCGATAAAACAAGGTGATAGAGATAAGACGGCTTTCATCGTGGGTCAGACACAATATCGATTTAAACGCATGCCGTTTGGACTAGCAGGTGCACCGTTTACGTTCAGACGACTGATGAAGCTATTACTTAGGAACTTGAAAAACGTGGAGGTTTATGGTGATGATCTCGTCATATACAGTCAAAACGAAAACGATCACGTCAACCATGTAGAAGCCGTGCTGCGACGCATCGAAGAGTTTGGACTACGCGTCAACAAAACCAAGTCCCAGATAGCCAAAAAGAATGTTACTCTGTTGGGACATAAAGTGGGAAATGGTGAGATTAAACCACTACTGGAGAAAATTTTGACGATTAAAACGATTCCAGCCCCGAATTCAAAGAGAAAACTGAGACAATTCTTGGGTAGAGCAGCGTTTTATAGTCGCTTCGTGAAGAACTTCAATGAGATAGCAGCCCCTCTATACAGGCTACTAGGTGAGCCAAAGTTTGTTTGGTCGGAAGAATCGCAGAGGACATTCGACAGAATTAAACAGCTGCTCGACCACCAACAAATGACGCTAAAACTACCTGTACCAGGAAGACAGTTCACAGTGTGCACAGATGCCAGTGACTACGCTATAGGTGCGGTCCTAAGACAGGACGAGGGAATCGTTGAGTATGCCAGTAGGGTTTTGACACTTACAGAGAGAAAGTATTCAACGATAGAGAAAGAATGTTTAGCAATGGTATGGGCAGTCGACAAATGGAGACCTTATTTACTCGGCCGGCGGTTCCACATCGAAACTGATCATAAGCCGCTACAATTTTTGAAGACAGCGAGAGACCCACGGGGGAAGTTGTCACGGTGGATGTTGCGTCTTCAGGAGTACGATTTTACGATCTCACACGTTCCTGGAAGTGAAAATGTCTTGGCAGATTTGTTATCGAGACCAGAAGATGAGTCTGAGTTGCCCGAGGTCGCTTACGGAGTGCATGCAGTAGAACAAGACCCACTAAGACTTGCACGTAGGCAGAGGTTGGACGATACGCTGAATACAGTAATACAGGTGATCACCAACGGAATAGAAGTGGATCAAACTACGGCGAGTAAGGAGCTAACCACACTACTCAGACAGAGAGATCGACTCAGAGTGAATGCATACGGGACTCTGACCTGGCGAGAGAACGACGGAAGCTGGCTGGCTGTCATACCTCAATCGTCGCGCCACGACATGATAGAAGAATGTCACCAGCTAGCGCATACAGGCGTGGCCAGAACGACCGATCTCCTAAGACAAAGTATGTACTGGCCAGGTATGAGAGAAGACGTAGCAAGATACGTACTTGGATGTCCACGGTGCCAGCTGATGAAAGGTGACCGGTGTATACGACCACCACTTCAGTCGATTCCAGTTACCGCGATAGGTGACTTGTGGTCCGTAGATGTCATGGGTCCATTTCCTCAGACATCCAATGGTAATCAGTACCTCTTGGTGATGACGGAACACGCGACACGATGGGTAGACGCCGTAGCAATCCCAGACCAACGTGCAAGAACCGTGACAGATGCAGTAGTTAGACACATTGTTGCAGACCACGGTGTACCGAAGACAATACTGACAGACCAAGGTCCCTGTTTCGAGAGTGAAGAATTTACTTCCCGTTTGCAACAGCTGGGCATCAAGAGGATCAGAACGACCCCATATCATCCACAAACGAATGGCCTAACGGAGAGAAACAACCGTACACTGAAGGAGTGGCTGGTCTCGAAGGGCGGTAACTGGGAAACGGAGCTTCCACTGATTTTACTAACACATCGTGCTACCACTCAGGAAACAACGAAGAAGTCACCCTTCCAACTGATGTATGGTAGAAAACCACGATTACCAATACGCAACGAGACCTGGCCCCGTCACCAAAAATGGAGTACGACGAAATTAAAAGCAGAGCGGAAAGAAGCAGTCAAGAATGTAATGAAGAAGCAGCGGAGTGATGTCGCGAAGTCTCAGATGAAAAGAAAGACTCAGTGCATTACCTTTGCAGTCGGGGACCAAGTGAAGTGTAGAGACAGGAGATATACAGTTGGATGCGGGCCAGGTTCACAGAAACTCCTTCCAAAGTGGGATGGACCGTACACAATCACAAAAAGATGGGGTGATTTATTGTAGTCGTAGTATTAGTATTTCGAGATGACCGAATTACAAGAATCCAACCAAAACACAGAGAGGGCGGAACTCAGGAATTTGTATTTAGCGGAATTATCATGCCATTCATATAAGAAACATATTAACAATCAACAGTAAGTATTTAGACAATACAGAGATAGAAATAGTCAATCACCACATCCGCCACAGGTCGAATGTCTCCTTGCGTACTCATAACAATGTCTCGGTTTGCTTGCAAGTAGCTGCGACCTAACTGATTCTGTGATATTATTTTCATCAGTATTATCTGGACCTATTTCAGAATTATCTACAAAATCAGGATTATTAGCGGAATCATTGAAATAATAATTGGAACGACCTACTTCATTTAATGTCACTTTGTCCAGGTGTCTGTTATGAACTGAGTGATCTTTGATGTCTAATATCTTCACCACTCAATTTCCCATTTTTTTTGTAGTATAATTCCAACAGAAGGTCTATAGTCTTTTCCTTTGTAATAATGTACATTAGAAGTTGTGGACATCAGATGCTTTTTGAGAATTCGAGATTTGAAAAGTTTTGCAGGACTTTCACGGGTACTTGTATGCTCTGCATTCAACAGACGCAGTCTATGCATATGCAGCAATTCCTCCATTTTAATCAGTTGCTCTCTCATCTCATTCAGGTTTTTTCGTGTTTTCGACAGTTCACATTGTAACTCAGCTACCTCATTTTTGAAAACAGTTGACACTTGAGTTGCCGAACTTGTAGTGGAGGTTTTCATCGGATTAGCTTGAGTATTTTGAAAGGTTGAAAGACACATTGACTCCATTTTACTAGACAGCTTGGGAGAATTATAAGAATACAGTTTACAGTTTACAATTTATTTAGGATAGTCGGCTATATGCCTGTGTTAATCCTTTCGATTTACTGCACACAGGAGGTCCAATCTCGCCTTGAATGAATCAACGGATGGCGCTGATACGACGTGTTCCGGTAGGGAGTTCCAATGGTTCACAATTCGATGCGAAAAACGGATTTCCAGACGCAGACGATTCGACCGTGGTTTTTGAACCTTGAGGTGATGTCCTCGCAATTGGTTGGTGCTAGAAGGAAGAAATAATTTAGATAAATTAGCTCCAAAATCATTTCTTAGGATACGGTATGCTAGTATTAGGTCACCCCTAAGTCGTCTGTATGACAGTGGAAATAAACCCAGTCGACTTAACCTCTCCTCATATGACAGGGTTGAGAAACCCTTTATTAGCTTAGTTCCTACTCTTTGCACCCTTTCTAATAAGTCTATTTCGTATTTGAAACACGGGCTCGCTGCCTGGATCCCATATTCCAAATGAGGTCTGATATAAGTCGGATATAATATACGAAATATATCAGCGTCAAAGTTCGCAAAAGCCTTGCGTATGGCCCATAACATTCGAAAACCCTTAGTGGCTGCAGTTCTACAGTTTGTTGCTGTTTTCAAGTCATGCTGCACAACCACTCCCAAGTCCTTGTACTCAGTGACCACTGGGAGAGTAATGCCATTCATTGAGTAATTGTGCACGTGACTATGGGATACATGCATAACTACACTCTTGCTTAAGTTAATCTCCAAGGCCCAGTGCTTACACCAATCACTTAACAAGTTTAAATCTTCCTGCAAAGCAAGTTGATCACTGTCATCGTGCAAAGCCCTCCATATCTTGATGTCATCAGCAAACAGTAAGCAGGATGACTTAACTACCGATGGAATCTCATTAACATAAATCAGGAAAAGAAGTGGGCCTAGAATTGTACCCTGAGGAACGCCACTCTTAACCGATTCCCATGTTGATAAAACCCCGTTAACTCGTACTCTTTGTCTTCTGTCCTTTAGAAAGTCTTGAATCCAGTCGGTAACCACTTTATTGATTCCCAGACTACCTAACTTTACTAGAAGACCTGAATGAGAAACCCTGTCAAACGCCTTGCTAAGGTCTATGAATATGGCATCCACCGGTATATTAGCATCAGCTGAGCTTGCCCAACTTTCTCTGGCCAAAAGAAGGTTGGTCAAGCAAGAATGACCTGCTCTAAAACCGTGCTGTTCCACAGCGAAAAGTTTGTTCCCTTCAATGAACTGAATGATAGCATCACGAATTATTCTTTCTAGTAGTTTAACAACAATACTGGTCAAACTAACAGGACGATAGTTCTGAACTAAGTTTCTAGATCCGGTTTTGAAGACCGGACTAATGATGGCATCTTTCCAGTCTCTTGGACATTTAGACTGGTCCAGAGACATATTGAAGATTACCGACAATGGCTCGGCTATGCTTTCAGCCAATGCTGTTAATATACGTGGGTGGAGTTCATCAGGGCCACTGGACTTACCAGGATTGAGCCTTAGAAGCCACTTTAGGACAGTATCCTTTCCAATGTATAAGGGTGCCATTTTCAAGTTACCTTCTGGAAAATTTACAAAGCTGGTATCAATATTATCAGAGAATACTTGACTAAAGTGCTTGGACAAAGCCTCAGCCTTAGTCAAGTTATCCTCAGCCATGTTTGTCTGGTCATCTTCAAGCATAAGAGGTGGGATAGCATCACTCTTACGTGTTCTTCTCTTGATATATGAGAAGAGTCTTTTTGGGCAGCCTGGTGAACTTTTAACTAACTGGGTTTCGTAAGCTATCCTTGACTGGTGGATCAAAGTTTTACACTGGTTTCTGGTTTCACAGTATTTCAGCCGGAACTGCTGTAGCCCAGTAGAAACAAAGAGATTCCAGAACCTTTTTCTCCGTCTCAGGAGTGTTATAGCTTGTCTATTTATCCATGGTGGCCGATTTGTTGGCCTTTTAGGAACCCTCCAGGGGATGAGATCAGTGGTAACCCTCTCAAGTGTATTCTTAAATCTATCCCATTCATCTTCAATGGATGAGACAATGTTGACTGACCAGTCGGCAGTTGAAGCACGCTCCTTTATAGCCACTATGTCAGCATGCCAAACACTAGGCCGGGATTTGGGTTGAAAACTGACTAAATTGCCAGCCCTTAAGTTAAAATCTAACACCCCATGATCACTGTTTGCTAGAGGTGGATGAATAACTAGACCATCCACGTCGTCGTTGTCATGAGTAAGCACTAAGTCCAGCAAGGAAGATCCTTGGGTAGAACCGAATCTTGTACTACCTAAGACATGTTGTGTCAGGGCATTTTCCATGGTTGTCAAGAGTAACCGGCTGTCAAACTTATCAGCGGATCCTGGAGATGTGACAGCTACCCAGTCTATATGAGGTGCATTAAAATCACCTAGAATAAGACAGCTACTGTGTTTACTCCATTGTTTGAGGTGATCTAAAATGAAGTCATCACACTGACAATAGGGACTTCTATACAGAACTCCAATGAGTAGAGTGCCGGTTGCAAAGCTTACTTCACAGCTAATTACCTCACCTGTCCCACTGTCATGAGCTTCAGATTTCACGGAACGAACATGTAGGGAGTTGTTGATGTACAGAGCAACCCCGCCACCTCTACGACCCTTAACCCTGTCGCTGCGCAAGCAACTAAATCCGCATAGCTCAGGTGTGTCATCTAATCCAGAAACCAGCCATGTTTCAGTAATGGCCACAATACCTGGGCTAAGGTCTTCTACTAATACACCTAGCTCGTGAAATTTGTTCCCGATACTACGTATATTAGTGTACACTACCTTCAGGCTTCCTATGCGGTCTGGCTTATCCACACAGGTCTTGGAAGCATACGTTTCCAAGACCTGACTATTTGAAAACCCACCAGTTTAAGGTTAGTCTCACCATTTTTACGTCTTGTTTCTAGCTGGGACAAAACTTCTTTTCGTTTAAGTCTGTCTTCAAGAGATAAATCAGGTCTGGCTGAAATTCCTGACCCGGCAAGGTTGTGTACATTAGCCAGTAGATGATTCCGTTCATCAGGAGAACCTAAGACTACTTTAAGCAACCTACGCTGACTAGAACATTCATCATCTCTTTTGCCTATTCTAATCAGCTTTTTAATCGATACTCCAGGGAAATTCGCTGGGAGCATCTTCCTTATAATACTACTCACTAATTTAAGGTCGTGATCGTGCCTTTTCACGGGATCAGATTCTTTGGACTCTTCCAAATTTCCAACAATTATGTTAGAGTCTAAGGAGAGCTTGTCGTATTTAGCAGTGGCTACGTCCTTTCTCACCACTATTGATGCAGCCTGGCTACAGGTGACAGACGTTTGCCTACCATCAATATTACTATATTTCTTCCGACTGCTTATTTTTGTTACCCATTTATCATCTGCCTGCAGTTGCTTCTCAGGGCTGCTGCAGTTTTTGATGGTACAATCAAGATCAGTGTCTGCCCCACCTTCATGGTGAACTTCGCTTACGGTGTTCTCTGGTTCTGAGATGCTGTTTACAGCTTCCGTTTTGTTACCTTTTCGCTTACTAAGACGCTTCGAACGCCTAGTAGGTTTTACTTCCGGGGTAACTGGGATAGTAACCGCCGGTGTGATAACATTCATGATGGCACTTACTGCTTCATCTTCAGACGGGCAGTCCGTGTCACTCTTACTAGCCACGCTATCATCAGGAAGTTCCATGGCTTTAGACAGCAGTTCGTGAGCCTCCCTTATTAAGGTCATCTTTGGGGAACAACACATTCTGCACATCCAGTGGGATGTTGGAGCAGTACAACGTTTGTATGCAGCTGGACGTAATCCAGTACACATCTTATGATACCACTTTTCACAGTTATTACACTGTATTCCATCATCTACCAAAAAGTAACACTCCGCCCTATTACATTTATGTGGTACTTTTGACATAATGAACTTCTACTGGAAACAGCCAAGACAATTTACCCAATATAGACTATATAAGTGGTTAAAATCAAAACTTAACAGACAAAAGTCAAGTTAAAGTTTTTTTAAATGTTCTTGAAGTGAATAACACAACAAAACAGCGATTTGTCAAAAACGTGAAATACGTGAAAAAAGCACTCCCTTTCAAACAGCGCGCGCAAAAAAAAGAATGTTGAGCAACATAAGTATTCGAACCTCTGCAAACCGTCTTGATGTGTCCAACTTGACCACATTTGTGACACTTAGCACCCCGAAAACGGCAAGTGCTTCGTATATGTAACTTTCCACAGGAAAAACACGGTTTATTCTTTTTGATCTCTGGCTGCATTCTATTACCTGTGGATGGCAGTTTGGATTGCTTTCCATTACCACTTGTATTTTCGACTTTAGAAAGCATAACATCAGACACTGACGTAGTGGGAGCAGAGTATTCATTATTGACATCTTCATATGTAATACATAAATCTTTAGCAGTTTAAAAGGTACAGGAAGGAATCTGAATTAACTCTTTCTCTAACTTATGAATATTGATTCCAGCGATTAGACGATCACGTAGTTGAGTATAGAGCTGATCTCCAAAATTACACTTTGAAGCTTGTATTTGCAGTTGCAGAATAAAGTCTCTAATTCTCTGGTTGGAAGCACGAACCAGTTTATGGAATTGAGCCCTCTCTCTGGTCTCAAATGTAGTCACATGAAAGTGAAGTCAGAAGTTATTGTTCTGCACATCCACTACGTAAACCCCTTGTCAACCAGCCCACTTCTAATATTCTGTCTACTGAAAGTTATAGAAAATACCCCAAACATCGGCCACAGACCACATTTAGCAAGCCAACAGAACCCATTCATATATCTTATGTGTCTAGTGGGGAGCATGTGCCGATTTCTGCACAAAACTTGCCATGGTCTGATGAATACCAGAAACAGATACCAACACTTCATTCTTATACTGGCAACAAATTACCGAATACACATATCGGTTATACCTTAGGGCAGGATTTTCACCAGCGTCAGTTAACAGAAACACCTGGAATCATGCATATAGCACGCATGATATCGGATCAATTCCTTGCTGGCATAGCGAACAGTCTACAGCTAGGGCAAGGCATATTTCCCGAGAGATAGCTGACACAGTGTCGACACCAAACGCGGATACTAATATCTCTAAAATATTAATATCTGATTATCACACAGGTGTCTCTCACTGCATACCATATCCAAACGTAAGCCCATCCCTGACTACCACCTCAAAAATCTACCTGAAGTCTTCCTACGATCCAAAGATATTGGTAAATGAGTCTGATAACATGTATATAGAGGATACTCACGGATTATTTTACCAAGATGTTGTCCGCTCACTGAAACCACATAGCCAGTGTTTATCTATTATCCTAGTAAATACGAGATCAGTTCTAAGCAAACATTTAGCACTAAGTACAATAGCTTCTATATGCAGACCGTCATTGATTATGATCACCGAAGCCTGGTGCACAAGTGAAATCTCCAATGACAGCCTAAGGATTGATAAATACAACCTTTTTCGCGGGGACAGACGGACAGGTCGTGGGGGTGGAACACTAATTTACTGTGAACAATCCATGTGTGCAACCCAGTTTAGTAACCCAATTCTGTCACAACTCAATGACTCGATCTGGGTCGAAATAAAAGTTGTCAGAAGTAAACCTATACTTGTGGGTTGTGTGTACCGGCCCCCTTCATCCAGCAGGGAATATGATAATATGCTTAGCAATATCTTTAATGTTACAGCCAATCTTCCTTTCAGTTATAAAATTATCGGAGGCGATTTCAACTTGCCAGAAGTATCATGGTCTTCACTCCGAGGACCCCAAAGGTACGATAATCTCATAAATTCCATCGTCACAGGAGGGTGGACACAACACATAAATTCACCCACTAGATCCGCAAATATCCTAGACCTTATTTTCACGAACAACATAACGCCATCTACCGTACATGTTGGACATGAATTTCCAGGTAGTGACCATAGAATAGTAGTTTGTTCTTTTGACATCTTTCCTGAAACAAAACGCAGAGATGAAGCTGGCCAGATACCTATGAGATTGTACACACATGCTGACTGGGACTTGTATCAGCACCTAATTAGATGTTCTAATTGGGACTCGTACTTTTCGAACCAGTCCTTAGATGCAATTCTTAACAACTTCTATCAGAATATTAACTCAATTCACGACGTCATTGCACCCGAGAAGATTCTTAACTTCAGATTCCCCCAAAGTGATTATATTCCGACATCGTTTAGAAGAAGTCTACGTAAGCACTCAATAAAATACTACAGATATCATGACTTATCGTCATTAATTGCCATAACGTCCCTTCTCAGTAGAATTGAAGAGTTGAGAAATATAGGCCTCAGAAACAAAGAAATGCAGGCCATTCATGCACCGCATAACTCAGGAGAAATAGCCAAACTTTTTAAAAGTAGGTTGATGAACTCCAAAACACCCTATCCGAAAATAATATACTTAGACGGCATTGCTTACGAAAATAATGAGGCGATATGTGAACTGTTTAGCAAGCACTTCGCCAGATTATACACCTTAGAGAACGATGAAGTCGTGGATTTCCCACGTAAAACAGACGAATGTTTAAGTGACATAATTTTCACCACACATGAGATCGATAAAGCTGTCGCAAATCTTAAGCTTAGTAACACTACTGGCCCAGACGGTATATCTTCCGTTCTGCTGAAAAAAGGTGGTAATGACATGAGTTTACTCTTACTCAAGTTATACTCAATTTCATTAAGCGATGGGACATACCCTAACTGCTGGAAGAAGTCTTATATTGTACCTATCCATAAATACGGGCCTATAGCTGATATCAACAACTACCGCCCCATCAACATCACGTCTGTAGTTTCACGTGTAATGGAAAAGATAGTTAAGACTCAAATCATTCAGTACTTGCTGTCAAATGACCTACTATCCCCATCCCAATACGGTTTCTTAAGTAGAAGGTCGTGCATTACTTGCCACTTAGATTATTTTGACTACATCACACAAAGCATTGATAATGGGCGTTCGGTAACAACATTGTTTCTTGACGTTAGCAAGGCCTTCGATAAAGTCCCACATATCAGACTCCTAACAAAACTCCAATCCTACGGAATAACCGGAAATCTTCACAAATGGATAAGTTCTTTTCTCACAGAAAGAGAGCAATTAGTCAAAATCAACCACCAGTTGTCTTCCTCAAAGCCGATAACCAGTGGTGTAATACAAGGTAGTGTTCTTGGCCCTATTCTATTCCTCTTATTTATAAATGACATAGTCTCTGTAATCAAGTATGGCAAGCCATACCTTTTTGCAGATGATCTCAAGATAGTATATGATTATGGGTACGGTGATATGAGCGTCGAAAGCAAGATCCAACAAGACTTAAATGATCTAGGCGATTGGAGCGAAAAGTGGCAACTGACTTTCAACCCAGACAAGTGCGGTATAACCCACCTTGGACGCTGGAAACCGATAATGTGCCTATATATGTACGGTAAGCTCCTCTCAAAACTGAACACAGTCACAGACCTCGGGATAACATACTCAGATTTATCCTTTTCCGATCATGCAAATAAGGTTGTATCTGACTGTAAACGACTTACTGGCTTTGTACTGCGTAACTTCTACACCCAAGAAGCAAGATTAGCTATATATAGGACATGTATCCGTCCCAAACTTGAATATTGTGCTCTCCTATTTAGTAACCTCAGGACTGTAGACAGAAAAAAAATCGAAAGTGTCCAGAGATTCCTCACGAAACGCATAATAGGGTTCGACCAACAAGTGGAATATGTTGACAGGTGTGTACGTCTGAAATTAGAGCCTCTGTGGTTAAGGAGAGTGAAGTGCAACCTATTTCTACTCTTCAAAGTCATTAGGAAACACTGCTACAGTAACTCATCCATAACTTGGGAAAATATTAAATCATATCAGCTGCGAAACCACGACTACCTTGTCAAGGTGGCTACCCACAGAAAATCCATTAGGGCAAACTTTTTCACCATAAAATATTGCACTCTTTGGAACCAACTACCACCTGAAATAAGATGTTGTGAAAACCCTGATGGGTTCAAACGGAGCCTAGAAAGACACTTTAACATGTCCACCCTAGCTCGTCTAAAAGACCACAACTGTTGGTAGAACGGAAATTGAAGGCCAGTCCAGTCTTCAGTATAGTCACATACGTATATCTCGACTCTAATACTCACGCAGCGAACGTTAACTAATTTACTGATTTCTATTCTCTATAATTTTCACTAAGTTGTGTTGGTAAAAGTAACACTGGAAATAATTGTAATAGCATCCACACCTTTTAACGTTTTACATATGTATATACTAATATAATAATACTTATTAATCATGCATGTTCAACTCTTAAATTAGATGGATATTAAAATACTTAAAATATTTATGCATCAAATGTTCTCTTGCTTTACCACGCTTGTTTCCCTTATAACACTCAATTATTGAACCTAGTGTAATATTTGATATACGAACTATATTATTGATTATACTCTTATCATATATGGTTTGATTTACTCTACGGCTCCCTGTAGACTAACCACCATTCTTCAGTATACACACACTGCAGTATTGTTAAAAAATGCCAAAATTTCGTTGGTTCTGTGTTAATATCTTTTTATAATATGTCTAGACACGTTACTTTGCAATGTCAGATGTTTACTATATATAAGACTGTCATGAAAATTTAGTACACTAAGTCCTGCCAACCGACCTTACCTTCAGTCCATACTACCTAAATTGAACCTTAACTATAGTATTCTGCTAAATCTTGCTCCACCATTCACAACACCTATTCGTTTCACTCTTTAAGGTTTTAACTTCTTATAAAGTAATCTGTTCATCAGGATGCATGCACACATATATAATATGTTCGTAAAGATGTTTGTCAATCACGTCTCATAAACCGTTAATGCCCAGCTCTCGCTACGCTCGGGCCCACGCTGTTCTTCGAAGATTTCTCAGAAACGCTTAGTTATAACGGACGCAAAAACCAAAACACTGATCTGCCGCTTTAGATTTGTTTATTGTTACACCAACATATAAAAGGAATAAGCGAACTAAGGTCTGTAAACAAATATTACAATAATAAATCATTGTATTACTTCTGACGATGTTTCACTCTTCTTTCTGAACAGCGACCGATGAGACGATGACTGTCGTATTGATGCCTCCGCGAAAATCGGGGAAGTTGATTTTGAGCAAACAACCAAGAATTGATCGTTCAATCTTCAACTCCATTGACACTCCCCGGCAAAAAAGGGATCCAACCCTTTTTTCCTTCACGACCAATGCACGTTGACTTGGATGCCATTGCGAGAACCTGGGTCACACGGACAGAGCTGAAATGGAAAACAAACAGAAAAGCCAACACACCACAAGCATACCCACAGCACAATCTCACACATCAATGACGACCTGCGCCTCCAGACAGAGACCTCCTCTTGACATCTTGCAACACAATCGCCGCTTGCTAGAATGACTCTTGCAGAATGCAATGTGACCATAGCACCACCTCACGATACTCTACGCACATCCTCTTATCTACTCACTACCAATTACCACTGAAATCGCTGGTCACTCATTCTGCCTCAGTTCTAATAGCGGTGACGCATGCGAGCCTCAGTCGTTTACACTCTTTCTCCCCGGCGTGTCGGACCGCAGCTAACAATTATCTCCGTGTGCATTTCATTCTCAGCAATAGCCTAGCCTCCCCGGCGTATACGACCCATCTGCTGTCTCTAACATCAATCAATTCATTCACGGATGTAGAAGACAAGAAACAACTTCAGAAGTAATCACGACGAAAATTTTAACAAAATTATGCAATAACAACAGATACGAAAACAACGAGTAAACACAATGAATCCAAAATCACAAATTGCGAAGACACACCACACGTATACACAAACAGTACAAATAACCTCGCGGATCATGTCTTGGTGGAATTATTTTGAAGAATTGGAGGACTTACACCAGTACGCCTGCAACCCTTCACAGGTTGACGATTGTAAGTTGTGGAATGTCCGGACACAAACAAGATTAACCAACAATTACATCAATTGGAACTCACACAACTATTTAACACAAACATATGTACAATCAACACATCAAATGTTGTGGATTCTGACACGACAAACTACCCTTGAAGAACTGTAGGACTTACAGCAGTACGCCTACATTCCTTCTCAGGTTGATGATCCAAGTGGAAGTCGTCCGGACACAAACAGAATTACCAACAGCTAGATGACAGATGATATCAATTCAGTATATACAATATGAACATATGTACAAGATCATACACCAAGCACATTGGACTGCTCATTGATGCGCTACCCTTTGAAGAACTGTAGGACTTACACCAGTACGCCTACAACCCTTCTCAGGTTGACGCCCTAGGTTGGAAAATCGTCGCAGAGTTCATTTGCTGACTTCCTTCTATCAGCTATATCCTCAAATCTGAACGGCAACACGCCCATGTCATTGTATCGTAGAATATAGATGACCAACAAACACACGACATATCTCATCAACCAAGTATAGAAACAGAGTAATTTACACCAAAGATAATAACATTCAAATAGTAACTTGAAACTAGAAATGCCTTTATTCGTGCAAGTCAATTTAACAATAACTCTCTCCTTTACACTTGGCTTATCCACACTAAACTGACCATTGATATTCGTCCTTTCAAACGAACTGATACTACCATAGTCATTGCACAAGATACTTGAGTTGATGGGTGTCTGTTTCATTGTGGATGACAGCACCAACGATGACTGAGTGACACAAGGTGATGAACTTAGTGGTGGATCAGAAGCTGTTCTTGTTCGGCTTTCAGATAGTTGTCCAACTGCAAGATTACCACCACTGCTGTCTTTCACTACTAGTTCGGGTTTAGCACTATCATCTGATGATAGGTGGGCTACACGCTGATCAATTACACTGACTGTCTCACAAGTATGCACACCTTTTGGAACTGCATCTGCGTTCAATTCTACTTCACGTTGTAGTTGTACAGAACCTTTATTTAACTTAGCAGTAGTAGGCATATCCCTCATCTCATCATGATCAACCAAAGACAACTGTGAAGTATCATGATCATTATCACGAATATTCACTTTACCGTCAACTTCATCATTTTCAAACTCTTTAATAACAGAAGTAGACAATTTTGGTTCCTCCTCGCAAATCATAAAAGGTTTTATAACTTCACTCTGACTAGTTATACCTTGTAAACTTGTAGGGTCAGAACTGCACTCTGAAGCAGCAACTCTATTCTGTGACACTCTATTCAACAACGGCTTACCAGTTGCAACTACAGACTTCTTCACCGCACCGTTATCGTCACACAATTCGGAGTCAGACCTGGAGTTTACATTTAGCTTATCACTGAACTTGCTCACCGGTTCACAGTTCACTTCTGTATGCACCTCTTGCACACGTGTAAAACAAACCGTGTTTGTCTTGCATCTTGTAACTTATCTGTTGAGGATGTACTACGAAACCTGTTACACTCACTAGGTCTATATGCATTACTAGACATCATGGAGCCTTCTCGATATCCACCTCTCTGAGGCCTATTCGTCATCAATGAGTGCGTTTTACCCTCAGACTGCTCTATTCTAGGGGTGAGATCTAACAGACTGGAAAACTTGCTCATAGATTGATTGACACTAGTATTTACCAGTTTCAGGATATCATCAAACTTTGGCTCGATACCCTCATCCTCCATACGGGAGCTCATCTTCACCCACTTCCTTTGCAGTCGAGTAGGTAGACGTCTTGCTATTACTTCTAGTATAAAACTCGAGTTGAGGTCACTCATGCGATTCATCGAAATCATTCTATTCTTATAAATTAGAAAATTATCTAAAAACTCAGTGAGTGCCTGGGAGTCATCCTGTAATTGACCACCATTACCCTTAACAGCCTCGAATAATTTCCCTGCAATCATCGAAGGTCTTCCAAACCTTTGACGTAATATGCTCATAGCCTCGTAGTAGCCCTCTTTTGGCTTCATAAACTTACAGCACTGTATAGCTCTTGCAGCATCTCCAGTGCAATATCTCATCAAATACATTAACTTCAATTCATCAGTTAATAAAAACCACTCAACATGATCTCAAACTCCTTTACAAATTGTAAATAATCAGCCGGGTTTCCATCAAAACACCGTGGTTCAAATTTAGGGAGTTTGATGTTCCTATTATCCCTGAACGGCGAAACAGTAACATCAACCATGTCATGCTTAACATCAGACACATCGTTACAATTAACAGACAAGTCACCATGACTTACTTTCCTGTTTGCATCCAAGACACTCTGTCCCTTCTTTGACCCAGGCATTGTTGAACTTGACCCAATTCCAAAAAAGTTCCAGATATTGCTTGTTCAAAGAGGACTTGACCGGCACCAGGAAAAATGAACGGCGACTATCCAAACTTTCACCAACTGTTTCAATCCGCCAGATCTGTTTCTATCGTCAGAAACTGTCAATCACGTCTCATAAACCGTTAATGCCCAGCTCTCGCTACGCTCGGGCCCACGCTGTTCTTCGAAGATTTCTCAGAAACGCTTAGTTATAACGGACGCAAAAACCAAAACACTGATCTGCCGCTTTAGATTTGTTTATTGTTACACCAACATATAAAAGGAATAAGCGAACTAAGCGAACTAAGGTCTGTAAACAAATATTACAATAATAAATCACAATATTACTTCTGACGGTATTTGGCCTGACTTCTTTCTGAACAGCGGCCGATGAGACGATGACTGTCGTATTGATGCCTCCGCGAAAATCGGGGAAGTTGATTTTGAGCAAACAACCAAGAATTGATCGTTCAATCTTCAACTCCATTGACAATGTACGCGGAGACCTATTGGAAGCACTCATTAAGAAAGCTAGGGAGATGGAATATGGGGCACGACCACGTCTGGTACCAAGCAATATATTTGCGGTAGCCATAATAATCATGGTCTCAGAGCCTAACATCAAAAAAGGAGGGAGGGTGGCGCTAGCTGATCAGTAGATATGGTGGTGGTCACTAAGGTGAATCGCCCCATTCTGCAGGAACAGCAATACGCAATTTGAAGGCTCGAGATATTTCTGATTTTTATGAGGGCTTAGATCTTTATCTTGAAAAAGATAATAGTGAACGCCTTGACAGATAATGCTTCTACCTTTAAATATATACCATTCGCTCAGCCTATTGTTGAGATGCGACCACGTGGGATCTGCACAGATTTATGGGGCATCTTATAAATTAACTTGCTGTCCATTGCCGGATCTTTAAATACCACTTCACAATATCTTGTCTCACTTATTTTCTAATAACGTCTTTACTTGATTCTCATTATATTCCATTAAACTTAACATTTTATAGCTCTTTATGAATTTGATTCGACTTATTCTATTCCTGTTCTCTGGAGGGTACGGTTGTGCACCAAATAGAAAAAAAGACATGAAATAAAAACAACTGGCTTGAAAATAATTGTATTAAAGCCAAAAGTGGACATCATGATAGTATAAAATATATTGGTTTCATTATACATTGCAAATGAACGTTGTCGGCCTAAGGATTAATTAATTCCCCATTCTGTTTTCTATATAAATGTGTTTATTAATGATATATTTCACTCACTTAATCTATTACACTTTAATGTTTCACCTCAGCACTTTAATTTTTATAAAACAGCTTCCAATTCCTTGTAAACGTTGTACTTACCTCAATATTGGTTCGTTATCGTATGCCTACAACCACGGGATGAAAACGAAACGAAGTTGATTTTCCCGCTCAACCTGGAGGATAACTGTACAATTCAATAACTATACGGCCTGGTTCAGACAATCAGTGTAATTATATATATGTATCAAATATTAAACTGTTGAAACATTATTAACTTGTAGACAATTTAAGATTTGACATTATATCATCCTTGATCGTGCCTGTAAAAATGGCATGCATTTTCATGTAAATTTATGTTTATATGAAAATAAAATTATTATTATTATTAAGTTCACGAATCTTGACATATGACAGAGAAATAGGTTGATCTGGAAATGACAGAGTCTTTACTAGGCTGTACGCATCTAGCCCAATAGCAGTGATGAAATGTGCTGGTATTTTGTCATCCCGAACATTCTTTGAAATGCACCACGCATCGAAGCATCCAAGATAATCAGCAATTTCCAGCGGAGAACCATTTATTGGAAATTTTCCCAGGTTATTTAGTTCCATTGCGACACCAGTTTGTTGTAATTAATTGTAATCGTAGTATTAGTATTTCGAGATGACCGAATTACACAAATCCAACCAAAACACAGAGAGGGCAGAACTCAGGAATTTGTATTTAGCGGAATTATTATGCCATTCATATAAGAAACATAATAACAATCAACAGTAAGTATTTAAACAACACAGAGATAGAAATTGTCAATCACCACACAAGTACATACCATCCGGAGAGGTAATAAACAGAAACGAGTTAACGCCAGTCAGCTCCAAAGATGGGTACAGTGGGACAAGCCGGTCAGTAACAATCCTCAACTAGAGGATGTAGCACCGAGAAGGTCGGAACGTCTGCGCACGAAGCTATTTGACGGGGGAACGAGTGTGGTGAGAGCAGGCTACTAGCCGATTGGCTGACATTAATCTACGTCAATGTCTAGGTCACTAATATGGGCCGTGAGAAAATATGAACAAGGCAGTTTCAACAGCTAATCACAGCAAACCTAAATGTGGACAAATATGATTCGCAGATAAATGGCTCTACTTTCCCAGAAATATCGAAAACAACCAATCAGAAGACTGTGTTTGTCTCTTTAACTTCCGAAAAACAACCAATCAGGAGACTGCCTTTTCTGCTTGCATAAGCCCTATTAATGTACATAAAATATATATAAATACGTGTTGATTTTCGTAATAAAACGATCTGTTTCCAGCCCTTGTCTTCTGTTGTTACACTATCACTAGTACACCTTTTACGTAAGTCTTTTGCGTGCGTTATTTGACTAAAGTTGCGTACACGTATATTCTAGAACTTCTCGTTTATTACTGTCCTAACGTTGTGTTTGCTCGATGTCCACAAAGTAAATCAGAAGGCACTTGAGGAGGAGTACGAGCGTGTATTATAGCAGTTGTCGAGTTTCAAAATTGTGTCAAGGTAATTTTCAGCAGTAAATTGACAAATGTTTGAGAAGTACATATAAAACCGATCTGTATAAACATATAATACAAGTATACAAATTAGATTAAAAAGCGTGTTTACAGTTGGTATAGGGGTACTACAAGTCCTAATAATCATTCATTTACAGATTACTAAGATATTCTGAGCTCCTTCATGAAATACCTGCAGCTATGAAGAACACAGAAGCTGTACTTATGACTTATTTTTTAAACATCAATGCTATCCTATATGCTCTACAGAAATTCGTGAAAGACATTACAGATCAGCTTGTCTTAGGGGTTCTAGTCTCCGAGATATTTGAATTAACATTTCACTGAAATATCACCTATCTACCTCATTCACGCACTATTATGCTCCTTTTTTATCTTAATTACCTACGCCTTTATTAAAGCTAAAATTACTCTTTGTTCATATTCACTGGTTGCTTAAAGTCTGATTTCTTTGATGAAAAACACCGATACAAATCTACATTTTCATCAGAAACGTCATGATTCCCATGATAAGACCGATATGGCTAGCATTAAACACTTCAAATGTATACTACCAAGGACTTCAGAGCCCCTTAAAGTATATATCGTGTAAATGTACTTTCAACGATGTATTATCCGTAATTCTATCTAACGCCACTTCGTGGCTTCTCAGGACGTTGTTCTCCTCCTGAAATAGATTTTTATCACGTGAAGACTTTCGAAAATGTCGTAATGTGTGATACTTCTCGATTGCAATTTATAACATAACTGATTGTGGTGGTAGAAATGACATGCATTCCTCATAAACACCCGTTTATATGACATATTAAATTACTATTTTTTGCTTGGTGCTATACTTTAGAAGATAATCAATGTGTGTGACTGTGAAAACCACAGAAAAATGCTATCATGACCAAAAAATGGGAAAGGAGAATGAAATTTTTTCAATAAAGGTAGGCGAATATAAAGCGTTCAAATTTTATTTTACTTTTTTCTTACTTCGGCGGTTTAGAAAATACACCTTCTCCACTTATTTGCAGATCTCGGGTAAGGTCAGTCAGCCGGGTCACAGCAATTCGACATCGCCGAAATAATTACGATAAACAATTGTGTGCAGCCCTTTGCTTGTTATTATTTTTCATTAAATATATTCAACATCCTGCTTACCATACTTTTCTTATGCTATCTGAGTGAAACTAAATAATAGCGGTGTGCCACTTTCGAATGCAAATAATCTTATACGAAATCCACCTGATTGCCTAAGTTCTATTCTTACTTTTCAAATACAAAATTTAGATATTTCTGTCATTGGTCCCTACGGACTTACCTATAACCAAGAGACGTAATCGCGTAACTTTAGGCAGATGTTTAGGTTTGACTAAAGTACTTATAATTCACCACTTATTCTGATCTATAGTTTTCGTACAGGATTACATCTAAGCATAGTAATCAGTTCATTTCCTAGGAAGTACCGGTCCAGCATGCTGTAGTCCCACCGCATGCAGAACAAGTGGAACACAAGAATATTAGATAGATAATTTTATTTCACTGCAACGCAAACAAGTTTATTTACATGTATAGGCTGAATACAGTCGAAGATGAATGTCTTCATTTGGGAACTGTCTCCCATTATTCGAGGGAAAACGCCCAGTGTCCAAATTGCATCACGTTTAAATTCTTCCACATTTCAAGTAAACAGAACTCTATGCCCACAACTAAAGTTATCCGGTATCACAAACTGGAACAAAGAACATCTGCATGATTATAAGTGGATGACTGGACTCGTTGTTTTCGTACCTTGTTGTTATTGCATAATTTTGTTAAAATTTTCGTCGTGATTACTTTTGAAGTTGTTTCGAGTCCTCTACATCCGTGAATGAATTGATTGATGTTAAGGACAGCAGATGGGTCGTATATGCCGGGGAGACTATTGCTGAGAATGAAATGCATAGGGAGATAATTGTTAGCTGCGGTCCCACACGCCGGGGAGTGGGAGTGTAAACGACTGAGGCTCGCATACGTCACCGTTACTAGAACTGAGGCAGAATGAGTGACAAGCGATTGCAGTGGTAATTGGTAGTGAGTAGATACGAGGACGTGCGTGGAGTATCGTGAGGTGGTGCTATGGTCACGTTGCATTCTGCAAGAGTCATTCTAGCAAGTGGCGATTGTGTTGCAAGAGGATGTGTCAAGAGGACACCTTTAACTGGAAGGCGCAGGTCGTCACTGATGTGTGAGATTGTGCTGTGAGTATGCTTGTGGTGTGTTGGCTTTTCTGTTTGTTTTCCATTTCAGCTCTGTCCCAGTGACTCAGGTTCTCGCGATGGCATCCAAGTCAACGTTTGTTGGTCGTGATGGAAAAAAGGAATAGATCCTTTTTTGCCGGGGAGTGTCAATGTAGTTGAAGATTGAACGATCAATTCATGGTTGTTTGCTCAAAACCAACTTCCCCAATTTTCGCGGAGGCATCAATACGACAGTCATCGTCTCATCGGTCGCTGTTCAGAAAGAAGTCAGCAATAAACCTTCAGAAGTAATATTGTGATTTATTATTGTAATATTTGTTCACAGACCTTAGTGACAACATTCTTTATATGTTGGTGTTACAATAAAGAATTCTCAAGCAGCCAATCGGTGTTTTGGTTTTTGCGTCCGTTATTACTAAGCGTTTCTGAAAAACTTCAAGGAACAGCGTGAGCCCGAGCGTAGCAAGAGCTGGGCATTAACGGTTTACGAGACGTGGCTGACAACATGTGTTACGTATGCGTAGTCATCGCCTTCCTTGACAGACACTGTTAGCTGATATAGGAACAGGCTAGAAAAGAGCTGGCGGCGGTCAAACCAAAACATGGCTTCACCCGTCAATGAAATCCACAACAGGAGTTTAAGCCATCCACGTAGGAGGGTGTAGACTTCTCGGTTAGGGTCCTTGGCACGGTAAAATCCAATGGCAGCTGGATACAATTGGTGATATGGTTCAAATCTTTCTCAATGGCGCAAATTCATCCACCCCCTGTGACTTATGATTTCCACTGAAACTGTTTTGTTCTTCGTTATTACTATTCCTTTGTCTCACACCTCTGTTTACCGTCTATCTTATGCATTTCTTCTAATTTCTTCTCTGGCTTTGTATGCTACATGATGTGTGGGGACTCGAACTGCCGCACATATGTGCACAGTTCTATGTCGAAAACAGATAGACAACATACCTGACAATGAGCCCATAAAGTCGGTTCAGAACTCCTTGGTAAGAGCTGCGAACCTCTTAAGTACACCCTCTCAAACCACACATGTACTATACTTTTCAGGTCTGACAGCTGTATAATAGCCGAACAGTTTAGGAAATCTGGGGATATTTTCGCCTCCATCACAAAATTCAAAAATGTCAAAACAGTCTCAAACAAAGCTCCCAACCAACGAGTAGGTACCATATAGGAGACGGAAGACGTGAATGGAAGTACACTTCGTCTAACTAAGAGTAATAGACAAACTGTGGACGACAGACAACACGAGGTGAGAACAAACAGCAAAAATAGTTTTATCCACACAAAATCACACGCTGGCAGACACGCAAGGCGCGTTGAGCTGATTGAATAGAAGAGTGAGACCCACGATTTCCGCAGTAACCGAGGTTGTATTATGCCTATAGGCACAAATAACCCGAGAACGGGACCCATAATGAATAATGGAAACACATGGGCGACTAGACAAGACACCAATAGGTACCATGTGAACAGAAACATATTCCTTAGTTACGTAAAGCTCCATCGACCTAACGGATACAGACTGGATCACGGTCCGTCTTTGTGCACGCACGAAATGAGTCAACAAATATACAACTACGGAAGACTTAGCACGCACTGCTCTCAAAACAACTTAAAAGCAAGGTACTTCGGCTGTGTAAATTACAATCTGAACAGGGAAACAGACTATTCAAGCCGATAAGTGATTCGGTATATCGACGTAATGATGCCAGTAACGAATATATGGAACAGAATTATTTTCGTCTGCAGAAAACAACAGACCCTCGCGCAACAAAGTTTGTTCAAGAATAATGGACACGCTGATACTGTCTCATCTGAGAATCCCTCCCAACATAAAATAGACAACCAGAGGTTAGGAAGGCTGGGCTTATGTGTCACGTTTGGTTGAAATTTCATTCGTCAGGAATACGCTGAACCACAGATAAGAAGACTGTAAAAGATCAAGATTTAGCAGATGACATGACCTATGCGTCGACAATGCTTTATCATGGTAAGTGAATATTTTATATGCCTGAAAGTAATCCACTGAGTACTGAAATAACGCTGGTCATTCTTAAAAAGAGCACTAGACGCTTACTTAGCGAGATAAACCTTGAAAATTGAATATGCAGCCGATACAATACTGATATATAATGTGCTGATATAAAACCGAAGATTGTCACTATGTGCTGAAATAAGTCATTTTGTTTTGAAGTAATGCAGTCATGCTGAAAACCATGGTGAAATTCACATAAAGAAGTTCATTGAAACTGTTAAAGATAATAGTAATATTTTTTCAACTTTAATTCCAAACTTTATGAATTACAATTCAGAAGAAAAAGTGAAACATTTTTTATTGAATAAGCAAATGTTAATGAATTTCAAAATAAATGTTGAGTTATAGAAGCAAAAATTCAAACGAGGAGTTTTGTGCTAATGAAAGCAGAGATCACACTAAATCTACTCAAAGTAAAATTGTTTGTGCATATTTTGTTCGCAATCCTTTACACAATCAATTGTCTTACAGACCCCGAAACCAATTCCAGATACCTGAAAATATGTCTGATAAAGAGGATGAAGTATCTTCTGAATGAGCGTTTTTCACAGGTTCATCTGTTGGTTTTGAGTACATTTTATATACCGGTACAGTGAATGAATCTCCACAAAGTTTCTGTTGATCAATTTGTTTCCTGTAGTCATTTTCAGGATGTTCATTGAACGTATACATGAAGGTTTGGAGGTCATTTGCATATTCCGCGGGACAATCGACAGGCGTTGAATGCTCATTGAAACAGAAGACTATTTCATGGAGAAAAATTCCATCAAACTAGAAGAAAATGAGGAGAAGAACAGGAAAACAAGAAATAAGGTCTCCTAATTCAACGAACTCATATAAACAGTCATTTTGTCTATGTAAGTGGAAGATGTAATGCGACATTCTACTGACATACAACAGCCTGCATCACCACTTTCAGTCATGGTCTGTTATCGTGTCCAGGATACCGAAATACGATGGTGATATAACAGTGTTGAATAATTTGGATTTACTGTAGATGGCAACAATAGAAGACAACTGGCTGAACACCTACATCGACAACTTCCCTCTTCACTGGCTCCTAAGTGAAGTTCACGCATCCAACCACGACGTATAGGCAGCGACAAGGAAGTCTGTTGGAGAAGCAACCATCAACCTGTCGCCTAAAAAATCTACAGTGATAGAAATGGTGATGGATAAGGCAACACACCCTCTGATAAGGAAAGGAATGCCCGCCTGTTGTGGTCAATTTTTGGGCTTCCTAAATGTGGTAGAATAAAACTGAATAGAACAGAGATGTTCCACTCAGTAGGCGAGAAGCGAACAAAGACAAAATTATTAATGATAATCCCAACGTATTACAGCTGCCATTATGATAGAAGAAACATTTATGCGAAGCGGATTTACTCGTCGCTTACCTCATCAGCAGCACAGATGACTTTAGGTTGAGCATGATATTTGTTCAACAACGAATGCTCGAAATCTTTGGTCTAATTAAATTGAAAGATCAAATAATTCGAGAGAGAAAATCATTAGTACTTTGTCAAGAAATAAAGAATTAATTGACTAGTCTTCTGAAACTACTCACGTTTCTTAGTATATCGTTCAGATTTCAACCGCTAGTACACTGAGACACTCTAGCACAGAGTAACTATGCTTGAGATTGTTGAGGTGCAGTTTCCCCTTTCCCCGTGAAGGGGGAAGATGGTCTACGAGAGGTAGTCAAATGAACACTTGGTTTAGCTATCAGGGAAACACAGTATGATGCAGAACGCTTCCTCCCAAACACCACCTAGTGATTGCTTCAACGATCTGGCGAAGCCAGTTGTCAGTCACCGACACATCGAAATGCATATATCATTTTGAGTGTGCCTGTGGAAGCGAATATATTTATCGTAGGGAAAGGCGATTTTCTACTCACATGATGAAACATTTGCTAAAGTGGCTGGAAACGTATGAGGTCGAAGCGCCTAATAGTTGAGTGTCAAAGCATCTTGTCGACTATGGAAATGATTTTGACGCCCTCAAGTCATTCACTGTTGTCAGCAGACAATCACATCTGATTTGACACTTTTGAAGTCACATATTTTATACTTCAAATTCATTGCATAGAATTAAAATTATCTTACTGAGTAAGTTTCACCTTCTTTGATCGATATTCTGTCATTCATCGTGTTTGAATAAAGCGGAAATAAAAAAAAGTTGCTTCGTTAGTTTAGTTAAGGATGAATGTTTTAATTGATGCAATCGAACTGTAATTATTGGATGCTGTGAAATTGATTATTACATAACACTTCTGTTGAGTTTAATCACCGAAAACTACATTTGTTTAAATCACACTTGAATGCCTTGGATTCATGTTCAGTTTGATACTCGTCTCCTAGAGTTGTTTTAATTCAATTATGATATTTGTATGCGCTTTCTTCAAACTATCTGGCTGATAGTGTTAGAATGGACATTATCACAAGTCTGTGCATGGTCTGTGGGTTGTCAGCTGAACATGACTGAACGAAGACGACATGTTCTAAGACCATTCAGACGCAATGAAATGAATATATCTAAACACTAGTTGACTCATAAATGTGTCTTCTGAATAACTCAACAACATGACGGTTACTTACAGTCCTGAACACTCAGTCTTCACCTAGACAAAACATCGTATCACTGAATTCATATCGGTGAGTAGTTGTCAACCAATCAGAAGACAGCTCACACTCAATACACATGCAAGTTATCGGTCACGTAAAGCAACTATATAAATAGCTGCATTGATTTGATTGACACCTGTCGCTTTCCATGATGAATCGGTTCTGCCTCCTTAAGCAGCCTTTGGTTTCTTCTCGGTAGGGGGGGGGGCGAATAACTAAGTGATGAGTGATATGCTGTTGTCCTTCGGAGATCTGTGTGTTAAGAAGTGCTGTCTTTCTACTTCTAAAACTGTCCCGTTGAAAGATGTCTTGAATTAAGTATTACTCGATTAATTCAAACATATCGATGTCAGATCTATGAGATTGTAATGTGACTACTTCAGGATGTAATTTAGCTGGACATAAAGGCATAGCCTTCCTTATCTAATAACAGATGCCATTCAGTCTTGTGTGAAATAATTTGTCTGAAAATGCTAACACGTATTTGGTGGTTTGACGGCGAGTCGACATCAGTGAGAGAAGCACATGAAAGCCACGGAGGAGTACTGGACAGCTGTTTCGTCCTAATGATTGAGAGTGGCCCTTCACAGTACGCACTCACCAACAAGGTTCATACTCAGTACCTCCTAGTTTCAAGGTGAAGTCGCAGGCCACTCAACTATCAGGACCCTATCCTCTGGTCAATCCATGTGTTCCAACTTCTATCTACTAGCGATGTATATAACGCAGCCGCACTTGCAGTATCATACGCGAGAAAGTGTATTCTTATTTTGTAACGGGAAGGTCCTGGTTTCCGAGTACTGTCAGTGTATGTGTACTGGTGAAGAGTCAGTCTCAAGCGCTGAAACGAAGAAGCTTTCCACTACTCTTTAGTGATTTCTCAATTCTTCTCAAGCTGATATCAACTCAAGTAACCTTCATAGCTGTAACTAATCAAATCCTCGCAGAGCAACACCCGATTATATATACATGTCTTAATCGCATAATTGATGATTAGTAAAAGCCTCCTCATTCCCAATGGATGTTAGTAGTTGAAATCAGAAATATGCCGAAAATGGTTTCATTCGACTTACGATTTAGGTGACACGATTTTGAAGAGGTCTATTCCACGATTGAAATAAAGATATGGAGTTGGTCCATTTTTATCGACAACGGTACATGCTGCGTAGTCTCTATACAGATGGTTGCTAGAAGCAAAAAATGGCAAGGAAAAGACATGAAGAGAAGACGTCACTTTCAAAGTAATAATATTGATAACTCAGTTGATGCTGGTTAACAGTACAATTCAGGGTGCATGTGTCGTCCTTTTCGAGACTAATTGGTTGGATAAACTGGTATGTCCGAATCAACTATTCTGTTCACAGTGACATCTGAACCTGTCATGCATTAGCTAAGACAACGAAGCCTTGTCCATTAGACTAACTAGGCATTATAGCCACCTCTCGTGCAATGACCTCATCAGTTGTATTATTTCTGCAAAATGTGTACATGGATTTCGTCTGTTAGTGGTTTACGGAGTGAAAACAAAATATTTCAGCTGGATATTGTTTAACAGACTTACTAATGCGTGAATTCATCCAAGGATTGCTCCAATATTTCGACAATTCATTTATAGTGCTCTGAATAAAGTTGGGAAATGAACTTGTCAATGAAATTAGAATTCAATGATATTGTGTAATATATTTAATCGTTAATATGTTGTACTGGCATTATATTTACAATTATTTTAACTAGCATTTTCATACTCTTGGGTTCAGGACGGAACATTCGCGTTCAGAAACACATAAATACTCCATTGTGTATTCTGCAATCTCTTGCAAATGACTCCGAGACTGGTCATGAGTTTTCATTTCTACCTCACACAATCTCCTCGATATCACCCTTGAAGACATATTTTAACGAGGAGTCCTACTTCTGCCGTTTCAACGGCATGTATATCAGTCTCTCACGGTTTGTCAACTACAATTATGGGGATAGTGGATAGTGGGCAGCCTCATCTCATGCATACCTTCGCTTTGAAGACATTCCATCGCCCATAAACTGAAGTTACGATGTATGTAACTTGATTCACATGGATGAAAGCAAATTGAAGTGAAGCTTCGTATTTAACTTTCGTTCCTGTAGACACTGTTTAGTGGTGATTTTCTACAGCCTAAAAAGAATTCCACTGAAATATCTGCGTAAATTCGAATCGTGTTCATCCAAAGCTTCAGTCAGTAACGTTACCACTGAGTCCAGTCAGTTGAGTATGATGACAGATATTCACTAACGACAATGGCACCATATCACGAACCGACAAGCGGTGGAGTTCACAGATTTATGGATAACATGTCCAGGAGTTGAATGGTCAACAGACTGGTCTGTTGAAACGAAGACGATTATATCAATCCCTCGTGAATTCGTAGGTGCACTCTCCTCAGTTGTTTTCAAATAGGAATAAATCCACGTGAAGTAGACTGAAGCTATATAGTATGCGCAGACATTATGTAGTTATTTCCGAGAGCCTCAGTGTACGTTGTACAGTGATGCTGAAGCCTAATTTAAGCTTTGAGAAACTGTGGGTATCTGTTGAGGAGAAATTCAATGTTAATAGTAGTCGGCAGTGAGCAGTCGCTGACGAAATATTTATTTCGGGTCAATTCAAATCTCAGGTTTGATCACTGACTGACACCAGTTGGAGAACATTCAAAAACCATGTAGTATTGGACAGTAGTTTCCTAGTAGGTCCTCATTTAGAACACCGGTTACTGGTGTCCGCTTACTGTGGAAGGGTCAGTGCCAAACTACGCTTGAACACCTGTCCAGTACTCCCTGGCGGATTTCCATTAACTCTATAACGGATGTCATCTCATTATCAGACCTGTAGTCAATCGAATTCCTGCAAACTAACACCAACAAAATATTCAAATTCAATCTACATTCTAACCAAATGTTTAGCTGCATTTGGTCTGTTTAAATAATGTCGCCTGAATAATGTCGGCCAACAAGAAGATATATATAACTCACCAAGTTATAACGCCAAAAGCTAGTTGAATATGGACATTTGTCGCTGAACCAGTCAAGCTGAGGCACCACTCTGAAAAGAAAAGAAATTCCCATAGTCTTCTCAAACAGATCAGGAGGACTTTAAACCTTTGTCTAAATAGAGGTGGTAGATTTCAATCACCAAGAAGAGATTTCTCATTTACTAGGATATGAACGACACTTATTTGTGCGAAGCGGGCTAGTGACACTATCTAGTTGAATCAAGTGGAGCGAGATTCGAAGTCGACAGTTATTGATTGAAATGTGAGTATTTAAGCCAATGAGCGACACATGTGTGAATTTCCATCCTGCACAGTGACTCACATTTTCTTTATTTCTTATGGCGTCAATCATTCAATGGTGCATCTGGGTCACAGATTCTACTCAGGCACACTTTCTGTTTGCTTTCAAACTAGTAGTACTCTCTTCTCGAGAATGAAGGAGAAATATCACAAGGGATCAATTCATGCCCAGATCGAACGGTAAACTTTGGAATGCTTTGATACCTGAAGATCCTTGATGAAGGGAAAACAGTATGCAGTAAAGCATGCTGAAGTTTCGGTGTATTATGTAAATGTTGTGTCCCGAATAAAACCAGCATTATTCTTAATATTAGTATGATTACTATTATCACGTCTTTATAACTGTAGTCCATTATAGGGTTAAGGTAAAGTATGCTGGTCGAGGCGAGTGATCATCAAAATGACCCGATGCAAACAACGAGAGGAGCATATTTCAAAACACGGAATTCGAGAACCCTCTTCTGTGGAAATCAAATTGAGTAGTAAAAATAGCCATGCGGAGTAGCAGAGTTTTATTTGGCCTCAGAATGTCTTACAGTTAACTGGATAATTACCACAGACGTCTTCAGTGTGTTATTCCGAACCAATTTCAGTTCATGAATTCATCGAGGTGATTGTGTTGTGAGTGTGGTTGAGTGATGGTGACTGCCTCAACTGCTCCATATCATCAACAGGCACTCCATATCTCTGTAAATTCATGTTGTATTGCATCCCACAATTCTGTAGTGAAATACTACGTCTGGATAATATCTGGAACACAGTCAGTACTTCATTTAAATTCGCACGTGTTTACGACGGCGTCGTCTGAGTGATTGTTCCCCCGAGTCGCTCTACTTTAGCCTAACCCGTCACAGCATGATTATGTGCCATGTTGAAACAATTTTTCCAAAATAATTTGTTAAACTCTCCTTGTTCAAGTGAATTCTTCACAATCCCTACAGTGTTCAGAATGAATAGCTTTAGCTCTGACTAAATCTATGAATGTCTTGGCTGGATGTACACAAATTCTTTGATTATCAAGCCCATGCATCAGTGGGATCTGTGCATTGTTAATTCCCTTGAACAGATGACTCAGGGGAATGTGTCATTCGTGATATAAAGACATGATGACACAGCCGACAATTTCAGTGGAACTCGCTCACCCTTGTCTATTTCTGTGATTGGCATGTGACGACTACCGGTTAATTTTGAGGCAGTGGATAAAGACCATAATCAGGTGATTGACACTGATACCAGAACATTGAAATCTACCAGGCTAACTTCTCGTGGGCGGGCTTTACCAGATTGCCAGCCTGACGCCCATGCACTTGATGGCGACTCGCTTGTCTTCTGTTTGATTGGTAGGTTTCCGTATGCTGACATCATGGCCAATCTGTGCGAAAAGTTATCACTCGAGAGTTGACTTTGTATCTCTCCTATCACATTCATTACCAAGTTTGCAGCTGGATAGTTCGTACACATTTCAGAAAGCATACAAAGCCAGGTCTAATTCATCCTTGTTTTAACTACAGTAATTCACAGACTCAACTGTGTGTCGTCAGTGGCATCGATAACTGGAATGAAGATACTTGTGAAGACTCCATTTAGAAATGATTAGCATATCACATTATCAATCCTAAATACTCAGTTACTATGACAACAATAATGAATTAATCTGCTGATTGAACAAAAGTGAATGGAGAAAATTGACAACAGTATCATATTGACTCTTATGGTGATTACCTGAGTTTCGCAATATCCCATCTCTGACCATCTTCTACTTGACACTAGAAGTGAAAAACAAAGTGGAAGACAATTGAACGAGTAAACGACGAAGTCATCTTCAAAGTCCGTGAGTGTGATTCTATCTGTGTTCACCAAAACAGGTTTACTAGTCTATCAGTGAGTTCCAAACGGAGCTATAAATAGTTAATATAGTAACTCACAAGTGGTCACCACAGATACGAAATCACGTCGTAGTCAATGGCACAATTGAGGGTGATGCTTGTGATTCGATGAGAAGTGAGGCGGTTGAGTATCTACTTGACAGGTGTACAGGTGGTCAAAATGAACACATTAGAGTGATACTCATGAATTATCTGCTAAAAACAGACATCAATATTTGAGAAGGAGTTTAGGACAATAATAAATTAAGAGACTTAGAATGCCTTTTCTGCACATAGAATTCGGCGTTATATTGGCGAACAGTCAGGGCCTCTGTCATACGCAATACTCGGAAATTAACATCCCTTGTACCATTCGTTCTTATCTTGGAGATAATCCTAAAAGACCTGTTTAGTGAATTTGAGCCGTCTGACTTCACCAGTCGTTTGACCATCGAGTTGGAAAAATATCTATTTTTTTTTAACTAATTCGGAGGGTATTTCAATTGAGTATGGTAAGTGGGGAGAATTTAACCAGTTAACCAGGAAGTTTTGTAGGCATTAACTCCACTACTCCATCTCTTCACATATACCAAGACACACTGAATAACCTTACGCCTAGTAATGCAGGATGTGAGACGTTGATCCAATGGTTGAAGTGCAGAATGATACTCGGCCATCCAACATCCTTAATTTCTAAATAAATAAATATTTCGTGTTAGTAAATACTACTGATTAATATGACCAGGTGGACACTATTCACACTAACGGCCAATGCCTGCTGAGCAAATTGAAGTGACACGAGTATCGGAATATCATTTTGCTTATCTGTTATCGATCTCACCGCCAGCGCATTCTACATGTCTCCGTTGACGTAGGTGAATCAACTCAGAACACCTGAATTCCAGGTATGGTAAAAATAAAGGACAAAATTTGGATTTTCAACACCAGTTAGAAGTCGGTTCTCGTATGTGGTTCAAAGATGTGAAACACTCTGAAGATATGCGTTTTCAGTGGACCACTGCAGAGACGATTTCCAACATCTGCCCTCACTACCTCGATAGTGAAGGTCAGATGGCAGGATGGAGAGGATAAGCAATAGAAGCGTCAATAAACGAGAAACACTAAGAAACTGCCAGCCAACAAATATGCATAAAGAAGAGGAAATAGACTGGACAGACCGTGATAAGACCATTGAATGGCACTGAGCGTCGTGAACGCGAATGGAATACCAGTAAGAAGTGAAGATTTGGACAAAGTTATGAGGATAAGATACATCAGATAGTGTCATGTGAAAACGAGAGTTTATGGGTAGCCATGGAGCGCACAGTGAGAGACAGCGAGAAAGAGGACGAAATGCTGGTGTTCTACTGAAGCCGTGTGTTTCACTCCAAACTCAAGGGAAAAATTATCATCATGTGATGAGTATTGTCTTCCCAAGTGAAACTGCCTCTATACGAATGAATATCATCACAAATGGTCCGATAAATCTAGCTACATACACATGGAACATCAAAAGTGAAATTGAGATATGAGCGACAGAAATGACTATGACAGATAAATTCTGCTTGAAACATCATCAGCAACTACTACTGGTGAAAGCTGTGACATAAAGCTGAATCACACTCTACCACCGTGATCAAGTTCTATGCTTAGATGAAATTGAGATTTTGTCGTATAGTCAGAAAGTTTGGATCAAAACGGGACTGAAATAATTCATCTGAATCTTTTAGTTGAACTGGTATACCACTGGGTCTCGGTTCAAATCACCCTTGTTTCAATCTTTGCTGATTGCAATCAGTCTTGTGCTAGACGGTCTTTAAACAGTGAAGAATTTATCTGGTCTTTAGTGTGTGACAATCGATCGAGAAGTCAGTAGACCTACTAGATGGAGTTCCCATTCAGTTGCTTACACAGATTTGTAGGCATACAAAAAACGCCTGGCTAAGCGAAGCCATTTCTAATCTTCACTTGTAATGCACATGTTTAACAAATGAAACATGAAAATTACAATCACATTTGAAGATGTGAAATGATTCCTCAATAATTTTGATCAAATAATCTTACATACCTCTCGGTTGTAACAGTGAGTTGGAAGCCAACGTACATGCAGTAAGAAAGTCTTATCGGCTTCAGTAGAGATAATTATGCTTTGGAGAATGGCCAATGCACTCAGAATGAAAATTCTGTGAAGGAATGAGGAAATTAAAGAAATCATGAACTGTAAGGAGTGAATATATATTTCAGTTGAAATGATTATGGGTATGCTCAGAGTCATATGTAAATAGACACTGAAGGAATCTAGCCGAGTTCAGCCCAACTGACTACCTCTGTTCATCGGTAAGTTTGCCTCATTCTCCAGTGCGATTAGAATAAATTTGAAATTGACAATAAATCTCTCGTCTTTTTCGGAATCAATTCACTTCAGATATGTTCCAACATTTAAACTTGTTAGTTTTGATTAGATTGCGAAACTCGACTCCCATGTCAGCGGGAATATTTTCGACTGACTGCTGCAAAATCTTCAACCAACAGATTCCTCTACCACTGGTTACTCACAGTCAGATGTCAATCCAGAAAAGGTAGACAACGAGGAACTAGCTGAGAAACCTCTGCGTTACAAATACACAGTAAAAAGAATGGAGGTGGATCGGACATAAGCGCTGAGAAGACATTTAAGTGACATTACGCGGAGGGCGAGTTGTCAAATAAAACCCGAATGGGAAGTGACGAGTTAACCTTGAGTTAGAAAGTGACGCTGTGAAGATCAACTGAAGTGAAAATGCAAAAATATGTGCAGTCACTAGGGCAGATAAGAGTGGGGGAAATGCACTGGAGATTTTGTATGTTGACCCCATTTTCCACTCGTAACTCATTTTTATTTTTTTTATTTTTTTTTTTTATTTTTGTAACTGCTTGATTCCATACTGTATTTTTGGTACAAGTATAGAATTTTCAGCGTGGATATCGGTAGCCCAAATTTCGCAGGCCGACCATAGATATCTGGTGTGCGCCGGTGTGGGCTCGAACCCCGGACCATGTGCATGGTCGTCGAGAGTCCTAAACACTGTGCCACCGACAGTGTCAAGAGTACAAATGAACATGCATCAGCCAGTCCATGTGTAAGTAAGTAGAAACCAAAGATTGACTGGTTATGAGAAATAGAACCTTCCAAGGTCTGCAATTAGTACGACAAAAGAAAGGCTTTGATCAGAATTCCACGTAAGCAGAAGTGATTGCTTAACAAGCATTGCCTGACTTCCTTCAGTAGACAGTTTGAATGCATGAAATTGTATTCAACAATGTTATGTGTCAGCTGGCATATTTGTTTCCATGTGTTGGTATTATGAAACGCATATTCTTAGTTGACCAACAGTAACGGAAAACAGTCTGTACTGTGTATAATAGCGCTTCAGTGGTTCAGCGCTATAGTATTGTCTAGCCACAAGACAAGTAGGCATTCGATTCCAAAGATGTCAAAGATGCCCTCGTCAACCTTGTCCAGTTAACTGACTGACTTGTGTGGTGAACCCTGAGAGTGAAGACGAATGGTAGGGCCTAAGTGATCCTCATTAAGCTTAACACTTAAAAACAAAGAACAACACTACCATGGAAACATCAAAACTCAAAAGCCTACAGACATATGTTCCAGCCAGAACACAAACAAGAACACAACAAAAAAGTACTGTAAAATATAAGGTGGCACAACAATACTAACTCACCCCATGGTTCGAAAGACTCTGAATTGTGTAAAATAATTGTTGAAAGTCAATTCATATTTGAAAGTGAATAACTTTGGAAACAGATTTCCACTATCAACAAGGATGATATCAAAATAGGAACAGGCATCAATTTATGCGATTGTGAATGATCTAGTAAGCACAGGACAGATAGTTTGACCTAGTGTGGAACACTTCATCAATACGAAAATCTATGAAGTCGAAAACCCTAAAGGTGAATGACGGTTCTGTCGACTGCCACTGATTCCTTTCCACTGTCTCTCTCTCTCTCTCTCTGACTGGTGACGATTCTTCACATAATCTGCATTACAAAAGTTAATATCTAAATTCTGCATATTCGTGTTGAATTAGGCGTTATGATAAAATTAGTCAGGTGAGTTGTACTAGGCAAACGGCGTTTCATGTGCACAATTTTTCAACGCTGAGTTAATGTAATTGCGTGACACCAATTCTAAATGCATTATGCCAGGAGTGGGAAAGATCAATTTCCTCACCGCATTAAAAACTTCAATCAACGCCTAAGACTGTACAACATAAGAATAATTATTCCTTAGTCATCAGTCAAGCTGACCTACTTCTTAAATATTGATTTGAGTAGTGTTATGAGTAGTACATCACAAAATGTGAAATAAAAATATACATGAAGAAAACCTCAATGTAGGGATTGTAAGGTAAATGACCAATGGTAAGATGGGGGAAGATTCATGAAAACCTGAGAAGACCACACAAATATGAGAGACGTACCTTCCTGCAATGAGAAGAACAATTATTCACAATTCCGGCTTCTTCTTACTGAAAAGAAAAATTTACTAGGGTTTATATATTAAAGGCGACCAATAGAAATATGCATTGACAGAATTCAACGTTGTCAGGAGACCAGCTCAAAATATTGACGTCTAAATATAACAATGTGAAGAATTCTTTCTTCATTTCTTCCTTGTTTATCTACAAAATATAATATACTAAATATTCTCAGTGAAATGTATGTGACGTGTACTCAACAGAATAAAAACAAAACATAATTACAAGGTCACTACTACTAATAATAGTACAGTTAATTAATTAATAATAATATTATTATTAATAACGTTCTTGTTATTATTATTCTTTTTCAGTTCTTTCAGTGACAGTGTCTTGAGAAATCCGCATATCTTCACTATGAAACCGGGTGAAAAATGATCAGACCATCATCCGATTGTTTGGTGAACAATGAAGCTCTGTCTGCGTTATACTTGCGTTTCTTTGAGTGAATTCTCTCCTTGTTATCATGAACTTCACATTGGAATTCTTTCCTTTATTTTAGTTATTTAAATAAACACGCGTTGGTTTCTCGCTCAAGAGTGATCCGGTGTTTGTAAGTATTTTAGTCACCAGAGAGAAAGATTAGGAAGGAGTGACTTCGTGTGTGTGGCTGTAGTATTGTGAAAAGATAAAAAGCTTATCTGAAATGGACTCACAATGAGTGAAAGTGATATTCCATTTACATCTTATTTGGTTTGTGATGATTAGAAGTGGCGTCTGTGAAGCATGTTTTGAGTGCATTGAGGACTCATCAGCGGGTTGTATACGCATCCCTGTGTAAGCGATAACGGCTTTCACAATGACACGCTGCTGCTTTTAATTTGTCTTCTTAATATGCAGCACCCGTTTCAGGAACATTAGGCATTGAGAAAACAAGACAAACTTTCATCATTGTGAGATCCTACTGGAACCCCACTGCAGTCAGCTGAAGGAGGAAGACATTTTTTCATTACTAATGGCAAGTAAGTGAGCGTTACGGAGTGCACTTTTTCAACGGGTTCCTCTTGACATTCATCAGTAGCTGCCTTCACTGCCTCCATACTGATGGTCAGATGGCCGGCCAACAATGATAAACAATAAGAGTCATTTTCAGTTAATCAAACAACCGAGAATCGATTTCTCAACAAGCGTGCAGTATAATTAGATAGGGGTGGATTGAATCATTAGCCTGAGGAGACCATTGAATGGATTGATGCTTTTGGCAGACAAGCGAGTTATGGAAACCGAATGATGTTCAACGATTCTGGTGAGTGAGTATGTTTGTGTGTTTGCGTGTTCCAGTGATTCATGAAGAAGACCATATGAAGGGGAAATGAGATCGGCTCTTATTTGTTTGTTTGTTTGCTGAACATTTCCGACAAACAAAATCGGTCAACGAGAATAAGAAAAATGACTAAAACAAATATGTTATCATTTAGTGGTTGGCGCCTATCAGTTGAATCCATGGTGTGTGATAATAACAATAATAATAATGACAGTAATATTAGTGGTGGCATGCACATCGCTCATGCAGAAGATAATGTCAACACCACTAATAAGCAATCGAAATCATCAGCAGCAATTCCATACAGAGAAGGAACGTGGAAAACCTTTTGAAGAATTCTAGGCAATGGAATGGCTGAACTATTTTCCAGATTTCTTCTCTTGTTTGGATCAACCAATCTAGATTTTGCTAAGTTTTTATGTTCAGCTAGTCTGACTGCCCCTGTTCTACTAGTTTCACCTATGTATTTGACCTGACACTCAATGAAGGCAGGATATTAGATAAACTAAATTGTTTTATTTAAAAGGTTCCACAGGATTGATCTTTCAAGCGACAAAGCTTCCGAGGAAGGAACCTCGGAAACCACCTTACTCAGAATTCCTAACAAGGCTGGAATAAAAGTGGCTGGCATTCAAACCAACCACAAACTCAATTAGAAAAAAGCTTTGTCGGTTAAAGGATCATCCCGTGGAGCCGATTATAAAAAAACAATATAGTTTACCTGATAGCCTGTCTGCAATCATTGTCACGTCAGAGCAGTAGAACAGGGGCAGTCAAACTAGACAGGCATAAAAGCCTAGCAAAATCTAGATAAGTTGACCCGAATAAGAAAAAAATTCAGGATAATAATTCAGTTGTAGATAGCACAGTCGTTAGGACTCTCGTGGACCATGCAAATGTTCCAGGGTTCGAGCCCACGCCGACGCATACCTGATATCTATGGTCGTCTACCGATATCCACGCTGAAAATTCCACACTTGTACCAAAAATACGGTGTGGAATCGAGCTGTAATCAAAAATAAAATACATGCGATTACACACAACTACATGATAGGATGACAGTTTTAAAATCTAATGTAACATCAGGGTGGAGGGCGAGACTGATAACAGAAGCTTTGTTTGTCGAATCGACTGCAAACAGGTGTAATAGGAGAGACTCAAGACCTGTCCAGTTTGACATGTGTGAAATGCCACTACCACTACGACAAATAGGAGGGAACAAACGAAGCTAAAAAACTCAAGTTTCCAAGTCGTGTGATTATAATTGATGACATGATTATGAACAATAAGTGAATTGTGTTCGAAACTGTGTCATTCAGTAAATAATACTATTTCACTGTGTGATACATCTAATAAACAAACTATTATGGAATGACTGAGTAATCCTTTCATGCCTCTTCGGAAACTATGCAGACCCCTTAGATGGATACTGTGTGATATCTCTGCTATTATGCTGCTGATGCATTTCATAGCTGCTGTTGCCAATTCATGCACACACTCATCCGACGACGAAAGCTTTATGCGAATCGACTGAAGTAAGCGAGCATTTGGTGCCGCATATTTTGATAAATGTTCGACTGCCAGAATATGCTATTTTCAGTCTACATTTCAATTTTTAATCCTATCAAATCGGATATTTTCAGAGTAAAGATGTTGGACACTTTTGTGATAAGGAGACTTTAAAATATTAGATTTGCGCTGAATATTAAAATCTGCAATCATGATTTTGTGCTAATTTCGCCTTTCTTCCACACTTTCCATAAACATCGTTTCAAACAAGCAGATTTTCATTTCAATACTTTTCAACCATTCACGTCGAACGACAGTGATGGCTATTCAGCAAAATCTCATGTAAATATCAGTTGGTTGTTCCTCTCACCATACTGAGTAAATACGTTGTTTCTGGGCTTGGCTTCTAATCATAAAAACAGGTCTTGTGATGTAGAAAAGCACACTGTCTATGTAGAATGTTGGATCTTATAAGTAAGGAATTCTCATGCAGTCCAAGGAAACAAATGCTTTTCACTTCTTACCCACAGAATTGCTGACTTCATTGCATATGGTAACAACATTTCGTGTCGTTCGATGTGACTATGTGACTATTCACCAACCTCCCCGTCATTGAAACGATTCGGTTTATTTGTGACACAGCAACTGAATGTCCAGTAAACACGCGTCGCATGAGGAAATTATTTAACATGTGTACTTACGAGTTACAATTCATATTCGATAATAGATGATATTTGCAAACAGATGGAGTAGTGATGAGAATGAGACTTAGTGCTTTGTCTGCAGATGTGTTTTCGACGCGGATGGAGTATACTTCCTTGAAGGACTGTATAGATGAGGCTGAAAGACACGCTCGTGGGAGGTGGAAATGAGGTTCAAGGTGAGGTAATTTTAACAGAATATAATCCATCCCATGTGAGCATAAAATTTACACCAGTACATAAAGATAATGACACGATGCATTTCTTTGTGCAGTCAATTTGTCTGTCGAGCTGACAGCATAGTCGAGAGACCTACACACAGAAAGTCAACGTGAAATCCACCTCTCATACACTGTAATAATTTTACTACATCTTAATGCAAAAGTAGCCAACTAGAGTGTATGAATGGAAACCCTTCCGGGATATGTATGTGGAAAATGGTTATTTCTATACCTCTATCATGTGATGTATAGACACAACAAGGTGGCAGTGGAAAAGACAGGGAAGGAGAACTCATCGATGCTTAACACATTGAAGTGGGTGTACCAGTTTGCAAGCCTCTGTGGAAGTTTTTCCTGATTACAGCTTGATTCCACAGCGTATTTTTGGTACAAGTATGGAATTTCCAGCATGTGACACCGGTAGCTCAAATTTTGCAGGCCGACCGCAGATATCAGGTATGCGTCGGCAGCGGATCGAACCTCTGACCATGTTCACGGTTGGCGAGAGTCCTAACCACTGTGCCATTGGATGTAATGAAAACCGCCTATCGATACATGTTCCTGAACACTAACTCTACTGAATATCTACAACCATATCTAAGAGTCGCAAAGTGGATCTCATGAAGATATCTTTCTTCGGTTTCGTCTTTTCTTTCGTTAAGATATATTTTACATTAGAGTCTTAGTGAAATCTGTGAGATGTGTACTCAACAGAATAAAAACAAAACATAATTACAAGGTCACCACTACTAATAATAGTATAATTAATTAATTATCACTGTTATTATTATCTAGTTCTTCTGGTGACAGTGTCTTAAGAAATCCGCATATCTTCACAATGAAACCGGGTGAAAAATGATCAGACCATCATCCGATTGTTTGGTGAACAATGAAGCTTTGTCTGCGTTATACTTGCGTTTCTTTGAGTGAATTCTCTCTTTGTTATCATGAACTTTACATTGGAATTCTTCCCTTTATTTTAGTTATTGAAATAAACACGCGTTGGTTTCTCGCTCAAGACTGATCCGGTGTTTGTAAATATTTTAGTCACCAGAGAGAAAGATTAGGAAGGAGTGACTTCGTGTGTGTGGCTGTGGTATTGTGAAAAGAGAAAATGCTTATCTGAAATGGACTCACAATGAGTGAAAGTGATATTCCATTTACATCTTATTTGGTTGATGGTGATTACAAGTGGCGTCTGTGAATTGTGTTTTGAGTGCATTCAGAACTCATCAGCGGGATGTATGCGCATCCCGTTGTATGTGATGATGGTTTTTTCAGTGGGCCGCATTTATTCCTAATTTGTTTTCGATGAATTTCGTAGTAGATTCTTTTTCAATGAAGATGCGTCTGAACCTCTTCAGTTTACCATCGATTGATATTACCGGTGGGTATCTTTCTTCTCTTCAGAGATAACCAGTACATCATGTTTTCCCCTTTCGCTGAAATTGATTCAACTCTGAACTCTCATGTCTTGCCTATTTCGTGTTTGCTTCTGTGTAGAGAACCGTCAGAACTCCTCTACGACAAAGCATCTAAAACACTGAATTCAGTCTTCAATTCCGATTTCTATGTGAACTTGTTGGAATTGTAGTATTTGTTGAACTCCCTAATAATCACTTCGATGTCAGAATTCTTGTCACAAACGATAAAAGTTTCTTCGGTGTAAATGAAAACTTCCAACAGTGAGTCATAACACGCCATTTTCTTGACTTAACACACAGCACGCTGGTATACCGTATCCATCACTTATCCTCCTTCATGTCTATGTAGTGTGTCAGTGAAGTTGAACTGAACGTTAAAAAGGCGTAAGAAGACCAGATCGTCAGAAACAATATCCATCACGGAACCCTGGTATCACATCCACCAACGACCAATAGGCCAACATATATACAGAAGGAAGAGAAATAAGATTGGACACATGCGGAGAGGAGACGCTTAGGCGAACCAAGCCCTAGTGTCAAACTCAGACGGAGAGCAACCTCGGTCTTAAAGTGATATGGAGAAAATGATGTAAAGAGTAGAAGAATGATCATGGGGCAGTTATGGAGACAGTGAGAAGTGATAACATAGAACTGAGTTGAATGAAGATATTGTGCTGAAGACGTGTACTCCACTAGGGAATCAGGTCATCAATACTAATACTAATATTTGTAAAGAATTGTGCTAAAGAGATACAGGAAACACTGATTTGCATTAGTTCAACGAAGAAACTGTCTCACCTGAAGAGCAAGTATTAAATATTCAATGGAATACTGTGTATTCTCTACGATTTCTCATTCTAATGATACTCTTCGTAACTTCAGTTACCAAACTGTTGAGAGACTGATTACGTACCCACATATACTGAATGCAGAGGCGGCGTCGAAGACTTTTGTCACATCTGCCTTAGTGAATCTTAGCAATCATGATATCCAGGGCATAATGAATAAGCTAATGCAAAAGAAAGTTATCGTGGTATTGGTGTAGATCCACAAAGCGTCTTCTCCTTAACACACAGATTTCCTGACATATGTTTTGAAAACGTGAAACGTGCTCTTCTATCAGTCTTTTACAAACCACTTGCAATGAAAAACCCGCCAATGAATCATGTGACCTAAATGAATCATCCTCTCAGACTTTTGTACAAACGATGCATGTCCTGTATAGTGACGCTGTGCATCATCGTTGCTAATACACTCTTGATCCATTTTCAGACCTTGTTTCCGCTTCATTCGGTCGTCTGATTACAGTAGTGTCATCTTTTTCCAATTTTTAGAAGACATAACATCAGAGGAATTGAAAAACCAACGAAGAATTATGTGGTTGTGAAGCACTGATTTTCTTGCCAATTCTTTAACTCTTCCAATTTACCCTTAGGGGAAATGATATCTACGCCATCAATCTATTTTTTAAGAAGAGATTAGATATGCATAAACGCTTTTCAGAAAAGAGTTAACATAGGCCTGTTGTTTCATTTTAGTTTGTTTATTAATTGTATCACACAGTGAAACAGTATTATTTACTAGAAGACATTTCGAACAAAATTTATTGTTCATAATCATATTAATTGTAATCACACGACTTTGAAACTTGAGTTTTATAGTTTTCGTTGTCTTCTCCTATTTGTCATGAGGTTAGTAGTATTAACCAGATGTCAAACTGGACAGTCGTTGAATAGCTCTTATTACACGTGTCGTCATTCATCAATAACGACACTATGAATAAGGAACCGAAATCATCAGTAGTAATTGCATACAAGGAAGGAACCTCGGAAGTCACCTTACGCAGAATTCTTAACAAGGCAGGAATAAAAGTGGCTGGCATTCAAACCAACCACAAACTCAATTAGAAACAAGCTTTGTCGGTTAAAGGATCCTGTGAAGCCTTTAAAACAAAACAATTTAGTTTATCTGCAATCGATAAGCCAGAAATTCTTCTACGATAATATAAACCTATAAAGCGGGAGGTATGTGGATGTAAGATGTATATATACTGATGGAAATGTAGCAAAATAAATCTATCTACACCTATTTAAATTGAGTTTCATTTGAAGGTCGAAAGACTGTTAAGTTGATTCAGTGAGTTCACTTTGAACCTACTTTCGAAATTCAGCTAAAGTGTTGTAGTGGAATGGATCAACAATCTTCGGTTAATCTGTAAACTAGAAAGAATCACCATTGAAAAAACAATAATACATGTGGTTGAAACAAAGTGTCAAGAGAAGGGTACACAGAACAGTACATTCTGAAATTAACTGGAAGTAATCGATTCACCTGTGATAAGCAATCAAGTTAGTGGCACCCAACACTTATACCCTGATATAATGTGAAAATCGCCAGACAGTCGAAAGAGATTCCAACAAATGAGGCATTAGAACACTGTTAACACTATTGCCTTGGATTCCGAGTGAAACAATGGGCTACAACAGGCCACCGCCAATCCTCTCAGCTCTCTACTATCTTAGTTTAGCTGGCTCCTAGATTCCCCATGGGACCCAACTCCAACTCATCGCTTCCCATTCAGCTTCCACCAATGCGTCTGACTGACAAAGGATTTCACTCAACAGCCTGCTCAGTGTGTGTTCATTCCATCGCCATTTATCTCTATATAAATTTGTGGGCTAACAGGTTCTTGGTTGATTCCCTGCGAGGGTCCCTTCAGTGTTTATCTTTTCTAGTCTGACCACGGGATTTTCAGTATGAAGTCAGACTACGTAGGTGCTGCTGAAGGTTTTCAACAGTCTGTCCAAAATGCTTTTCGTGATGTGTGAAGTCTCAGTCAGCAATGAAGACTGCTGTACAACGATCTACTCAGTCAGTGTGAAGAAGAATCGACTGAATTAGGAAATGCTGAATCAGCATAAATAGAAAGTAAATGGAATTCGGAGAACAATCAGTCATCCTTGAGTCAGAAAAATTCGTGAATGGAGAATCATCGGTATTAATAGGAACAACGAATAGGTAACTTTTGATGACTGCAAATGATGTCATCTATTAGATGGGAAGGTATAATCTTACTAATAATTACTTGAAAATAACAACTAAGTAATCGTTTAAGGCATCTCCGTAATGATTATTTCTACCTGTGAAACTTGTCAGCGGATAATTTGATATGAATACATCACTATTGCGAAATTCCGCCCATCATCTAGGCGGAGAATATGTAATACTCCGGTTGATATACGCTCATGATCCCTTTTCGAAGTGTCGTTTATGCATTTATTCGATCATTTATTATTGACAGTGAATTTTCGCGCCTGCTGCCGTCCTTGGTTGTGGTAGCCATTTCTCAGCCTCCCTCTCCGGTTTTGAACTCTGATTCCCCGTTATCCGTTATTATCATGGTAGGCAGATCACCTGGGAAACAAATTGATAGGGCATGCATTTGAAATATCCATCGCCGATACAAGGCCGACTGTAATCATTAAAGTTATCCGGGGTCATTACAGAATTCAAGATAGACAGCCGAAACTGCCCTCGGTTGGTTGTGTTCTAATAAATGCACCCGTTCCCTTACGGGTCAGGGCATAATTGTGTGTATTAGATCTAGGATTACTACAGTTATACATGCAGTATATATGAGCGAAAGAACCACGGGTGATTTAATGAGCCATTCACGGTTTCACCGTTTTAAGGTATGTACTTAGACATGCATGGCTTAATCTCTGAGACAAGCATATGACTAATGGCAGGATCAACCAGTTTATTCACACAGTGATACACCGATTGACAGGGTATTGGTTTTCAGGAGAACCAAACACACCCATCTCTGCCTCTTGCGAGACGATACTGGTATGAAGGATCATCCTGTGACGCAACCACTCGAGAGCCCTCTCCCTTGGTTAACCATTCGCACCGTTAGTATACATGGTGATATACGTAGTGATGGGGTTGGCCACCTCTCCACACAACTCTTGAAATGCTCCCATATGACCGGACGTCTTACATAGCCTCTCCTGAGGAAGTCCTACTCACTGCCTTCACGTGGTGGAGGTGTTTTTTCACCGACGTGAGAGGGCGAAAGCGGATGACCGGAGCTCTTCACCGGGTTGACTGTGCATTTGATGACAGTCTAGGGGAGATGGCTAAACCCTGACTCCAAACCTCCAACGACTGGCGTATGAAGCTCACTGGAGCTCACCGGCAGACGTATTGACAAAGGGCTTGTTGGATGTCCTGGATGTCTGGCCCCATTCAAAAAGGCGTATGAACCGGACTCCGGTCACCAGCTGGCTTCCAATGGATAGTGGACTCCCTACTCCACTCCTACTGACTTGTAGGTTACACCTGTTTGTGTAAAGGCTAGAGCTGCACTCTCAAACGAAAGGCCGAGCGATGCTGGGAACATCACTCGTACCGAATTCCCATGAAACTTCATGAACTCTCTTGTTCATGAAGCCGGCTCATCCCCCCGTAGGAGTAAAGTAAGTATAGTGATGTATAGGTAAGCACTGTTACGCCGATCATTGATCGCGTGAATCAATTATTCACTGCACTGACAGGCCCAATAGAACTCATCTCGCATACAAGACTAGCGAAACGTATTATTATTATATACAAAAGTAGCACGCATAGTGACGTTATAGAGACACTAGGTCCCTATAAACGAAGCCAGCAGCCACCGACCACCAACAACCAATTTAGCATGTAAATAGCTTCTATACGTCTGCCAAGACTATAGAAAACCACACACAGTCATATAAGTGAGCCATGAGAACCATTTGAACCACACTCATATCGTCTACATAGCTTCTGCTGTGTTTACTGTAGGATTTTAGGGTTATTAGCAAGGCAACCTAGCTGGGCGCTATCAGGCCTAAACAAGCTCAGAACCCATGTTCACAGATACAAAAACACCTTTCACGCATTCCTCTATCATTTGGAAGTGTTTTTTCAAATTTTCAATTTTTCGACGTTTTTGGACCCGAGTTAGGTGTAGTATTCCTCTAGTGGCTCTAGTGGCTTGATGTCGAAGATGATGGTAGTGGCTTTATCCGTTTCCGGTGCTTCGTGAAAAAAACACTTTAAGATACTCTTTTACCTGATGAAATATCCTCGGAACGCGATTATGTCAACTTTGCATCTGGAAGTACCTTGTGTTTCAGGATCACTATGAATCGTGAGAATAGTTGCAATAGAATGTTGTCAACCGAAATAAGCCATTCAGAATAAATGTGATTTCAGTTGGGCCAAGTGAGTAACCACTCAATCACATTAATTACTGTTACCTCTTTGTGTTTCGACAGGTGCATTGGACTTCAACAGCATGTCATCATTGCATTCTGCTCTCAAGAGTATCTTTCACAGTCGGCTCCACGCAGTTGCTCATAGGCCAAAATCTTCTCCACACACGACCTTCACCACGTTACTTTTGTACTGCAAACTCGTCGTTTCTCATTCAGGTTCCAATGGAGTGTCTGTCACGTGATTTCACTCGGCTGTCTCCTCTACGTGTGTTATTTCTATTTGCATTGAAATGATCTCAATTTGGCGGAATGTATTTTCGTCAGCCATCAACTAATAAAAGTGATAATTTGATTTCGTTATCATTTTTTATTTTCTCTGTCTTACTTAACCCACGCATTTCTTCCATCTTTGCCTATTAACTGATAACGAATTTAGCTTGAAACTGTCATTCTTACATTTTCAATACTCTGCAGTTTTGATCTCCTAATTCGTAGTAGTTCCTCTAATTATACTACATTTGATAGTGTGAGATATTCCCATATTATGAATTAAAAGTCAATCTGAACGAAGAATATTCTTTTCAATAATTTCTCTTCTTTAGATTCTTACAATTATAAAATATAGTGTATTTGTGGTTGTTACAGTAAAGGCCAGTTATGTGACGGATCCATTTTTAACGTAGAATAACAGATTAGCAGTTATGGGTGTCAAAATAAATAGTCGCGTTTGTGTGACAAACGTGCTCTTGGCTGAAATCGATTACGAGATATTTCGGTGAAACGGGAGACAATGGTGGTGATTAATTGTAATAGATTTGTAGACTGTGGGGTAGGAAAGTTGACAAGTTAGTTCAAGGTTATCAGAGGTGTCAGGTGAGTGAGTGGCTGGTTCGAAGTGGTCTGTCTTAAAGAGGAGGAGACAGTAAGGCTGCAGTGAGAGGTTCATAATGAAATAACGAATATGTAAAATGAAACAGGCGGAGACATATATTGAGAAGAGAGATTTTATCACTAATAGTGAGTCCGGATAGTATAAATGAAAAATTCAATAGTATTGAGGGAATGTTTGCATCAAGGGCATAAATTATGACGAATAATAATAATTGTAATTGTAATAATAATATTTGTAATAATAAGCAAAGGAAACAAAACCAAGAGGGTTAAGGGGAAGTAGCACTCTTGCTGAGAAGAAGAATCATCAATCCAAGTTTGGCCACGGTAGGAACAGCGCCTGGACGTGTTCTTTTTGGATACAAAGTTCCAGTTTAGTGGATCTTATTGCAACAGCTTCAGCTATGTGTAGGAGATGTAAGTGAACTGTACGTGATAACCACTTTGGAATTCGGTATATAACACTGATAGCTGTGTTGACATCGATACGATGTCCAGTATCGACTCAGTGTTACAGGATCGAGCTTTTTATGCACTTAATTTTACCCCCTGCTGAATCAAGCTGGTAAATGTTCTTGAACCCGTAGACGAACCTGCCTAATGGTGCGCCCTATATAACTTGAACCACAGGAACAGTTGAAATGGTACATGCATGAAGAAGAGCTAAGGTTAGGCAAGACATCTTTGAGTTGCTGGGTGAACATTGGACGGCTAGTGAAGGATAGACACAGACGTGTAGAGTAGAAAGTTTTCTTGATCGCCCTGGTTAAACGTTGTGATAGAATCCTAGCAGGAGTATCTCCTCTGAACTGGAGACGTGAAAACACAGGCTTTTCCTCCACCGTTGCCAGTTAATGTTTATGACTATTGTAACCAATGCTGACTTTAATGAACTTCTCTGGATATCCGTTCTCGATTAGAATGTCTCGGATGACCTGGAGTTCTTTCTCTACGCAATCTTCGGAACAAATAGACCTCGCACTAAATGCTAAGCACCTGATTAGATTACCTCTGTATTTCATCCCTACGAAGCTAAGGAAGTGTATATACTGAGCTTTGGTCTCCAGCTTTCCAAATATGGTTCTTTTGATGGGACCATCCTCTCTTCTCGTTCGTAGGACGTCGTTACTATTTGTATGCGTTGTTTCACTCATAGACTCCATTTGTTTTCTTCACAACATCAACTATACCTCCACTATAAAATTATACTGGTAGAAGATGACAGTCACGCACACAAAATCTATTCAGAAACACAAGCTACACTACGTGTATTTGGAAGCCTCTTATGGTAAACAACAGCGTCCGCTAGTCAGGTTAAAGTTACCTGGATACTGATTGGTTGTTTATCTTGGTACACTGAAAACACTTCTGATGGGCTTGACTGCCGCCGAGTGAAGTCGGGCGTCTGGTATGCATGCCCTACCATCTGGTTAAGAAGAACTTTTGCTTTTTGATATGAGTGACTTCCAAGCTACTCAAATGAGTGAGTAGTATACACTCTCTAGCGAAAATTTCGCTCACATTGGTGGTACATACATCAGGATTTTGATATCGCCATTTTGGACGTTGTCCATTACTGTTTGTAGTTGTCTGTAGAACGCCTCCTTCTTCTCTTGTTCTGAGACGTTTGTAGGCGCATAGCATTGAATGACTTTAACTTTCCTTCCTTTTGAGTTGAACCTGGCTGCCATTATCCTGGAGGAGATTGGTTCCCACTGCATGAGAGCTTTGGCTGCTGTTGGTGACATCATGATGGCCACTCCCTCGGTGTGCTCGTGATTGTCCTCTGGATGGCCGGAATAGATTATTGTCTCTTTGGTTGGTAGCTTGCACCCACCACATCCGTTCCATTTGCTTTCGTAGATTCCCAACACTTCTATTCTGTACCTTCTCATTTCAGCGGCTATTTGGGCAGCCTTTCCAGTTTCGTCCATTGTGTGAACATTCCAGGTACCCATCCTTACTTTTGCTTTCATCGAAAGAAGGCACATCGGCTGACTGGCTTCCCGAAGGCTTTCACCGGCTTGCATCATTTCACATCCCCGATTCTAGCGAAGAATAGGGTTGTTGTTTATATTTTTAGAATTTTTAATATATTTATGCGATACGGTTTTGGAGGGTGGAGTTGCTAGCACCAAGCCCCAACCCTCCCTCTTTATCCGGGTTTAGGACCGGCAAGAAAACTAGCGAGCTAGTAATCTAGGAGAGGTTTAAATGATTAGTAAGCATATTTATCAATTAATTTATTAAAATACATATTTTTTCCTACCTTTGTAGAACACACCAATTGTACAGGCATGGATAAGTATTATTTAAATTACATAAATTTGGTTTATGGCTAAATTACATGGTTGCTGTCGCTTTAATCTTTGGTTTGTGGGAACAATATGATAACTATTCATTCAATGGAGCACATCAAGAAATATAGAAATATTGTCTTCGCACTAACAAAAAAACCCAAGTAAGTTTTGGATGGATTAAAAATACTTGGGAAAAAATAAAGCTGGGAATGAATTCTTGATTTATAACCAAATTTGGTAATAATTTAAAATAAGTAATACACTTGTATAGTTTTGTCAGCATTTCCATTGTAACATCTTGGGTGTCTGGTATGCACTCACTTCCTTCTGGTTAGGTACAAATTTTGCTTTTTGATATGACCGACTTCCAAACTACTCACATAAGTGAGTAGTGTACACTATCTACCAATATTTTCGCTCACTATAGTGGCATATATACAAAGACTTTTGTCTCAATGATATGGACACTGTCAGTGTCTGTTGTCAGTTGTACAATCTGTGTCATAATTTCAAGTAGTGGAATGGCTACTCAAACAATGACGGCCTGCGTAGAGCTTAGACTACCGAAAGCTTCCATCTTTCTCTATTTCATGCAGCCAGATATGAGTTCTGATGATATTATCTACTCTTGTGTGCATTCAATATGTGTACAAGATTCTGGCCCCAAATGCTCATAATAAACTTGGTGGAAGGCGTGATTGTAGGTGACCGTGTGTCCCAACGTTTGACATAACTGTACTTCAGTTATGTTGTTGGGTCTCAAAATGTACTTCTGAACATCTCACGGTAAAGTTCCACAAATGCACGAATGACTTTCGACAGACCAATCATAAAAGTGAGAAGTTTTTGCATAAAAGAAGACGTATATTTTACAAAGTAGCTTGCGAATAACATTGGTATTGTAGTTATCATAGTGACAGGCGCCATAAGTCAACAGCTAGCACGCGTTCAATGTCATTTCAGCCACCGCGCAAACTTTGAAAACGGAGTGAAAGTTACACGCTATTGTTTAGATTTGGCTTCTCTTGTGTTATACGCTCCAAAAGTCTACAGATTAAATTTAAATCAGTTAGTTCTGATCGAACTTAGGTTACGTTTCAGTTTTGAATCTATTTAATCATATGGAGTTGTCTTATTATAACTTAGTAGTTATATATATATCCATTTTTGTGCATTCATTGTCGCTTTATCACTGATTTATAAAGTTTATATACATATAAAGTCATATTTAAATTGTTTTTCCCCGATTCGCTCTAAAAAGCATGCCGATCAAAAGAAACCGCTGCGGAAGGATTATGTGCCAATTTCCAGTGGATGAGGGAATCCACTGTGATAAATGACTTCACATTTAGCCTACCACTAAACTTGCTCACTGCTTCACCGTTCGCCATTGTGTGTACTTCTTACAAAACGAACGAAACACGACCGTGTTTGTCTCGCAACTTGTAACCTATCTGTTGGGGCGTCCCACGAAAGCTGTCAAATGCAATAAGTTTGTATGAATTACTAGACACCATGCAGTTTTCTCGATATCCACTTCTCGGAGACCCTTTCGTCATAAATGATTGCGTTTTGCTCTCTGATTTCTCATTTTGAGAAGCTGAATGCTGAATGTACTGGAGAATTTACTCATAGTCTGATTAGCATTATCTGCCACTAATCTCAGTATATCGTCGAACCCTGCCTCCAAACCGTCGTCCTATATACGAGAGCTTATCTTCACCAACTTCATTTGCAGTCGAGTAGGCTGGCGTCTCGCTTTTACCTCTAGGACACACCTCGAGTTCAGATCGCCCATGCAATTCATCGAAATCAACGTATTCTTGTAGGTCATCGGATTATCTAAAAACTCAGAGAGTGCCTTGCAGTCATCTCGTGACTGACTACCATTACCAGACGATGCAAAAGGTTAGCATATGTTTGAACTCGTTTCCAGCGAGTCATAGTTTGCCTGGAGGAAGTCGTCATCATTCATATATCACAGGTTGTCTTGAGCTTGTGATGTAATGCATAACAATGCTGGCTATGCACGATATATCGTTAGACGGAAAATTAAGTTCCGTGTATTTGTCAACAATCGGCCAGAAAGAAGGACCGATCAGTCGCCTTGTCTATTGCCTTGTTTCTAACCACTGACAAGCTGGGACGTGGCGTAGGTTATGCTCCTAATAGACAGTCTAATAGTACCGTCTATCAGTCGTTTTCGGCGGACATCTACGAGGAGGCCATAGTGGCCGAGTAAGTTTGTGCCAGTGGTATGCATTGTGAAGTCAGCAAGAAGGAAAATTCACTGAGCAGGTTTGCGTAAACCAACGTTCAGATAGACGTATTTCCTACCGAAGGCTGAGATAGGTTATCCATTCTAAGCTTGTGAGTTGAAGGTAGGTTACTTCTGTCAATCTGCCGCTGTAGCATGAGGGACGCTGACTTCGGCACTTGTGTCAATCAGGTGCCCAGTCTGATTGACTGCGCCACTGATGTATAGTAGGCGGCTACTGCCACTGGCGACGGTTGCCAATAACGTGTGCTGGCGTGATAGTTTCTCATAGTCTTTGAGACATCGCCGATTCCCGACAATAGGCATTGTGATACCAACACCAGTCTTGGTTTTCAAGTCAACGTGGTTTGGATTTTGACCGACCAAGTGGGTTTCGCCGTTTTAGGGAATTTTGTCTATGGTAAGGTGCAATTCGGGGACTGATTGACCTAAGTAGTTGCGCGTTGCAGTTGGTTAACTCAATCACTGGACTATCCCTACTCGAAGTCTGTTCAGCAATTGAGCATAATTCAGTGACTGACCATTGTGTTATTTCCAGAATTTCATCAGCTTAAGTAGCTCATTCAACTATAATAACACCATGAAATGCTCCCAGCACTGCGTGTAGTGACTGTGGCAATTTGGATAAGAACAGCTCTCTAAAGAGTCCCTCATCGAAATTGCCTCGGAGGATAACTTCCCGCTTTCTCGTTAGCATGTTTTCAGTCAAGTGATCATTGAACTCCACGTTGCAAAATAGTAGTTCGTCAAGAAGCTGCCAATCTGAGAGGTCGTTTTTCTTTAGGAAGGCTGCTGTAAACACATTATACGGGATACTTACCTCTGGACTTGACATAAGTACGGGTATGCACCTGCCTAACTACCCTGGTAGTGCATGAACAACTGCAAAAAACTGTGAACGTTGCTTAGTGATCCCATGCTGAATGAAATCAAACTCGGCTATTTGACACCACGATTCCACATTATCTCGCCAAAATGGAACGACCTGAATAATTCTGCTAGTTGATCAAATACGGACAACCTTAGGCGTATGATTCTCCAGGGCAAAATATATACATATTTTTAAAAAATAGTACGGGAACAAATAACAAACGAAAGGAACTCACCGGATTTGTCTTTTTACTTACCGGAGATGAAGATCTCGGTGGCGCACACCAGTTTAGAGGCTGAGGGTGTTGACATTCACGGATAGCACGAAGTATACTAATGTAAGATCTGAAACCCACAACTTCCATAGTCTCCGTTCCATGTAGATCAGAAGCAAAGCAAGACAGCAAATTTATCAGGCGAATTATATTTCGGGGCCAAACCGGAGTGCAAGATGATTGCTTAACCAGTTTGGGATCGCGCACGAACGAACGAAAATAACACGATGACGTGCCAAATGGCTTGGATGCCTGACCAAAAGCCTTCAGCTAAACAAATAAACTTCAACAGTGGCAGTCAGAATGCAGTGTTGAGTGATTAATGTTGTGGCTAATAATTCTGGGGGATTATCTACAGCTAGACAATGGCCCATAAAATTAATCAGACCTACACACAAATTCGATCTTGTTTTATCATTCCGGTTAATTGTTTTGGATGTATCCCTTTACTTACACTAAATGCATCACTGTACACAGATGAGAGAGAGACGGATACTTCCATCCTTGGAAATTAAACTCACACTATCCATAAAAATCTTTTTGAACATGATGTAAGCTTATCCATCACCAAGAAACTGTATATCATAGAAACCGTGACCTATTAGTCAGTCAGCATTGTGTTTCACTTCCCTGTCACGCTTCAAAATCATCCAACCTACAAGGGAAATATTCGATACTTCTCGAGGTGGGTGTGTTTTGAAAGTCACATATAGAAGTTCATTGAAACTGCCAGAGATAATAATATTTCGTTTAATGTAATACAAAACTGTATGAATTACAATTCAGAAGAAACAGTGAATTATTGTCATTGAATAAGCGAATGTTAATTAATGAGTTGCAAAACAAATGTTGAGTTATAGAAACCGAAATTTCACACGAGGAGTTTTGTGCTGATGAAAGCGGAAATCACCAATTCCACTGGAAGGAAAATTGTTTGTGCATATTTTGTTCGCAATCCATCACAAAATCGATTGATTGTCTTAGGAACCGAAAAGCCTATTCCAGATATTTCGAAATATGTTTGATGATGATGAAGAGGATGAAGTATCTTCTGAATGAGCAGCTTCAGGTTCTTCTGTAGGTGGCACAGCGATGTGATATTCTGGTACAGTGAACGAATCTCCACAAAGTTTCTGTTGATCAATCTGTTCGCTATATTCACTTTCAGAGTGTCCAACTATGCTTTGTACATACGACTGGAGATCGCTTGCATATTCGGCGGGACAATCGACAAGTGTTGAATGCTCATTGAAACAGAAGACTATTTCGTGGAGGAAAGTTCTATTATACTGGGACAAACAGAGAAAGAGAATGAATGAGAATGAGAATTGAAGTCTCCTAATAAAATGGTTCCATAAAAACGGTTAATTAGTTTATATAAGTGGCAGTTGTGATGTGAAATTCTGCTGACATACAACAGCAAACATCATCCATCACTTTCTTTCACAGTCTGTTATCGTTTCCAGGATGCTGAGATACGATGGTGAAATAATGATATCACATACTGTGGATCTACTGTAGACGGCAACGAACGGACTTGACTGGCCGAACACTTTCTTCTTCAACCTCCCTCTCCATTCACTGACTCCTTACTAAAATCCGTATATTCAACTGCACTGTTCATACAGCAAACATGAAGTCTGTTAGTGAACCAGCCACCAACATATTGCCGAAACAGTGGTGGAAGTATTAATGATCTCAACTCATGAGAAAGTTTTGAAATTCAACTGAATTGTATTTCTAGAACCATCTGTGATCCCACAGTGTTGAAAATCATTGTTCATTTGACAAGTGGCACACGAAGGCTGATTCGGAAAATATCGCCAAATTGTGTTACAAGCCTGTCTGGAGTGTACATTCTGATATTTCGACTCATCATTTTATCACTTGCTCACTTCATCTCTTAGAATTAGACAGTTCACAACAAATTCTAGTGAATAACATAATCAGTGTAAGGTCCGTCTGTCCTTACAACACAGACATAACCCATTTGTTGCCTTTGCAATAACAACTGCCATAATGAAAAAAGAAACATTTATGCGAAGCAAAATCATCACTTGTCGCTTACATCATTCTCAGCACAGATGACTCTAGGTCGAGCATGATATTTGTTCAGCAGCGATTGCTCAAAATCTGCGGTCTAATCAAGTTAAAGGTGAAATGAATTTAAAGGCGATCAGTAGTATTTCGTCAATAATTAAAGAAATGACTGAAAATCCTTGTGAAAGTATCTAAACGTCGTACGTGGTATTCTGTCAAGTTTCCAACCTCTAGTACACCGAGACACTCTAGCACAAGAAAACCATGCATGAGACTGTAGGAGAGAAGTTTACTCCTCCCTAGTGTTATCCTTTCACCATAGTCAATTAATTAACTGATATCAATATTCGTCAGTGTAAAGAGATCGGAATGTATCTGTTGGGAATGCCATCACTGGCTGACTGACTGATCTACTTGAATGCAAATGATGTACTGTAAATATCCAATATGCATTCAATAGGTGTCTATTCCGTGAAGTTAATGGTACTGCAGTTGAAACCCTTTCTTATAGATGAATCCTTGTCAGAACTTCAAGCCTGTACTTTGCAAGAATATATACAACAACAAACGGAATATGTCGATGATATTTTTATCGTGTGTGACAGAAAGTCAGAAGTTGAGAACTTATTCATTCAAATCATATCATGCCATCCAAACATAAACGTCTCAACTGACGAGGAGGACTGATGGCTGGATGGAAAGACATATTTCTTCACAGACGGGACAGTACATCCATTTTAAAAGTTTTCTTCGTATCAAACATAGAAAGAATATAGTCAGGATACTGTTCGCTACAGAACACGAAATCAGTTCTGACAGTACAATCAAAGATGAAATAAATACTGTGGAGGATATTCTGTCTAAGAATGGATATCCTGACAGGTTCATTGATGAATACTCCAAAGAAAGAAACAAGCCCCAGTAAACCTCTCTAGCTGAACTATTTCAGAGGTATCTGTATACATCAATTAGCCTTGTATGGAAGATGGTCTACGAGAGGTAGTCAAACGAAGACTTGATTTAGCTATCAGGAAAATACAGTATGAGGCAGAATTCTTCCTCATTAGCACCACCTATTGGGTGATACAACGATCTGGCGAGGACAAGTTATCAGTCACCGACACATCAAAATGCATATATCAATTTGAGTGAGCCTGTGGAATCGGATACGTCGGTCGTAGGGGAAGGCGATTTTCTACTCACTTGGTGAAACATTTTTCGAATTGGTTGAAAATCGATGAAGTGAAAGGGCCTAGTAAGTGAATGACAGAGCATCTTGTCGACTATGGAAATAATTTTTTCGCTCTCAAGTCATTGACTGTTGTCAGGAGGCAACCGTATCAGGTTGAAAAAATTTGAAGTCCCACATTTTTTACTTTAAATTCATTGCATAGAATTGAAATTGTCTTACTGAGTAATTTCCACCTTCTCTGATCGATATTCTGTCATTCATTCATTCATTGTGTTTGAATAAAGGGGAAATGAATGAACGGTGCCTCGTTAATTTAGTTATTGATAAATGTCTCATTTGATGCCATCAAACTGTAATTGTTGGATGCTGTAAAGTTATTTATTACATCACAAGTCTGTTAACCTAAATCACCGAAAACTACATATGTTTAAATCACACTTGAATGCCTTGAATTCACGTTCATTTCGGTTCTCGTCTCCTGGAGTTGTTTTAATTCAGTAATAATATTTGTATGCACCTTCTTCAAACTATTTGGCTGATAGTTTTAGAATGGACATTGTCATTAGTCGGTGTGAGGTGGTGGGTTGTCCACTGAACATGACTGAAAGAAGACGACATGTTGTTAGGTTATTCAGACGCACTATAATGGGTATATATCCAAACTCATAATTCTGTCTTCTGAATGACCCAACTACATGCCAGTTACTTCCAGTTCTCAACATTCAGCCTTCACCTAGACAAAACGTCATATCACTGAATTTATGTCGGTGAATAGTTGTCAACCAATCAGAAGACAGCTCACACTCAATGGACATGCAAGTTATCGGTCACGTAAAGCAACTACATAAATAGTCGTATTTATTTGATTGACACCTGTCACTTTCGTTGGTGAATCAGTCCTGCCTCGGTTACCAGCTGTTGGTTTCTTCTCGGTGTAGGGAAGGGCGAATAAGCAAGTGATGAGTGATATTTTGTCGTCCTTTAGAGAACTGTGGATTAAGAATTGCGATCTTTGAAGTTCAGAGGCTGTCCCAATAAAAGACGTCTTCAATTAAGTATCGTCCGATTACTTCAAACATATCGATGTCATATCTGTAAGATTGCGATGTAAAAAATACAGGACGTAATTTAGTTGGAAATAATGACATACCCTTCCCTATCAAATGACACATACCACAGTCATGTGTCAAATAATCTGTGTGAGAAAATGCCTACACGCATTTGTCAGTTTGTTGACAAGTCGACATCAGTTAGAGGAGCACAGAAACGCCGCGAGGAAGTACTGGACAGCCGTTTCGCCCTGATGATTGAGACTGACTCTTCACAACACGCACTCATCAACAGGGTTCGAACCCGGGACCTCTCGCTTCAAAGGCGTGGTCGCCATTTAAATGGTAAGGCTATATGGTCATTCCGAGAAATCCAACTTCTGCTGATTCGCGAGATATATAGCGCAGTCGTTTTCGCACTGTAACAGGCAAGAAAGTGTATGCTTACTCTGTAACGGGAAAGTCCTTGTTTCCGAGTAATGTCAGTGTGTGCGTACTGGCGAAGAGTCAGTCTCAAGCACTGAGACGAAGCAGCTTTCCACTACTTCCTGATGATTTCGCAATGCTTCTCAAACTGACATCAACTCAAGTCGTCACCAAAGCTGTAACCAATTAAGTCGCTGCAGAGCAACACCTGATTATATACACATTTCTCAGTCACATAATTGATGATTAGTAAAAGCCTCCTCATGCACAATAGGATGTCAGCAAATGAAATCAGAAATAAGCCGTAGTTTGTTTCATTCAACTCACGTTCCAGGTGACACGATTCTGAAGAGGTCTATTCCACGATTGAAGTAGAGATGTGGAGATGGTCCATTACTGTCGACAACGGTACATGCTGCGTAATCTCGATACAAGTGGTAACTACAAACAATGAAAAGAAAAGAGGTGAGGTGAAGAGGCCAATTTCAAAACAAAAATAGTAATAACAATAGTTATAATAAGGATAAATTAGTTGATACTGGTTAGCAGTACAATTCAGGGTGGAGATTTCATCCTATTCTGCACTCGTCATTCTGATGTGCTTGTTTATCCGAATGGATGATTCTGTTCACGTTGACGTCTGAACTTGTCATGCATCAGTTGAGACAACGAAGCCTTGTCCATTAGACCGACCAGGCATGATAGCCACCTCTTGTGCACTGACCTCTTCAGTTGTATTATTTCTGCAATATGTGTACATGGATTTCGGCTGTGAGTGTCTGACGGATTGAAAAGAAAATCTTTCAGCTGAACAGTGTTTAACAGACTTACTAATGCGTGAATTCATCCGAAGGATTGCTCCAATATTTCGACAATTCATTTATAGTGTCCTAAATAAAGTTGGGAAACGATATTGTTGATGAAATTAGAATTCAATGATGTTGTATGTTATATTTGATCGTTAATATATTATATTAGGACTATATTTACAATTATTATAACTAGCATTTTCATACTCTTGGGCTCAAGATAGAACATGCGCATTCAGAAACACACAACCACTCCACTCTGTATATTGCAGTCTCTTGCAAATGACTCATTTCTACCTCACACGATCTCCTCCATATCACCCCCGAAAACATATCTTAACGAGGAGTCCCACTTTGATGTGCGTTGGTGGCACAGTGGTTAGGACTCTCGCCAACCATGCACATGGTCCGGCGTTCGAGCCCACACCGACGCACACCTGATATCTATGGTCGGCCTAGGAAATTTGGGCTACCGATATCCACGCTGAAAATTCCGTACCTGTACCAAAAATACGGTGTGTGGAATCAAGTTGTAATCAAAAATAAAAAAAATAAATTAATATATGTGTAAAACTTAGACACTGTGGTAGTAAGTGATTCCATGTTAGTTTGTTTATTAGCTGTATGACACAGTGAAACAGTATTATTATTTTCCAACTGACTCTAAGATTACTCATAAGGTTTCGCCTCCTCTTCCCACGATCTCCTCCTCATATTGATTAGACTTCTAAACTGCCACCCTCGTGTACAAGCAAATGAGAATATATTATTATTCTATTCGGGATCTTGTTCTTGACGCTGAATGCAGCGTGTTTTCACCGAATGTTGGCGTCGTTTCGCATATCCCGGCCTTTACATCATGACCCATGATGACGGTCTGTCGCCTACAATTAGGGAGATCGTGAGTGGTGGTGAACAGTCTCATCTCATCCGCCCTAACTTCATCTTAAGGGCATTCCATTGCTCATAAACTGAGGTTACAATGCATATGAGGTGATTCAGATGGATGAAAGCAAATTGAAGTGAAGCTTCCATATTGAACTTGCATTCCTGTCGACACTGTTTAGTGGAGAGTATCTACAGCCTAGAAAGAATTCCACTGAATTATCTTCGTAAATTCGAGTCGTGGTCATCCAGGGGTTCAGCCAGTGACGTCACTACTGAGCTACTCACACTGAATGGAATGGGATGTTTGGGATTTTGAAGTGTTCCATTGTAGAGATTCAACTTATTTCGATGACAGTTACGTCTCAATCGATGTTGGGTGTCCATTCAGTTTAGTATGGTGACAGATAGTCATCAAAGACAATGGCGCCATTTCGTGAACCGAAATTCACTGATAGTAGTATTGAGCGAACAGTTACCGGTGACATATTGGTTTCCAATGCATTTAAACTTCAGATTTGATCAGTGGCTAACACCCGTTACAGATTGTTCGGAATATCCATGGAGTATTGGGCAGTTCTTTCATTCGGGTGGAACCTATGTCAGTAAGTGAATACCACCGAGGATGCAGCCCGAAACTATGATGAAGCATCTATCCAATACTCCCTGGCTAGCTTCTGATGAGTCTCCAACTCGTCATCAAATCCTCAATCAGTCAATCAATCAAATTTTTGTGAACCGACACTAACAAAATATTCAAATTCCATCCACACATTCCAACGAAATGTGCAACTGCATTCGGTTGGTCTGTTTAACAAATATCGCCTGAATAATGTCGTCCAAGAAAGAAGCGTTTAACTCACCAAGTTATGACTCCAAAAATCATGGGAATATGAACAACTGTCAGTTATCCAATCAAGTTGAGGCACCGATCTGAAAGGAAGATCATGTTTTGTAGTCTTGTCAAACAGTTTCAGAGCATTTGAACATGTGTCTACATGGAGGTAGTTAGAATGCACTCACCAAGAAGAGATTTCCCATTCACTAGGATATGAATGACACTTATTTGTGTGAAGTGGGCTAGTGGCACTGTCTAGTTGAATAAGGTGTGGCGAGATTTGAAGTCGATAATTATTGGTTGAAATGTGGGTCAGTGTGTAACACATGTGTGAATTTCCATCCTGCATAATGGCTCACATTTTCTCTATTTCTTATGGTGTCAATCATTCGATGATGCATTTTAGTCACAGATTACACTCAGGAACATTTGCTGTTGCCTTTCAAATTAGTGGTGCTCTTTCCTCGAGAATGAAGTGGAATTATCACAAGGGATCGGTTCACGCTTCGCATCGAACGGTATACTTTAGACTGTTATGGTATGTGAACATCCTTGATGGAGAGAAAACAGTGTGCAGTGAACTACACCAAGAATTCTGTATATTGCGTAAATGTCTGTTTCTGTGATTGCCGTGTGACGACTGTCGGTTGATTTTCGGACAGTGGATAAAGACCGTAATCAGCTGATTAGCCCTGACACCGGAACACCGAAATCAATCAATCAAACATCTCGTGAGTGGCCTTTACCAGATTACTGGCCACCTCATTTGTAGGCGGGTAACTTGTCTTCTGATTGGTCGGTAGATTCCTGTTTCCCGACATCATGACCAATCAGCTGATAGTGACCTAAGTCCATCACAAATTATGCTCTGTGCGAAAACTCATATCTCGAGAGCTGACTTTGTTTGTCTCTTACGGCATTCATTACCCTCTCAGAAAACAGACAAAGCCAGTGCTAAGTCATCCTTGCTTGCTTTGACTACAGCAAATCAATGAATCAACTGTGTGTCGTCTGTGAGCCTGTTGACTGGAATGCAGATATCTGACCGGGGAAGAAAATAAATCTTAGAGGACATATTTCTCTATTTGGATATGCTCAGCATACCACATTATCAATCCAAATTACTCAGTTACCACGACAACAAGAATTAAGTGATCGATTGACTGAGTGAACAGAAAGTGAATAGCGAAATCTGACAACGTTATCATACTGACTGTTTTGATAATTACCTGAGTTTTGCAATATCCCATTTCCGACCATCTTCTACTTGACACTAGAAGTGAAAAACAAAGTGAAAGACAAATGAATGGAGAAACCGATTTCTCAACCAACGAAGTCATCTCCGAAGTCCGTGTGTGTGAGTGTGATTCTATCTGCATTCACCCGTCAAAAACGATTTAGTAGTCTAACACTGAGTAATAAACGGAGCTTCGCATAGTTAATACAGTAACTCACAAGTGGTCACCGTAGATACCAAATCACGTTGTAGTCTATGACACAATGGAGGGTGATGATTGTGATTCGATGAGAAGTGAGGTGGTTGAGTATCTACTTGACAGGTGTGGAGGTGGTCGAAATGAAGTGGAGACGATTTAACCAGTCAAGGAGGCGTTGTACATATTTACTGAACTATTCCATTTCCTGACATATAGAAATCAGATTCAGTATCTTTACGCTTATTCATGCAGGATGTGAGAAGTTGAGTCGGTAGTTTCAGTGAAGAATGCTGGCTGGCTGGCTGGCCAGCCACATGGGATGGTGGTGGTTAGCTGTAATTTTCAACAAGTCACTACGTACTTTCGTTAACACCTCCCTTGACTATCTCGATAGTGAAGATCAGATGGCTGGCTGGAGAGGACAAATAAGTAGAATTTTTGTCAACGAATCAACCAAGAATTCGTTAGCCAACCGATACGCACGAGGAAGGGGAGATGTATTAGAAATACAATGGCGAGACCGTTGGATGATACAGAACGTTGTGCAGTCGAATGGAACCACAGTCAGAAACATGTACTCGCACATAGTTACTGATGTCAAGTGCAGCAGATCGCATCATGAGGAAATAAAAGTCTAAGGGTGGCCGTTCAGTAAACTGGGAAGGACAGCAGGTAAGGAAGTGAAATGTTGGTGCACTACTGAAGATGTATCTTCTACCGGAAACTCAGGGGAAAATTCATGATGATATGATAATTGCTGTCCCTCACACATGAAACTACCGCTATACAAATGAATACCATCAACAATAATATATCATCCGCATTCAGTTACCTCACAAACCGAATTTCACAAATATTCCAGTAAAAGTGGCTACACATACATGGTACTTCTAAACTGAAGCTGAGATATGAGCAACTGATACGACTATAAGAAATACATTCTGCTCAAAACGTCACCAGCAACTATTACTGTAGAACACTGTGAGACATTATGCAATAAATTTTCTCCGCATAGGAATTATACTCTACCATAATGGCCAAGTTTTGTCCTAATATGAGATTCAGATTGTATCGTTTAGGCAGGAAGTTTCGATCAAAACAGGACTCGAATAATCCGTATAGATCGTTTAATTGAGCTGGTATGCCTCGTTGTCTCGGTGACCGAATTCCATAAACAGCTAGACAGGTGCAGCGATTTCTAATCTTCACCTGTAATGCACATGTTTATCATTTGAAAGATAAAATTTTCAATATAGTTTCGTTTGTAAGGGTTTGCTATGTTTTTACGAGTTGATCATGGATTGATATCACTTAGAGTAGCATTGAAAACCAGGGAGTACTGGACAGCTGCTGTTTCATCCTAGTTTGGGAATCATCGGCAGGTCCAATTAGATGTCACGTGTATGGATGGATGTCCCACAAACGACAATGGTTGGGGTCGCGATAAAATTTTTAATCAAATTTGAAAGTTTAAAATGATTTTAAAGAAATTTCGGTCAAACACATTCACATACCTCTCTGTGGTAACAGTGAGTTGGAAGCCAACGCACATGTAGTAAGTAGGTCTTATCAGCTTCAGTAGAGATAATTATACTTTGGAGTATGACTAATGCACTCAGAGTTAAAATCCTGTGAGTGGAAGAAGAAACAAAACAAATCAAGTATTTTAAGGAATGAATATTTTTCAGTTGAGATAGCTATTAGTATGCTCAGAGTCATATGTAAACAAACACTGAAGCAATCCGGCCTAGCCCAGCCCAACTGACTATCATTGCTCATCAGTAGTTTTGCCTTATTGTTCAATGTGATTAGATATAATTGGAAATTGGCAATTTTATTTAATTTTTTTGGATTTACAGCTTGATTCCACACTGTAATTTTGGTACAAGTATGGAATTTTCAGTGTGGATATCGGTAGCCCAAATTTCGCAAACCAAACATAGATATCGAGTGTGCGACGGCGTAGGCCTGAACCCCGGACCATGTGCATGTTAGGCGACGATCCTAACCACTGTGCCACTGACGCACAATAAATCTCTCGTCCTTCTCTGAATCAATTCACTTCAGACATGTTAGTTTTCATTAGACTGCGAAACTCGCCCCACATATCAGCGGGAATATTTTTACAGACTCCTGCAGAATCTTCCACCAACAGATTCCCCTACCACTGGTTACTCACAGTCAGATGTCAATCCAGAAAAGGTAGACAACAATGAACTCTTGGAGACGATGAACTATCTGAGAAACCTCTGCGTTACAAATATACAGTAAAAAGAATGGAGGTGGATCGGACATAAGCGCTGAGGAGACATTTAAGTGACACTACACGGAGGGCGGGTTGTCAAGTAAAACCCGAATGGGAAGTGACGAGTTAACCCTAAGTTAGAAAGTGACACTGTGAAGATCAACTGAAGTGAAAATGCAAAAATATGTGCAGTCACTGGGGCAGATAAGAGTGAGACAAATACACGGGAGATGTGGTATGGCGACCCCATTTTCCACTCGTAACTCGAGAATGCGAATAAATGAAACGCATTCGACAGTGTCTAGAATACAAATTCACATGCATCAACCAGTTCATGTGTGAATGATTAGAAACCAAAGGTTGAGCTGTTATGTGAAATGGAACTTTCCAAGGTCTGCACCTAGTGCGATAGAAGAGACGCGTTGGTCAGAATTTCACGTAAGGAGAAGTGATTGCTCAACAAGTATTGACTCATTTTCCTCAGTAGACAGTTTGAATCCATGGAATTGTATTCAACAATGTTATGTGTGAGCTGGGATATTTGTTTCCATATGCTCCTATTATGAAATGCATACTCTTAGTTGACCGACAGAACGGAAAACAGTCTGTAGTGTGTATGTGAGTGTTTCAGAGATTCACAGCCAGAGTATTGTCTAGCCCAAATACAAGTCGATGTTCCATTCCTTGCCAGCGATGCACTTGACAACCTTGTCTGGTTAACTAACCGGCATGTGTGATAAACCCTGAGAGGGAAGACGTATGGTTGGGCCTCAGTGATACTAACAAACTAAACACGTGAAAACGAAGAACAACAATACCATGGAAACATCAAAACTCAAAAGCCTACAGACACGGGTTCCAGCCAGAACACAAAGAAACAAGAAAAGTATTATGTAAACTGTAAAGTGGTAGAACAATACTAACTCACCCCATTGTTCGAAAGACTCTAAATTGTACAAAATCATTGTTGGAAGTCAATTCATATTTGAAAGTGAATAACTCCGCAAACACATTTCCAATATCAACATAAATGTTAACAAAAGAAAAACAGGCGTGAATTCATGCTATTGTGAATGTTCAAGTAAGCACAGGACAGATAGTTCGACCTAGTGTGGAGCACTTCATCAATACGAAAATCCGTGAAGTCGAAAACTTAAAGTTGAATGACGAGTCCGTAGACCCTCACTGATTCCCCTCCACTGTCTCTCTCTCTATCTCTCTCTCTCTGGCTGGTGACGATTCTTCACATAATCTGCATTACAAAAGTTAATATCTAAATTCTGCATATTCGTGTTGAATTAAGTGTTATGATAAAATCAGTCAGGTGAGTTCTACTATGCAAGCAAAGTTTTATGTGTACACTTACTCAACACTGAGTTGATGTGATTGCGTGGCATAAGATCCAAATGCATTACGACAGCAGTGAGAATTCTAAGATTCCTGACCATATTATAAACTTCAGTTTACGCGTAAGATTATACAACATAAGAATAATTATTCCTTAGTGGTCAATCAAGCTCTCCTACTTCTTAAATGTCGAGTTGAGTAGTATTACTAGTAGCAATTCACAAGATGTGTAATGAAAATGTGCTTGAGACGAATTTCAGTAGGGTGAAGGAAATGTGAATCACCAGTGGTTAGGTGGATGAAGGTTCATGAAAACCTACGTACGGAATAAAAATAGCACACACATACACATACACACACAAATACGGCCGACGTACCTTCTTGCAGTAAGACGGAAAATCTATCCTCCTGGCTACTCTTCATTGTGAGCACAAACGATACTACATTTTATATATCAGAGCCAACCAATAAAAATTGGGTGCAACGATTTGAGTAGAAAAAACGCGTCATTTGAATGATGAAATCTCGCGAAATCTGAGAGGTGTAATATCACGTAGGCGACATTATCATTAGAAGAACGATACAAAAATATTTAGTGCTAATTAGTTAATAATGTGTGAAGAAGACTCTCTAAGTCATCGCCGTTTCTTTATCTTAGATAAATTTTACAAGAGAATCTTAGAGTCATCCGACAGACGTGTACTCAACAGATTATAAGCAAATGCTAATTAAGAGGCCACTAGGTACTTTTAGTGACAGTGTCTTACGTAATCGGCCCATCTTCACAGTGAAACATGTGAAAAATAATCACACGATCACACCATCATCGTATGTTTGGTGAGCAATGCAGCTTTGTCTGCACTATGCTTGCGTCTTTGAAAGAATTCTCTCTTTGTTATCATGAACTTCACAGTGGAATTCTCTTCTTCGCTTTGTTACTGAATTACTCATGCGTTGGTTTCTCACTCTCTCTCTCAGAAATGATTCAGTGTTTAAAGGTATTATGGTAATGAGACAGAGAGTGAGACTGCGTGTGTGTGTGTGTGTTTGTGCGATATTCTGAAAGAAGAAAATCCCTATCTGAAATCAACTGACAATGGCTGATAATGATATTTCGCTTGCATCTTATTCGGTTGACTGTGATAAGTAGGGTTGCGTTTAGGAGCCATATTTACGGTGCGTTGAGATTCCACTAGTGGTTTGTATGTGCATCACTCTGTAAGTGTTGACGGTTATTACAAAATAACTGGAATCAACACAGAAGATGAATTTACGGACATTAGATGGAGTGCAGTCAAGCAGCAATTCGTCGTTCACATTTCTACTAATCATTTGAAAACTCGAGAAATTGATTTGCACCTCAGGTAGAAAGAATAGCTTTCCATGTTTCTATGTATGTGGTTCTTCAGAATCTCATCCACAGTTCAGCAGTGCTTTCGCACGAGACAGGAGGCGATGCTGATTTCTTCACATGAATGCTGTAATATATCCATTTGAAATGAAGGATTCGTCTAAACTCTTCAGTCCACCATCGAATGTATAACGAGTGGGAATCCTTGTCAGTCTAGAAGGTGACGACTGGATCAGGTTTCTCTTTATTCCAAAGCCGATCCAATTTTTCAAGACTCGATTATTGACCATGCATGCAAAACATGCAAAACTCAGGATAAGTTAAGCTATTTGGAGCACTTCCGTACAAAGAAGAGACCTCGAAAACCTTGGGGAGAATTCTCAGTAATGCAGGAAGGAAGGTGGCTGGCACTCACACCCACCAACTCAATTGGAAAAAATCTTTGTCAGTTAAAGGATCATCCTGTGGAACCAACTAAACAAAACAATTTAATTTAACTAATACCCTGCTGCAATGACTGTTACGTCAAATACGCAGTTCAAAGTAGTAGAACAGGTGCAGTCAGACTGGCAGAACCTAGATTATTTCACCTGAATAAGACAAGATTAGAAATCTGGAGAATAGTTCAGCTGAATATGTATCACTACATGCGACTACACACAACCATACAATAAGATGACAGTTTTAAAATGTAAGAGTAGGGTGGAGAGACAGATTAATAACAGAAGCTTTGTTTATCGAATCAGCCGCAAACACGCATAATAGGAGTGATTCAACACCTGTCCAGTTGTACATCTGGAAAATATTACTGCATCTACGACAAATAGGAGAGATCAGAGAAGACCATGAAATGGAACCGTCGAAGTCGTGTGATTATTATTGATATGATTATGATTCACAATATATTTTGTTCGAAACATCATCCTGTAGGTAATAATGTCTAACTGTGTGATATATTTAACAAAAACCAAATGTAGAATCACTGAATTATCGTTTCATGCCTCTCTTGAGACTATGCGGATCCTGTAGATGGACACTGTGCAATTTCTCCCTTAGTGTGTGGCTGATCCATCTCTGAATCTTTATTTCTATTTCATACATACAGTCGTCCGAAGTCGGCAGGTCTACGCTATTTGCGTTAGCTGATTGAGCATTTTGAGCATTGAGCATATATTGATAAATGTTGAACCGCCCGAATATGCCATTCTTAATAAACGTTTGATGTTTTATTCATACCAGATCAGATATTCTGTGAGAGAGTGCTTCATTATGATTATTTTGCCCTGAATAGTGCAATCTTCGCCTGTACATATTCTCCATTTTGTGCTTCGTTAATCTTTCCTCCACGCCGTCGATTTACGTTGTTCCAAGCAATCAGATTTTCTTCTGTATTCTCTGCGACATAAAATATTGTCCTACCCTTCAGTGTACCGATGCTCAGAAAATGACACACAACATATTACCTACGAAATCTCATCAGTAGAATAATCCCACGACACGAATACTTAGCAGTCAATCGCATCAAACAATAGTGACGCTTGGTCAGATCAAGCTCATATAAATGTCAGTTGGGTGTTCCTCTCATTACACCGACTAAGCATGTTGTTGTTGGGCTTGGCTTCTAATTATGAAAACAGGACTTGTGGTGTACATCAGCACACTGTCTATGTAGAGTGTTGGATCTCGTAAGCATGAAGTTCTCATAGGAACATACCCACAGAATTGCTGACTTCATTGCACATGGTTATGATTTTGTGTCGTTTGATGCCATGTGACTATTCACCAACCTCCCCGTCATCGTGACGATTCCGTTTATTTGTGACACAGCAACTGAATGTCCAGTGAATACGCGTCGCATGAGGAAATTATTGAACAATTCATTTAGATAATAGGTGATATGTTCAAACAGATGGAGTATTGGTGAGTATGCGACTGAGGGTCTTGACTGCAGATATGATTTCGACAAGAATTGGAATATATTTCCTAGATGAATTGTATAGATGAAGCTGAAATACACCTACAGTGAATATGAATGACATATTCGTGATGAGTGAAAATGAGACCAAAGCCAAGATAATGATAACAGAATATAATCCATGCCGAGTGAGCATAAACTTTTACACCAGCACATCGAGATAATGTCACAATGCATTTCGTGGTGCAGTTAATTTGTCTTTCGAGCTGACAGCATAGTTGAGAAATCTACAAACAGAAAGACAACGTAAACGCGACCTCTCGTACACTGTAATAATTTCTTTACATCTTAATGCAAAAGTAGCACACTAGAGTATGAATGGAAACCCCTCAGGGATATGTGAGTGAAAAATGGTTATTTCTATGCCTCTGTCATGTGATCTATAGAAAGCACAAGCTGGCAGTGGGAAGGACGGGGAAGGAGAATTCATCGATGCTTGACACAATAAAGTGTGTGTACCAGTTTGAAAGCCTGTGCAGAAGTTATCATATCGGAAGTACTGAAATATTTTATCGATGTGTGTTGCTGGAATCTATCCCTAATGACTATCTATTTATTATTATTATTTATTATTGTATCCTTTAGTTCCTAGAGGAACATAGGGCTTCAGCTGCGCACCTCCATTGACTTCGGTTTTCTGACAACTTTTTCACCCTGCTCCAGGTCTGCCCACATGCTTTCATCTCCTCTTCACATGACCTCCTCCAAGTCACCCTTGGACGACCAACTCGCCGCCTCCCTTTCGGGTTCCACTCGAGGGCTTGTCTAGTGATGTCACTTGATGGTTTCCTCAGCGTATGGCCAATCCATCTCCATTTCTTTCTGCCTATTTGTTTCACAATCGGTTCCTGATTGGTTCGCTCCCAGAGATCCCTGTTGCTGATCTTTTCTGGCCATCTGATCTTGAGTATTGAGCGGAGACAGTTGTTAATGAAGGTTTGAAGTTTGTTTGAGATGCTCTTTATGACTCGCCAAGTCTCTGATCCGTATAGTAGCACTGACTTCACATTGGAGTTGAAAATCCGGATCTTATTTTTGATGCTGATTGCTGTTGACCTCCACACAGATTTGAGAGTAATGAAAGCTTGTCTTGCTTTTCCGATTCTGGCTTTGATGTCCTCGTCAGTTCCGCCTGTAGTTGAGACGATGCTTCCCAGGTAGGTGAAGGAGGTTGTTTCTTTCAGGTTCTTCCCATTTATGCTTATTGTGGTCTGTTGTTGCTGTTGATGTTGGCAAGGAATCTTCATCATCTCTGTTTTATCTATGTTCACGTGAAGTCCTATCTTTGATGCTTCTTCTGCCAACTTGTTACTTTTCATTTGCATATCTTCCAGTTTATGGGAAATCAGACATATATCATCGGCGAAATCCAGATCCTCCAAGTCTTTTGTGTCAGTCCATTTTATGCCTGTTCCCTCGTTGGTTGCCGTTGTCTGTCGCATTATCCAATCAATTGCAATCAGGAAGATCATTGGTGATAGTAGACAGCCTTGCCTCACTCCCGTCCTCACTTCGAAGGCTTCCGTAAGTTTCCCGTTGTGGATTACTTGGCATGCAGCATTGTCGTATAACTGTTGGATGAGGTGTATAATTGTCGATGGGACCCCGTAGTAGCGAAGTAGTTTCCAAATGACCTCTCGATCGACGCTGTCGAAGGCCTTTTCAAAGTCGATGAAGTTGAGATAGAGAGGTGACTGCCATTCCAAGCTTTGTTCAATGATGATCCGTAGAGTGGCGATTTGATCAATACATGATTTGTTTCTCCTGAATCCAGCCTGTTCCGGACGAAGTTTTTCATCTAGGGCTTGTTTGATTCTCTCCAGGATGATGCGACTTAGTATCTTGCTTGGAATGGACAGAAGCATAATTCCACGCCAGTTTTTACATTGACTTAAGTCTCCTTTCTTTGGAAGTTTGAATAAGTAACTGTTCTTCCAATCCTCGGGTACTTTGCCCTCTTTCCACACCTTCTCCAGTAGTGGTGTCATCAAGTCCGCTGTTGTCTCTGGGTCTATTTTCAAAGCCTCTGCTGGGATTCCATCTGGTCCCGGTGTTTTCCCAGTTTTAAGCATCTTGATTGCATTCAGGACTTCTGATTTCGTCGGGGGGTCAGTGTTCACTGGTAGTTCTGCTTCCGTTGTTGGTATTGCTGGACGTGTTGTAGGTGGCGGACGATTTAGAAGTCTTTTGAAGTGTTCAACCCAGTGCTTTCTCTGTTCCACCTCTTTGGTGATTGACTTTCCATTGTCGTCCTTTATTGGCTTAATCTGTGTCGAACGTTTGCCCGAAAGGTTCCTAGTTGTTTGGTAGAGTGTGGCGAGGTCTCCTTTGCCTGCAGCTTGTTCTGCTTCGTTTGCCATGGTTTCATAATATTTTCTTTTGTCTTCCCTGGCACTTTTCTTCACTCTTTTGTTCAGTGTATTGTAGCTTGCATTCAGCTCCTGTTTTTGTTGCTCGTCGTGCACTGGATAATCTTTTGCTTCACTGTCCTTCTCTCTTCTATTAGTTTCCAAGTGTCCGTAGTGAGCCACTGTTTGTCCTGTCTCTTTTTTCTGCCTAGAATTTCTATGCAGGTTTGGCTCCACACCGTTTTCAAGTTGTTCCAGTGCTTTTCAACGCCGACCTCTTCGCTAGTGTTGATTTGTGTCTCGGCTTTGTCCTTTATGCTTGCAATGAAGATGTCCTTTGTAGCCTGGTCCTTCAGCTTTTGAGTGTTGAACTTGGCTTGTGGTCTATCTGCAGCTCCTGATTCCCTGAAAGCTTTTAATTTGATTTGGATTGTCCCTTGTACGAGATAGTGGTCTGAGCCAACGTCTGCTCCTCTTCTTGCTTTTGTGTCCAGTAGGCTGCGCCTCCACTTCCTTGAGATTGAGATGAAGTCGATTTGGTTTTTGGTTTGCCCGTCTGGTGACACCCATGTAGCCTTGTGGATATCTTTGTGCTTGTATACACTGCCACCAATCACCAGTTCGTTGAAGGCGCAGAAGTCGGCGAAGAGTTCTCCGTTTTCATTCATTTCTCCTAGAGCTTCTCTACCCATGATGAGTTCCCTTCCCGTATTGTCTGGTCCCAGTTTGGCGTTCATGTCTCCCATTAGTATTTTCATGTCGCCAGCTGGAGTATTGTCCATTGTTGCCTGTAGTTGCCTGTAGAATTCTTCTTTCTTCTCGAGGTCTGCGTTGTTTGTGGGTGCATAACATTGTATGATTGACACTTTCCTTCCTTTGGAGTTGAACCTGGCGGTCATTATCCTGGACGAAATCGCCTCCCATTGTATCAGGGCTTTCGTTGCCGTTGGTGACATCATGATAGCCACGCCCTCGGTGTGCGTGTGGTTATCTTCTGGGTGACCGGAGTAGATCACTGACTCACCTGTTGACAATTTGGTGAGTCCACTCCCATTCCATCTGCTCTCACATATTCCCAGCACTTGTATTCCGTATCTTTTCATCTCGTTGGCGATCTGGGCAGCTTTTCCAGTCTCGTACATAGTTCGGACGTTCCATGTTCCTACACAGACTTTTTCTTTTGGTGCAAGGAGGTTCAGCATACTGAAGTTCTGTAGCAATTTTTGTTTACAGGGTGGGGTTGCTAGCCTCACGCCTGAGAAAAGAATGATTACATTAAGTAAAAGTTTAGAGAGAAGCAACTTTTTGGGTTGCTCCCCTCAAAATCAGAAAATAACGGACAAACAATGAGAACAACATCAACAAAGGAAACAGTTCACAGAAAAAAGGGCAAAAAGCGACGACAACTATACAATAAGACAACATGCAATATAGTTCAGTACATGTAACTAAAATGATATCTTAACCATAAACTCACTGACTTGGAGCAACTTGAACATATAAATCCAACAATATATACAATTATAGATGTGTTTATGTTTAAAAATTCCACAAATCCAAACAGTGAGTTATGTGTATTATCTGTCAATAAGATTGTATTTTTTGGATTCAGTGTTCGAAAGGTTAATAATTGTGATAATTTCCGCAAACACTTTGCATAAAATTTTAGAGTAATAAGATATTTTATTTATGACCAAAATGTAGCGTAATAGTCGAAAAGCGCGCGTTCTAATGACTATCTACAAGTACATTTGTGACATACACAAGTGGATCGTCCGAAGATCTCTTTCGTAGGGATTTAGATGAGACCAGAGTTCCAAATCAATTTCTCGTGTTTTCAAATGATTAGTAGAAATGTGAACGACGAATTGCTGCTTGACTGCACTCCATCTAATGTCCGTAAATTCATCTTCTGTGTTGATTCCAGTTATTTTGTAATAACCGTCAACACTTACAGAGTGATGCACATACAAACCACTAGTGGAATCTCAACGCACCGTAAATATGGCTCCTAAACGCAACCCTACTTATCACAGTCAACCGAATAAGATGCAAGCGAAATATCATTATCAGCCATTGTCAGTTGATTTCAGATAGGGATTTTCTTCTTTCAGAATATCGCACAAACACACACACACACACGCAGTCTCACTCTTTGTCTCATTACCATAATACCTTTAAACACTGAATCATATCTGAGAGAGAGAGTGAGAAACCAACGCGTGAGTAATTCAATAACAAAGCGAAGAAGAGAATTCCACTGTAAACTTATTTTTTGATTTACAGCTTGATTCCACACTGTATTTTTGGTACATGTATGGAATTTTCAGCATGGATATCGGTAGCCCAAAATTTGCAGGCCGACCTAAATATCAGGTGTGCGCCGGCGTGGGCTCGAACCCCGGACCATGTGCATGGTCGGCGAGAGTCCTAACCACTGTGCCACCGACGCACTTCATGATAACAAAGAGAGAATTCTTTCAAAGACGCAAGCATAGCGCAGACAAAGCTTCATTGTGTAAACAATGACTGCTTCTCATGCTTTAACACGAATGATGTCCTCAAGTGTCTTCAATCTCTCAAGCCTACTCAGTCCCTCGGTCCTGACGGTGTTCCTGCTGTTATTTTTAAGGAGTGTGCCGACATCTTGTGTTCCCCGCTAACTGACATTTTCAACGAATCGTTCTCCAAAAGTATTATACCTGAATCATGGAAAAACATCAAGATCGTTTTAGTGCCTAAATCTACAAGTGGACCTAATGTTAAGTTTAGACCCATTTCAATTACCTCACCCTTTTTGAAAGTTATGGAAAGACTTATTTTACTTAATCTTGATCCCTCTTTAAAACCTTTCAACGACCCCAACCAGTTTGCTTATAAACATAGTAGGAGTAGGTTAGATGCCGCTGTCGTCCTCCACCATAGCATAGTCTCTAGTTTAGATAAAGGAGCTAAATACGTTCGCTGTGCCTTCCTTGATTACACATCTGCATTTGACTCTGTTCCCAGGTCTCTCTTGCTAAGTAAGCTTGCTGCAACACAGGCTGAGAGCTGGACAAATAAGTGGTTGCATTCCTATTTTTCTGAAAGGAAGCAGTACACCGTCTACAATGGAAAATCTTCCACTACCTCACTTACTTTAGCTGGTGTTCCTCAAGGTGCTGTTCTTTCTCCCTTTCTGTTCTCGTTTTTCTTACATGACTTGCCTCATTCTGATGTAGCCACTTTTGTTAAATATGCCGATGACCTCTCGGTTTCTATGCCTGTCAACTCTCAGTCAGATTGTTCCAAATTAATTAGCTTTCTGTTGGAAATTAGTCAGTGGTCCTCTTCAAACGGACTTAAGCTTAATCCGTCTAAATGTCAGGTAGTCAATTTCGCTTTCAGACGTAAATGTGACCTACAGCAACTAGTTAGCTCACATGGCCCCACTCTCATTGACGGCACAGAGGTTGAAAATACATCTTATGTCAAGTACCTTGGGCTGAGTTTTTCTACCGATCTTTCCTGGTCTTCCCACATCTTGCTAGTTACTAGAAAGTTTTTTTTTTTTTTTTTTTTTTTTTTTTTTTTTTTTTTTTTTTTTTTTTTTTTTTCTTTACTTTCTCAGTTTGTAAATTCTTGTATTCTACCCATCCTCCTTTACTGCTCCCCATTAGTCTTTCCTGGACTACTTAAGAAAGACTTTGCTTCGCTGAGAAGGGCACTAAAAGCTGTTAGTAGGGCAAGTGGGATATCGTTAAACCAACTGGTGAACACTATTGTAGATAGACATATAATGTCATGTAAGAAACTAGCGAATACAATATTGTCGGACCCCGAGCATCCTCTCTATACGCATCTATCTCCTTGCATTTCATCTGGAAGAACTAGAAGCAGCTATAGGAGGCTATATGCTAGGACTACCAAATACAAAAACTCCACAATACCATATCTGGCACAGCTGTTATGTGATGAGAAATCCGTTAGGTATGACACGATAAACTTACTGCAGCACTCTAACAAATAGCCTCATTAGGTTTTCTTTTCCTTTCCTTGTTACTACTACACTATTGTTCTCATCTACTACCACACATCAACTTTATATTTCAAATCCTGTGGTGCATTGTTTCAAATGAAATACTCTACGCTGTTTTTTTTCTTAATTTTTAATATTTATTTATTTTATTTATTTATAACTTATTTATTTTATTTTTATTTATTTATCTCTGAATTTTAAAAATCTTATATAATTTATGAGGTAATTAGATGCAATATACTGTAATGCATGCTGAAAATTCCATACCTGTACCACAAATAATGTTTGGAATAAAGCTGTTATTATTATTATTAAACATACGATGATGATGTCATCGTGTGATTATTTTTCACCTGTTTCACTGTGAAGATGGGCCGATTTCGTAACACACTGTCACCAAAAGTACCTAATGATAGTTAATTAATGATACTAATGTTGGTAGTAGTGGCCTCTTAATTAGCATTTGCTTATCACCTGTTGAGTACGCGTCTGTCGGATGACTATAGATTCTATTGTAAAATTTATCTAAGATAAAGAAACGGCGATGACTTAGAGAGTCTTCTTCATACATTATTTATTAATTAGCACTAAATATTTTTGTATCGTTCTTCTAATGATAATGTCGCCTACGTGATATTACACCTCTCAGATTTCGCGAGATTTCATCATTCAAATGACGCGTTTTTTCTACTCAAATCGTTGCACCCAATTTTTATTGGTTGGCTCTGATATATAAAATGTAGTATCGTTTGTGCTCACAATGAAGAGTAGCCAGGAGGATAGATTTTCCGTCTTACTGCAAGAAGGTACGTCGGCCGTATTTGTGTGTGTATGTGTATGTGTGTGCTATTTTTATTCCGTACGTAGGTTTTCATGAACCTTCATCCACCTAACCACTGGTGATTCACATTTCCTTCACCCTACTGAAATTCGTCTCAAGCACATTTTCATTACACATCTTGTGAATTGCTACTAGTAATACTACTCAACTCGACATTTAAGAAGTAGGAGAGCTTGATTGACCACTAAGGAATAATTATTCTTATGTTGTATAATCTTACGCGTAAACTGAAGTTTATAATATGGTCAGGAATCTTAGAATTCTCACTGCTGTCGTAATGCATTTGGATCTTATGCCACGCAATCACATCAACTCAGTGTTGAGTAAGTGTACACATAAAACTTTGCTTGCATAGTAGAACTCACCTGACTGATTTTATCATAACACTTAATTCAACACGAATATGCAGAATTTAGATATTAACTTTTGTAATGCAGATTATGTGAAGAATCGTCACCAGTCAGAGAGAGAGAGATAGAGAGAGACAGTGGAAGGGAATCAGTGAGGGTCGACGGACTCGTCATTCAACTTTAAGCTGTTCGACTTCACGGATTTTCGTATTGATGATGTGTTCCACACTAGGTCGAACTATCTGTCCTGTGCTTACTTGATCATTCACAATCGCATAAATTGATGCCTGTTCCTATTTTGATATCGTCCTTGTTGATATTGGAAATCTGTTTGCGAAGTTATTCACTTTCAAATATGAATTGACTTCCAACAATGATTTTGTACAATTTAGAGTCTTTCGAACAATGGGGTGAGTTAGTATTGTTCTACCACTTTACAGTTTACATAATACTTTTCTTGTTTCTTTGTGTTCTGGCTGGAACCCGTGTCTGTAGGCTTTTTAGTTTTGATGTTTCCATGGTATTGTTGTTCTTCGTTTTCACGTGTTTAGTTTGTTAGTATCACTGAGGCCCAACCATACGTCTTCCCTCTCAGGGTTTATCACACATGCCGGTTAGTTAACCAGACAAGGTTGTCAAGTGCATCGCTGGCAAGGAATGGAACATCGACTTGTATTTGGGCTAGACAATACTCTGACCGTGAATCTCTGAAATACTCACATACACAGTACAGACTGTTTTCCGTTACTGTCGGTCAACTAAGAGTATGCATTTCATAATAGGAGCATATGGAAACAAAGACGCCAGCTCACACACATTATTGTTGAATACAATTCCATGGATTCAAACTGTCTACTGAGGAAAATGAGTCAATGCTTGTTGAGGAATCACTTCTCCTTACGTGAAATTCTGACCAACGCCTTTCTTCTATCGTATAAGATGCAGACCTTGGAAAGTTCCATTTCACATAACAGCTCAACCTTTGGTTTCTAATCATTCACACATGAACTGGTTGACGCATGTTAACTTCTATTCTTGACACTGTCGAATGCGTTTCATTTATTCGCATTCTCGAGTTACGAGTGGAAAATGGGGTCGCCATACCACATCTCCAGTGGATTTCTCTCACTGTTAGCTACCCCCAGTAACTGCACTTAATTTTTCATCTTTACTTCAGGTGGTATTCACAACCTCACTTTCCAAATCAATCTTTACTCGTCACTTTCCATTTGAGTTCAACTCGACCAACTGTCTTCTGTGTGATTTCACTTCAATGTCTCCTCAGCGCGTATATCCAATCCACCTCCATTCCTTCTACTGTGTATTTGTAACGCAGAGGTTTCTCAGTTAGTTCATAGTCTCCAAGAGTTCCTCGTTGTCTACCTTTTCTGGATTGACATCTGACTGTGAGTAACCAGTGGTAGGGGAATCTGTTGGTGGAAGATTTTGCAGCCGTCTTGCGAAAATATTCCCGCTGACATGAGAGTCGAGTTTCGCAATCTAATGAAAACTAACATGTCTGAAGTGAATTGATTCAGAGAAGGACGAGAGATTAATTGTAAATTTCCAATTATATCTAATCACATTGAACAATAAGGCAAAACTACTGATGAGCAATGATAGTCAGTTGGGCTGGGCTAGGCCGGATTGCTTCAGTGTTTGTTTACATATGACTCTGAGCATACTAATAGCTATCTCAACTGAAAAATATTCATTCCTTAAAATACTTGATTTGTTTTGTTTCTTCTTCCACTCACAGGATTTTAACTCTGAGTGCATTAGTCATACTCCAAAGTATAATTATCTCTACTGAAGCTGATAAGACCTTCCTACTACATGTACGGTGGCTTCCAACTCACTGTTACCACAGAGAGGTATGTGAATGTGTTTGACCGAAATTTCTTTAAAATCATTTTAAACTTTCAAATTTGATTAAAAATTTTATCGCGACCCCAACCATTGTCGTTTGTGGGACATCCATCCATACACGTGACATCTAATTGGACCTGCCGATGATTCCCAAACTAGGATGAAACAGCAGCTGTCCAGTACTCCCTGGTTTTCAATGCTACTCTAAGTGATATCAATCCATGATCAACTTGTAAAAACATAACAAACCCTTACAAACGAAACTATATTGAAAATTTTATCTTTCAAATGATAAACATGTGCATTACAGGTGAAGATTAGAAATCGCTGCACCTGTCTAGCTGTTTATGGAATTCGGTCACCGAGACAACGACGCATACCAGCTCAACTGAACGATCTATACGGATTATTCGAGTCCTGTTGTGATCCAAACTTCCTGCCTAAACGATACAATCTGAATCTCATATTAGGACAAAACTTGGCCATTATGGTAGAGTATAATTCCTATGCGGAGAAAACTTATTGCATAATGTCTCACAGTGTTCTACAGTAATAGTTGCTGGTGACGTTTTGAGCAGAATGTATTTCTTATAGTCGTATCAGTTGCTCATATCTCAGCTTCAGTTTAGAAGTACCATGTATGTGTAGCCACTTTTACTGGAATATTTGTGAAATTCGGTTTGTGAGGTAACTGAATGCGGATGATATATTATTGTTGATGGTATTCATTTGTATAGCGGTAGTTTCATGTGTGAGGACAGCAATTATCATATCATCATGAATTTTCCCCTGAGTTTCCGGTAGAAGATACATCTTCAGTAGTGCACCAACATTTCACTTCCTTACCTGCTGTCCTTCCCAGTTTACTGAACGGCCACCCTTAGACTTTTATTTCCTCATGATGCGATCTGCTGCACTTGACATCAGTAACTATGTGCGAGTACATGTTTCTGACTGTGGTTCCATTCGACTGCACAACGTTCTGTATCATCCAACGGTCTCGCCATTGTATTTCTAATACATCTCCCCTTCCTCGTGCGTATCGGTTGGCTAACGAATTCTTGGTTGATTCGTTGACAAAAATTCTACTTATTTGTCCTCTCCAGCCAGCCATCTGATCTTCACTATCGAGATAGTCAAGGGAGGTGTTAACGAAAGTACGTAGTGACTTGTTGAAAATTACAGCTAACCACCACCATCCCATGTGGCTGGCCAGCCAGCCAGCCAGCATTCTTCACTGAAACTACCGACTCAACTTCTCACATCCTGCATAAATAAGCGTAAAGATACTGAATCTGATTTCTATATGTCAGGAAATGGAATAGTTCAGTAAATATGTACAACGCCTCCTTGACTGGTTAAATCGTCTCCACTTCATTTCGACCACCTCCACACCTGTCAAGTAGATACTCAACCACCTCACTTCTCATCGAATCACAATCATCACTTTCCATTGTGTCATAGACTACAACGTGATTTGGTATCTACGGTGACCACTTGTGAGTTACCATATCAACTATGCGAAGCTCCGTTTATTACTCAGTGTTAGACTACTAAATCGTTTTTGATGGGTGAATGCAGATAGAATCACACTCACACACACGGACTTCGGAGATGACTTCGTTGGTGAAGAAATCGGTTTCTCCATTCATTTGTCTTTCACTTTGTTTTTCACTTCTAGTGTCAAGTAGAAGATGGTCGGAAATGGGATATTGAGAAACTCAGGTAATTATCAAAATAGTCAATGTGATAACATTGTCAGATTTTTCTGTTAACTTTCTGTTCAATCAGTCAGTCAATCACTTAATTCTTGTTGTCGTGGTAACTGAGTAATTCGGATTGATAATGTGGTATGCTGAGCATATCCAAATAGAGAAATATTTCCTCTAAGATTTATTTTCTTCCCCGGTCAGATATCTGCATTCCAGTTAACAGGCTCACAGACGACACACAGTTGAGTCATTGATTTGCTGTAGTCAAAGCAAGCAAGGATGACTTAGCACTGGCTTTGTCTGTTTTCTGAGAGGGTAATGAATGCCGTAAGAGACAAACAAAGTCAGCTCTTGAGTGATGAGTTTTCGCACAGAGCATAATTTGTGATGGACTTAGGTCACTATCAGCTGATTGGTCATGATGTCGGGAAACAGGAATCTACCGACCAATCAGAAGACAAGTTACCCGCCTACAAATGAGTTGGCCAGTAATCTAGTGAAGGCCACTCACGAGATGTTTGATTAATGGATTTCGGTGTTCCGGTGTCAGGGCTAATCAGCTGATTACGGTCTTTATCCAATGTCTCAAAATCAATCGACAGTCATCACACGGCAATCACAGAAACGGACATTTACGCAATATACAGAATTCTCGGGGTAGTTCACTGCACACTATTTTCTCTCCATCAAGGATGTTCACATACCATAACAGTCTAAAGTATACCGTTCGATGCAAAGCGTGAACCGATCCCTTGTGATAATTCCACTTCATTCTCGAGGAAAGAGCACCACTAATTTGAAAGGCAACAGCAAATGTTCCTGAGTGTAATCTGTGACTAAAATGCATCATCGAATGATTGACATCATAAGAAATAGAGAAAATGTGAGCCATTATGCAGGATGGAAATTCACACATGTGTTACACACTGACTCACATTTCAACCAATAATTATCGACTTCAAATCTCGCCACACCTTATTCAACTAGACAGTGCCACTAGCCCACTTCACACAAATAAGTGTCATTCATATCCTAGTGAATGGGAAATCTCTTCTTGGTGAGTGCATTCTAACTACCTCCATGTAGACACATGTTCAAATGCTCTGAAACTGTTTGACAAGACTACAAAACATGATCTTCCTTTCAGATCGGTGCCTCAACTTGATTGGATAACTGACAGTTGTTCACATTCCCATGACTTTTGGAGTCATAACTTGGTGAGTTAAACGCTCCTTTCTTGGACGACATTATTCAGGTGATATTTGTTAAACAGACCAACCGAATGCAGTTACAAATTTGGTTGGAATGTGTGGATGGAATTTGAATATTTTGTTAGTGTCGGTTCACAAAAATTTGATTGATTGAATGATTGAGGATTTGATGACGAGTTGGAGAATCATAAGAAACTAACCAGGGAGTATTGGATAGATGCTTCATCATAGTTTCGGGCTGCATCCTCGGTGGTATTCACTTACTGACATAGGTTCCACCCGAATGAAAGAACTGTCCAATACTCCATGGTTTTCCGAATGATCTCTAACTGGTGTCAGACAGTCATCAAACCTGAAATTTGGATGCATTAGAAATCAATATGTCGTCAGCAACTGCTCACTCGATACTACTATCAGTGAATGTTGGTTCGCGATATGGCGCCATTGTCTTTGATGACTATCTGTCACCATACTAAACAGAGTGGACCGCAACATCGGTTGTAACGAAACTGACTTCAAAATCAGTTGAATCTCTACAATGGAACACTTCGAAATCCTAAACACCCCATTCCACTCAGTGTGTGTAGCTCAGTAGTAACGTCACTGACTGAAGCCCTAGATGAGCACAACTCGAATTTACGAAGATAATTCAGTGGAATTCTTTCTAGGCTGTAGATACTCTCCACTAAACAGTGTCGACAGGAATGCAAGTTCAATATGGAAGCTTCACTTCAATTTGCTTTCATCCATCTGAATCACCTCATATGCATTGTAACCTCAGTTTATGAGCAATGGAATGCCCTTAAGATGAAGTTAGGGCGGATGAGATGAGACTGTTCACCACCACTCATGATCTCCCTAATTGTAGGCGACAGACCGTGGGAGACTGATCTACATGCAGTTAAAACAGCGGTGATGAAAATATCTAACCAACACTACCAAGTGTCATTCACCATTGATGGGAGTATCTAAGGGAGCTCACCACTGTCACAAACCACCTCAGCAGTATAGTTTCAGATGCAGTCATCATGGGTCATGATGTAAAGGCCGGATATGCGAAACGACGCCAACATTCGGTGAAAACACGCTGCATTCAGCGTCAAGAACAAGATTCCGAATAGAATAATAATATATTCTCATTTGCTTGTACACGAGGGTGGCAGTTTACAAGCCTAATCAATATGAGCAGGAGATCGTGGGAAGAGGAGGCGAAACCTTATGAGTAATCTCAGAGTCAGTTGGAAAATAATAATACTGTTTCACTGTGTCATACAGCCAATAAACAAACTAACATGGAATCACTTACTACCACAGTGTCCAAGTTTAACGCATATATTAATTTATTTTTTTTTATTTTTGATTACAACTTGATTCCACACACCGTATTTTTGGTACAGGTATGGAATTTTCAGCATGGATATCGGTAGCCCAAATTTCCCAGGCCGACCATATATATCAGGTGTGCGTCGGTGTGGGCTCGAATGCCGGACCATGTGCATGGTTGGCGAGAGTCCTAACCACTGTGCCACCAACGCACATCAAAGTGGGACTCCTCGTTAAGATATGTTTTCGGGGGTGATATGGAGGAGATCGTGTGAGGTAAAAATGAGTCATTTGCAAGAGACTGCAATATACAGAGTGGAGTGGTTGTGTGTTGCTGAATGCGCATGTTCTATCTTGAGCCCAAGAGTATGAAAATGCTAGTTATATTAATTGTAAATATAATGCTAATATAATGTACCAACGATCAAATATAACATACAATATCATTGAATTCTAATTTCATCAACAATTGCATTTCCCAACTTTATTTAGGACACTATAAATGAATTGTCGAAATATTGGAGCAATCCTTCGGATGAATTCACGCATTAGTAAGTCTGTCAAACAATATCCAGCTGAAATATTCTGTTTTCACTCCATAAACCACTCACAGCCGAAATCCACTTACATATATTGCAGAAATACTACAACTGATGAATTCATTGCAAAAGAGGTGGCTATCATTCCTAGTCAGTCTAATGGACAAGGCCTCGTTGTCTCAACTGATGCATGACAGGCTTAGATGTCAACGTTAACAGAATGATCCATTCGGATAAACAAGCACATCAGAATGACGAGTTCAGAATAGGACGAAATCACCAACTCGAATAATACTACTAACCAGTATCAACTGAGTTATCATTATTATTACTATTGTTATTACATCTCAATCTCAAGGAAGTGGAGGCGCAGCCTATTGGACACAAAAGCAAGAAGAGGAGCAGATGTTGGCTCAGACCACTATCTCGTACAAGGGACAATCCAAATCAAATTAAAAGCTTTCAGGCAATCAGGAGCTGCAGATAGACCACAAGCCAAGTTCAACACTCAAAAGCTGAAGGACCAGGCTACAAAGGACATCTTCATTGCAAGCATAAAGGACAAAGCTGAGATACAAATCAACACCAGCGAAAAGGTCAGCGTCGAAAAGCACTGGAACAACTTGAAAACGGTGTGGAGCCAAACCTGCATAGAAATTCTAGGCAGAAAAAAGAGACAGGACAAACAGTGGCTCACTACGGACACTTGGAAACTAATAGAAGAGAGAAGGATAGTGAAACAAAAGATTATCCAGTGCACTGACGAGCAACAAAAACAGGAGCTGAATGCAAGCTACAATACACTGAACAAAAGAGTGAAGAAAAGTGCCAGGGAAGACAAAAGAAAATATTATGAAACCATGGCAAACGAAGCAGAACAAGCTGCAGGCAAAGGAGACCTCGCCACACTCTACCAAACAACTAGGAACCTTTCGGGCAAACGTTCGACACAGATTAAGCCAATAAAGGACGACAATGGAAAGTCAATCACCAAAGAGGTGGAACAGAGAAAGCACTGGGTTGAACACTTCAAAAGACTTCTAAATCGTCCGCCACCTACAACACGTCCAGCAATACCAACAACGGAAGCAGAACTACCAGTGAACACTGACCCCCCGACGAAATCAGAAGTCCTGAATGCAATCAAGATGCTTAAAACTGGGAAAACACCGGGACCAGATGGAATCCCAGCAGAGGCTTTGAAAATAGACCCAGAGACAACAGCGGACTTGATGACACCACTGCTGGAGAAGGTGTGGAAAGAGGGCAAAGTACCCGAGGATTGGAAGAACAGTTACTTATTCAAACTTCCAAAGAAAGGAGACTTAAGTCAATGTAAAAACTGGCGTGGAATTATGCTTCTGTCCATTCCAAGCAAGATACTAAGTCGCATCATCCTGGAGAGAATCAAACAAGCCCTAGATGAAAAACTTCGTCCGGAACAGGCTGGATTCAGGAGAAACAAATCATGTATTGATCAAATCGCCACTCTACGGATCATCATTGAACAAAGCTTGGAATGGCAGTCACCTCTCTATCTCAACTTCATCGACTTTGAAAAGGCCTTCGACAGCGTCGATCGAGAGGTCATTTGGAAACTACTTCGCTACTACGGGGTCCCATCGACAATTATACACCTCATCCAACAGTTATACGACAATGCTGCATGCCAAGTAATCCACAACGGGAAACTTACGGAAGCCTTCGAAGTGAGGACGGGAGTGAGGCAAGGCTGTCTACTATCACCAATGATCTTCCTGATTGCAATTGATTGGATAATGCGACAGACAACGGCAACCAACGAGGGAACAGGCATAAAATGGACTGACACAAAAGACTTGGAGGATCTGGATTTCGCCGATGATATATGTCTGATTTCCCATAAACTGGAAGATATGCAAGTGAAAAGTAACAAGTTGGCAGAAGAAGCATCAAAGATAGGACTTCACGTGAACATAGATAAAACAGAGATGATGAAGATTCCTAGCCAACATCAACAACACCAACAGACCACAATAAGCATAAATGGGAAGAACCTGAAAGAAACAACCTCCTTCACCTACCTGGGAAGCATCGTCTCAACTACAGGCGGAACTGACGAGGACATCAAAGCCAGAATCGGAAAAGCAAGACAAGCTTTCATTACTCTCAAATCTGTGTGGAGGTCAACAGCACTCAGCATCAAAAATAAGATCCGGATTTTCAACTCCAATGTGAAGTCAGTGCTACTATACGGATCAGAGACTTGGCGAGTCATAAAGAGCATCTCAAACAAACTTCAAACCTTCATTAACAACTGTCTCCGCTCAATACTCAAGATCAGATGGCCAGAAAAGATCAGCAACAGGGATCTCTGGGAGCGAACCAATCAGGAACCGATTGTGAAACAAATAGGCAGAAAGAAATGGAGATGGATTGGCCATACGCTGAGGAAACCATCAAGTGACATCACTAGACAAGCCCTCGAGTGGAACCCGAAAGGGAGGCGGCGAGTTGGTCGTCCAAGGGTGACTTGGAGGAGGTCATGTGAAGAGGAGATGAAAGCATGTGGACAGACCTGGAGCAGGGTGAAAAAGTTGTCAGAAAACCGAAGTCAATGGAGGTGCGCAGCTGAAGCCCTATGTTCCTCTAGGAACTAAAGGATACAATAATAATAATAATAATAATTTTTGTTTTGAAATTGGCCTCTTCACCTCACCTCTTTTCTTTTCATTGTTTGTAGTTACCACTTGTATCGAGATTACGCAGCATGTACCGTTGTCGACAGTAATGGACCATCTCCACATCTCTACTTCAATCGTGGAATAGACCTCTTCAGAATCGTGTCACCTGGAACGTGAGTTGAATGAAACAAACTACGGCTTATTTCTGATTTCATTTGCTGACATCCTATTGTGCATGAGGAGGCTTTTACTAATCATCAATTATGTGACTGAGAAATGTGTATATAATCAGGTGTTGCTCTGCAGCGACTTAATTGGTTACAGCTTTGGTGACGACTTGAGTTGATGTCAGTTTGAGAAGCATTGCGAAATCATCAGGAAGTAGTGGAAAGCTGCTTCGTCTCAGTGCTTGAGACTGACTCTTCGCCAGTACGCACACACTGACATTACTCGGAAACAAGGACTTTCCCGTTACAGAGTAAGCATACACTTTCTTGCCTGTTACAGTGCGAAAACGACTGCGCTATATATCTCGCGAATCAGCAGAAGTTGGATTTCTCGGAATGACCATATAGCCTTACCATTTAAATGGCGACCACGCCTTTGAAGCGAGAGGTCCCGGGTTCGAACCCTGTTGATGAGTGCGTGTTGTGAAGAGTCAGTCTCAATCATCAGGGCGAAACGGCTGTCCAGTACTTCCTCGCGGCGTTTCTGTGCTCCTCTAACTGATGTCGACTTGTCAACAAACTGACAAATGCGTGTAGGCATTTTCTCACACAGATTATTTGACACATGACTGTGGTATGTGTCATTTGATAGGGAAGGGTATGTCATTATTTCCGATTAAATTACGTCCTGTATTATTTACATCGCAATCTTACAGATATGACATCGATATGTTTGAAGTAATCGGATGATTCTTAATTAAAGACGTCTTTTATTGGACAGCCTCTGAACTTCAAAGATCGCAATTCTTAATCCACAGTTCTCTAAAGGACGACAAAATATCACTCATCACTTGCTTATTCGCCCTTCCCTACACCGAGGAGAAACCAACAGCTGGTAACCGAGGCAGAACTGATTCACCAACGAAAGTGACAGGTATCAATCAAATAAATACGACTATTTATGTGGTTGCTTTGCGTGACCGATAACTTGCATGTCTATTGAGTGTGAGCTGTCTTCTGATTGGTTGACAACTATTCACCGACATAAATTCAGTGATATGACGTTTTGTCTAGGTGAAGGCTGAATGTTCAGGACTGGAAGTAACCGGCATGTAGTTGGGTCATTCAGAAGACAGAATTATGAGTTTGGATATATACCCATTATAGTGCGCCTGAATAACCTAACAACATGTCGTCTTCTTTCAGTCATGTTCAGTGGACAACCCACCACCACATACCGACTAATGACAATGTCCATTCTAACACTATCAGCCGAATAGTTTGAAGAAAGCGCATAAAAATATACTAAATGGAAAAAACAACTCCAGGAAAAGAGAACCAAACTGAACGTGAATCCAAGGCGTTCAAGTGTGGCTTAAACAAATGTAGTTTTCGGTGATTTAGGTTAACAGACTTGTGATGTAATAAATAACTTTACAGAATCCAACAATTACAGTTCCATCGCATCAAATAAGACATTTATCAATAACTAAATTAACGAGGCACCGTTCTTTCATTTCCCCTTTATTCAAACACAATGAATGAATGAATGACAGAATATCGATCAGAGAAGGTGGAAATTACTCGGTAAGATAATTTTAATTCTATGCAATGAATTTAAAGTATAAAATGTGGGACTTCAAATTTTTTCAACCTGATACGGTTGCCTTCTGACAACAGTCAATGACTTGAGAGCGAAAAAATTATTTCCATAGTCGACAAGATGCTCTGTCATTCACTTACTAGGCCCTTTCACTTCATCGATTTTCAACCAATTCGAAAAATGTTTCACCAACTGAGCTAAATCAAGTCTTCGTTTGACTACCTCTCGTAGACCATCTTCCATACAAGGCTAATTGATGTATACAGATACCTCTGAAATAGTTCAGCTAGAGAGGTTTACTGGGGCTTATTTCTTTCTTTGCAGTATTCATCAATGAACCTGTCAGGATATCCATTCTTAGACAGAATATCCTCCACAGTCTTTATTTCATCTTCGATTGTACTGTCACAACCGATTTCGTGTTCTGTAGTAAACAGTATCTTGACTATATTCTTTCTATGTTTGATACGAAGAAAACTTTTAAAATGGATGTACTGTCCCGTCTGTGAAGGCATATGTCTTTCCATCCAGCCATCAGTCCTCCTCGTCAGTATTGAAACATCTGCTCTGTTGAGACGTTTAGGTTTCGATGGCATGATATGATTTGAATCAATAGGTTCTCAACTTCTGACTTTCTGTCACACACGATAAAAATATCATCGACATATTCCGTTTTTTGTTGTATATATTCTTGCAAAGTACAGGCTTGAAGTTCTGACAAGGATTCATCTATAAGAAAGGGTTTCAACTGCAGTACCATTAACTTCACGGAATAGACACCTATTGAATGCATATTGGATATTTACAGTACATCATTTGCATTCAAGTAGATCAGTCAGTCAGCCAGTGATGGCATTCCCAACAGATACATTCCGATCTCTTTACACTGACGAATATTGATATCAGTGAATTAACTGACTATGGTGAAAGGATAACACGAGGAAGGGAGGAGTAAACTTCTCTCCTACAGTCTCATGCATGGTTTTCTTGTGCTAGAGTGTCTCGGTGTACTAGAGGTTGGAAACTTGACAGAATACCACGTACGACGTTTAGATACTTTCACAAGGATTTTCAGTCATTTCTTTAATTATTGACGAAATACTACTGATCGCCTTTAAATTCATTTCACCTTTAACTTGATTAGACCGCAGATTTTGAGCAATCGCTGCTGAACAAATATCATGCTCGACCTAGAGTCATCTGTGCTGAGAATGATGTAAGTGACAAGTGATGATTTTGCATCGCATAAATGTTTCTTTTCTCATTATGGCAGTTGTAATTGCAAAGACAACCAACTGGTTATGTCTGTGTTGTGAGGAAAGATAATTCTTACACTGGTTATGTTATGCACTAGAATTCGTTGTGAACTGTATAATTCTAAGAGATGAAGTGAGCAAGTGATAAAATGATGAGTCGAAATATCAGAATGTACACTCCAGACAGGCTTGTAACACAATTCGGCAATATTTTCCGAATCAGCCTACGGGTGCCACTTGTCAAATGAACAATGATTTTCAACACTGTGGGATCACAGATGGTTGTAGAAACACAATTCAGTTGAATTTCGAAACTCTCTCATGAATTGAGATTATTATTACTTCCACCACTGTTTCAGCAATATGTTGGTGGCTGGTTCACTAACAGACTTCGTCTTTGCTGTGTGAACAATGCAGTTGGATATACGGATTTTAGTAAGGAGTCAGTGAATGGAGAGGAAGGTTGAAGAAGAAAGTGTTCGGCCTGTCAAGTCCGTTCGTTGCTGTCTACAGTAGATCCACAGTATGTGATATCATTATTTCACCATCGTATCTCAGCATCCTGGAAACGATAACAGACTGTGAATGAAAGTGATAGATGATGTTTGCTGTTGTATGTCAACAGAATTTCACATCACAACCGCCACTCATATAAACTAATTGACCGTTTATTTGGAATCATTTTATTAGGAGACTTCAATACTCAATTTCATTTGTTCTATTTCAATATCCTGGAAACGAGGACTGACTGTGAATGAAGGAGTTGATGTCTGCTGTTGTATGTCGTCAGAATTTCACATCACAGCTGCCACTTATATAAACTAATTAACCGTTTATATGGAACCATTTTATTAGGAGACGTCAATTCTCATATTCTTTTGTTCTCCTTCTCTTTTTGTCCCAGTATAATAGAACTTTCCTCCACGAAATAGTCTTCTGTTTCAATGAGCATTCAACACTTGTCGATTGTCCCGCCGAATATGCAAATGATCTCCAGTCGTATGTACAAAGCATAGTTGGACACTCTGAAAGTGAATATAGCGAACAGATTGATCAACAGAAACTTTGTGGAGATTCGTTCACTGTACCAGAATATAACATCGCTGCCACACCTACAGAAGAACCTGAAGCTGCTCATTCAGAAGATACTTCATCCTCTTCGTCATCATCATCAAACATATTCGAAATATCTGGAATAGGCTTTTCGGTTCGTAAGACAATCGATCGTCTGTGTGATGGATTTCGAACAAAATATGCACAAACAATTTTCCTTCCAGTGGAATTGGTGATTTCCGCTTTCATCAGCACAAAACTCGTCGTGTGAATTTTCGGTTTCTATAACTCTCAACATTTATTTTGAAATTCATTAATTAACATTCGCTTATTCAATGACAATGTTTCACTTTTTCTTCTGAATTGTAATGCATAAAGTTTGGTATTACAGTAGACAAAATATTATTATCTCTGGCCATTTCAATGAACTTCTATAAGTGACTTTCAAAACACACCCACCTCGAGAAGTTTCGAATATTTCCTTTGTAGGTTGGATGGTTTTGGAGCGTGACAGGGAATTGAAACACAATGCTGACTGCCTAACAGGTCACGGATTCTACGATATACAGTTTCTCGTAGACGGATAATCTCACATCTTGTTCAAAAAGATTTTTATGGATAGTGTGAGTTTAATTTCCAAGGATGGAAGTATCCATCCCTCTCTTTCATCTGTGTACGCTAATGCATTTAGTGCAATTAAAAGGGATATATCCAAACCAATTAACCGGAATGATAAAACAAGATCGAATTTGTGTGTAGGTCTGATTAATTTTATGGGCCATTGTCTAGCTGTAGATAATCCCCCAGAATCATTAGCCACAACATTAATCACTCAACACTGTATGCTGACTGCCACTGTTGAAGTTTATTTGTTTAGGTGAAGGCTTTTGGTCAGGCATCCAAGCCATTTGGCACGTCATCGTGTTATTTTCGTTCGTTCGTGCGCGATCCCAAACTGGTTAAGCAACCATCTTGCACTCCGGTTTGGCCCCGAAATATAATTCGCCTGATAAATTTGCTGTCTTGCTTTGCTTCTGATCTACACGGAACGGAGACTATGGAAGTTGTGGGTTTCAGATCTTACATTAGTATACTTCGTGCTATCCATGAATGTCAACACCCTCAGCCTCTAAACTGGTGTGCACCACCGAGATCTTCATCTCCGGTAAGTAAAAAGACAAATCCGGTGAGTTCCTTTCGTTTGTTATTTGTTCCCGTACTATTTTTTAAAAGTATATATATTTTGCCCTGGAGAATCATACGCCTAAGGTTGTCCGTATTTGATCAACTAGCAGAATTATTCAGGTCGTTCCATTTTGGCCAGATAGTGTGGAATCGTGGTGTCAAATAGCCGAGTTTGATTTCATTCAGCATGAAATCACTAAGCAACGTTCACAGTTTTTTGCAGTTTTTCATGCACTACCAGGGTAGTTAGGCAGGTGCATACCCGTACTTATGTCAAGTCCAGAGGTAAGTATCCCGTATAATGTTTAAAGCAGCCCTCCTAAAGAAAAACGACCTCTCAGATCGTCAGCTTCTTGACGAACTACTATTATGTAACGTGGAGTTCAATGATCACTTGACTGAAAACATGCTAACGAGAAAGCGGGAAGTTATCCTCCGAGGCAATTTCGATGAGGGACTCTTTAGAGAGCTGTTCTTATCCAAATTGCCACAGTCACTACACGCAGTGCTGGGAGCATTTCATGGTGTTATTATAGTTGAATGAGCTACTTAAGCTGATGAAATTCTGGAAATAACACAATGGTCAGTCACTGAATTATGCTCAATTGCTGAACAGACTTCGAGTAGGGATAGTCCAGTGATTGAGTTAACCAACTGCAACGCGCAACTACTTAGGTCAATCAGTCCCCGAATTGCACCTTACCATAGACAGAATTCCCTAAAACGGCGAAACCCACTTGGTCGGTGGAGATCCAAACCACACTGACTTGAAAACCAAGACTGGTGTAGGTATCACAATGCCTATTGTCGGGAATCGGCAATGTCTCAAAGACTATGGGAAACTATGCCAGCACACGTTATTGGCAACCGTCGCCAGTGGCAGTAGCCGCCTACTATACATCAGTGGCGCAGTCAATCAGACTGGGCACCTGATTGACACAAGTGCCGAAGTCAGCGTCCCCCATGCTACAGCGGCAGATTGACAGAAGTAACCTACCTTCAACTCACAAGCTTAGAATGGATAACCTATCTCAGCCTTCGGTAGGAAATACGTCTATCTGAACGTTGGTTTACGCAAGCCTGCTCAGTGAATTTTCCTTCTTGCTGACTTCAAAATGCATACCGCTGGCACAGACCTATCCAACCATCATGGCCTCCTCGTAGATGTCCGCCGAAAACGACTGATAGACGGTAGTATTAGACTGTCTATTAAGAGCATAACCTATGCAAAGTCCCAGCTTGTCAGTGGTTAGAAACAACACAATTGACAAGGCGATTGATCGGTCCTTCTTTCTGGCCGATTGTTGACAAATACACGGAACTTAATTCTCCATATAACGATATATCGTGCATAGCCAGCATCGTTATGCATTACATCACAAGCTCAAGACAACCTGTGATATATGAATGATGACGACTTCCTCCTGGCAAACTATGACTCGCTGGAAACGAGTTCAAACATATGCTAACCTTTTGCATCGTCTGGTAATGGTAGTCAGTCACGAGATGACTGCAAGGCACTCTCTGAGTTTTTAGATAATCCGATGACCTACAAGAATACGTTGATTTCGATGAATTGCATGGGCGATCTGAACTCGAGGTGTGTCCTAGAGGTAAAAGCGAGACGCCAGCCTACTCGACTGCAAATGAAGTTGGTGAAGATAAGCTCTCGTATATAGGACGACGGTTTAGCGGCAGGGTTCGACGATATACTGAGATTAGTGGCAGATAATGCTAATCAGACTATGAGTAAATTCTCCAGTACATTCAGCATTCAGCTTCTCAAAATGAGAAATCAGAGAGCAAAACGCAATCATTTATGACGAAAGGGTCTCCGAGAAGTGGATATCGAGAAAACTGCATGGTGTCTAGTAATTCATACAAACTTATTGTATGTGACAGCTTTCGTGTGACGCCCCCAACAGATAGGTTACAAGTTGCGAGACAAACACGGTCGTGTTTCGTTCGTTTTGCAAGAAGTACACACAAAGGCGAACTGTGAAGCAGTGAGCAAGTTTAGTGGTAGGCTAAATGTGAAGTCATTTATCACACTGGATTCCCTCATCCACTGAAAACTGGCACATAATCCTTCCGCAGCGGTTTTCTTTGATCGGCATGCTTTTTTGAAGCGAATCGGGGAAAAACAATTTAAATATGACTTTATATGTATATAAACTTTATAAATCAGTGATAAAGCGACAATGAATGCACAAAAATGGATATATATAACCACTAAGTTATAATAAGACAACTCCATATGATTAAATAGATTCAAAACTGAAACGTAACCTAAGTTCGATCAGAACTAACTGATTTAAATTTAATCTGTAGACTTTTGGAGTGTATAACACGACAGAAGCCAAATCTAAACAATAGCGTGTAACTTTCACTCCGTTTTCAAAGTTTGCGCGGTGGCTGAAATGACATTGAACGCGTGCTAGCTGTTCACTTATGGCGTCTGTCACTATGATAACTACAATACCAATGTTATTCACAAGCTACTTTGTAAAATATACGTCTTCTTTTATGCAAAAACTTCTCACTTTTATGATTGGTCTGTCGAAAGTCATTCGTGCATTTGTGGAACTTTGCCGTGAGATGTTCAGAAGTACATTTTGAGACCCAACAACATAACTGAAGAACAGTTATGTCAAACGTTGGGACACACGGTCACCTACAATCACGCCTTCCACCAAGTTTATTATGAGCATTTGGGGCCAGAATCTTGTACACATATTGAATGCACACAAGAGTAGATAATATCATCAGAACTCATATCTGGCTGCATGAAATAGAGAAAGATGGAAGCTTTCGGTAGTCTAAGCTCTACGCAGGCCGTCATTGTTTGAGTAGCCATTCCACTACTTGAAATTATGACACAGATTGTACAACTGACAACAGACACTGACAGTGTCCATATCATTGAGACAAAAGTTTTGTATATATGCCACTATAGTGACCGAAAATGTTAGTAGATAGTGTACACTACTCACTTATGTGAGTAGTTTGGAAGTCGGTCATATCAAAAAGCAAAAGTTGTACCTAACCAGAAGGAAGTGAGTGCATACCAGACACCCAAGATGTTACAATGGAAATGCTGACAAAACTATACAAGTGTATCACTTATTTAAAATTATTACCAAATTTAGATATAAATCAAGAATAAGACTCGATGCCGTACACACCTACGTTATATGGGGGAATGAATTCGAAGTTTTATTTTTTTCCCAGGTATTTGTAATCCATCCCGAACATATTTGGGTTTTTGTGTTAATGTGAAGACATTATTTCTATATTTCTTGATGTGTTCGATTGAATGACTAGTTATCATATTATTCCCACAAACCAAAGACTAAAGCGACAGCAGATAATACTTATCCATGCCTGTACATTTGGTGTGTCCTACGCAGACAGGTAAAAAATGTATTTTATTAAATTATTATTAATAAATATCCTTACTAATCGTTTAAACCTCACCTAGTTTACTAGCTGGCTAGCTTTCTAGCCGGTCCCAAGCCCGGATAAAGAGAGAAGGTTAGGGCGTTGTGCTAGCAACTCCACCCTCGCAACACTTAACCAAATCGCTAAAGAAACTTCAACGCAGAAATATATTGAAAATTCTAAAAATATAAACAATAACCCTATTCTTCACTGGAATCGGGGAAGTGAAATGACACAGGCTGGTGAAAGCCAGCCTTCGGGAAGCCAGTCAGCCGATGTGCCTTCTTTCGATAAAAGCAAAAATAAGGATGGGGACGGGGAATGTTCGTATAATGCACGAAACTGGAAATGCTGTCCAGGTAGCCGCAGAAATGAGAAGATACAGAATAGAAGTGTTGGGAATTTGTGAGAACAGTTGAAACGGATGTAGTAAGTGTTAACTACCAACTGGAGGGACAAAAATCTATTCCGGTCACCCAGAGGACAATCACGAGCACATCAAGGGAGTGGCCATCATGATGTCACCAACAGCAGCCAAAGCTCTCATGCAGTGGGAACCAATCTCCTCCAGGATAATGACAGCTAGGTTCAACTCGAAAGGAAGGAAGGTTACAATCATTCAATGCTATGCGCCTACAAACGTCTCAGAACAAGAGAAGAAGGAGGCTTTCTACAGACAACTACAAGCAATAATGGACAATGTCTCAAATGGCGATAATTTCGTTAGATAGTGTATACTATTCACTCATTTGAGTAGCTTGGAAGGCACTCATATCAAAAAGCAAAAGTTCTTCTTAACCAGATGGTAGGGCATGCATACCAGACGCCCGACTTCACTCGGCGGCAGTCAAGCCCATCAGAAATGTATTCAGTGTACCAAGATAAACAACCAATCAGTATCCAGGTAACTTTAACCTGACTAGCAGACACTATTGTTTGCCATAAGCGGCTTCCAAATACACGTAGTGTAGCTTGTGTTGCTGAATAGATTTCGTGAGTAATATGCTGTGTTCGTGTCTGTGATCTTCTAACAGTAGAGGAGGTATAGTTGATGTTGTGAAGAAAACAAATGGGGTCTATGAGTGAAACAACGCATACAAATAGTAACGACGTCCTACGAACGAGAAGAGAGGATGGTCCCATCAAAAGAACCATATTTGGAAAGCTAGAGACCAAAGCTCAGTATACACACTTCCTTAGCTTCGTACCGATGAAATACAGACGTAATCTAATCAGGTGCTTAGCATTTAGTGCGAGGTCTATTTGTTCCGAAGATTGCGTAGAGAAAGAACTCCAGGTCATCCAAGACATTCTAATCGAGAACGGATATCCAGAGAAGTTCATTAAAGCCAACATAGTTTACAATAGTCATAATTATGAACTGGCAACGGTGGAGGAAAAGCCTCTGTTTTTACGTCTCCAGTTCAAGGGAGATACTCCTGTGGAGATTCTATCGCAACGTTTAACCAGGGCGATCAAGGAAACTTTCTAATCTGCACATGTGTGTCTATCCTTCACTAGCCGTCCAATGTTCACCTAGCAACTCAAAGATGTCCTACCTAACCTTAGCTCTTCTTCATGCATGCACCATTTCAACTGTTCCTGTGGTTCAAGTTATATAGGGCGCATGATTAGGCAGGTTCGTCTACGGGTTCGAGAACATTTACCAGCTTGATTCAGCAGGGGGAAATTAAGTGCATAAAAAGCTCGATCCTGTAACACTGAGTCGATACTGGACATCGTATCGATGTCAACACAGCTGTCAGTGTTATATACCGAATTCCGAAGTCGTTATCACATACAGTTCGCTTACGTCTCCTACACATAGCTGAAGCTGTTGCAATAAGATCGACTAACCTGGAACTTTGTATCCAAATTGAAACTTCTAGACGCTGTTCCTATCGTGGCCAAACTTGGATTGATGATCCTTTTTCTCACCAAGAGCGCTCTTCTTAACTCTCTTGGTTTTGTTTCCTTTGCTTGTTATTACAAATATTATTATTACAATTACAATTATTATTATTATTCGTCATAATTTATGCCCTTGATGCAAACATTCCCTCAATACTATCGAATTTTTCATTTATACTATCGGGACTCACTATTAGTGATAAAATCTCTCTTCTCAATATATGTCTCCGCCTGTTTCATTTTACATATTCGTTATTTCATTATGAACCTCTCACTGCAGCCTTACTGTCTCCTCCTCTTTAAGACAGACCACTTCGAACCAGCCACTCACTCACCTGACACCCCTGATAACCTTGAACTAACTTGTCAACTTTCCTACCCCACAGTCTACAAATCTATTACGATTAATCACCACCATTGTCTCCCGTTTCACCGAAATATCTCGTAATCGATTTCAGCCAAGAGCACGTTTGTCACACAAACGCGACTATTTATTTTGACACCCATAACTGCTAATCTGTTATTCTACGTTAAAAATGTATCCGTCACATAACTGGCCTTTATTGTAACAACCACAAATACACTATATTTTATAATTGTAAGAGCCTAAAGAAGAGAATTTTATTGAAAAGAATATTCTTCGTTCAGATTGACTTTTAATTCATAATATGGGAATATCTCACACCATCAAATGTAGTATAATTAGAGGAACTACTATGAATTAGGAGATAAGAAATGCAGAGTATTGAAAATGTAAGAATGACAGTTTCAAGCTAAATTCGTTATCAGTTAATAGGCAAAGATGGAAGAAATGCGTGGATTAAGTAGGAGAGCGTAAATAAAAAAAATGATAAGGAAATGTAATTACCATTATTATAAACTGACAGCTGATGCAAATACATTCCGCCAAACTGAGGTCATTTCAATGAAAGTAAAAATAACACACAGAAGAGACAGCCGAGTGAAATCACGTGACAGACACTCCATTGGAACTTGAATGAGAAACGACGAGTTTGCAGTCCAAAGGTAACATGGTGAAGGGTCGTGTGTGGAGAAGATTTTAGCTTATGAGCGACTGCGTGGAGCCAACTTTGAAAGAGACTCTTGAGAGCAGAATGCAATGACGACATGCTGTTGAAGCCCAATGTACCTGTCGAAACACAAATAGATAACAGTAATTAATGTGATTGAGTGGTTACTCACTTGGCCCAACTTAAATCACATTTATTCTGAATGGCTTATTTCGGTGGACAACATTCTATTGCAACTATTCTCGCGATTCATAGTGATCCTGAAACACAAGGTGTTTCCAGATGTAAAGTCAGCATAAACGCGTGCCGAGGATATTCCATCAGGTAAAAGACTACCTTGAAGTGTCTTTTTTTCAAGAAGCACCAAGTGGTCAATAAACTAGTCGAAAATGGATAAAGCCACTGTCATCTTCCTCAGCATCAAGCGACTAGATGAGCCACTAGAGCCACTTGAGGGATACCACACCTAACTCCGGCCGAAAAACGTCGAAAAATTGAAAATTTCAAAAACACTTCCAAATGATAAACCAATGCGTGAAAGGTGTTTTTGTATCTGTGACCATGGGGTTCTGAGCTTGTTTAGGCCTGATAGCGCCCAGCTAGGCTGTCTTGCTTATAACGGTAAAATCTTATAGTAGACACAGCGTAAGCTATATAGACGATATGAGCGTGGGTTAAATGGTTCTCATGGCTCACTTATATGACTGTGTATGGTTTTCTATAGTCTTGGAAGACGTATAGAAGCTATTTACGTGCTAAATTGGTTGGCAGGGATAACGATTTCGTAGAATTTGAAGGCTTCTGGCTTCGTTTATAGGGGCCTAGTGTCTCTATAACGTCGCTTTGCGTGCTACTTTTGTATATAATAATAATACGTTTCGCTAGTCTTGTATGCGAGAAGAGTTCTATTGGGTCTGTCTATGCAGTGCATAATTGATTGTGCGATCAATGATCTGCGTAACAGTGCTCACCTATGCATTACTATGTATACACGCAGTGCGAATGGTCCACCAAGAGAGAGGGCTCTCGAGTGGTTGCGCCACAGGATGATCCTCCATGCCGTTCTCGTCTTGCAAGAGGCAGGGATGGGCGTGTTTGGTTCTCCTGAAAACCAATACACAGTCAATGGGTGCATCACTGTGTAAATAAACTGGTTGATCCTGCCAGTAGTCATATGCTTGTCTCAGAGATTAAGCCATGCATGTCTTAGTACATATACTGCATGTATAACTGTAGTAATCCTAGATCTAATACACACAATTATGCCCTGACCCGCAAGTGAACGGGTGCATTCATTAGAACAGAACCAACCGAGGGCAGTTTCGGCTGTCTATCTTGAATTCTGTAATGACCCCGGATAACTTTAATGATTACAGTCGGCCATGTGTCGACAATGGATCTTGCAAATGTCTGCCCTATCAATTTGTTTCCCAGGTGATCTGCCTACCATGATAATAACGAGTAACGAGGAATCAGGATTCGATCTCGGAGAGGGAGGCTGAGAAATGACTACCATAACCAAGGACGGCAGCAGGCGCGAAAATTCACTGTCAATAATGAATGATCGAATAAATGCATAAACGACACTTCGAAAAGGGATCATGAGCGTATATCAACCGGAGTATTACATATTCTCCGCCTAGATGATGGGCGTTATTTCCACAGAATTTTGCAATAGTGATATCAATAGTCATATCAAAGTATCCGTTGACAAGTTTCACAGGTAGAAATAATCATTACGGAGATGCCTTACACGATTACTTAGTTGTTATTTTCAAGTAATTATCAATATGATTACGCCCTTCCATCTAACAGATGACATCATTTGCAGTCATCAAAAGTTACCTATTCGTTGTTACTATTAATACCGATGATTCTCCGTTCACGAATTTTTCTGACTCAAGGATGACTGATTGTTCTCCGAATTCCATTTACTTTCTATTTATGCTGATTCAGCATTTCCTAATTCAGTCGATTCTTCTTCACACTGACTGAGTAGATCGTTGTACAGCAGTCTTCATTGTTGGCTGAGACTTCACACATCACGAAAAGCATTTTGGACAGACTGTTGAAAACCTTCAGCAGCACCTACGTAGTCTGACTTCATACTGAAAATCCCGTGGTCAGACTAGAAAAGATAAACACTGAAGGGACCCTCGCAGGGAATCAACCAAGAACCTGTTAGCCCACAAATTTGTATAGAGATAAATGGCGATGGAATGAACACACACTGAGCAGGCTGTTGAGTGAAATCCTTTGTCAGTCAGACGCATTGGTGGAAGCTGAATGGGAAGCGATGAGTTGGAGTTGGGTCCCATGGGGAATCTAGGAGCCAGCTAAACTAAGATAGTAGAGAGCTGAGAGGATTGGCGGTGGCCTGTTGTAGCCCATTGTTTTACTCGGAATCCAAGGCAATAGTATTAACAGTGTTCTATTGCCTCATTTGTTGGAATCTCTTTCCGACTGTCTGGCGATTTTCACATTATATCAGGGTATAAGTGTTGGGTGCCACTAACTTGATTGCTCATCACAGGTGAATCGATTACTTCCAGTTAATTTCAGAATGTACTGTTCTGTGTACCCTTCTCTTGACACTTTGTTTCAACCACATGTATTATTGTTTTTTCAATGGTGATTCTTTCTAGTTTAAAGATTAACCGAAGATTGTTGATCCATTCCACTACAACACTTTAGCTGAATTTCGAAAGTAGGTTCAAAGTGAACTCACTGAATCAACTTAACAGTCTTTCGACCGTCAGCTGAAACTTAATTTAAATAGGTGTGGATAGATTTATTTTACTACAATTTCCATCAGTATATAAACATGTTTACATGCACACACCTCCCTCTTTATAGGTTTATTTTATCGTAGAAGAATTTCTGGCTTATCGATTGCAGATAAACTGAATTGTTTTGTTTTAAAGGCTCCACTGGCAGGATCTTTTAACCGACAAAGCTTGTTTCTAATTGAGTTTGTGGTTGGTTTGAACGCCAGCCACTTTTATTCCAGCCTTGTTAAGAATTCTGCGTAAGGTGACTTCCGAGGTTCCTTCCTTGTATGCAATTACTACTGATGATTTCGATTCTTTATTGTTGGTGTCGTCATTGATCAATGACGACACTGGTAATAAGAGCTATTCAACGACTGTCCAGTTTGACATCTGGTTAATACTACTAGCCTCACGACAAATAGGAGAAGACAACGAAAACTATAAAACTCAAGTTTCAAAGTCGTGTGATTACAACTGATATGATTATGAACAATAAATTTTGTTCGAAACGTCTTTTAGTAAATAATACTGTTTCACTGTGTGATACAATTAATAAACAAACTAAAATGAAACAACAGGCCTATGTTAACTCTTTTCTGAAAAGCGTTTGTGCATATCTAATCTCTTCTTAAAAAATAGATCGATGGCGTAGATATCATTCCCCCTAAGGGTAAATTGGAAGAGTTAAAGAATTGGCGGAAAATCGGTGCTTCACAACCACATAATTCTTCGTTGGATTTTCAATTCCTGTGATGTTATGTCTTCTAAAAATTGGAAAAAGATGACACTACTGTAATCAGACGACCGAATGAAGCGGAAACAAGGTCTGAAAATGGATCAAGAGTGTATTAGCAACGATGATGCACAACGTCACTATACAGGACCTGCATCGTTTGTACAAAAGTCTGAGAGGATGATTCATTTAGGTCACAGAATTCATTGGCAGGTTTTTCATTGCAAGTGGTTTGTAAACAGACTGATAGAAGAGCACGTTTCATGTTTTCAGAACATATGTCAGGAAATCTGTGTGTTAAGGAGAAGACACTTTGTGAATCTACACCCATACCACGATAACTTTCTTTTGCATTAACTTATTCATTATGCCCTGGATATCAGGATTGCTAAGATTCACTAAGGCAGATGTGACAAAAGTCTTCGACGGCGCCTCCGCATTCAGTATATGTGGGTACGTAATCAGTCTCTCAACAGTTTGGTAACTGAAGTTACGAAGAGTATCTTTAGAATGAGAAATCGTAGAGAATACACAGTATTCCACTGAATATTTAATACTTGCTCTTCAGGTGAGATAGTTTCTTGGTTGAACTAATGCAAATCAGTGTTTCCTGTATCTCTTCAGCACAATTCTTTACAAATATTAGTATTAGTATTGGTGACCTGATTCCCTAGTGGAATACACGTCTTCAGCACAATATCTTCACTCAACTCAGTTCTATGTTATCACTTCTCACTGTCTCCATAACTGCTCCATCATCTTTCGTCTACTCTTTACATCATTTTCTCCATATCACTTTAAGACCGAGATTGCTCTCCGTCTGAGTTCCACACTAAGGCTTGGTTCGCCTAAGTGTCTCCTCTACGCATGTGTCCAGTCAGATTTCGCTTCCTTCTGAGTATATGTTGGCCTATTGGTCGTTGGTGGATGTGATACCAGGGTTCCGTGCTGGATATTGTTTCTGACGATATGGTCTTCTTACGCCTTTTTAACGTTCAGTTCAACTTCACTGACACACTACATTGACATGAAGGAGGATAAGTGATGGCTACGGTATACCAGCGTGCTGTGTGTCAAGTCAAGAAAATGGCGTGTTATGACTCACTGTTGGAAGTTTTCATTTACACCGAAGAAACTTTTATCGTATGTGACCAGAATGCTGACATCGAAGTGATTATTAGGGAGTTCAACAAATACTACAATTCCAACAAATTCACATAGAAATCGGAATTGAAGACTGAATTCAGTGTTTTAGATGTTTTTTCGTAGAGGAGTTTTGACGGTTCTCCACACAGAAGCAAACACGGAATATTCAAGACATGAGAGTTCAGAGTTGAATCAATTTCAGCGAACGGGAAAACATGATGTACTGGTTATCTCTGAAGAGAAGAAAGATACCCAACGGTGATATCAATCGATGGTGAACTGAAGAGGTTCAGACGCATCTTCATTGAAAATGAATCAACTACGGAATTCATCGAAAACAAAATAGGAATAAATGCGACACACTGAAGAAACCCTCATCACATACAACGGGATGCACATACATCCCACTGATGAGTTCTGAATGCACCCAAAACACGCTTCACAGACGCCACTTCTAATCACCATCAACCAAATAAGATGTAAATGGAATATCATTTTCACTCATTGTGAGTCCATTTCAGATAAGATATTTCTCTTTTCACAATACCACAGCCATACACACGGAGTCACTCTTTCTCAATGTTTCTCTCTGGTTACTAAAATACTTACAAACACCGGATCACTCTTGAGCGAGAAACCAACGCGTGAGTATCTTAATAACAAAAAGAAGAAAAGAATTCCACTGTAACCTTCATGATAACAAAGACAGAATTCTTTCAAAGACCCAAGTATAACGCAGACAAAGCTTCATTGTTCATCAAACAATCGGATGATGGTCTGATTATTTTTCAATTGGTGTGTCCCACACAGGTAGGAAAAAGAATGTATTTTATTAAATTATTATTAATAAATATGCTTACTAATCGTGTAAACCTCGCCTAGATTACTAGCTCACTACCTTTCTAGCCGGTCCCAAGCCCGGATAAAGAGGGAGGGTTGTGGCATGGTGTTAGCGACTCCACCCCCGCAAAACTTAACCAAATCGCTAAAGAAACTTCAACGCAGAAATATATTGAAAATTCTAAAAATATAAACAGTAACCTTATTTTTCGCTGGAATCGGGGAAGCGAAATGACACAGGCTGGTGAAAGCCTTCGGGAAGCCAGTCAGCCGATGTGCCTTCTTTCGATGAAAGCCAAAATGAGGATGGGGACGGGGAATGTTCGTACAATGCACGAAACTGGAAAAATTACCCAGGTAGCCAGAGAAATGAGAAAATATGGAATAGAAGTGTTAGGAACCTGTGAGAGCAGATGGAACGAAACTGGAAGGTGACAACTACCAGGTGGAAAGGCAAAAATGTGTTCCGGTCACCCAGAGGATAATCACGAGCACAGCGAGGGAGTGGTCATCACGATGTCACCAACAGCAGCCAAAGCTCTCATGCAGTGGGAACCAATCTCCTTCAGCATAATGACAGCCAGGTTCAACTCAAAAGGAAGGAAAGTTACAGTCATTCAATGCTATGCGCCTACAAACGTCTCAGAACAAGAGAAGAAGGAGGCTTTCTACAGACAACTACAAGCAATAATGGACAATGTCTCAAATGGCGATAATTTCGTTAGATAGTGTATACTATTCACTCATTTGAGTAGCTTGGAAGGCACTCATATCAAAAAGCAAAAGTTCTTCTTAACCAGATGGTAGGGCATGCATACCAGACGCCCGACTTCACTCGGCGGCAGTCAAGCCCATCAGAAATGTATTCAGTGTACCAAGATAAACAACCAATCAGTATCCAGGTAACTGTAACCTGACTAGCAGACACTATTGTTTGCCATAAGCGGCTTCCAAATACACGTAGTGTAGCTTGTGTTGCTGAATAGATTTCGTGAGTAATATGCTGTGTTCGTGTCTGTGATCTTCTAACAGTAGAGGAGGTATAGTTGATGTTGTGAAGAAAACAAATGGGGTCTATGAGTGAAACAACGCATACAAATAGTAACGACGTCCTACGAACGAGAAGAGAGGATGGTCCCATCAAAAGAACCATATTTGGAAAGCTAGAGACCAAAGCTCAGTATATACACTTCCTTAGCTTCGTACCGATGAAATACAGACGTAATCTAATCAGGTGCTTAGCATTTAGAGCGAGGTCGGTTTGTTCCGAAGACTGGGTATAGAAAGAACTCCAGGTCATCCAAGACATTCTAATCGAGAACGGATATCCAGAGATGTTCATTAAAGCCAACATAGTTTACAACAGTCATAAACATTAACTGGCAACGGTGGAGGAAAAGCCTCTGTTTTTACGTCTCCAGTTCAAGGGAGATACTCCTGCGTTTAACCAGGGCTATCAAGAAAAATTTCTACTCTACACGTCTGCGTCTACCATGCAGTAGCCGTCCAATTTACACCCAGAAACTCAAAGATGTCCTACCTAACCTTAGCTCTACTTCATGCATATACCACTTCAATTGTTTCTGTGGTTCAAGTTATATAGGGCGCACCATTAGGCAGGTTCGTCTACGGGTTCGACAACATTTACCAGCTTGATTCAGCAGGGGGGAAATTAAGTGCATAAAAAGCTCGATCCTGTAACACTGAGTCGATACTGGACATCGTATCGATGTCAACACAGCTGTCAGTGTTATATACCGAATTCCGAAGTCGTTATCACACACAGTTCGCTTACGTCTCCTACACATAGCTGAAGCTGTTGCAATAAGATCGACTAACCTGGAACTTTGTATCCAAAATAAGACTTCCAGACGCTGTTCCTATCGTGGCCAAACTTGGATTGATGATTCTTCTTCTCAGCAAGAGTGCTACTTCCCCTTGACCCTCTTGGGTTTTTTCCTTTGCTTGTTATTATAAATATTATTATTACAATTACAATTATTATTATTATTCGTCATAATTTATGCCCTTGATGCAAACATTCCCTCAATACTATCGAATTTTTCATTTATACTATCCGGACTTACTATTATTAGTGATATTATCTCGTTTCTCAATATATGCCTCCACCCATAACTGCTAATCTGTTATTCTACGTTAAAAATGAATCCGCCACATAACTGGCCTTTAATTTAACAACCACAAATACACTATATTTTATAATTGTAAGAACCTGAAGAGGAGAATTTTGCTGAAAAGAATATTCTTCGTTCAGATTGACTTTTAATTCATCATATGGGAATATTTCACACCATCAAATGTAGTATAATTAGAGGAACTACTACGAATTAGGAGATAAGAAATGCAGAGTATTGAAAATGTGAGCATGACAATTTCAAGCTGAATTCGTTATCAGTCAATAGGCAAAGATGGAAGAAATGCGTGGATTAAGTAGGAGAGCGTAAATAAAAAAAATGATAAGGAAATGTAATTATCATTATTATAAACTGACAGCTGATGCAAATACATTCCGCCAAATTGAGGTCATTTCAATGAAAGTAAAAATAACACACAGAAGAGACAGCCGAGTGAAATCACGTGACAGACACTCCATTGGAACCTGAATGAGAAACGACGAGTTTGCAGTACAAAGGTAACGTGGTGAAGGGTCGTGTGTGGAGAAGATTTTGGCCTATGAGCAAGTGCGTGGAGCCAACTGTGAAAGAGACTCTTGAGAGCAGAATGCAATGACGACATGCTGTTGAAGCCCAATGCACCTGTCGAAACACAAATAGATAACAATAATAACTGTGATTGAGTGGTTACTCACTTGGCCCAACTAATATCACACCTATTCTGAATGCCCAATACGGTTGACAACATTCTATTGCAACTATTCTCACGATTCATAGTGATCCTGAAACACAAGGTACTTCCATAAGTAAAGTCGGCATAATCGCGTGCCGAGGATATTTCATCAGGTAAAAGACTACCTTGAAGTGTTTTTTTTTCAAGAAGCACCAAGTGGTCAATAAACTAGTCGAAAATGGATAAAGCCACTGTCATCTTCCTCAGCATCAAGCGACTAGATGTGCCACTAGAGCCACTTGAGGGATACCACACCTAACTCCGGTCGAAAAACGTCGAAAAATTGAAAATTTCAAAAACACCTCCAAATGATAGAGGAATGCGTAAAAGGTGTTTTTGTATCTGTGACCATGGGGTTCTGAGCTTGTTTAGGCCTGATAGCGCCCAGCTAGGCTGTCTTGCTTATAACGGTAAAATCTTATAGTAGACACAGCGTAAGCTATATAGACGATATGAGCGTGGGTTAAATGGTTCTTATGGCTCGCTTATATGACTGTGTATGGTTTTCTATAGTCTTGGAAGACGTATAGAAGCTATTTACATGATAAATTGGTTGGCAAGGATAACGATTTCATTTAATTTGGTGGCTGCTGGCTTCGTTTATAGGGGCGTAGTGTCACTGTAACGTCACTATGTGTGCTGCTTTTGTATATAATGATACGTTTCGCTAGTCTTGTATGCGAGAAGAGTTCTATTGGGTCTGTCTATGCAGTGCATAATTGATTGTGCGATCAATGATCTGCGTAACAGTGCTCACCTATGCATTACTATGTATACACGCAGTGCGAATGGTCCACCAAGGGAGAGGGCTCTCGAGTGGTTGCGCCACAGGATGATCCTCCATGCCGTTCTCGTCTTGCAAGAGGCAGGGATGGGCGTGTTTGGTTCTCCTGAAAACCAAAACACAGTCAATGGGTGCATCACTGTGTAAATAAACTGGCTGATCCTGCCAGTAGTCATATGCTTGTCTCAGAGATTAGGCCATACATGTCCAAGGACGGCATCAGGCGCGAAAATTCACTATCAATAATGAATGATCGAATAAATGCATAAACGACACTTCGAAAAGGGATCATGAGCGTATATCAACCGGAGTATTACATATTCTCCGCCGAGATGATGGGCGTTATTTCCACAGAATTTCGCAATAGTGATATATTCATATCAAAGTATCCGTTGACAAGTTTCACAGGTAGAAATAATCATTACGGAGATGCCTTAAACGATTACTTAGTTGTTATTTTCAAGTAATTATTAATATGATTACGCCCTTCCATCTAATAGATGACATCATTTGCAGTCATCAAAAGTTACCTATTCGTTGTTTCTATTAATACCGATGATTCTCCGTTCACGAATTTTTCTGACTCAAGGATGACTGATTGTTCTCCGAATTCCATTTACTTTCTATTTATGCTGATTCACCATTTCCTAATTCAGTCGATTCTTCTTCACACTGACTGAGTAGATCGTTGTACAGCAGTCTTCATTGCTGACTGGGACTTCACACATCACGAAAAGCATTTTGGACAGACTGTTGAAAACCTTCAGCAGCACCTACGTAGTCTGACTTCATACTGAAAATCCCGTGGTCAGACTAGAAAAGATAAACACTGAAGGGACCCTCGCAGGGAATCAACCAAGAACCTGTTAGCCCACAAATTTGTATAGAGATAAATGGCGATGGAATGAACACACACTGAGCAGGCTGTTGAGTGAAATCCTTTGTCAGTCAGACGCATTGGTGGAAGCTGAATGGGAAGCGATGAGTTGGAGTTGGGTCCCATGGGGAATCTAGGAGCCAGCTAAACTAAGATAGTAGAGAGCTGAGAGGATTGGCGGTGGCCTGTTGTAGCCCATTGTTTTACTCGGAATCCAAGGCAATAGTATTAACAGTGTTCTATTGCCTCATTTGTTGGAATCTCTTTCCGACTGTCTGGCGATTTTCACATTATATCAGGGTATAAGTGTTGGGTGCCACTAACTTGATTGCTCATCACAGGTGAATCGATTACTTCCAGTTAATTTCAGAATGTACTGTTCTGTGTACCCTTCTCTTGACACTTTGTTTCAACCACATGTATTATTGTTTTTTCAATGGTGATTCTTTCTAGTTTACAGATTAACCGAAGATTGTTGATCCATTCCACTACAACACTTTAGCTGAATTTCGAAAGTAGGTTCAAAGTGAACTCACTGAATCAACTTAACAGTCTTTCGACCGTCAGCTGAAACTTAATTTAAATAGGTGTGGATAGATTTATTTTACTACACTTTCCATCAGTATATAAACATGTTTACATCCACATACCTCCCGCTTTATAGGTTTATTTTATCGTAGAAGAATTTCTGGCTTATCGATTGCAGATAAACTAAATTGTTTTGTTTTAAAGGCTCCACTGGAAGGATCTTTTAACCGACAAAGCCTGTTTCTAATTGAGTTTGTGGTTGGTTTGAACGCCAGCCACTTTTATTCCAGCCTTGTTAAGAATTCTGCGTAAGGTGACTTCCGAGGTTCCTTCCTTGTATGCAATTACTACTGATGATTTCGATTCCTTATTGTTGGTGTCGTCATTGATCAATGACGACACTTGTAATAAGAGCTATTCAACGACTGTCCAGTTTGACATCTGGTTAATACTACTAGCCTCACGACAAATAGGAGAAGACAACGAAAACTATGAAACTCAAGTTTCAAAGTCGTGTGATTACAATTGATATGATTATGAACAATAAATTTTGTTCGAAATGTCTTCTAGTAAATAATACTGTTTCACTGCGTGACACAATTAATAAACAAACTAAAATGAAACAACAGGCCTATGTTAACTCTTTTCTGAAAAGCGTTTGTGCATATCTAATCTCTTCTTAAAAAATAGATCGATGGCGTAGATATCATTTCCTCTAAGGGTAAATTGGAAGAGTTAAAGAATTGGCAGGAAAATCGGTGCTTCACAACCACATAATTCTTCGTTGGTGTTTCAATTCCTCTGATGTTATGTCTTCTAAAAATTGGAAAAAGATGAAACTACTGTAATCAGAAGACCGAATGAAGCGGAAACAAGGTCTGAAAATGAATCAAGAGTGTATCAGCAACGATGATGCACAGCGTCACTATACAGGACATGCATCGTTTGTACAAAAGTCTGAGAGGATGGTTCATTTAGGTCACAGAATTCATTGGCGGGTTTTTCATTGCAAGTGGTTTTTGAAAAGATTGATAGAAGAGCACGTTTCATGTTTTCAGAACAAATGTCAGGAAATCTGTGTTTAAGGAGAAGACGCTTTGTGGATCTACACCCATACCACGATAACTTTCTTTTGCATTAGCTTATTCATTATGCCCTGGATATCAGGATTGCTAAGATTCACTAAGGCAGATGTGACAAAAGTCCTCGACGGCGCCTCTGCATTCAGTGTATGTGGGTACGTAATCAGTCTCTCAACAGTTTGGTAACTGAAGTTACGAAGAGCATCTTTAGAATGAGAAATCGTAGAGAATACACAGTATTCCATTGAATATTTAATACTTGCTCTTCAGGTGAGACAGTTTCTTCGTTGAACTAGTGCAAAACAGTGTTTCCTGTATCTCTTTAGCACAATTCTTTACAAATATTAGTATTAGTATTGATGACCTGATTCCCTAGTGGAATACGCGTCTTCAGCACAATATCTTCACTCAACTCAGTTCTATGTTATCACTTCTCACTGTCTCCATAACTGCCCCATGATCATTCTTCCATTCTTTACATCATTTTCTCCATATCACTTTAAGACCGAGGTTGCTCTCCGTCTGAGTTCCACACTAGGGCTTGGTTCGCCTAAGTGTCTCCTCTACGCATGTGTCCAGTCAGATTTCGCTTCCTTCTGAGTATATGAGGGCCTATTGGTCGTTGGTGGATGTGATACCAGGGTTCCGTGCTGGATATTGTTTCTGACGATCTGGTCTTCTTACGCCTTTTTAACGTTCAGTTCAACTTCACTGACACACTACATAGACATGAAGGAGGATAAGTGATGGCTACGGTATACCAGCGTGCTGTGTGTCAAGTCAAGAAGATGGCGTGTTATGACTCACTATTGGAGGTTTTCATTTACACCGAAGAAACTTTTATCGTATGTGACCAGAATGCTGACATCGAAGTGATAATTAGGGAGTTCAACAAATACTACAATTCCAACAAGTTCACATAGAAATCGGAATTGAAGACTGAATTCAGTGTTTTAGATGTTTTTTCGTAGAGGAGTTTTGACGGTTCTCCACACAGAAGCAAACACGGAATATTCAAGACATGAGAGTTCAGAGTTGAATCAATTTCAGCGAAAGGGGAAAACATGATGTACTGGTTATCTCTGAAGAGAAGAAAGATACCCACCGGTGATATCAATCGATGGTGAACTGAAGAGGTTCAGACGCATTTTCACTGAAAATGAATCTACTATGAAATTCATCGAAAACAAAATAGGAATAAATGCGACACACTGAAGAAACCCTCATCACATACAACGGGATGCACATACATCCCACTGATGAGTTCTGAATGCACCCAAAACACGCTTCACAGACGCCACTTCTAATCACCATCAACCAAATAAGATGTAAATCGAATATCATTTTCACTCATTGTGAGTCCATTTCAGATAAGATATTTCTCTTTTCACAATACCACAGCCATACACACGGAGTCACTCTTTCTCAATGTTTCTCTCTGGTTACTAAAATACTTACAAACACCGGATCACTCTTGAGCGAGAAACCAACGCGTGAGTATCTTAATAACAAAAAGAAGAAAAGAATTCCACTGTAACCTTCATGATAACAAAGACAGAATTCTTTCAAAGACCCAAGTATAACGCAGACAAAGCTTCATTGTTCATCAAACAATCGGATGATGGTCTGATTATTTTTCGATTGGTGTGTCCCACACAGGTAGGAAAAAGAATGTATTTTAATAAATTATTATTAATAAATATCCTTACTAATCGTTTAAACCTCACCTAGTTTACTAGCTGGCTAGCTTTCTAGCCGGTCCCAAGCCCGGATAAAGAGAGAGGGTTAGGGCGTTTTGCTAGCAACTCCACCCTCGCAACACTTAACCAAATCGCTAAAGAAACTTCAACGCAGAAATATATTGAAAATTCTAAAAATATAAACAATAACCCTATTCTTCACTGGAATCGGGGAAGTGAAATGACACAGGCTGGTGAAAGCCAGCCTTCGGGAAGCCAGTCAGCCGATGTGCCTTCTTTCGATAAAAGCAAAAATGAGGATGGGGACGGGGAATGTTCGTACAATGCACGAAACTGGAAAGATTACCCAGGTAGCCAGAGAAATGAGAAGATATGGAATAGAAGTGTTAGGAACCTGTGAGAGCAGACGGAACGAAACTGGAAGGTGACAACTACCAGGTGGAAAGGCAAAAATGTGTTCCGGTCACCCAGAGGACAATCACGAGCACATCAAGGGAGTGGCCATCATGATGTCACCAACAGCAGCCAAAGCTCTCATGCAGTGGGAACCAATCTCCTCCAGGATAATGACAGCTAGGTTCAACTCGAAAGGAAGGAAGGTTACAATCATTCAATGCTATGCGCCTACAAACGTCTCAGAACAAGAGAAGAAGGAGGCTTTCTACAGACAACTACAAGCAATAATGGACAATGTCTCAAATGGCGATAATTTCGTTAGATAGTGTATACTATTCACTCATTTGAGTAGCTTGGAAGGCACTCATATCAAAAAGCAAAAGTTCTTCTTAACCAGATGGTAGGGCATGCATACCAGACGCCCGACTTCACTCGGCGGCAGTCAAGCCCATCAGAAATGTATTCAGTGTACCAAGATAAACAACCAATCAGTATCCAGGTAACTGTAACCTGACTAGCAGACACTATTGTTTGCCATAAGCGGCTTCCAAATACACGTAGTGTAGCTTGTGTTGCTGAATAGATTTCGTGAGTAATATGCTGTGTTCGTGTCTGTGATCTTCTAACAGTAGAGGAGGTATAGTTGATGTTGTGAAGAAAACAAATGGGGTCTATGAGTGAAACAACGCATACAAATAGTAACGACGTCCTACGAACGAGAAGAGAGGATGGTCCCATCAAAAGAACCATATTTGGAAAGCTGGAGACCAAAGCTCAGTATATACACTTCCTTAGCTTCGTACCGATGAAATACAGACGTAATCTAATCAGGTGCTTAGCATTTAGAGCGAGGTCGGTTTGTTCCGAAGACTGCGTAGAGAAAGAACTCCAGGTCATCCAAGACATTCTAATCGAGAACGGATATCCAGAGAAGTTCATTAAAGCCAACATAGTTTACAATAGTCATAAACATTAACTGGCAACGGTGGAGGAAAAGCCTCTGTTTTTACGTCTCCAGTTCAAGGGAGATACTCCTGTGGAGATTCTATCGCAACGTTTAACCAGGGCGATCAAGGAAACTTTCTAATCTGCACGTCAGTGTCTATCCTTCACTAGCCGTCCAATGTTCACCTAGCAACTCAAAGATGTCCTACCTAACCTTAGCTCTTCTTCATGCATATACCACTTCAATTGTTTCTGTGGTTCAAGTTATATAGGGCGCACGATTAGGCAGGTTCGTCTACGGGTTCGACAACATTTACCAGCTTGATTCAGCAGGGGGGAAATTAAGTGCATAAAAAGCTCGATCCTGTAACACTGAGTCGATACTGGACATCGTATCGATGTCAACACAGCTGTCAGTGTTATATACCGAATTCCGAAGTCGTTATCACACACAGTTCGCTTATGTCTCCTACACATAGCTGAAGCTGTTGCAATAAGATCGACTAACCTGGAACTTTGTATCCAAAATAAGACTTCCAGACGCTGTTCCTATCGTGGCCAAACTTGGATTGATGATTCTTCTTCTCAGCAAGAGTGCTACTTCCCCTTAACCCTCTTGGTTTTGTTTCCTTTGGTTATTATTACATTTACAATTATTACTATTATTCATCATAATTTATTGTTTTCATGCAAACATTCCGTCAATACTATCGAATTTTTCATTTATACTATCCGGACTTACTATTATTAGTGATATTATCTCGTTTCTCAATATGTGCCTCCACCCATAACTGCTAATCTGTTATTCTACGTTAAAAATGAATCCGCCACATAACTGGCCTTTAATTTAACAACCACAAATACACTATATTTTATAATTATAAGAACCTGAAGAGGAGAATTTTATTGCAAAGAATATTCTTCGTTCAGATTGACTTTTAATTCATGCATTATGGGAATATTTCACACTATCGAATGTAGTATAATTAGAGGAACTACTACGAATTAGGAGATCAAAACTGCAGAGTATTGAAAATGTAAGAATGACAGTTTCAAGCTGAATTCATTGTCAGTTAGTATGCAAAGATGGAAGGAATTCGTGGGTTAAGTAAGACAGAGAAAATAAAAAATGGTATTATAGAGAAGATTTGTAGCTCAGGTGGATGATTTTGATGTGGTTTTGTTCTCTGAGCTGGATGGTTAGTTTGCGAAGCTTTCATCACCTTACTGGGTGACATCTTCAGCGCATACTTCAAATTGAAGTGAGCTTTTAGGTTTCTCCACGAGTTTATTAATCATTCCTCCTGGTGACCTTGGACGTGATTGGTTGTTTGTGTGTGTTTTCACACCTTCTAGGTTACTTGTATTGGAACCGGTTGTTTCTTTGACTTGAATTTTGACCCTTTGTCTGTGAAGTTTCTTTCTTATTGGTTGATAAATTTTGTCTATGTCGATGTGTCTATTGATTGATGATCCACTGGAATGCCAAGCTTCTAAAAATTCTCTAGCATTCTTGTTATTTCCTTTGTCTAATATTTGAACGTTGTCCCAGTCGAATTGATGTCCGTGGTTGTCTGTGTGTAGTGGAATGAGAGAGTGTATATCATGTCTTTTGACGGCTAGCTTATGTTCGTGGATACGAAGACGAAGGGGACGTCCACTTTGGCCAATGTAGTGTTTTTCACAGTTGTTACAGTTTATTTTGTAGATGATGTTGGTTTTGTCTTCTTTTGCTGTTGAGTCTTTTGGTTGACATAGAATTGAGTGCAGCGACTTTGTTGGTTTGTGTACGACGTCAATTCCTAAAGGTTTGAAGAGTCTTTTAGTGATTTCTGAGATATCCTTTATATATGGTAAGGCGATTTTCTTTGTGTTTTCCTTGGTGGCTTTTGTTTTGGTAGGTTGGCTTGGGGGTATATGTCTCTTGATGAAATTCCGGGGATATCCATTCTTTTGGAAGACGTCCATGAGATACTTTTCTTCAATTTTTCTTAAGGTGGGAGTGCTGCAGTGAGTCCTTGCTCTCTTGAATAGTGTTTGTATGCAGTTCCTTTTGTGTGCTGTTGGGTTGTTGCTGTTGTAATTCAGTATTTGGTCTGTGTGAGTTGATTTCCTATAAACTTGAGTTTCTAATTCTCCTGTAGTTGTTCGCCTGATTAAGACGTCCAAAAATGGTATTTTGTTCTCGGATTTCTCTTCTCTTGTGAATTTGATGTCGTTGAAGACGTTGTTTATTAAGTTGTGAGTTTTGTCTAATTCGTTTCTTTTGATTATTACAAATGTATCGTCGACGTAGCGTATCCAAATCTTGGGTTTGATCTTTGGTAGAATTATGTTTTCGAGTCTTTGCATCACTGCTTCTGCAATCAAACCTGATATTGGCGATCCCATGGGTGTTCCTTTGACTTGTTCATATAGAGAAAACCCTCAACCAAGAACACCTGTCAACGCTGATCACCGCAATTTCACTGTCAAGTGGAAAACACAGAGAACAAAGACGAAGAGTCCTCAAAACCAAGCTAGCCAAGATTAGAAAACAACAACCAGACAATACGCCCATAGACTGCGTAGTCAACCTATCAAAACAACCACTATCAAAAATGGAACAACAACTACTACAAAAAGGATTAAACTACAACACCGGAGATGCTTCAAAAACTGATTTCTTCGCTGCCCTTGAATCATTACTCAAATCATCAAACTTGAACGAGGAAACACAGGAAGAGATACGCCAAACAATTGTACCAATGGTCAAACAGAAAAGACAACACACACAACTCAACTCTCAAGAACTAAAGGCCCTCAAAAAGCTGAAAAATAGGAAGGACATCGTCATTTTACCAGCCGACAAAGGAAGAACAACAGTAGTCATGGACAGAGAAGAATACACCAAGAAAGCTGAAGAACTACTCAAAGATGAAGATGTATATCAACAACTCCCAACAAATCCCATACAAACATTGGACAACCGCATCCAAAGGACCTTAAACAAGCTCAGCAAAACTGGACAGATCACAAAACAAGACCAATGGCGAATGAAATCCAATGGACCAGTCCTACCTCGATTCTACGGCAGACCCAAAATACACAAGGCAAATATCCCGTTACGACCAATTGTATCACTCCCAGGAACTCCAACATATAATTTGTCCAAGGAATTATACAGAAAACTAAAACACCTAACGGAATCCTGTGATCACTCCATCAACTCTGCTATCCAATTCCTAGAGAAAATCAGAGACATCCAAATAGATGAACAAGAAATAATGGTATCCTTCGACGTGACAGCATTATATACCTCTATCGGACAAAAACTAGCAAAAGAAACCATGGAGCAATTACTTAGCAACGACGAACAACTTCCACAACAATCAAAAATGCAACACACAAGCTGGATGGAATGCATAAATCTATGCCTAACAACATACTTCCAATTCAACGGCCAAATATATGAACAAGTCAAAGGAACACCCATGGGATCGCCAATATCAGGTTTGATTGCAGAAGCAGTGATGCAAAGACTCGAAAACATAATTCTACCAAAGATCAAACCCAAGATTTGGATACGCTACGTCGACGACACATTTGTAATAATCAAAAGAAACGAATTAGACAAAACTCACAACTTAATAAACAACGTCTTCAACGACATCAAATTCACAAGAGAAGAGGAATCCGAGAACAAAATACCATTTTTGGACGTCTTAGTCAGGCGAACAACTACAGGAGAATTAGAAACTCAAGTTTATAGGAAATCAACTCACACAGACCAAATACTGAATTACAACAGCAACAACCCAATAGCACACAAAAGGAACTGCATACAAACACTATTCAAGAGAGCAAGGACTCACTGCAGCACTCCCACCTTAAGAAAAATTGAAGAAAAGTATCTCATGGACGTCTTCCAAAAGAATGGATATCCCCGGAATTTCATCAAGAGACATATACCCCCAAGCCAACCTACCAAAACAAAAGCCACCAAGGAAAACACAAAGAAAATCGCCTTACCATATATAAAGGATATCTCAGAAATCACTAAAAGACTCTTCAAACCTTTAGGAATTGACGTCGTACACAAACCAACAAAGTCGCTGCACTCAATTCTATGTCAACCAAAAGACTCAACAGCAAAAGAAGACAAAACCAACATCATCTACAAAATAAACTGTAACAACTGTGAAAAACACTACATTGGCCAAAGTGGACGTCCCCTTCGTCTTCGTATCCACGAACATAAGCTAGCCGTCAAAAGACATGATATACACTCCCTCATTTCACTACACACAGACAACCACGGACATCAATTCGACTGGGACAACGTTCAAATATTAGACAAAGGAAATAACAAGAATGCTAGAGAATTTTTAGAAGCTTGGCATTCCAGTGAATCATCAATCAATAGACACATCGAGATAGACAAAATTTATCAACCAATAAGAAAGAAACTTCACAGACAAAGGGTCAAAGTTCAAGTCAAAGAAACAATCAGTTCCAATACAAGTAACCTAGAAGGTGTGAAAACACACACAAACAACCAATCACGTCCAAGGTCACCAGGAGGAATGATTAATAAACTCGTGGAGAAATCTAAAAGCTCACTTCAAATTGAAGTATGCGCTGAAGATGTCACCCAGTAAGGTGATGAAAGCTTCGCAAACTAACCATCCAGCTCAGAGAACAAAACCACATCAAAATAAAAAATGATAACGAAATGAAATTATCACTTTTATTACTTGATGGCTGACGAAAATACATTCCGCCAAATTGAGATCATTTCAATGCAAAAAGAAATAACACACATAGATGAGACAGCTGAGTGAAATCACGTGACAGACACTCTATTGGAACCTGAATGAGAAACGACGAGTTTGCAGTACAAAGGTAACGTGGTGAAGGGTCGTGTGTGGAGAAGATTTTAGCTTATGAGCGACTGCGTGGAGCCAACTGTGAAAGAGACTCCTGAGAGCAGAATGCAATGACGACATGCTGTTGAAGCCCAATGCACCTGTCGAAACACAAATAGATAACAGTAATTAATGTGATTGAGTGGTTACTCGCTTGGCCCAACTAAAATCACACTTATTCCGAGTGCCTAATTTTAGTTGACCACATTTCACTGCAACTGTTCTCGCGATTCATAGTGATCCTGAAACACAAGGCACTTCCAGATGTAAAGTTGGCATAATCGCGTGCCGAGGATATTCCATCAGGTAAAAGACTACCTTGAAGTGTTTTTTTTCAAGAAGCACCAAGTGGTCGATAAACTAGTCGAAAATGGATAAGGCCACTGTCATCTTCCTCAGCATCAAGCGACTAGATGAGCCACTAGAGCCACTAGAGGGATACTACCCCTAAATCGGGTCCAAAAACGTCGAAAAATTGAAAATTTGAAAAAACACTTCCAAATGATAGAGGAATGCGTGAAAGGTGTTTTTGTATCTGTGAACATGGGGTTCTGAGCTTGTTTAGGCCTGATAGCGCCCAGCTAGGCTGTCTTGCTTATAACGCTAAAATCTTATAGTAGACACAGCGTAAGCTATATAGACGATATGAGCGTGGGTTAAATGGTTCTCATGACTCAATGTGTGGTTTTCCATAGTCTTGGCAGACGTAAAGAAGCTATTCACGTGCTAAATTGGTTGGCAGGAATTACGATTTCATTGAATTTGAAGGCTTCTGGCTTCGTTTATAGGGGCGTAGTGTCACTATAACGTCACTATGCGTGCTACTTTTGTATATAATGATACGTTTCGCTAGTCTTGTATGCGAGAAGAGTTCTATTGGGTCTGTCTATGCAGTGCATAATTGATTGACACGATCAATGATCATCGTAACAGTGCTTACCCATACATTACAGTGTACAGGCGAATGTATGCGAATGGTCCACCAAGGGAGAGGGCTCTCGAGTGGTTGCGCCACAGGATCATCTTTCATTCCGATCTCGTCTTGCAAGAGGCAGTGATGGGTGTGTTTGGTTCTCCTGAAAACCAATACCCAGTCAATGGGTGTATCACTGTGTGAATAAACTGGTTGATCCTGCCAGTAGTCATATGCTTGCCCCAGAGACTAAACCATGCATGTCGGCCTTGTGTCGTCGACGGATCTTTTAAGTGTCTGCCCTATAAGTTTGTTTCGCAGGTAATCTACCTACCGTGATAATAACGGGTTACGGTAAACCAGGGTTCGATTCCGGAGAGGGAGCCTGATAAATGGCTACCACATCCAAGGACGGCAGCAGGCGGGAAAATTCACTGTCAATAATGAATGATAGAACAAATGCAGAAACGACACTTCGAAAAGGGCATGACATGAGAATATCAACAGAAGTATTGCATATTCTTCGACTAGATGATAGGCGTCATTTCCACAGAAGTCATATCGAAGTATTCAATGACAAGTTTGACAGGTAGAAATAATTATCATGGAAATGTCTCAATGATTACTCCGTTGTTATTTTCAAGTAACTATTATTGTGATTATGCCTTTCCATCTAAGAGATGACACCATTTGCAGTCATCAGAAGTTACTTATTCGTCGCTCCTAATTATACTGATGACTTTCTATTCATGAATTATTCTGCCTCAAGGATGACTGATCCTTCTCCGAATTCCATTTACTGTCTATTTGTGCTGATTCACTATTTCCTACTTCAATCGATTCTTCTTCACACTGACTGATTAGACCGTTGTGCAGCAGTCTTCATTGCTTACTAAGACTTGGCAAATCACGAAAAGCATTTTAGTAACTTGAAAATCCCCATTCTGTCATAGAAAAGAAAAGGTGTTCAGCAAAGAGTTACTCTTTTCGGCGATATCATTCTCAAGCTGTACAAATCGCAAATTTATAGTAATTTGTCTTGGCAACAAAAGGCATTTTAGACAGACTGCTGATAACGTTCAGCAGATTCTGCGTTGTCTGACTCCATACTGAAAATTCCATGGTCAGACTAAAAAAGATAATCAGTGAAGGGACTCTCACAGAGAATCAACCAAGAATCTATTAGCCAACACACACTGAGCAGTCCTTTGAGTGACATCCTCTGTTAGTCAGACGCATTGGTGGAGTCTGAGTGGGAAGTGGTGAGTTGGTGTGATGTCCTATGGGGAATCTGAGGGAAAGCTAAAAAGGGTAGTAGAGAACTGAGTGGATTGGCGGTGGGCTGTTGAAGCCCTATTTTTCACTTAGAATCAAAGGCAATAGTATTAACAGTACTCTATTGTCTTATTTTTTGAATCATTTTCTGATTGTCCGGAGATTTTCACATTGTGTCAGAGTATAACTGTTGGCCATTAGTAACTTGATTTCTCATCACAAGTAAATCAACCACTCTCAGTGTAGCTCAGAATGTATTGTTCTACGTACATTTCTCTTAAGACTTTGTGTCAACGACATGTTTTATTGTTTTTCCAAATGTAATTCTTTCCAGTTTACGGATTAACTGGAGATTAGATATGATAGAGAAGATTTGTAGCTCAGGTGGATAATTTTGATGTGGTTTTGTTCTCTGAGCTGGATGTCACCCAGTAAGGTGATGAAAGCTTCGCAAACTAACTATCCAGCTCAGAGAACAAAACCACATCAAAATAACTGGAGATTATTCATCCATTCCACTACAACACTTTAGCTGAATTTCGGAAGTTGGTTCAAAGTGAACTCATTGCATCAACTGAATATTCTTTCAAGCACCAGGTGAAATTCAGTTTAACTAAGAATGGATAGATATATTTGACTCATAGAAAATTCCAACTGCAACATATAGAAAATCAAAACAATTGGTGATTCAGCGAAGAGACTCTTTTCAACGAATTTTTCATCAAACTGTACAGTCGTATATATACGGTTTTCCAGAAGTTATATCCGATGAGGGAATTGAATCACAGGTGTGAATGCATAAAATAATAATAATAGTAGTATGAAATGCAATTAAAAACTAAAATGTTTGTGATTATACTCATAGTTAAATGTCAAGCGGCAAAGTAAATTAATATCATATACAGAATAATTCATAGGATGGATAGAACTTGAAAAAGGATGTGCAGTTATAGGATTAGTAGACAAATCGAATAAAAATAACAACGTTACGTAATACTGTGTGAAACTTAATAGCATAGAATTTATCGTTGTAACAAAGAATTGATTTAGAATGACAAGTGGAACAAGTGAAATAATACCTGGGACATTTCAAAGTGAGTTCCTTGTTGTGTATCGTTTTCAGCCATTCGATCTTCTTAAGCCTTATTTATGTCCAGGTCAACTTCACTGACACACTACATAGACATGAAGGAGGATAAGTGATGGCTACGGTATACCAGCGTGCTGTGTGTCAAGTCAAGAAGATGGCGTGTTATGACTCACTATTGGAAGTTTTCATTTACACCGAAGAAACTTTTATCGTATGTGATGAGTCCTCAATGAACTCAAAACATGATTCACAGACGCCACTTCTAATCACCACAAACCAAATAAGATATAAAGGAAACATCGCTATCAGTCATTGCACGTTCATTTCAGATAAGCATTTTCTCTTTTCACAATATCACACACACACACACACAAACGCTCAGTCTCACTCTGTCTCTTACTACTGAAATACTTTTAAACACCGCATCACTCTTGAGCGAGAAACCAACGCGTGTTTATTTCAATAACTAAAATAAAGGAAAGAATTCCAATGTGAAGTTCATGATAACAAGGAGAGAATTCACTCAAAGAAACGCAAGTATAACGCAGACAAAGCTTCATTGTTCACCAAACAATCGGAAGATGGTCTGATCATTTTTCACCTGGTTTCATAGTGAAGATATGCGGATTTCTTAAGACACTGTCACTGAAAGAACTGAATAAGAATAATAATATCAAGAACGTTATTAATAATAATATTGGTAATTAATTAATTAACTGTACTATTATTGGTAGTAGTGACCTTGTAATTATGTTTTGTTTTTATTCTGTTGAGCACACGTCACATAGATTTCACTGAGAATATTTAGTATATTATATTTTAAAGATAGACAAGACAGAACTGAAGAAAGAATTCTTCACATTGTTATATTTAGACGTCAATATTTTGTGCTGGTTCTCCTGACAACGTTGAATTCTGTCAATGCATATTTCTATTGGTCACCTTTAATATATAAACCCTAGTAATTTTTTCTTTTCAGTAAGAAGAAGCCGGAATTGTAAATTATTCGTCTCATTGCAGGAAGGTACGTCTCTCATATTTGTGTGCTTTTCTCAGGTTTTCATGAATCTTCCCCCATCTTACCATTGGTCATTTACCTTACATTCCCTACATTGAGGTTTTCTTCATGTATATTTTTATTTCACATTTTGTGATGTACTACTAATAACACTACTCAAATCAATATTTAAGAAGTAGGTCAGCTTGAATGATCACTAAGGAATAAATATTCTTATGTTGTACAGTGTTAGGCGTTGATTGAAGTTTTGAATGCGATGAAGAAGCTAATCTTTCCCACTCCTGGCATAATGCATTTAGAATTGGTGTCACGCAATTACATTAACTCAGCGTTGAAAAATTGTGCACATGAAACGCCGTTTGCCTAGTACAACTCACCTGACTCATTTTATCATAACGCCTATTTCAACACGTATATGCAGAAATTAGATATCAACTCTTGTAATGCAGATTATGTGAAGAATCGTCACCAGTCAGAGAGAGAGAGACATTGGAAGGGAATCAGTGAGGGTCGACAGAATCGTCATTCAACTTTAGGGTTTTCGACTTCATGGATTTTCGTATTGATGAAGTGTTCCACACTAGGTCAAACTATCTGTCCTGTGCTTACTAGATCATTCACAATCGCATAAATTGATGTCTGTTCCTATTTTGATATCGTCCTTGTTGATATTGGAAATCTGTTTCCAAAGTTATTCACTTTCAAATATGAATTGACTTTCAACAATTACTTTACACAATTTAGAGTCTTTCGAACCATGGGGTGAGTTAGTATTGTTGTGCCACTTTATATTTTACAGTACGTTTCTTGTTGTGTTCTTTTTTGTGTTCTGGCTGGAACATATGTCTGTAGGCTTTTGAGTTTTGATGTTTCCATGGTAGTGTTGTTCTTTGTTCTTACGTGTTGAGGTTATTAGGATCACTTAGGCTCCACCATTCGTCTTCACTCTCAGGGTTTACCACACAAGTCAGTCAGTCAACTGGACAAGGTTGACGAGTGCATCTTTGGCATCTTTGGAATCGAATGCCTACTTGTCTTGTGGCTAGACAATAGTATAGCCCTGAACCACTGAAGCGCTATTATACACAGTACAGACTGTTTTCCGTTACTGTTGGTCAACTAAGAGTATGCGTTTCATAATACCAACACATGGAAACAAATATGCCAGCTGACACGTAACATTGTTGAATACAATTTCATGCATTCAAACTGTCTACTGAAGGAAGTCAGGCAATGCTTGTTAAGCAATCACTTCTGCTTACGTGGAATTCTGACCAAAGCCTTTCTTTTGTCGTACTAATTGCAGACCTTGGAAGGTTCTATTTCTCATAACTAGTCAATCTTTGGTTTCTACTTGCTTACACATGAACTGGCTGATGCATGTTCATTTGTACTCTTGACACTGTCGAATGGGTTTCAATTATTCTCATTCATGAGTGACGAGTCAACATACCACATCTCCAGTGGATTCCTCTCACTCTTATCTGCCCCAGTGACTGCACATATTTTTGCATTTTCACTTCAGTTGATCTTCACAGCGTCACTTTCTAACTCAAGGTTAACTCGTCACTCCCCATTCGGGGTTTTACTCGACAACATGTCCCCCGTGTAATGTCACTTGAATGTCTCCTCAGCGCTTATGTCCGATCCACCTCCATTCTTTTTACTGTGTATTTGTAACACAGAGGTTTCTCAGCTAGTTCATAGTCTGCAAGAGTTCCTTGTTGTTTGCCCTTACCTGGATGGACATCTGACTGTCAGTATTCAGTGGTAGAGTAATCTGTTGGTTGAAGACTTTGCAGCAGTCAGTCGAAAATATTCCCGCTGACATGGGAGCCGAGTTTCGCAATCTAATCAAAACTAACAAGTTTAAATGTTGGAACATATCTGGAGTGAACCGATTCCGAAAAGGACGAGAGATTTATTGTTAATTTTCAATTTTTTCTAATCGCACTGGAGAATGAGGCAAAATTACCGATGAACAGAGATAGTCAGTTGGGCTGGACTCGGCTAGATTCCTTCAGTGTCTATTTACATGTGGTTCTGAGCATACCCATAATCATTTCAACTGAAATATATATTCACTTCTTGTAGTACATGATTTCTTTAATTTCCTCATTCCTTCACAGAATTTTCATTCTGAGTGCATTGGTTATTCTCCAAAGTATAATTATCTCTACTGAAGCCGATAAGACCTTCTTACTGCATGTACGTTGGCTTCCAACTCACTGTTACAACCGAGAGGTATGTGAATGTGTTTGATCAAAATTATTGTGGAATCATTTCACATCTTCAAATGGGATTGTAATTTTCATGTTTCATTTGTTAAACATGTTCATTACAAGTGAAGATTAGAAATGGCTTCGCTTAGCCAGGTGTTTTTTGTATGCCTACAAATCTGCGTAAGCAACTGAATGGGAACTCCATCTAGTAGGTCTACTGACTTCTCGGTCTATAGTCACACACTGAAGACCACATGGAAAGATTCTTCTTTGTCTAAAGACCATTTAGCACAAGATTGATTGCAATCAGCAAAGATTGAAACAAGGTGATTTGAACCCATGGAATCCGGCTACCGAGACCCAGTGGTATACCAGTTCAACTAAAAGATTCAGATGAATTATTTCAGTCCCGTTTTGATCCAAACTTTCTGACTATACGACAAAATCTCAATTTCATCTAAGGATAGAACTTGATCACGGTGGTAGAGTGTGATTCAGCTTTATGTCACAGCTTTCACCAGTAGTAGTTGCTGATGATGTTTCAAGCAGAATTTATCTGTCATAGTCATTTCTGTCGCTCATATCTCAATTTCACTTTTGATGTTCCATGTGTATGTAGCTAGATTTATCGGAATATTTGTGATGATATTCATTCGTATAGAGGCAGTTTCACTTGGGAAGACAATACTCATCACATGATGCTAATTTTTCCCTTGAGTTTGGAGTGGAACGCAACGGCTTCAGTAGAACACCAGCATTTCGTCCTTTTTCTCGCTACCTCTCATGGTGCGCTCCATGGCTACCCATAAACTCTCGTTTTCACATGACACTATCTGATGTATCTTATCCTCATAACTTTGTCCAAATCTTCGCTACTTACTGGTTTTCCATTCGAGTGTGTGACGCCCAGTGCCATTCAATGGTCGCATCACGGTTTGTCCAGTCCATTTCCTCTTCCTTATGCATATTTGTTGGCTGGCCTTTTCTTAGTTTCTCGTTTATTGAGGCTTCTATTGCTTATCCTCTCCACCCTGCAATCTGATCTTCACTATCGAGGTAGTGAGGGCGGGTGTTGGAAATCGTCTGCAGTGGTCCACTGAAAACGCATATCTTCAGAGTGTTTCACATTTTGAACCACATACGAGAACCGACTTCAAACTGGTGTTGAAAATCCAAATTTTGTCCTTTATTTTTACCATACCTGGAATTCAGGTGTTCTGAGTTGATTCCGCTACGTCAACGGAGTCATGTGGAATGCGCTGGCGGTGAGATCGATAACAGATAAGCAAAATGATAATCCGATACTCGTGTCACTTCAATTTGCTCAGCAGGCATTGGCCGTTAGTGTGAATAGTGTACACCTGGTCATATTAATCAGTAGTATTTACTAACACGAAATATTTATTTATTTAGAAATTGAGGATGTTGGATGGCCGAGTATCATTCTGAACTTCAACCATTGAATCAACGTCTCACATCCTGCATTACTAAGCGTAAAGTTATTCAGTATGTCTTGGTATATGTGAAGAGATGGAGTAGTGGAGTTAATGCCTACAAAACTTCCTGGTTAACTGGTTAAATTCTCCCCACTTACCATACTCAATTGAAATACCTTCCGAATTTGTTAAAAAAATAGATATTTTTCCAACTCGGTGGTCAAACGACTGGTGAAGCCAGACCACTCAAATTCACTAAACAGGTCTTTTAGGATTATCTCCAAGATAAGAACGAATGGTACAAGGGATGTTAATTTCCGAGTATTGCGTATGACAGAGTCCCTGACTGTTCACCAATATAACACCGAATTCTATGTGCAGAAAAGGCACTCTAAGTCTCTTAATTTATTATTATCCTAAACTCCTTCTCGACTATTGATATCTATTTTGAGGAGATAATTCATGAGTACCACTCTAATATGTCCAAGTAGATACTCAGCCGCCTCACTTCTCATCGAATCACAATCATCACCCTCAATTGTGCCATTGACTACGACGTGATTTCGTATCTATGGTGACCACTTGTGAGTTACTATATTAACAATTTAAAGCTCCGTTTGAAACTCACTGATAGACTAGTAAACCAGTTTTGGTGAACACAGATAGAATCACACACACGGACTTTGAAGATGACTTCGTCGTTTATTCGTTCAATTGTCTTCCACTTTGTTTTTCACTTCTAGTGTCAAGTGGAAGATGGTCAGAGATGGGATATTGCGAAACTCAGGTAATCACGATAATAGTCAATATGATACTATTGTCAATTTTCTCTATTCACTTTTGTTCAATCAACAGATTAATTCATTATTGTTGTCACAGTAACTGAGTATTTAGGATTGATAATGTGATATGCTAATCATTTCCAAATGGAGCCTTCACAAGTATCTTCATTCCAGTTATCGATGCCACTGACTATACACAGTTGAGTCTGTGAATTACTGTAGTTAAAACAAGGATGAATTAGACCTGGCTTTGTATGCTTTCTGAAATGTGTACGAACTATCCAGCTGCAAACTTGGTAATGAATGTGATAGGAAAGATACTAAGTCAACTCTCGAGTGATAACTTTTCGCACAGATTGGCCATGATGTCAGCATACGGAAACCTACCAATCAAAGAGAAGACGAGTGATTCGCTGGCAAATGCGTGGTTGCCAGGCTGGCAATCTAGTGAAGCCCACCCACGAGAAGTTAGCCTGGTAGATTTTAGTGTTCTGGTATCAGTGTCAATCACCTGATTATGGTCTTTATCCACTGCCTCAAGATTAACCGGTAGTCGTCACATGCCAATCACAGAAATAGACAAGGGTGAGCGAGTTCCACTGAAATTGTCGGCTGTGTCATCATGTCTTTATATCACGAATGACACATTCCCCTGAGTCATCTGTTCAAGGGAATTAACAATGCACAGATCCCACTGATGCATGGGCTTGATAATCAAAGAATTTGTGTACATCCAGCCAAGACATTCATAGATTTAGTCAGAGCTAAAGCTATTCATTCTGAACACTGTAGGGATTGTGAAGAATTCACTTGAACAAGGAGAGTTTAACAAATTATTTTGGAAAAATTGTTTCAACATGACACATAATTATGCTGTAACGGGTTAGGCTAAAGTATAGCGACTCGGGGAAACAAACACTCAGACGACGCCGTCGTAAACACGTGCGAATTTAAATGAAGTATACTGACTGTGTTCCAGATATTATCCAGACGTAGTATTTCACTACAGAATTGTGGGATGCAATACAACATGAATTTACAGAGATATGGAGTGCCTGTTCATGAATATGGAGCAGTTGAGGCAGTCACCATCACTCGACCATGTTCACAACACAATCACCTCGATAAATTCATGAACTGAAATTGGTTCGGAATAACACACTGAAGACGTCTGTGAGTAATTATCCAGTTAACTGTAAGACATTCTGAGAAAAAATAAGACGCTGCTACTCCGCATGGCTATTTTTACTACTCAATTTGATTTCCACAGAAGAGGGTTCTCGAATTGCGTGTTTTGAAATATGCTCCTCTCGTTGTTTGCATCGGGTCATTTTGATGATCACTCGCCTCGACCAGCATACTTTACCTTAACCCTATAATGGACTACAGTTATAAAGACGTGATAATAGTAGTCATACTAATATCAACAATAATGCTGGTTTTATTCGGGACACAACATTTACATAATACACCGAAACTTCAGCATGCTTTACTGCATACTGTTTTCCCTTCATCAAGGATCTTCAGGTATCAAAGCATTCCAAAGTATACCGTTCGATCTGGGCATGAATTGATCCCTTGTGATATTTCTCCTTCATTCTCGAGAAGAGAGCACTACTAGTTTGAAAGCAAACAGAAAATGTGCCTGAGTACAGTCTGTGACCCAGATGCACCATTGAATGATTGACGCCATAAGAAATAAAGAAAATGTGAGTCACTGTGCAGGATGGAAATTCACACATGTGTCGCTCATTGGCTTAAATACTCACATTTCAACCAATAAGTGTCGACTTCGAATCTCGCTCCACTTGATTCAACTAGATAGTGTCACTAGCCCGCTTCGCACAAATAAGTGTCGTTCATATCCTAGTAAATGAGAAATTCCTTCTTGGTGATTGAAATCTACCACCTCTATTTAGACAAAGGGTTAAAGTCCTCTTAACCTGTTTGAGAAGACTATGGGAATTTCTTTTCTTTTCAGAGTGGTGCCTCAGCTTGACTGGTTCAGCGACAAATGTCCATATTCAACTAGCTTTTGGCGTTATAACTTGGTGAGTTAAATATATCTTCTTGTTGGCCGACATTATTCAGGCGACATTCGTTAAACAGACCAAATGCAGCTAAACATTTGGTTAGAATGTAGATTGAATTTGAATATTTTGTTGGTGTTAGTTTGCAGGAATTCGATTGACTACAGGTCTGATAATGAGATGACACCAGTTATAGAGTTAATGGAAATCCGCCAGGGAGTACTGGACAGGTGTTCAAGCGTAGTTTGGCACTGACCCTTCCACAGTAATCACACACTGACCGGTGTTCCAAATGAGGACCTAGGACGAAACTACTGTCCAATACTACATGGTTTTTGAATGTTCTCCAACTGGTGTCAGTCAGTGATCAAACCTGAGATTTGAATTGACCCGAAATAAATATTTCGTCAGCGACTGCTCACTGCCGACTACTATTAACATTGAATTTCTCCTCAACAGATACCCACAGTTTCTCAAAGCTTAAATTAGGCTTCAGCATCACTGTACAACGTACACTGAGTCTCTCGGAAATAACTACATAATGTCTGCGCATACTATATAGCTTCAGTCTACTTCACGTGGATTTATTCCTATTTGAAAACAACTGAGGAGAGTGCGCCTACGAATTCACGAGGGATTGATATAATCGTCTTCGTTTCAACAGACCAGTCTGTTGACCATTCAACTCCTGGACATGTTATCCATAAATCTGTGAACTCCACCGCCTGTTGGTTCGTGATATGGCGCCATTGTCTTTAGTTAGTATCTGTCATCATACTCAACTGACTGGACTCAGTGGTAACGTTACTGACTGAAGCTTTGGATGAACACGATTCGAATTTACGCAGATATTTCAGTGGAATTCTTTTGAGGCTGTAGAAAATCACCACTAAACAGTGTCTACAGGAACGAAAGTTAAATACGAAGCTTCACTTCAATTTGCTTTCATCCATGTGAATCAAGTTACGTACATCGTAACTTGAGTTTATGGGCGATGGAATGTCTTCAAAGCGAAGGTATGCATGAGATGAGGCTGCCCACTATCCACTATCCCCATAATTGTAGTTGACAAACCGTGAGAGACTGATATACATGCCGTTGAAACGGCAGAAGTAGGACTCCTCGTTAAGATATGTCTTCAAGGGTGATATCAAGGAGATTGTGTGAGGTAGAAATGAAAACTCATGACCAGTCTCGGAGTCATTTGCAAGAGATTGCAGAATACACAATGGAGTATTTATGTGTTTCTGAACGCGAATGTTCTATCTTGAACCCAAGAGTATGAAAATGCTAGTTAAAATAATTGTAAATATAATGCCAGTACAACATATTAACGATTAAATATATTACACAATATCATTGAATTCTAATTTCATTGACAAGTTCATTTCCCAACTTTATTCAGAGCACTATAAATGAATTGTCGAAATATTGGAGCAATCCTTGGATGAATTCACGCATTAGTAAGTCTGTTAAACAATTTCCAGCTGAAATATTTTATTTTCACTCCGTAAACCACTCACAGACGAAATCCATGTACATATATTGTAGAAATAATACAAATGATGAGGTCATTGCACGAGAGGTGGCTATCATGCCTAATTAGTCTGAAGAACGAGGCTTCCTTTTCTTAACTAATGCATGAAAATTTCAGATGTCACTGTGAACAGAATAGTTGATTCGGACATACCAGTTTATCCAACCAATTAGTCTCGAAAAGGACGACACATGCACCCTGAATTGTACTGTTAACCAGCATCAACTGAGTTATCAATATTATTACTTTGAAAGTGACGTCTTCTCTTCATGTCTTTTCCTTGCCATTTTTTGCTTCTAGCAACCATCTGTATAGAGACTACGCAGCATGTACCGTTGTCGATAAAAATGGACCAACTCCATATCTTTATTTCAATCGTGGAATAGACCTCTTCAAAATCGTGTCACCTAAATCGTAAGTCGAATGAAACCATTTTCGGCATATTTCTGATTTCAACTACTAACATCCATTGGGAATGAGGAGGCTTTTACTAATCATCAATTATGCGATTAAGAAATGTGTATATAATCAGGTGTTGCTTTGCAGGGATTTGATTAGTTACAGCTATGAAGGTTACTTGAGTTGATATCAGCTTGAGAAGAATTGAGAAATCACTAAAGAGTAGTGGAAAGCTTCTTCGTTTCAGCGCTTGAGACTGACTCTTCACCAGTACACATACACTGACAGTACTCGGAAACCAGGACCTTCCCGTTACAAAATAAGAATACACTTTCTCGCGTATGATACTGCAAGTGCGGCTGCGTTATATACATCGCTAGTAGATAGAAGTTGGAACACATGGATTGACCAGAGGATAGGGTCCTGATAGTTGAGTGGCCTGCGACTTCACCATGAAACTAGGAGGTACTGAGTATGAACCTTGTTGGTGAGTGCGTACTGTGAAGGGCCACTCTCAATCATTAGGACGAAACAGCTGTCCAGTACTCCTCCGTGGCTTTCATGTGCTTCTCTCACTGATGTCGACTCGCCGTCAAACCACCAAATACGTGTTAGCATTTTCAGACAAATTATTTCACACAAGACTGAATGGCATCTGTTATTAGATAAGGAAGGCTATGCCTTTATGTCCAGCTAAATTACATCCTGAAGTAGTCACATTACAATCTCATAGATCTGACATCGATATGTTTGAATTAATCGAGTAATACTTAATTCAAGACATCTTTCAACGGGACAGTTTTAGAAGTAGAAAGACAGCACTTCTTAACACACAGATCTCCGAAGGACAACAGCATATCACTCATCACTTAGTTATTCGCCCCCCCCCCTACCGAGAAGAAACCAAAGGCTGCTTAAGGAGGCAGAACCGATTCATCATGCAAAGCGACAGGTGTCAATCAAATCAATGCAGCTATTTATATAGTTGCTTTACGTGACCGATAACTTGCATGTGTATTGAGTGTGAGCTGTCTTCTGATTGGTTGACAACTACTCACCGATATGAATTCAGTGATACGATGTTTTGTCTAGGTGAAGACTGAGTGTTCAGGACTGTAAGTAACCGTCATGTTGTTGAGTTATTCAGAAGACACGTTTATGAGTCAACTAGTGTTTAGATATATTCATTTCATTGCGTCTGAATGGTCTTAGACTATGTCGTCTTCGTTCAGTCATGTTCAGCTGACAACCCACAGACCATGCACAGACTTGTGATAATGTCCATTCTAACACTATCAGCCAGATAGTTTGAAGAAAGCGCATACAAATATCATAATTGAATTAAAACAACTCTAGGAGACGAGTATCAAACTGAACATGAATCCAAGGCATTCAAGTGTGATTTAAACAAATGTAGTTTTCGGTGATTAAACTCAACAGAAGTGTTATGTAATAATCAATTTCACAGCATCCAATAATTACAGTTCGATTGCATCAATTAAAACATTCATCCTTAACTAAACTAACGAAGCAACTTTTTTTTATTTCCGCTTTATTCAAACACGATGAATGACAGAATATCGATCAAAGAAGGTGAAACTTACTCAGTAAGATAATTTTAATTCTATGCAATGAATTTGAAGTATAAAATATGTGACTTCAAAAGTGTTGAATCAGATGCAGTTGTCAGCTGATAACAGTGAATGCCTTGACAGTGTCAAAATCATTTCCATAGTCAACAAGATGCTTTGACATTCAACTATTAGGCACTTTGACCTCATACGTTTCCAGCCACTTTAGCAAATGTTTCATCATATGAGTAGAAAATCGCCTTTCCCTACGATCAATATATTCGCTTTCACAGGCACACTCAAATTGATATATGCATTTCGATGTGTCGGTGACTGACAACTGGCCTTCGCCAGATCGTTGAAGCACCCACTAGGTGGTGTTTAGGAGGAAGCATTATGCATCATACTGTACTTCCCTGATAGCTAAATCAAGTCTTCGTTTGACTACCTCTCGTAGGGGGAAGGGGCAACTGCAGCCCGACAATCTCAAGTATAGTTACTCAGTACTAGAATGTCTCAGTAGACTAGCGGTCAATATCTGAACAATATATTAAGAAACGTGAGTAGTTTCACAAAACTTGTCAATTAATTCTTTATTTCTTGACAAAGTGCTAATGATTTTCTCTCCTGAATTATTTGATCTTTCAATTTAATTAGACCAAAGATTTCGAGCATTCGTTGTTGAACAAATATCATGCTCAACCTAAAGTCATCTGTGCTGCTGATGAGGTAAGCGACGAGTAATTCCGCTTCGCATAAATGTTTCTTTTATCATAATGGCAGCTGTAATACGTTGGGATTATTATTAATAATTTTGTCTTTGTTCGCTTCTCGCCTACTGAGTGGAACATCTCTGTTCTATTAAGTTTTATTCTACCACTTTTAGGAAGTCCGAAAATTGACCACAACAGGCTGGCCTTCCTTTCCTTATCAGAGGGTGTGGTGCCTTATCCACCACCATTTCTATCACTGTAGATTTGTTAGGCGACAGGTTGATGGTTGCTTCTCCAACAGACTTCCTTGTCGCTGCCTATACGTCGTGGTTGGATGCGTGAACTTCACTTAGGAGCCAGTGAAGAGGGAAGTTGTCGATGTAGGTGTTCAGCCAGTTGTCTTCTATTGTTGCCATCTGCAGTAAATCCAAATTATTCAATACTGTTATATCACCATCGTATTTCGGTATCCTGGAGACGATAACAGACCATGATTGAAAGTGATGATGCAGGCTGTTGTATGTCAGTAGAATTTCGCATTACATCTGCCACTTACATGGACAAAATGACTGTTTATATGAGTTCGTTGAATTAGGAGACCTTATTTCTTGTTTTCCTGTTCTTCTCCTCATTTTCTTCTAGTTTGATGGAATTTTTCTCCATGAAATAGTCTTCTGTTTCAATGAGCATTCAACGCCTGTCGATTGTCCCACGGAATATGCAAATGACCTCCAAACCTTCATGTATACGTTCAATGAACATCCTGAAAATGACTACAGGAAACAGATTGATCAACAGAAGCTTTGTGGAGATTCATTCACTGTACCGGTATATAAAATGTACTCAAAACCAACAGATGAACCTGCAAACGCTCATTCAGAAGACACTTCATCCTCTTCATCAGACATATTTTCAGGTATCTGGAATTGGTTTCGGGGTCTGTAAGACAATTGATTGTGTAAAGGATTGCGAACAAAATATGCACAAACAATTTTACTTTGAGTAGATTTAGTGTGATCTCTGCCTTCATTAGCAGAAAACTCCTCCTGTGAATTTTTGCTTCTATAACTCTCAACATTTATTTTGAAATTGATTAACATTCGCTTATTTAATAAAAAATGTTTCACTTTTTCTTCTGAATTGTAATTCATAAAGTCTGGAATTAAAGTAGAAAAAATATTATTATTATCTTTGACAGTTTCAATGAACTTCTTTATGTGAATTTCACCATGGTTTTCAGCATGACTACATTACTTCAAAACAGAATGACTTAGTTCAACGCATAGTGACAATCTTCGGTTTTATATCAGCACTTTATATATCAGCATTATATCGGCTGCATATCCAATTTTCAAGGTTTATCTCACTAAGTAAGCGTCTAGTGCTCTTTTTAACAATGACCAGCGTTATTTCAGTACTCAGTGGATTCCTTTCAGGCATATAAAATATTCACTCACCATGATAAAGCATTGTCGACGCATAGGTCATGTCATCTGCTAAATCTAGATCTTTTACAGTCTTCTTATCTGTGGTTCAGCGTATTCCTGACGAATGAAATTTTAACCAAACGTGACACATAAGCCCAGCCTTCCTAACCTCTGGTTGTCTATTTTATTTTGGGAGGGATTCTCAGATGAGACAGTATCAGCGTGTCTATTATTCTTTGAACAAACTTTGTTGCGCGAGGGTCTATTGTTTTCTGCAGACGAAAATAATTCTGTTCCACGTATTGGTTACTGGCATCATTAGGTCGGTATACCGAATCACTTATCGGCTTTGAATAGTCTGTTTCACTGTTCAGATTGTAATTTACAGAGCCGAAGTACCTTGCTTTTAAGTTGTTTTGAGAGCAGTGCGTGCTAAGTCTTCCGTAGTTGTATATTTGTTGACTCATTTCGTGCGTGCACAAAGACGGACCGTGACCCAGTCTGTATCCGTTAGGTCGATGGGGCTTTGCGTAACTAAGGAATATGTTTCTGTTCACATGGTACCTATTGGTGTCTTGTCTAGTCGCCCATGTGTTTCCATTATTCATTATGGGTCCCGTTCTCAGGTTATTTGTGCCTATAGGCATAATACAACCTCGGCTACTACGGAAATCGTGGGTCTCACTCTGCTGTTCAGTCAGCTCAACGCGCTTTGCGTGTCTGCTGGTTGGTGATTTTGCGTGGATAAAACTATTTTTGCTGTTTGTTCTCACCTCGTGTTGTCTGTCGTCCACAGTTTGTCTATTACTCTTAGTTAGTCATATATGGTACCCACTCGTTGGTTGGGAGCTTTGTTTGAGACTGTTTTGCCATTTTTGAATTTTGTGATGGAGGCGAAAATATCCCCAGATTTCCTAAATTGTTCGGCTATTATACAGCTGTCAAACCTGAAAAGTAAAGTACATGTGCGGTTTGAGAGGGTGTACTTAAGAGGTTCGCAGCTCTTACCAAGGAGTTCCGGAGCAAATTTATGGACTCACTGTCAGGTATGCTGTCTGTCTATCTGTTTTTGACATAGAACTTTCCACCGATGTGCACCAATTCAAGTTGCCAGACTCCCTTCATGTAGCACAGAAAGCAACAGAAGAAAGTACAAGAAATGCATAAGAGAGGGAGACAGTAAACAGAGGTGTGAGACAAAGGGATAGTAGTAACGAAGAACAATGTAGTTTCATTGGAAATCATAAGTCACAGGGATTGGATGAATTTGAGCCACTGAGAACGATTATGAACCATATCACCAATTGTGTCCAGCCTTCATTGGTTTTTACCGTGCGAAGGACCCTAAACGGGAAGTCTACACCTTCTCACGTGGATGCCTTAAACTACTGTTGTGGATTTCATTGACAGGTGAAGCCATGATTTGGTATGACCGCGGCCAGCTCTTTTCTAGCCTGACCCTATATCAGCTATCATTGCCCACTGTCAAGGAAGGCGATGACTAGGCATACGTAACACATGTCCCAACCATCTCAGTCGATGTAACTTCACAACTTCGCCGATTGATTTGCTCTGCTTACCTAACACTCGACCGAGGCCTAACCTCAATATTGCTCACCTTGTTATACCACTTCACACGGGAGATAGAGCGCAGACACGTATGATCAAAGACGACTAGCTGAACGTTTCACATCTTCCACTCTCAATGGTCAAGTCTCACAATCATAAAGGAGGACGGAGCGGACTGATGAGCAATACACACGCCCTTTGGTCGATAGCCGGATATCAGGTATGTTGTTCACTATGGCGTTCTGCTTATAAGCAATTCTCTCAACAACATCGCTCGACAAATAGTCCATAGCGTTTTCTAGCTCCTTAGCGCTTTCCAATTCAGTATGGAATATACACATTGGGTCATAGGAGTTAATAAGAAGACAACTGAAGCGAAGAAAATTTTCTTTTCGACGAAGTCACCGTCAACTAGGCTGTACATTCGTGTATTTATATCAAATGGGTGGGAAAGTTCCAGAATAATATCCGGTCAAGGGTCAAATTAATTAAAATTAGGAATTAGAATGCCATAATAAACAGGGGGATGGATAAAACAAACAAAGTAGCGTCACAATAACTAAGAAGATTGACATTGTGCAATTAGGGGTTAGAAATGCAGAAATAACAAAATAGACAGGATGTTTGGACAAGAACTAATGTGATGAATGATTGTTTATGCAATCAGGGATTAAACATGTAGAAATAGTAAAATGACAAAATAAACACTAAGTTCGGGTATGAAAATATGGTAGTGTAAACAGGGATTAAGAAACACCTAAAATAACATGAAAAAAACAGGAAGTTTAGATAAGAAAGGCGATGGGATGGTCATTACTAAAAATTACCTGTTTATGATGGCCATGGCAGGGACAGGGGTTGGACGTATTTCTTTTGGATACAATTCAGTATGGGTTGGTTTAGTCCTCAATCCAAAGAGTTTTAGGAAAGTGAGATCCACTAGTTCCTTTTCAAGATGTAAGATTGTTTCTGGTACCAGGCCGAATAGATTTAGTTTCGTCCTGAGGTCATTTATTTGTAGCTGCATGTCGTTTATGATGCAGACTAAGTTAGTTATCTCTGCCTTTTCTGACAGGATATCTTCCACCTGTATTACAGGGGTTAGCCTTATGTTGGAACCGTTTGTATTGGGTGGCTTACGGGGTGATAATGTGTTACTAGATAAGCTTAAACTATTTTCTAAATTACTAGTGTTCTTGAGAACACGCTTTTTAGAGTTTTGGCCCATTATTATCGCTGATAATATAGTAGAACTAAAAGATGGATATCAGGGAAAACACGTGCAGAAGTGTCACCAAATTTGAATGCACAGCAAATATGAACATATATGTACAAACATAAAGGTCCTATTCGTGTCCACATAATTTTTGAAGTGATTTACTTATACAGCATCCTTAAAGGTTTTAGTGAGTAATAACTCAACATCCTTGAAACGTCCACTGCCACCATTGCAGAGCGCTGTATAGCAAGCAAGCAGTATTCATGATTCAAAATGGTGTACAAGTAGCTTTCTACATGTTTATCAACTGTGTGATGATACAAGTCATTGCGTTTTAAATAAGGCTCGCTTCTAGTTTGCTCGCCTTTCATTGGCTACAACAGTGGCGGTCAATTAGATTTTTGATTTATCATGGGAATGTGATTTTCTACGGTTATGTTATGCGTTGTTCGCAAGCAACCGGGATGAATATAAATGTAGCATTCGACCTTTCGAACGTTGTTTCACCGTTTTTTTACAGATATAGTGCTCTTTCAGTTGCACACTCCCTTAAAACTGGTCAGCCATTATGGTGGTTATCAGTGACTACGATCTCGTAGGTCCCAATGCATATCATGAGTTGTGGTTATACGCACAGTATTTCCTTCTTCGATATTTCTCACCCTCATCGTCTAGTATCCTTTGTTTCGTGTGGATTAACTGTGACAAGCGGTGACAATAATATGCTTCGTTAACGTCAACAAAAGCCTCGCACGAGGTTTTATTCTATAATTTCATCTCGGGTAATCAGTGTGAGTGAAGGCAGCACACATGTGAGAAACTGCCAACGCCTTGGAAGACTTTCAAAAAGTCAGCGCCCTATAACTTCCTAGCAGTGACAACCTTCTGCACACTAAGAAAATTTTGTGAATGAGACATTGTATAATAGCAAGACAACTTTGTGGGACTTTCATCTAGCCTGTATGTCTTGCTCTAAAATTTTCGTCCCTCAGACCAGTAACGAAGTATTATTAAATGTTTTCTTGTAGTGTAATTCGATGGCACAATTACTGGCAGTTAATAATTTTATGTATTCGTATTACTCATGATATTATCTCTAGCGTTAATGTGCTCCACATTTCAAAAGAAGTGCAAACCGTGACAACTGAATGTATCGAATGCTGAAGTCATATATGGACATACATGTTAATTTTGTCGATGCTGAATTTATATACCTGGATGTAATCCACGAAACTTATAGGAATGTCGAGTCGTATTGAGGTCTTTCACTTAATTAACCTCAGTGGAAGCAGATTTAGCCGCATTTGGAGGAAGACATCCGAGGTTCAGTGACGGATGTTTTACGGCTTGTGACAAAATAAATTTGCATAATCAGTTTTAGGAATTGATTCTACATACAACAACAACAAGCGAAGGTAAGTCCAGTCATCCACTTATAATCATGCAGATATTCTTTGTTCCAGTTTGTGATACCGGAGAACTTTAGATGTGGCCATAGAGTTCTGTTTACTTGAAATGTGGAAGAATTTAAACGTGATGCAATTTGGACACTAGGCGTTTTCCCTTGAATAATGGGAGACAATTCCCAAATGAAGACATTCATCTTCGACTGTACTCAGCCTATACATGTAAATAAACTTGTTTGGGTTGCAGTGAAATAAAAATTTTTATCTAATATTCTTGTGTTTTATTTGTTCTGCATGTGGTGGGAGTACGGCATGCTAGACCGCTACTTCCTAGGATATGAACTCGTTACTATGCTTAGATGCAATCCTGTACGAAAACTGTCGATCAGAATAAGTGGTGAATTATAAGTACTTCAGTCAAGCCTAAACATCTGCCTAAAGTTACGCGATTACGTCTCTTGGTTATAGGTAAGTCTGTAGGGACCAATGACAGAAATATGTAAATTTTGTATTTGGAAAATAAGAATAGAACTTAGGCAATCAGGTGGAATTCGATTTCGTATAAGATTATTTGCATTAAAAAGTGGTACACTACTATTATTTAGTTTCACTCAGATAGCATAAGAAAAGTATGGTAAGCAGGATGTTGAATATATTCAATGAAAAATAATAACAAGCAAATGTCTGTACACAATTGTTTATCGTAATTATTTCGGTGATGTTGAATTGCTGTGACCCGGCTGACTGACCTTACCCGACATCTGCAAATAAGTGGAGAAGGTGTATTTTCTAAACCGCCGAAGTAAGAATAAAGTAAGATAAAATTTGAACGCTTTATATTCGCCTACCTTTATTGAAAAAGTTTCATTCTCCTTTCTCATTTTTTGGTCATGATAGCATTTTTCTGTGGCTTTCACAGTCACACACATTGTTTATCTTCTAAAGTATAGCACCAAGCAAATAATAGTAATTTAATATGTCATATAAACGGGTGTTTATGAGGAATGCATGTCATTTCTACCACCACAATCAGTTATGTTATAAATTGCAATCGTGAAGTATCATAAATTACGACATTTTCGAAAGTTTCGGTCGGCTGATTATTGCACAAGCAATCGGAACAGGTTATCATTAATGTTAAATTGTAAGCACTTCACTAAGGTAACCATCAAAGTTTAGTGACAACACAAACTCCGCTTCATTTTCTGATGATATTTTTGGTTGAACAATGAACATCCTGGATATCAGTAAGTACCATGTCCTCACGTGATAAAAATCTATTCCGGGAGGAGAACTACGTCCTGAGAAACCGCAAAATGGCATTAAACAGAATCACGGGTAATACATCGTTGAAAATACATTTACAAGATATATACTTCAAGGGGCTCTGGAGTCCTTGGTATTATACATTTGAAATGTTTAATGCTAGCCATATCGGTCTTATCATGGGAATGATGACATTTCTGATGAAAATGTAGATTTGTTTCGGTGTTTTTCATCAAAGAAATCAGACTTTAAGCAACCAACAAATATGAACAAAGAGTAATTTTAGCTTTAATAAAGGCGTAGGTAATTAAGATAAAAAAGGGCATAATAATGCGTGAATGAGGACATTACCGTGAGGCAGATAGGTGATATTTCAGTGAAATATTAATTCAGAGATCTGGAAGATTAGAACCCTTAAGACAAGCTGATCTGCAATGTCTTTCACGAATTTCTGTAAAACCGATAGGATAGCATTTACGTTTGAAAAATAAGTCATAAGTGCAGCTCCTGTATTCTTCATAGCTACAGGAAGTTCATGAAGGAGCTCAGAATATCTTAGTAATCTGAAAATGAATGATTATTAGGACTTGTAGCACCCCTATACCAACTGTAAACATGCCTTTTAATCTAATTTGTATACTTGTATTATATGTGTATACAGACCAATTTTATATGTACTTTGCAAACATTTGTCAATTTACTGTTGAACATTACCTTGACACAATTTTGAAATTTGACTACTGCTATAATACACATTCGTACTCCCCCCCAATCGCCTTTTGATTTACGTTGTGAACGTCGAGCAAACACAATGTTAGGACACAATAATAAACGAGAAGTCCTAGAATATACGTGTACGCAACTTTAGTCAAATAACCCACGCAACAGACTTACGTAACAGGTGTATTATTGATAGGATGCAGCTGCTAGCTACTCTGTGACAGAAAGGTATGCTAAATACAAGCACTGTTACATTTCAGAAAGACCATCCGTAATATTATTCTTATTCCACTGCACATTGATTTCAAGATAAGTTGACGCCATGAAGTGCACTGAACAGTTACGGTCTTCCGAAATTCCATGTGACAATGCATATTCAACTGGTAACACATCTTCGGCTGAGCAATTTCAACCAGGAAATTCATCAAAATCGACATAATCACCACGAAATTCAGCCGCTTGTCTCATTAATCATAAGATTTCCTCGATGTGTTATGGAAGATTTCACTCATCATGGATGAAAATAAACATTTCAAGTCTCCTCAGATCATACATTCATCCCTGTTAATGGGCTTATTCACTTTCAATTATCTGATCCTCATAGATCAGCTGCTATGAAAACAACCATTGTCTATAGTCGATCTACAGCCTGAATATCTAAAACAACTCGCAAGTAACAAAGTTTTAAGGCTTTCAAACGAAAACAGAAGTCATTTCTATGCATAATTTCATTCAGAGGATGCCTTTCCTCGTAATAATTCGTCTAAGATATCAAGACACCTCTACGCATTGATACAAAAAAAATACAGAAATATAGTGCTTTCGTAGTACCCCTATACCAACTGTAAACATGCCTTTTAATCTAATTTGTATACTTGTATTATAGCTACAGGTAGTTCACGAAGGAGCTCAGAATATCTTAGTAATCTGAAAATGAATGATTATTAGGACTTGTAGCACCCCTATACCAACTGTAAACATGCCTTTTAATCTAATTTGTATACTTGTATTATATGTGTATACAGATCGATTTTATATGTACTTTGCAAACATTTGTCAATTTACTGTTGAACATTACCTTGACACAATTTTGAAATTTGACTACTGCTATAATACACATTCGTACTCCCCCCAATCGCCTTTTGATTCACGTTGTGAACGTCGAGCAAACACAATGTTAGGACACAATAATAAACGAGAAGTCCTAGAATATACGTGTACGCAACTTTAGTCAAATAACCCACGCAACAGACTTACGTAACAGGTGTATTATTGATAGGATGCAGCTGCTAGCTACTCTGTGACAGAAAGGTATGCTAAATACAAGCACTGTTACATTTCAGAAAGACCATCCGTAATATTATTCTTATTCCACTGCACATTGATTTCAAGATAAGTTGACGCCATGAAGTGCACTGAACAGTTACGGTCTTCCGAAATTCCATGTGACAATGCATATTCAACTGGTAACACATCTTCGGCTGAGCAATTTCAACCAGGAAATTCATCAAAATCGACATAATCACCACGAAATTCAGCCGCTTGTCTCATTAATCATAAGATTTCCTCGATGTGTTATGGAAGATTTCACTCATCATGGATGAAAATAAAAAAATTTCAAGTCTCCTCAGATCATACATTCATCCCTGTTAATGGGCTTATTCACTTTCAATTATCTGAGCCTCATAGATCAGCTGCTATGAAAACAACTATTGTCTATAGTCGATCTACAGCCTGAATATCTAAAACAACTCGCAAATAACAAAGTTGTAAGGCTTTCAAACGAAAACAGAAGTCATTTCTATACATAATTTCATTCAGAGGATGCCTTTCCTCGTAATAATTCGTCTAAGGTATCAAGACACTTTTACGCATTGATACAAAAAAATACAGAAATATAGTGCTTTCGTAGTACCCCTATACCAACTGTAAACATGCCTTTTAATCCAATTTGTATACTTGTATTATATGTGTATATAGATCGATTTTATATGTGCTTCGCAAACATTTGTCAATTTACTGTTCAACATTACCTTGACACAATTTCGAATTTGACTACTGCGATAATACACATTCGTACTCTTCGCAAGTGCCTTTTGATTCACGTTGTGGGCGTCGAGTAGCCACAACGTCTGCGCACATTAATAAGAACGAAGAAATACTAGAATACATGTGTACGGCAGTTTAGTCAGACAACGGACGCAACAAATTGGTAAGTTCGACGACAAATTTCGACAGCGACGACAAATTGGTGACCCTGACGATAACTAGTTCACCCTGACGACAAATTGTTGACCCCAACGACAAATTTCTACCCCGACGACAAATTGTCCATCGCGACGACAACTTTTTCACCTCGACGATAACTTGTTCACTGCGACGATAACTTATTGACTCCAACGACATTTTGTTCACCCGGACGCATCATTACACTTGCTGAATTATTTAAACTCTAACTTTATCGGGTATATATACATATAATAGACATTTCGAGCTCATTCTTGTGCTTTCTCATCGCACAACTTGCAGTAATCTGTGGTAAGCATCTGCATTGCATGTTTTTCTGTTTTGCCATATTCTCTGTGTGCATTATTCTTGCTATTTTGTTACTCTTAAACCATTTTTCTACGAATTGTATCATGTCTTCCAATACCTCTAATAACTTAGAGCTGGGATCTGTTAGTACCATTTCTCTTACTGTACCAGTTTTTAGGCCCAGAGACCCCCATCTTTGGTTTGCACGACTGGAACATTATTTCACTGCCAATAAGCTTACATCACAGACGGCTAAATTTGGCATTTTGAGTACAGTACTACCAAACGAAATCGCCGAACAGGTTCGACAACACATAGTTCAACCCAGCACAGACGCTCCTTACGACAAGTTGAAGGAAGAGGTACTTCGATGCACTTCGCTTTCTGATAGGCAAACACTCGATCGTTTGTTAAGCAATGTAGAGCTAGGTGATAAAACCCCATCGCAACTCATGAGGCATATGCAAAGCCTAGTAGCAGGAAGAGAAATCGATAAACGTCTCTTTTACCAAATCCGGCTGCGACGACTGCCTGCAAACATTCAGCAAGTTCTTGCTTTCGGAGACGACGACATTGACATAGAAAAGCTCGCCAAAATTGCAGATCGCATGTACGAGAGGTCAACACCTCAATCTGTTGCTTCCACTAGCAGAATACCAGACACTCACGATAGGATACAGACTCTAGAACACAAAGTCGACACCTTACTGAGTCAGTTAGCAGCACTGACCACACACACACGACCAAGCCGTTCTAGAAGCTCGTCTCGTCGACGTCTTTCTCGGTCACCCAGCACGTCACGACATCACGATACTATTTGCTGGTACCACCGTAGTTACGGAAGCAATGCACGACGGTGTCGTTCACCTTGCAACTTTCTGGCCAAACCAAAAGATATATCGTCATGTATGAAAACTTCTACTGTTGGCAATCTACGATCTAGCAGTCGTTTGTTTTATGTAACAGATAGAAATACCGGTACTACGTTCTTAGTCGACACAGGAGCAGAGGTTAGTGTTCTCCCTCCGACTACGCAGGAACGTCAACATCCTGACCCTGCAGTTACGCTCCAAGCCGTTAATAAGTCTAATATTGTTACATATGGTAGTAAACGAATGACTTTAGATTTTGGTCTGCAGAATACCTACACTTGGTCTTTCATCATCGCAGACGTTCCATCCCCAATCCTTGGTATAGATTTTCTACAGCAACACAAACTGCTGGTTGATCCGGTAAGCCCTAAGCTTATAGACTCGCTCAATAAAAAGTACATCGCTGGTACGATTAGCCGTGCATCATCGTTGAACTTGATGGTCACACGCACACCAGCACCTCCATATACCGACTCGGCAGATCAGTTTCCTGACATTCTACAACCATCTTTCCGATCAACAGACCATAAAGCTCCAATGAAAGCTTTATCAGCAAAGCAGGTTAATTACTCTCCGCGCGAAATACGACATCTCGAGTATATATCCCAAGTCAACTCCGATCTGCGACAAGTCAAGGGTAAAAACAATGAAGTGGCAGACGCTTTGCCACGTATGCACATTGATAACATTGTATGCCCAGACATCGACTACGAACATCTCTCAAACTTACAACGAGAGGACGTCGAACTCAAAAAGATCATGCCTTCTAAAACAACATCTCTAAGTCTCGAGGCAGTCCTTTTGGCACGACAAAAGTTATCTGCGACACCTCTACAGATAAATACCGACCTTTCGTTCCAATAGCTATGAGACATACAGTATTCGAGAAGTTACATAACTTGTCGCATCCTGGTGTGAGCGCTACTACTAAGAAAAAGATTTATCCGGCCGAACATTAACAGCGACGTTAAGAAATGGACACGAAATCGCTTGTCCTGTCAAAGTGTCAAACCAGCGTTCCTCGACGATTTCGAAGTCAACGATAAGGACCAGCTGAACGACGTGCCAACACCTACATCCACACAAGCTTCAACGTCGACAGAGAAGCCTGCGAAAACAACACGATCTGGTAGACGAGTCCATTGGCCTAAACGTTACGTGCAAGTCATCGAAATATAACTTACTACGAATTTTCATTTTTATTATCTTTATTCGTAATTGTCATTTGATTACTCATTTAACTGATTAATATTTTCATATACAAATCACGTCACTATTATTTTAACATCGATATTTCCTATATTATTACATTTAATCACATCTCGTTTATAATGCACTTATCGTTTTCGTCTACAGACTACAGATCCTCGGCCAATTTTATCGTTCCTTATATATTCTATTACGATTAGCAATTCCACTTTCCCTAGATTATCGCATTTATTATCGACGTTATTAACCGCTTTAAACTGCTCATTTTTCAGCTTAATAAATCGCCTTCTGTGTACTATCGCTGCTACGTATTACGCTGACGCATGTTATTTTCGAACACTTAAATGTATTTTTTTTATATTTCAGTGTTCTGGTGGGGGAATTATGTAGTACCCCTATACCAACTGTAAACATGCTTTTTAATCTAATTTGTATACTTGTATTATATGTGTATATAGACCGATTTTATATGTACTTCGCAAACATTTGTCAATTTACTGTTGAACATTACCTTGACACAATTTCGAATTTGACTACTGCGATAATACACATTCGTACTCTTCGCAAGTGCCTTTTGATTTACGTTGTGGGCGTCGAGTAGCCACAACGTCTGCGCACATTAATAAGAACGAAGAAATACTAGAATACATGTGTACGGCAGTTTGGTCAGACAACGCACGCAACACTTTTACCGGCCACAAAATCCTTAAACTACTTAATCAGACCCCACTTGCGAAACAATAATTTCTAATAACGTCTCTTTAGGCGTGAACACGATAACCCACACAGTGTACGAAACTACCTTGCTGGCACCGAACAACCATGCAGCCACAAAGGTGCCTTACCTCAACGCAGTAAATCAAATTGGCCTGACAATGACCAGTATTATTCTGCGTTGAGTACAACTCACCTCTGGTGTTACTTAGGATGAAAGTGCTAACAAAATTATGAAAACACATGACTCATTTCAAATTATTACCCAATTTAGATATAAATCAAGAACAAGATTCGATGACGTATGCACCAAATGTTGTATGGAGGAATTGACTTCAAGCTTTATTCTCTTTACAAGTATTTCTGATCCATCCAACACAAACTTGGATTTTTTGCTAATGCGAAGACAGCATTTCTGTAATTTTTGATGTGCTCCACTGGATGACCGGTTCGCAGAATGTAGCGACAAACTAAGATCAAGAAGTACAGAAATCATTTACTTTCACCATAAATCAAATTAATATAATTTATATAATGCTTATCCATGCCTGTAAAACTGGTGTGCTTCTCATAGATATTTAAAAACATATAATTATTATGTAACCTCCAGTAAATTTATAACTGAAGGCAAGATTGGCTGTAACACTAAAATTTTCGCTGAGGATATTATCATACTCCCTGCTGGATGAAGGGCGTCGGAGCACACAACCCACAAGTGTAAGTTTATTTCTAACATGACCTTATCTAGTTTTCGCATCCACGATCAAATATCTTTCCTGTCATAAAACTACGATAAGACTGCTGAAAAATGGAATAAATATATCACTGATCTCAACATAATACATCAACAAACTTTAAGCCAAGGGTACTGTTCACAACAAAGTTATATAGGAGAATTGACTTCAAGCTTTTTTCCCAGATATTTGCATTACATTCATCTGATGTCTGGGTTTTTATTTTTAGATTACAGCTTGATTCCACACCGTATTTTTGGTACAAGTATGGAATTTTCAGCGTGAATATCGGTAGCCCAAACTTTGCCGGCCGACCACAGATATCAAGTGTGCGTCGGCGAGGGCTCGAACCCCGGACCATGTGCATGGTCGGCAAGAGTCCTAACCACTGTGCCACCGACGCAGATGCGAAGATAATATTTCTATATCTCCTTATGTGTTACACTGACAGACTTTATAGCAGACTGATCCGACTGACTCTAATGTCAGAGAGAACAACCAAACTGTAAATTCATCAGACATCAAATTATGCGTAATTTTTATAATATCTTATCCATGCTTGTACAATTGGTACGTTTCTGCATAAACAGGAATAAATATATATTATTATTTCGATCCAGATTGAGTCATTGAGTTGTGACAGAATCGGGTTACTGAACTAGGTTGTACACATGGATTGTTTAAAGTAAATTAGTGCTCAACCTCCACAGCCTGTCTGTCCTCTCAAAAAGGGCTGCATTTATCAAATACTTAGGTTGTCATCGGAGATTTCACTTGTGCGCCAGGCTTCAGTGGTCATAATCAATGACGGTCTGCATAAAGAAACTAACGTACTTCGTGTTGAGTCTTTGTTCAGATCACATCTTGTATTTACTAGGATAATAGGTAACTACTGGCCAAGTGGTTTCGGGCTATTATATGGCATTTCCCCTATTTGAAGTGGCGCCTCCAGCTTTTCCTTGACGACATGTGCGCGGCTTGGCTGATTCGAGTTGGGAATAGTCGTCCAGGCAAACGCGGTTGACGTGGCTTTGGTGCTTATTTTGCTCTTGCTGGATGAATTTATATAAAAATTGTTGTTTGATATTGTTCTTGAGCATTTACACATTGCTTGGGTGGTAGAACGCTTAAATATATGGTTCATACAATGATTATTTGGCATACCGAGTAAGCTCCACGTACATTTCGACTACTATCATTCGATAAATTTCTTTGCAGCTTGGCAGAAACCTGTACTCGATCGTAAATTTCCCTATCAGCTGTTGTGCACTACCTATTTCTGTTGCAGGAACCGATGAATATGGTTGATATTGAATTCGTGCATGCTTCCGCACTTTTGTGTGGTGTTTTGATCGCTGAAAGTGAATGGAATACATAGACACAAGCAAAGATTAGTGTTTTACGCCACTTACAACATTCACTGTTTTCTGCGAAATTTTTAACTGAGTTAAACGCACACCACAACATTCTAGTACTTCGGTGGATTTGAATATCGTCCTCTTGATCAGGTACGTAAGGACATCTGAGATGTACGTCATTTTGTCCTATTATTGAGTTTGGTTTCATAAACTTCCGATTTTTGTTAATATCCTGACACCATATTATTTGCATTTGTTCGAAGTCGATTCGCAGAATCATTTTTGAATCGCGTAGAAGTAGTGTCAGACATCTCTTAAAGCTATAGGCGTAAAATTTAGAAGCGTTTGTCGTAAGGGCTTCAGAGCATTTTCCTAAACGGCTCCCGAAGTGAACAGAATCTTCATAAGCTATTAATAGTGATAACTGGAGCCCTAGCAGAATAATACTGGTCATTGTCAGGCCAATTTGTTTTACTGCGTTGAGGTAAGGCACCTTTGTGGCTGCATGGTTGTTCGGTGCCAGCAAGGTATTTTCTTGCACTGTATGGGTTATCGTGTTCACGCCTAAAGAGAAGTTATTAGAGATTATTGTTTCGCAAGTGGGGTCTGATTAAGTAGTTTAAGGATTTTGTGGCCGGTAAAAGTGTTGCATGCGTTGTCTGACTAAACTGCCGTACACATGTATTCTAGTATTTCTTCGTTCTTATTAATGTGCGCAGACGTTGTGGCTACTCGACGCCCACAACGTAAATCAAAAGGCACTTGCGAAGAGTACGAATGTGTATTATCGCAGTAGTCAAATTCGAAATTGTGTCAAGGTAATGTTGAACAGTAAATTGACAAATGTTTGCGAAGTACATATAAAATTGGTCTGTGTAAACATATAATACAAGTATACAAATTAGATTAAAAGGCATGTTTACAGTTGGTATAGGGGTGCTACAAGTCCTAATAATCATTCATTTTCAGATTACTAAGATATTCTGAGCTCCTTCGTGAACTACCTGTAGCTATGAAGAATACAGGAGCTGCACTTATGACTTATTTTTCAAACGTCAATGCTATCCTATCGGCTTTACAGAAATTCGTGAAAGACATTGCAGATCAGCTTGTCTTAAGGGTTCTAATCTTCCAGATCTCTGAATTAATATTTCACTGAAATATCACCTATCTTCCTCACTGTAATGTCCTCATTCACGCATTATTATGCCCTTTTTTATCTTAATTACCTACGCCTTTATTAAAGCTAAAATTACTCTTTGTTCATATTTGTTGGTTGCTTAAAGTCTGATTTCTTTGATGAAAAACACCGAAACAAATCTACATTTTCATCAGAAATGTCATCATTCCCATGATAAGACCGATATGGCTAGCATTAAACATTTCAAATGTATAATACCAAGGACTCCAGAGCCCCTTGAAGTGTATATCTTGTAAATGTATTTTCAACGATGTATTATCCGTGATTCTGTTTAATGCCATTTTGCGGTTTCTCAGGACGTAGTTCTCCTCCTGGAATAGAGTTTTATCACGTGAGGACATGGTACTTACTGATATCCAGGATGTTCATTGTTCAACCAAAAATATCATCAGAAAATGAAGCGGAGTTTGTGTTGTCACTAAACTTTGATGGTTACCTTAGTGAAGTGCTTACAATTTAACATTTATGATAACCTGTTCCGATTGCTTGTGCAATAATCAGCCGACCGAAACTTTCGAAAATGTCGTAATTTATGACACTTCACGATTGCAATTTATAACATAACTGATTGTGGTGGTAGAAATGACATGCATTCCTCACAAACACCCGTGTATATGACAAATTAAATTACTATTATTTGCTTGGTGCTATACTTTAGAAGATAAACAATGTGTGTGACTGTGAAAGCCACAGAAAAATGCTATCATGACAAAAAATGGGAAAGGAGAATGAAACTTTTTCAATAAAGGTAGGCGAATATAAAGCGTTCAAATTTTATTTTACTTTATTCTTACTTCGGCGGTTTAGAAAATACACCTTCTCCACTTATTTTCAGATGTCGGGTAAGGTCAGTCAGCCCGGGTCACAGCAATTCAACATCGCCGAAATAATTACGATAAACAATTGTGTACAGACATTTGCTTGTTATTATTTTTCATTGAATATATTCAACATCCTGTTTACCATACTTTTCTTATGCTATCTGAGTGAAACTAAATAATAGTAGTGTACCACTTTTGAATGCAAATAGTCTTATACGAAATCGAATTCCACCTGATTGCCTAAGTTCTATTCTTATTTTTCAAATACAAAATTTACATATTTCTGTCATTGGTCCCTACAGACTCACCTATGACCAGGAGACGTAATCGCGTAACTTTAGGCAGATGTTTAGGCTTGACTTAAGTACTTATAATTCACCACTTATTCTGATCGACAGTTTTCGTACAGGATTGCATCTAAGCATAGTAACGAGTTCATATCCTAGGAAGTAGCGGTCTAGCATGCTGTAGTCCTACCGCATGCAGAACAAATAGAACACAAGAATATTATATATATAATTTTATTTCACTGCAACGGAAACAAGTTTATTTACATGTATAGGCTGAGTACAGTCCAAGATGAATGTCTTCATTTGGGAATTGTCTCATACTATTCGAGGGAAAACGCCTAGTGTCCAAATTGCATCACGTTTAAATTCTTCCACATTTCAAGTAAACAGAACTCTATGGCCACAACTAAAGTTATCCGGTATCACAAACTGGAACAAAGAATATCTGCATGATTATAAGTGGATGACTGGACTTACCTTCGCTTGTTGTTGTTGTATGTAGAATCAATTCCTAAAACTGATTATGCAAATTTATTTTGTCACAAGCCGTAAAACATCCGTCACTGAACCTCGGATGTCTTCCTCCAAATGCGGCTAAATCTGCTTCCACTGAGGTTAATTAAGTGAAAGACCTCAATACGACTCGACATTCCTATAAGTTTCGCGGATTAAATTCAGGTACATAAATTCAGCATCAACAATATTAACATGTATGTCCATATATTACTTCAGCATTCGATACATTCAGTTGTCACGGTTTGCACTTCTTTTGAAATGTGGAGCACATTAACGGTGGAGAAAATATCATGAAACAATCTTACATCTTAAAAAGGAACTAGCGGATCTCACTTTCCTAAAACTCTTTGGATTGAGGACTAAACCTACCCATACTGAATTGGAAAGTGCTAAGGAGCTAGAGAACGCCATGGACTATTTGTCGATCGAAGCTGCTGAGAAATTTGCTTCTAAGCAGAACGCTTTAGTGTACAACACCTGATATCCGGCTATCGACCAAAGGGCATGTGCACTGCTCATCAGTACGCTCCGTCCCCCTTTATGGCTATGAGACCTGGCCATTGGGAGTGGAAGACATGATGAGACGATCCAGCTGTCTTTGATCATAGGTGTCTGCGCTCTATCTCCTGTGTGAATTGGTATAAGGTAAGCAGGGGAAATCAATCGGCGAAGTTGTGAAGTTACATGGACTGAGATGGTTAGGACATGTGTTACGTATGCCTAGTCATCGCCTTCCTTGGCGGATACTGTTAGCTGATATAGGAACAGACTAGAAAAGAGCTGGCGGCGGTCAAACCAAAACATGGCTTCACCCGTCAATGAAATCCACAACAGGAGTTTAAGCCATCCACGTAGGAGGGTGTAGACTTCCCGGTTAGGGTCCTTCGCACGGTAAAAACCAATGGCAGCTGGACACAATTGGTGATATGGTTCAAAATCCTTCTCAATGGCGCAAATTCATCCACCCCCTGTGACTTATGATTTCCACTGAAACTGTTTTGTTCTTCGTTATTACTATTCCTTTGTCTCACACCTCTGTTTACTGTCTATATTATGCGCTTCTTCTACTTTCTTCTCTGGCTTTGTATGCTACATGGAGTGTGGGGACTCGAACTGCCGCACATATGTGCAAAGTTCTATGTCGAAAACAGACAGACAACATACCTGACAATGAGCCCATAAAGTTGGTTCAGAACTCCTTGGTAAGAGCTGCGAACCTCTTAAGTACACCCTCTCAAACCGCACATGTACTATACGTTTCAGGTTTGACAGCTGTATAATAGCCGAAGAATTTAGGAAATCTGGGGATATTTTCGATTCCATCACAAAATTCAAAAATGTCAAAACAGTCTCAAGCAAAGCTCCCAACCAACGAGTGGGTACCATATATGACTAACTAAGAGTAATAGACAAACTGTGGACGACAGACAACACGAGGTGAGAACAAACAGCAAAAATAGTTTTATCCACGCAAAATCACCAGCCAGCAGACACGCAAGGCGCGTTGAGCTGATTGAACAGCAGAGTGAGACCCACGATTTCCATAGTAGCCGAGGTTGTATTATGCCTATAGGCACAAATAACCTGAGAACGGGACCCATAATGAATAATGGAAACACATGGGCGACTAGATGAGACACCACTAGGTACCATGTGAACAGAAATATATTCTCTTGTTACGTAAAGTCCATCAACCTAACGGATACATATTGGCTCACGGTCCTTCTATGTGCACGCACAAAATGAGTCAACAAATATACAACTACGGAAGACTTAGCACGCACTGCTCTCAAAACAACTTAAAAGCAAGGTACTTCAGCTCTGTAAATTACAATCTGAACAGTGAAACAGACTATTCAAAACCGAGAAGTGATTCGGTATACCGACGAAATGATGCCAGTAGCCAATACGTGGAACAGAATTATTTTCGTCTGCAGAAAACAATAGACTCTCGCGCAACAAAGTTTGTTCAAAGAATAATAGACACGCTGATACTGTCTCATCTGAGAATCCCTCCCAACATAAAAAAGACAACAAGGAGTTAGGAAATCTGGACTTATATGTCACGTTTGGTTGAAATTTCACTCGTCAGGAATACGCTGAACCACAGTTAAGAAGACTGTAAAAGATCTAGATTTAGCAGATGACATATGTCTAATGTCACGCAAACTCGAAGATTTGCGATCGAAAACAACAAACAAACTGAAGAGGCAGCTAAAAGCAGCACTGCAGGTGAACACCTAGAAGGCGGAGGTGATGAAAATAACCAGCTAACAGCAACAACAACAACAGCCAACACCAATCACCATCAGCGGGAGATGTGACAGAGGTTACTTCCTTCACTTAACTGAGGAGCATCATCTCAACTACAAGCGGGAGAGACGAAGTCAGAAGTGAAAAGCAAGATACACCTTCGTCAACCTGACATCAGTTTGGAAATCTTCTGCACTCCGCCTCAGCACAAGGAAGAAGTTTCCTATTTTCAACACCAATGTGAAGTCGGTCAGTCTTTCTATACGGGTCAGAAACTTGAACTGAGTGTTACAGTGCAAGTTACAGACTTTCGTCAACAGCTGCTTTCGCTGGCTGGCTGGCTGGCTGGCTGAAGATCAAATGGCCAGAAAGAAATAGCGACAGGAATCTTCGGAAACCAACTAGCAGGCAAGAGACGATCGCTCGACAAATATGTAAGAAAAAGTAAAAATGGAGTGAGAATATGCTAAGTAGTCCACGGAATGACATCGCACGCCAGATCACTCGAGTGGAATCCAAAAGGGGAAGCGAAGAGTGGGTCGTCAGTGTGAGGGTGACATGTATGAGATCGTGGTCAGTCCCGGGCCCAGCTGAAGAGGATGGCAGGAAACAGGACAAGCTGGAGATGTGTTGTTGAAGCCCTATTATCCACAGCGACAGCAATGGAATAATAATAATAATAGAAACCGTTGGTATGCAACATAATAAAACTCAATGGCTATAAGTTCTCAGAAATGAGAAATAGGAATGAACCCCGAGTTCATCGTACATTGTTTATTTAAATTATTAATATTTCCTGGCTGCCTCTACACCTCTCTTGCTGTTGTCTTCTGTCTTGTCTTTTAGAAGCTACCACATTGGAGCACTGCGTATGTGCCGTAATGCTGCCTTCCTAGGCAGACAATAACTCCATCCTTATTCTTACCTGTGCGTCGACAATGCCTTATCATGGTGAGTGAATATTTTATATGCCTGAAAGGAATCCACTGAGTACTGAAATAACGCTGGTCATTGTTAAAAAGAGCACTAGACGCTTACTTAGTGAGATAAACCTTGAAAATTGGATATGCAGACGATATAATGCTGATATATAAAGTGCTGATATAAAACCGAAGATTGTCACTATGCGCTGAACTAAGTCATTCTGTTTTGAAGTAATGTAGTCATGCTGAAAACCATGGTGAAATTCACATAAAGAAGTTCATTGAAACTGTCAAAGATAATAATAATAATATTTTTTCTACTTTAATTCCAGACTTTATGAATTACAATTCAGAAGAAAAAGTGAAACAGTTTTTATTGAATAAGCGAATGTTAATGAATTTCAAAATAAATGTTGAGAGTTATAGAAGCGAAAATTCACACGAGGAGTTTTGTGCTAATGAAAGCAGAGATCACACTAAATCTACTCAAAGTAAAATTGTTTGTGCATAATATTTTGTTCGCAATCCTTTACACAGTCAATTGTCTTACAGACCCCGAAACCAATTCCAGATACCTGAAAATATGTCTGATAAAGAGGATGAAGTATCTTCTGAATGAGCATTTTTCACAGGTTCATCTGTTGGTTTTGAATACATTTTATATACCGGTACAGTGAATGAATCTCCACAAAGCTTCTGTTGATCAATTTGTTTCCTGTAGTCATTTTCAGGATGTTCATTGAACGTATACATGAAGGTTTGGAGGTCATTTGAATATTCCGCGGGACAGTCGACAGGCGTTGAATGCTCATTGAAACAGAAGACTATTTCATGGAGAAAAATTCCACCAACCTAGAAGAAAATGAGGAGGAGAACAGAAAAACAAGAAATAAGGTCTCCTAATTCAACGAACTCATATAAACATTCATTTTGTCCATGTAAGTGGCAGATGTAATGCGAAATTCTACTGACATACAACAGCCTGCATCATCACTTTCAGTCATGGTCTGTTATCGTCTCCAGGATACCGAAATACGATGGTGATATAACAGTATTGAATAATTTGGATTTACTGCAGATGGCAACAATAGAAGACAACTGGCTGAACACCTACATCGACAACTTCCCTCTTCACTGGCTCCTAAGTGAAGTTCATGCATCCAACCACGACGTATAGGCAGCGACAAGGAAGTCTGTTGGAGAAGCAACCATCAACCTGTCGCCTAACAAATATACTGTGATAGAAATGGTGGTGGATAAGGCACCACACCCTCTGATAAGGAAAGGAAGGCCAGCCTGTTGTGGTCAATTTTCGGACTTCCTAAAAGTGGTAGAATAAAACTGAATAGAACAGAGATGTTCCACTCAGTAGGCGAGAAGCGAACAAAGACAAAATTATTAATAATAATCCCAACGCATTACAGCGGCCATTATGAAAAAGAAACATTTTGCGAAGCGGAATTACTCGTCGCTTACCTCATCAGCAGCACAGATGACTTTAGGTTGAGCATGATATTTGTTCAACAACGAATGCTCGAAATCTTTGGTCTAATTAAATTGAAAGATCAAATAATTCAGGAGAGAAAATCATTAGCACTTTGTCAAGAAATAAAGAATTAATTGACAAGTTTTGTGAAACTACTCACGTTTCTTAATATATTGTTCAGATATTGACCGCTAGTCTACTGAGACATTCTAGTACTGAGTAACTATACTTGAGATTGTCGGGCTGCAGTTGCCCCTTCCCCCTACGAGAGGTAGTCAAACGAAGACTTGATTTAGCTATCAGGGAAGTACAGTATGATGCATAATGCTTCCTCCTAAACACCACCTAGTGGGTGCTTCAACGATCTGGCGAAGGCCAGTTGTCAGTCACCGACACATCGAAATGCATATATCAATTTGAGTGTGCCTGTGAAAGCGAATATATTGATCGTAGGGAAAGGCGATTTTCTACTCATATGATGAAACATTTGCTAAAGTGGCTGGAAACGTATGAGGTCAAAGTGCCTAATAGTTGAATGTCAAAGCATCTTGTTGACTATGGAAATGATTTTGACACTGTCAAGGCATTCACTGTTATCAGCTGACAACTGCATCTGATTCAACACTTTTGAAGTCACATATTTTATACTTCAAATTCATTGCATAGAATTAAAATTATCTTACTGAGTAAGTTTCACCTTCTTTGATCGATATTCTGTCATTCATCGTGTTTGAATAAAGCGGAAATAAAAAAAAGTTGCTTCGTTAGTTTAGTTAAGGATGAATGTTTTAATTGATGCAATCGAACTGTAATTATTGGATGCTGTGAAATTGATTATTACATAACACTTGTGTTAAGTTTAATCACAGAAAACTACATTTGTTTAATTCACACTTGAATGCCTTGGATTCATGTTCAGTTTGATACTCGTCTCCTAGAGTTGTTTTAATTCAATTATGATATTTGTATGCGCTTTCTTCAAACTATCTGGCTGATAGTGTTAGAATGGACATTATCACAAGTCTGTGCATGGTCTGTGGGTTGTCAGCTGAACATGACTGAACGAAGACGACATGTTCTAAGACCATTCAGACGCAATGAAATGAATATATCTAAACACTAGTTGACTCATAAACGTGTCTTCTGAATAACTCAACAACATGACGGTTACTTACAGTCCTGAACACTCAGTCTTCACCTAGACAAAACATCGTATCACTGAATTCATATCGGTGAGTAGTTGTCAACCAATCAGAAGACAGCTCACACTCAATACACATGCAAGTTATCGGTCACGTAAAGCAACTATATAAATAGCTGCATTGATTTGATTGACACCTGTCGCTTTCCATGATGAATCGGTTCTGCCTCCTTAAGCAGCCTTTGGTTTCTTCTCGGTAGGGGGGGGCGAATAACTAAGTGATGAGTGATATGCTGTTGTCCTTCGGAGATCTGTGTGTTAAGAAGTGCTGTCTTTCTACTTCTAAAACTGTCCCGTTGAAAGATGTCTTGAATTAAGTATTACTCGATTAATTCAAACATATCGATGTCAGATCTATGAGATTGTAATGTGACTACTTCAGGATGTAATTTAGCTGGACATAAAGGCATAGCCTTCCTTATCTAATAACAGATGCCATTCAGTCTTGTGTGAAATAATTTGTCTGAAAATGCTAACACGTATTTGGTGGTTTGACGGCGAGTCGACATCAGTGAGAGAAGCACATGAAAGCCACGGAGGAGTACTGGACAGCTGTTTCGTCCTAATGATTGAGAGTGGCCCTTCACAGTACGCACTCACCAACAAGGTTCATACTCAGTACCTCCTAGTTTCAAGGTGAAGTCGCAGGCCACTCAACTATCAGGACCCTATCCTCTGGTCAATCCATGTGTTCCAACTTCTATCTACTAGCGATGTATATAACGCAGCCGCACTTGCAGTATCATACGCGAGAAAGTGTATTCTTATTTTGTAACGGGAAGGTCCTGGTTTCCGAGTACTGTCAGTGTATGTGTACTGGTGAAGAGTCAGTCTCAAGCGCTGAAACGAAGAAGCTTTCCACTACTCTTTAGTGATTTCTCAATTCTTCTCAAGCTGATATCAACTCAAGTAACCTTCATAGCTGTAACTAATCAAATCCTCGCAGAGCAACACCCGATTATATATACATGTCTTAATCGCATAATTGATGATTAGTAAAAGCCTCCTCATTCCCAATGGGATGTTAGTAGTTGAAATCAGAAATATGCCGAAAATGGTTTCATTCGACTTACGATTTAGGTGACACGATTTTGAAGAGGTCTATTCCACGATTGAAATAAAGATATGGAGTTGGTCCATTTTTATCGACAACGGTACATGCTGCGTAGTCTCTATACAGATGGTTGCTAGAAGCAAAAAATGGCAAGGAAAAGACATGAAGAGAAGACGTCACTTTCAAAGTAATAATATTGATAACTCAGTTGATGCTGGTTAACAGTACAATTCAGGGTGCATGTGTCGTCCTTTTCGAGACTAATTGGTTGGATAAACTGGTATGTCCGAATCAACTATTCTGTTCACAGTGACATCTGAACCTGTCATGCATTAGCTAAGACAACGAAGCCTTGTCCATTAGACTAACTAGGCATTATAGCCACCTCTCGTGCAATGACCTCATCAGTTGTATTATTTCTGCAAAATATGTACATGGATTTCGTCTGTGAGTGGTTTACGGAGTGAAAACAAAATATTTCAGCTGATATTGTTTAACAGACTTACTAATGCGTGAATTCATCCAAGGGATTGCTCCAATATTTCGACAATTCATTTATAGTGCTCTGAATAAAGTTGGGAAATGAACTTGTCAATGAAATTAGAATTCAATGATATTGTGTAATATATTTAATCGTTAATATGTTGTACTGGCATTATATTTACAATTATTTTAACTAGCATTTGCATACTGTTTGGTTCAAGATAGAACATTCGAGTTCAGAAACACAAAACCACTGCACTCCGTATTCTGCAGTCTCTTGCAAATGACTGTGAGACTGTTCATGAATTTTCATTTCTACCTTACACAATCTCCTTGATATCACCCTCGAAGACATATCTTAATTTGGAGTCGTACTTCCGCCGTTTCAATGGCATGTATATCAGTCTGTCACGGTATGTAATCTAGAATTAGGGAGATGGTGGATAGTGAGCAGCCTCATCTCATGTCTACCTTCGATTTGAAGGCATTCCATCGCCCATAAACTGAAGTTACTATGTATATAAGTTGATTCAGAGAGATGAAGGCAAATTGAAGTGAAGCTTCGAATTTAACCTTCGTTCATGTAGACACTGTTTAGTGGAGATTTTCTACAGCCTCAAAAGAATTCCACTGAAATATCTTCGTAAATTCGAATCGTGTTCATCCAAAGCTTCAGTCAGTAACGTTACCACTGAGTCCAGTCAGTTGAGTATGATGACAGATACTAACTAAAGACAATGGCGCCATATCACGAACCGACAGGCGGTGGAGTTCACAGATTTATGGATAACATGTCCAGGAGTTGAATGGTCAACAGACTGGTCTGTTGAAACGAAGACGATTATATCAATCCCTCGTGAATTCGTAGGTGCACTCTCCTCAGTTGTTTTCAAATAGGAATAAATCCACGTGAAGTAGACTGAAGCTATATAGTATGCGCAGACATTATGTAGTTATTTCCGAGAGACTCAGTGTACGTTGTACAGTGATGCTGAAGCCTAATTTAAGCTTTGAAAAACTGTGGGTATCTGTTGAGGAGAAATTCAATGTTAATAGTAGTCGGCAGTGAGCAGTCGCTGACGAAATATTTATTTCGGGTCAATTCAAATTTCAGGTTTGATCACTGACTGACACCAGTTGGAGAACATTCAAAAAACCATGTAGTATTGGACAGTAGTTTCGTCCTAGGTCCTCATTTGGAACACCGGTCAGTGTGTGATTACTGTGGAAGGGTCAGTGCCAAACTACGCTTGAACACCTGTCCAGTACTCCCTGGCGGATTTCCATTAACTCTATAACTGGTGTCATCTCATTATCAGACCTGTAGTCAATCGAATTCCTGCAAACTAACACCAACAAAATATTCAAATTCAATCTACATTCTAACCAAATGTTTAGCTGCATTTGGTCTGTTTAACGAATGTCGCCTGAATAATGTCGGCCAACAAGAAGATATTTAACTCACCAAGTTATAATGCCAAAAGCTAGTTGAATATGGACATTTGTCGCTGAACCAGTCAAGCTGAGGCACCACTCTGAAAAGAAAAGAAATTCCCATAGTCTTCTCAAACAGGTTAAGAGGACTTTAACCCTTTGTCTAAATAGAGGTGGTAGATTTCACTTACCAAGAGGAGATTTCTCATTTACTAGGATATGAACGACACTTATTTGTGCGAAGCGGGCTAGTGACACTATCTAGTTGAATCAAGTGGAGCGAGATTCGAAGTCGACACTTATTGGTTGAAATGTGAGTATTTAAGCCAATGAGCGACACATGTGTGAATTTCCATCCTGCACAGTGACTCACATTTTCTTTATTTCTTATGGCGTCAATCATTCAATGGTGCATCTGGGTCACAGACTGTACTCAGGCACATTTTCTGTTTGCTTTCAAACTAGTAGTGCTCTCTTCTCGAGAATGAAGGAGAAATATCACAAGGGATCAATTCATGCCCCAGATCGAACGGTATACTTTGGAATGCTTTGATACCTGAAGATCCTTGATGAAGGGAAAACAGTATGCAGTAAAGCATGCTGAAGTTTCGGTGTATTATGTAAATGTTGTGTCCCGAATAAAACCAGCATTATTCTTAATATTAGTATGACTACTATTATCACGTCTTTATAACTGTATTCCATTATAGGGTTAAGGTAAAGTATGCTGGTCGAGGCGAGTGATCATCAAAATGACCCGATGCAAACAACGAGAGGAGCATATTTCAAAACACGCAATTCGAGAACCCTCTTCTGTGGAAATCAAATTGAGTAGTAAAAATAGCCATGCGGAGTAGCAGCGTCTTATTTTTTCTCAGAATGTCTTACAGTTAACTGGATAATTACTCACAGACGTCTTCAGTGTGTTATTCCGAACCAATTTCAGTTCATGAATTTATCGAGGTGATTGTGTTGTGAACATGGTCGAGTGATGGTGACTGCCTCAACTGCTCCATATTCATGAACAGGCACTCCATATCTCTGTAAATTCATGTTGTATTGCATCCCACAATTCTGTAGTGAAATACTACGTCTGGATAATATCTGGAACACAGTCAGTATACTTCATTTAAATTCGCACGTGTTTACGACGGCGTCGTCTGAGTGTTTGTTCCCCCGAGTCGCTATATTTTAGCCTAACCCGTTACAGCATAATTATGTGTCATGTTGAAACAATTTTTCCAAAATAATTTGCTAAACTCTCCTTGTACAAGTGAATTCTTCACAATCCCTACAGTGTTCAGAATGAATAGCTTTAGCTCTGACTAAGTCTATGAATGTCTTGGCTGAATGTACACAGATTCTTTGATTACCAAGCCCATGCATCAGTGAGATCTGTGCACAAATGAACAGATGACTCAGGGGAATGTGTCATTCGTGATAGAAAGAAATGATGACAGCCGACAGTTTCAGTGGCACTCGCTCACCCTTGTCTATTTCTGCGATTGGCATGTGACGACTACCGGTTAATTTTGAGGCAGTGGATAAAGACCATAATCAGTGATTAGGAGTGATACGGGAACACTAAAATCTACCAGGCTAACTTCTCGTGGGTGGGCTTTACTAGACTGCCAGCCTGGCAACCACGCATTTGCCGGCGAATCACTCGTCTTCTGTTTGATTGGTAGGTTTCCGTATGCTGACATCATGGCCAATCTGTGCGAAAAGTTATCTCTCGAGAGTTGACTTTGTATCTCTCCTATCACATTCATTACCAAGTTTGTAGCTGTACAATTCCTACATATTTCAGAAAGCATACAAAGCCAGGTCTAATTCATCCTTGTTTTAACTACAGTAATTCACAGACTCAACTGTGTATCGTCAGTGGCATCGATAACTGGAATGAAGATACTTGTGAAGATTCCATTTAGAAATGATTAGCATATCACATTATCAATCCTTAATACTCAGTTACTATGACAACAATAATGAATGAATCTGTTGATTGAACAAAAGTGAATAGAGAAAATTGACAATAGTATCATATTGACTATTATCGTGATTACCTGAGTTTCGCAATATCCCATCTCTGACCATCTTCCACTTGACACTAGAAGTGAAAAACAAAGTGAAAGACAGCTGAACGGAGAAACGACGAAGTGATCTTCAAAGTTCGTGTGTGTGATTCTATCAGAGTTCACTGAAAATGGTTTACTAGTCTATCAGTGAGTTTCAAACGGAGCTTTAAATTGTTAATAGAGTAACTCACAAGTGGTCACCATAGATACGAAATCACGTCGTAGTCAATGGCACAATGGAGGGTGATGATTGTGATTCGATGAGAAGTGAGGTGGTTGAGTATCTACTTGACAGGTGTAGTGGTGGTCGAAATGAACACATTAGAGTGATACTCATGAATTATCTCCTCAAAATAGATATCAGTAGTTGAGAAGGAGTTTAGGACAATAATAAATTAAGAGGCTCAGAATGTCATACATTTATTCCCCTTAATGAATTTAAACAAAGCAATAACTACAGTTTTAGCAGAATAAAATGGTACCATCTTTTATTTCGTTGCCTTCTTGTCTACGTTCAGCTTGATTATAAAGGTGAATAGATTGCAGCGATGATCAACAGAAGGCTGAGTACATCACTAGCCGTAGCCTATCCTGCAGCTAAGGCCGTTCCCGTCTATCGAACAACTTGCTCTTCTGTGGTGCAATCAAAAATCGATAGATATCCTTCTCATGTTACCTCCAACTGTATAAACAAATTTACATGTATCTGCGGGAGCAGTTACATTGGAAGGACAGAAAGAAGGGCATATCTACGATTTTCTGAGCATGTACCAAAAAGCTTACGTCTAGAGGGAACAAATAATTTGAACAGTGCCATCGCCAGTCATCTCCTCGACACGGGTCATGAGATGGACGTCGAAAAGTCGTTTAAAATTATCAATGGGTAATAGAGCTCAATTCTCCATAAGTTTGCTGAAGCCATTTCCATCAAGCGCCGGAAACCTGATTTAGGCGTCCAGAAAGAAGCGGTTATCAGTCTTTCTTTGCCCTGTCTGGTAACTGGATAATTTCACCTCTCTTTCCTCCGAATGTGAGATGCTAAAAGTTTCCATTGTGTATGATTATTATTGTTCGGAATAGTGGTTGATATTGCATATTTATACATGTATATATTTTTAGTGTATGAGTATATTGGTCGACTTATTTTGGTTTGAAATGAACTCTGTGCAAGTATGTCAAAATTTTTGTTGTAGATATATTTAATAATGTCTCTGCCATGTAAGCAGCTGACGAGAAGGCAATGAAATAAAAGATGGTACCATTTTATTCTGCTAAGAATTAGAATGCCTTTTCTGCACATAGAATTCGGCGTTATATTGGTGAACCATCAGGGCATCTGTCATACGCCATTACTGGAACCTAAGATCCATTGTACCATTCAGTCTTATCTTTAAGATAATCCTAAAAGACCTGTTTAGTGAATTTGAGCGACCTGAATTCACCAGGTGTTTGAAAATCGCGTTTGCGAAATATCTATTTTTCCTAACTTATCCGGAATGAATATCTAATGAATGGGGGGAGTGGAAAGGATATAACTGGCTAAGGAAGTATTGTACAGATTAACTCAACTACTCCATCTCCTGACATGTAGCACAAAAAATTGAATAACCTTACGCTTAGTAATGCAGGATGTGAGACGTTGGGTCAGTGGTTTAAAGGAAGAATGATAGCCAGCCATCCATCATCCACAATTACTAAATAAATATTTCGTGACAGTAAATGCTACCGACCTATATAACCAGGTGGACACCATTCACACTAAATGTCACTGCCTACTGAGAAAATGGAAGTGATAGGAGTATCAGATTGTCTTTTCGCTTATCTGTTATCGATCACATCATCAAGGCATTCCACAGGACTTCGCTGACGTGGTGGAATCAACTCAGAACACCTGAATCACGGGTATGGTAATTATAAAGTACAGGACTGAGATTTTCAACACTAGTGTGAAGTCGGTTCTCGTAAATGGTTCAAAGATGTGGAACACTGTGAAGATATGCGTTTTCAGTGGACCGCTGCAGACGTTTTCCAACATCTGCCCTCACTACCTCGATAGTGAAGATCAGATGGCAGGATGGAGAGGATAAGCAATAGAAGCCTCAATAAACGAGAAACTAAGAAACTGACAGCCAACAAATATGCATAAGGAAGAGGAGATGGACTGGAAAGACCGTGATGCGACCATTGAATGGCACTGAGCGTCGCGTGCGCGAATGGAAAACCAGTAAGTAGCGAAGATTTGGACAAAGTTATGAGGATAAGATACATCAGATAGTGTCATGTGAAAACGAGAGTTTATAGGTAGCCATGGAGCGCACCATGAGAGGCAGCGAGAAAAAGGACGAAATGCTGGTGTTCTACTGAAGCCGTTGCGTTCCACTCCAAACTCAAGGGAAAAATTAGCATCATGTGATGAGTATTGTCTTCCCAAGTGAAACTGCCTCTATACGAATGAATATCATCACAAATATTCCGATAAATCTAGCTACATACACATGGAACATCAAAAGTGAAATTGAGATATGAGCGACTGAAGCGATTATGACAGATAAATTCTGTTCGAAACGTCAGAAACTTTCAGCAACTACTACTGGTGAAAGCTGTGACACAAAGCTGAATCACACTCTACCACCGTGATCAAGTTCTATCCTTAGATGAAATTGAGATTTTGCCGTATTGTCAGAAAGTCTGGATCAAAACAGGACTCAAATAATCCAAATGAATCTTTTAGTTGCGCTGGTATACTACTAGGTCTGGGTAGTCGGATTCCACGGGCTCCAATCACTCCCCTTCAACCTTCGCTGAGTGAAATCAAACTTGTTCCAAATGGTCTCCAGACAATGAAGAATGTATCTATATAGTCTTAGACGTGTGATGAACGATCAATAAATGAGTAGACTGACTAGATGCAGTTCCTGTTTAGTTGCTAATACACTTGGGTAAACAAACAAAAAAGACCTGGCTAGGTGAAGTCATTTCTAATCTTCAATTGCTATGCACATGCTTAATAAATGAAACATGAAAATTACAATCAAATTCCGAAATGTGAAATGATTCCACAATAATTTTGATCAAACACATTCACTTACCTCTCTGTGGTAACAGTGAGTTGGAAGCCAACGTACATGTAGTAAGAAGGTCTTATCAGCTTCAGTAGAGATAATTATACTCTGGAGTATGACTAATGCACTCAGAGTTAAAATTCTGTGAGGGGAAGACGAAACAAAACAAATCAAGTATTTTGAGGAGTGAATATTTTTCAGTTGAGATGACTATTAGTATGCTCAGAGTCATATGTAAACAAAAATTGAAGGAATCTAACCTAACGTAGCTCAGACTAAATGACTTTCTCTGCTCGTCGGTAATTATGCCTCATTGTTCAATGTGATTAGATTTAATTGGTAATTGACAATAAATCTCTCGTCCTTCTCTGAATCAATTCACTTCAGACATGTTAGTTTTCATTAGACTGCGAAACTCGGCTCCCATGTCAGCGGGAATATTTTCGACTGACTGCTGCAAAATCTTCAACCAACAGATTCCTCTACCACTGGTTACTCACAGTCAGATGTCAATCCAGAAAAGGTAGACAACGAGGAACTCTTGGAGACTATGAACTAACTGAGAAACCTCTGCGTAACAAATATACAGTAAAAAGAATGGAGGTGGATCGTACATAAGCGCTGAGGAGACATTTAAGTGACATTACACGGAGGGCGGGTTGTCAAGTAAAGCCCGAATGGGATTTGACGAGTTAACCTTGAGTTAGAAAGTGACACTGTGAAGATCACCTGAAGTGAAAATGCAAAAATATGTGCAGTCACTGGGGCAGATAAGAGTGAGGGAAATGCACTGGAGATGTGGTATGTTGACCCCATTTTCCACTCGTAACTCATGAATGAGAATAATTGAAACCCATTCGACAGTGTCAAGAATATAAATTCACATGCATCAACCAGTTCATGTGTAAGCAAGTAGAAACCAAAGATTGAGTGGTTATGAGAAATAGAACCTTCCAATGTCTGCAATTAGTACGACAAAAGAAAGGCTTTGGTCAGAATTCCACGTAAGCAGAAGTGATTGCTTAACAAGCATTGCCTCACTGCCTTCAGTAGGCAGTTTGAATGCATGAAATTGTATTCAACAATGTCACGTGTCAGCTGGCATATTTGTTTCCATGTGTTGGTATTATGAAACGCATACTCTTAGTTGACCAACAGTAACGGAAAACAGTCTGTACTGTGTATAATAGCGCTTCAGTGGTTCAGGGCTATACTATTGTCTAGCCACAAGACAAGTAGGCATTCGATTCCAAAGATGTCAAAGATGCACTCGTCAACCTTGTCCAGTTAACTGACTGACTTGTGTGGTAAACCCTGACAGTGAAGATGAATGGTGGGGCCTAAGTGATCCTAATTAACCTTAACATGTAAAAACAAAGAACAACACTACCATGGAAACATCAAAACTCAAAAGCCTACAGACATATGTTCCAGCCAGAACACAAACAAGAACACAACAAAAAAGTACTGTAAAATATAAGGTGGCACAACAATACTAACTCACCCCATGGTTCGAAAGACTCTAAATTGTGTAAAGTAATTGTTGAAAGTCAATTCATATTTGAAAGTGAATAACTTTGGAAACAGATTTCCAATATCAACAAGGACGATATCAAAATAGGAACAGGCATCAATTTATGCGATTGTGAATGATCTAGTAAGCACAGGACAGATAGTTTGACCTAGTGTGGAACACTTCATCAATACGAAAATCCATGAAGTCGAAAACCCTAAAGTTGAATGACGATTCTGTCGACCCTCACTGATTCCCTTCCACTGTCTCTCTCTCTCTCTCTGACTGGTGACGATTCTTCACATAATCTGCATTACAAAAGTTAATATCTAAATTCTGCATATTCGTGTTGAATTAGGCGTTATGATAAAATGAGTCAGGTGAGTTGTACTAGGCAAACGGCGTTTCATGTGCACAATTTTTCAACGCTGAGTTAATGTAATTGCGTGACACCAATTCTAAATGCATTATGCCAGGAGTGGGAAAGATTATCTTCTTCACCGCATTAAAAACTTCAATCAACGCCTAAGACTGTACAACATAAGAATAATTATTCCTTAGTGATCAGTCAAGCTGACCTACTTCTTAAATATTGATTTGAGTAGTGTTATTAGTAGTACATCACAAAATGTGAAATAAAAATATACATGAAGAAAACCTCAATGTAGGGAATGTAAGGTAAATGACCAATGGTAAGATGGGGGAAGATTCATGAAAACCTGAGAAGACCACACAAATATGAGAGACGTACCTTCCTGCAATGAGACGAATAATTTACAATTCCGGCTTCTTCTTACTGAAAAGAAAAATTTACTAGGGTTTATATATTAAAGGCGACCAATAGAAATATGCATTGACAGAATTCAACGTTGTCAGGAGAACCAGCTCAAAATATTGACGTCTAAATATAACAATGTGAAGAATTCTTTCTTCATTCTGCCTTGTTTATCTACAAAATATAATATACTATATATTCTCAGTGAAATCTATGTGACGTGTGCTCAACAGAATAAAAACAAAACATAATTACAAGGTCACTACTACCAATAATAGTACAGTTAATTAATTAATTAATTAACAATACTATTATTAATAACGTTCTTGATATTATTATTCTTATTCAGTTCTTTCAGTGACAGTGTCTTAAGAAATCCGCATATCTTCACAATGAAACCGGGTGAAAAATGATCAGACCATCATCCGATTGTTTGGTGAACAATGAAGCCTTGTCTGCGTTATACTTGCGTTTCTTTGAGTGAATTCTCTCCTTGTTATCATGAACTTCACATTGGAATTCTTTCCTTTATTTTAGTTATTGAAATAAACACGCGTTGGTTTCTCGCTCAAGAGTGATCCGGTGTTTGTAAGTATTTCAGTAGTAAGAGGCAGAGTGAGACTGAGCGTGTGTGTGTGTGATATTGTGAAAAGAGAAAATGCTTATCTGAAATGAACGTGCAATGACTGATAGTGATATTTCATTTACACCTTATTTGATTGATGGTGATTAGAAGTGGCGTCTGTGAAGCATGTTTTGAGTGCATTGAGGACTCATCAGCGGGTTGTATACGCATCCCTGTGTAAGCGGTAACGGCTTTCACAATGACACGCTGCTGCTTTTAATTTGTCTTCTTAATATGCAGCACCCGTTTCAGGAACATTAGGCATTGAGAAAACAAGACAAACTTTCATCATTGTGAGATCCTACTGAAAACCCACTGCAGTCAGCTGAAGGAGGAAGACATTTTTACATTACTAATGGCAAGTAAGTGAGCATTACGGAGTGCACTTCTTCAACGGGTTCCTCTTGACATTCATCAGTAGCTGCCTTCACTGTCTCCATACTGATGGTCAGATGGCCGGCCAACAATGATAAACAGTAAGAGTAATTTTCAGTTAATCAAACAACCGAGAATAGATTTCTCAACAAGTATTCTGTATAATCAGATAGGGGTGGATTGAATCACTAGCCTGAGGAGACCTTTGAATGGATTGATGCTTTTGGCAGACAATCGAATTATGGAACCCGAATGATGATCAACGATTCTGGTGAGTGAGTGAGTGAGTGGTGTGTGTGTGTTTGCATGTTCCAGTGATTCATGCAGAAGACCACATGAAGGGGAAATGAGATAGGCTCTTATTTGTTTGTTTGTTTGTTTGTTTGTTTGTTGAATAGTGGCCATCAGTGGGATTCGTTCCTCAGACATTGTCGGAGCATCCATACATGGAGCCAGTGTGTCAACGAAGGCTGAACATTTCCGACAAACAAAATCGGTCAACGAGAACATGAAAAATGACTAAAACAAATATGTTCTCATTTAGTGGTTGGCGCCTATCAGTTGAATCCATGGTGTGTGATAATAGCAATAATAATAATAATAACAGTAATATTAATGGTGGCATGCACATCGATCATGCAGAAGATAATGTCAACACCACTAATAAGCAATCGAAATCATCAGCAGTAATTCCATACAGAGAAGGAACCTGGAAAACCTTTTGAAGAATTCTCGGCAATGGAATGGCTGAACTATTTTCTAGATTTCCTTTCTTATTTGGACCAACCAATCTTGATTTTTATGTTCAGCTAGTCTGACTGCCCCTGTTCTACTAGTTTCACCTATGTATTTGACCTGACACTCATTGAAGGCAGGATATTAGATAAACTAAATTGTTTTATTTTAAAGGTTCCACAGGATTGATCTTTCAACCGACAAAGCTTCCGAGGAAGGAACCTCGGAAACCACCTTACTCAGAATTCTTAACAAGGCAGGAATAAAAGTGGCTGGCATTCAAACCAACCACAAACTCAATTAGAAACAAGCTTTGTCGGTTAAAGGATCATCCCGTGGAGCTGATTATAAAAAGACAATATAGTTTACCTGATAGCCTGCCTGCAATGATTGTCACGTCAGAGCAGTAGAACAGGGGCAATCAAACTAGGCGGGTATAAAAGCCTAGCAAAATCTAGATAAGTTGACCCAAATAAGATAAAAAATCAGGATAATAATTCACTTGTGGATAGCACAGTCGTTAGGACTCTCGTGGACCATGCAAATGTTCCAGGGTTCGAGCCTACGCCGACGCATACCTGATATCTATGGTCGGCTACCGATATCCACGCTGAAAATTCCACACTTGTACCAAAAATACGGTATGGAATCGAGCTGTAATCAAAAATAAAATACATGCGATTACACACAACTACATGATAGGATGACAGTTTTAAAATCTAATGTAACATCAGGGTGGAGGGCGAGACTGATAACAGAAGCTTTGTTTGTCGAATCGACTGCAAACAGGTGTTATAGGAGAGACTCAAGACCTGTCCAGTTTGACATGTGTGAAATGCCACTATCACTACGACAAATAGGAGGGAACAAAGGAAGCTAAAAAACTCAAGTTTCGAAGTCATGTGATTATAATTGATGACATGATTATGAACAATAAGTGAATTGTGTTCGAAACTGTGTCACTACAGAATATGGTGTTTTATTGCTTTTTCTAAGGCTGCTTTCGACAGCCATATTAACAATCACTGTGACTTATGCTATATACGAAAAAGAGTGCAACAGTATCTACCCACAAGAAGAAGAAGAATAAAAATGAAAAAAATACAAGACAAGGAAAAGAAAAGGTTTCTGACTTTACCTAGTACTTTCTGTATGATCGGCTTCACAGCAATCAAGTGGTAAACCAACAAGTCTTGTTTATCTGAACGAGTGAGGAAGATGCTACTACAGAAGTGGCACCTGAAGCTTTGGCAGTAGTTCAGGATAGCTGGACTTACCACACATAGATTCAATATGTAAGTAATGGTTGAATTTAATTCACCGGCTAGGAAGATCAGGTTTCCTAAGCGGATAATTCACAAAATAGGTATTTTTCGGTTGGAGAGATAAAAGCATGTCGTATTCAAGGAGCGCGCCTTATTAGTGTTTGGCAGAATTATTTGTAATTCGTATAATAAATATTAACAAACGACAGTAAGTGAGTGAACACTACTGTAAGACACATTGTCAGTTACCACAATCCATTCATATAACCGAAATGATTCCTTCGTATATGTCTAATAATAATAATAATAATAATAATAATATCTTCATTCTGGACAGTATTTACAAGGCGTATAGAATTTACAGGGGAGTTCATTGCATGATATTTCCCTTCACACAGTATCTTCAAGTGATATATTGTTTGACAGTGTATCCTGTGACACAGTGGTCTCTGGGCTGCCACACAAGCCATTCCATTATGATGATATGCCTGCTTTGTCCCCTTCCTCCAAGAAATACACGCTATCTAGCTGAAGGTCAGTTGGATGATGACCAAAGTTCACCAAAAGAGACCCAGGAGTGTGAACGCTCCAATTTCAGATTTATTGATTGAGGATAGAAGGCTTGGAGCCTATGTTAATTATTTTCTAGTAAATTTCTGTGAACACAGATAAAACAGAGGTGATGAAGATTCCTGGCCAACATCAACAGCCACACCAACAACAACAGACAACAATCAGCCAGATAAATGGGAGGAACCTGAAAGAAACAGCCTCCTTCACCTACCTGGGAAGCATCGTCTCAACTACAGGCGAGGAACTGACGAGGATATCAAAGCCAGAATCGGAAAAGCAAGACAAGCTTTCATTACTCTCAAATCCGTGTGGAGGTCAACAGCACTCAGCATCAAAAATAAGATCCGGATTTTCAACTCCAATGTAAAGTCAGTGCTACTATACGGATCAGAGACTTGGCGAGTCATAAAGAGCATCTCAAAGAAACTTCAGACCTTCATTAACAGCTAGCTGTCTTCGCTCAATACTACTCAAGATCAGATGGCCGGCCAGAAAAGATCAGCAACAGGGATCTCTGGCGATGAGCGAACCAACTCAGCAGGAACCGATTGTGAAACAAATAGGCAGGAAGAAATGGAGATGGACTGGCCATACTCTGAGGAAACCATCAAGTGACATCACTAGACAAGCCATTGCTCGAGTGGAACCTGGCCGAAAGGCAAGCGGTGAGTTGGTCGCCAGTGTGAGGGTGACTTGGAGGAGGTCATGTGAAGAGGAGAGGAAAGCATGTGGACCGGACTTGGAGCGGGGTGAAAAGTTGTCAGAAAACAGAAGGCAATGGAGGTGCGCAGCTGAAGCCCTATGTTCCTCTAGGAACTAAAGGATACAATAATAATAATAAAATTTCTGTGGTTGTCCAAATCCTTCTTGAATGAATCAGTTAAGGTTGCAGACACCAGTTGTTCTGGGAGTCGGTTCCAGGAGTTTATGACTCGGTGCGAGAACCAACACTCAACAGCAGTATGATTTCTTCCCGACTTTTGAACCCTACTGCTATGTCCTCTAAGGTGTTCCGACTTGATGGGAAGGGAAAGAGACAATAGGTCAGGTCCTTAGTCATTATTTAAAATTTTAAACATTGTGATTAAATCTCCTCTCTGCCCATGGTATGACAGGGAGAAAGGATTTAAACTGTCTATTCTTTCCACGTATGATAAGTTAGTCATGCAGAAAAACATACGTGTTGCCTTCCTTTGAACCCTTTCTGGAATGTGTGAGTCCCCTTTTAGACAAGGACTGGCGGCCTGGATACAGCTTTCCAGACTTGACCTCACCAGAGATGTATATAAAGAGGTGAACATATCTCCAGTGATTCTAGTAAAGGCTCTACGAATTGCTCATAAGGACCCGAAACTACGTGCATCCACCGCGCGACAGTGTGCTGCAGTTTTTAAATTGTGGCTAACTATGACGCCTAAATCCAAGTGAGTCTGAACTGATTGAAGTGTTGCTCCCTCTAGTTCGTAGAAGACGATGCTCTCTTGCTGGTGCAGACTGAAATATATCACATCAAGCTGACCATTTGGACTCTTAGTCCTAACCTCTCCTGTCGACCGTAATAGTTGCAGAACAGAATCCATACTGTTCCATACCTTCAGTAAGATAAGCGTTTATGTTCTATATGTCTACCTGCAAACATTTGCTCTTTCAATTTAACGACATCTTTTCGGGTGATATATTTCCCGAATTTCAAGAAAACTGCATTTCTCAATGCAATGCTTGAAATCATAGATTCTACGTATACCATACCATCCACTGTGACCCTCTCCATTCCCGTCCCGTGAGCTTATGTCTGCTTCTCTATGGTCAACCATCATAAACTCTTCTGTACACGGATGATTATGTTCACCCTCATATCACCAACAACCAGACATCCGTTAGTTGAGACTGTTCATGCTAAAACTTGACGTACAATCCATGCACTTAATACTAATAAAAATAGGATTAACTAAAATATTATAGACTTACGGAGTTCCAGGTCTGACTCCTTCTGATCGGCTTTTTCTCTTCTGACCAAATATACACATAGAATCCACATGTTCGTACCTCAAAATCGGATTATTCCCGTCAATCCGACTACTTCTGACAACATAATGAGTTTGTGCAACTTTGTTAAAATCTTTGAAAGCATCCTCCAATGCATTTCAGGAGGTAAAGCTTTCGCTCTTTAAAATCTCGTTAAATAATGTAAGCACATCGTCAGACATCGCTAATAACACCACTTTCACCCTTTTTCAGGAGATAACGCCTTTTCCATATTTTCACTGCGTTTACGCACGGTTGAATTACCCAGTCACAATGATTATATGTGACCTTTAAGTTCTTCGCCTCTCCTTAAGCCGTTTTTCGTTTATCCTCTATTCGAAATGATTCCTTAGTGTTGACTTTATGGATAGTTCATAACACGGCCATGAAATATTGGAGACTATGGTCGTACGATACTCTTTTTGCACTGCAGAAATTACGTCAGTTCAACGTGGGTGTAGCTTCACTCTTATAATATTATATAGGTTCCTGAGCCAATTCAATAGCAACTGGACAAATTAACACCGTATGCAGTTGCGATTGTCAACAGGAGTTACGAATGTATTCGTTAACTAGGTCATGCGTTAGTCGACAGCGACATTGATTGATTGTTTCGATGGAATACAGGACCACATGATTGATACTTCCACTGGATTGTGTACCTGTCACCACTTCCATGACTACCGTCTCCCTTGTTCACATGTCCTGTACGCCTACTACTTGAGGTCGTCCACTGGAGGTAAGATGAATTTGTTTAATAAATATGTATACACTTTCAGATATATTGCAATACAGCTGCAGGTGGTGTAGAGAATGCAACTTAAATGTTTCCATGAGGACAATGCAGCGAGTGAATGTTACAGAGTTAGAATTCGAAGACCGCTGGATCGGGTCCCAGTGGCTTAATGGTATACGAGCTCGCCTTGTAACCAGAAGGTCCTGGGTTCGAATCCCGGTGGGTGCGAACTGATGAAGAGTCCCAAACTAGGACAGACGAAACAGCTGTCCAGTACTCCCTGGCAGGTTTTCCAATGGTTCTCTAACTAATGTCAGCTCATGATGAAATCCTGAAACCAATCAAATCCCTACAAACCAACACTTGAATAAAAATGACAAAACTAAAGTTAATAAATGATTAATTACTTAAGGAATTTAAACACTGTACAAAAGAGGCAGTTATTTTCGCAATGTATTATCACCACTTAATCAAATGAGTTCACTTTCTAACTATCAAAATCTAAAAAGTATCATAAAATCCTAATCACATCGAAGTCCAACTCATTACTCATCATTACATGAAATACGCCGCATTTGCGAAAATTATGCAGTATTTATTTTCATAATTGACAGTTTGCAATGAATACTGACATATCGCATACACTTCATTACATTTTAGAGGTTGACCGAATCTCTTGTTCAGCGACTTCTAATTTATTAATTCTCGCGTACCAAAAAGAAAGCAAAAGCCAATATTTGATCGTCCAAACTACGTGATATATTTCGGGACCAAAGCAAGCCGTCAGACGAACGCTTAGCTAGCTAGTGATCGTGCACGTGACACGACGGGTACCAAATGGCGGGGATGCTTGACCTGAAGCCTTCAGCTAAACAAGTCGACTTAAACAGTGGTGGTCAGCATCCAATGTTCAGTGATGATTGCTGTGGTCAATAATTTTGGGGAATTATTTACCGCTACAATATCAATTCGATGAAAAGAAGGCATTTTGTCAACACACTGAAAACGACTACTTTTCTGACTTTTTACACGTTTTTTTTGTTGAAATACGATCTTCGAAATGCATTTCTGTCGAAAACACCACTAAGAACTACTTAGAATAGCCCAAACACAACACTGCGATAACACCTTAAAACCATCTCCAATAACACAACCATCAAATATCACGAGCATTTAGGCTAAATGCCTTCACCTGAGATACTTTGCATTATACTGTGTACGTAGCTTCCCCTGTGTAAGAGGACATTATAGGTATTTTTCCACCACGTCTTTTATGAATATCTAGTGTGAGTGAATAATTGTAAATACGCTCAATCCTCGAATATTATTTGTCATATAGATGATGCTTGTACACCGTTGTCCCTCATGCACGAAACTGAGAATATATATTATTATTATAAAGGATGCTAACACTTGAACACTGGACATTATTCTTCATCCACCAGCTAGTCTGCTCTCTGAAAAGAATGCGGTGATACTCTATCCACAGTGGAGAGGAATTATGCAAATCCATAGTTCCCGTTTTATATGCTCACTGGTGGTAGAAGTGAACGAACTAACGCATATAAAGCTTACATATACACATACATGATCACTACAATGCTTTCTGTTTGTCTGTTTTCAACAGAGAACTTTGCACTGATGTACACACTCCATGTAGCACACAAAGCAAGAGAAGAAATTAAAAGAAATGCATAGTGGAGACAGTAGACAGGGATATGAGACAAAAGGAATAGTAAAAACGAAGAACAACATGTTTCATCGGAAATCATAAGTCACAAGGAGAAGATGCATCTGCGCCGACCAATGAGAGTGATTCTGAACCATATCACGAATTGCCTCCAGCTGTTGGTTTTCAACGTCCCGAGGACCCCAACCAGACAGTAGTCTACACCTTCCTACGTGGCTTAAACTAACTGTTGTGAATTTCACTGACTGATAAAGCCATGTTTTCCAACCTAACCTTATTTCAGCTAATACTACTCATCGAGAAAGGCGGTGGCTAGGCGTGCGTAACACATGTCATAACTATCTCAGTCGATGTAACTTCACAGCTTCGTCAATTGCTTTCCTCTCTTCACCGGGCACTCGACAGCTAACCTCAATAATACTCACCTTATTATACCACTTCACACGAGAGACAGAACTCAGGCGCCCATGATCAAACGCAGCTAGCGTTTCCATATCCTCCACCCCCAATGGCCAGGCTTCACAGTCATAGAGGAGCATGAAAGCTGGCCAGTACACACGCCCCGTCGTCGGTAGCCAGATATCACGTTCGCACTAAAGGAGACGGATACTGGCATATGCGAACCAAGCCTTCTGTATCCGTGCTGAGATTTCGTCAGCGATCAACGTGTTCTACCAATTCACTCCCTATATCTAAACTAGGAGTCAGTGTAGACCAGTCCTGTAACATCATCTTACATCTGGCATGAGCTAATCGTATGCCGAACATTCGTAGATAGCAGCTCAAGGTGTTCAGAAGACCCTGCTGTATTTTATCAGCTTCTTCACCTAGGAGGCAGGACTATATCATCCGCATATTCCCTGCTGGTAACAGGTCAATGTCTGAGTCGCTGAAGTCACTTAGGGTTAGGTCCATTGGTATGTCTATGATGAAACTGAATAGAAATGGGGATAGTGGGCATCCCTGTCGGACACCACTAGTTATCATCACTCCAGATGACAACTCGCAGTAAGCCCTCATCCGGCTGCGTGAATTCGAGTAGAGTGCAGCGAGCAGTGGAATGTATTTTCTTGTCATTCCTCTCACGGCCATACATCGCCGTAGCAACTCTTGGTCGGCAGAATCGAAAGCCACAGTTAGGTCAAGATTTATAATGATTGTTGGACGCCGGTAAATAGTGTGCCTAAGTTCCAAAATCTGTCGAAGAGTGAATATATAACCAATACACCCTCTTCCTTGTCTAAGGCCTGCCTGGTTCTCTCGTGTTTTTGTCTTCCGAGCACCACTTAGTCTACGCGTAATTAGTTAGCCTAGAACTTTGGTCAAGCTGGTTCCCCTGTGATTATCACAGGAAGACTTGTCTCCCTTCTTGTATATGGGGATAATCAGTGACTTACACCAATCCGACGGGACTTCTTCTGATTCCCAGGCGCTTCCCAGTGCCTTAGTTAACGCAGACAGTGAACTGTCTTCACCATACGTAAATAACTCTAGAGCAATTACATCAGGTCCTGCTGCTTTGCCTTGTTTCAGATTAGTGACAGCCATAGTAACCTCAGTCAGGGATGGCGGACCTGTGTCTATTTCCCATTAAGGAAGGTGTTGGATGTTCGGCAGGTTGAGCGTGGTTGTAGACCAATTAAACTGTTCCTCATAGTGTTCTGAACAGCGTTTCAGTCGTCTATCCTGAGAGCTAATTACCACGATATTTTCTCGAAAATTGTTTCACTTATCATCTGCCTTTCACCACTTGTTTCCCCGATAAGCCTAAATAGTTGTCTGGTGTTGCCAATCGCCCACGTCTTTTCCATTTCTTTCGCTTTTGTCGCCGACCACTGTTCACTGTCGTTAGGAAGGCTTCCCGTTAGTTTTCGTTTGAGTAACTTTTGCTCCTCATCATAATCGGAGCTTGCAGAATCGGTCTTAATGCACCAGTAAGTTCGAATGAGATGGTAGAGAACCGATGGCTCTGACTAACTTTTGGTTTTAGGTTATCAACAGCTTTAACAGCTGTATCTAAAGCTACCTCGAAGGGGTCCTGCTGTCAACCTCAGATAACTCTTCGGTATTTTCTCCTTAAATGGAGACCCGTTGTCTCGATCCAGTTGGGGACGTGACTGTTTTTCCGCCAGCAATTTCTTGCGTCCGCTTAGTCGTTAGCATGAACGTGCGCGGACCAGAGCGTGATTAGGGTCTTCGTGGAGTCTATGGTGATGATTTGCCGAATATATAAAAATCGTAGAATAATCAAACCTCACACAAAATGGAATGAACTAGTCTCGCACTGCAAACAAGCTGTAGTACACGTCTGGATATCCATCCACATGTTGATCATTCTGACAAATCCAAAACACTACCTATACAGCGCTGATAAATCTGAATATCTGTAAAATAACGAATATAGGTTGACGGGTGCACTTCAGATCACACAAACGAATTCGATGGTAACATTCTGCTCCTGCATGCTTCATTCAAGATTTCTCATGCATTGGCTGGCGGTTATTCTGGTTCCATACCGAAAAGAATCCAAAATCCACCGGTTGCTGATTCACTAATAATCCTCCGCATGTTTAACTGGATATTAACTGCTAAGGTGAGCCTCTTGCAGATGATATTACTGAAACATTGCTGTCGGTAGACTAACTAACGTTTCATAAGCCATTTTTATACTTTTGGGAACAGCCCGACTATTTGCAACCCAACCTTCAGTTGTGCGTTGGGCGTTTTCGACAAACCTAAACAATAACGGTGCCTGGAATTATGTCATACAAATTGTGTTAACCTATGATGAGTGCTTCCACTGTCATTATTTCATTATATATCCTTGTATATATCTCTTGGGTAAGTTAAAAATTGTAAATATAATTACTCCATGTATATATTACACAAATTGAGAATATATTACTATTAATCGACATCGATTGCGATGAACGTATAGTACAGTTGATAAGTTACAGTTTACCAGCCACTAATTAACACGCTTTACCCTTAAACCCACTGATTCACTAATATACCTCACGTGCAAATACTGAAGACAAAACGCAAGTGAAACGGACTTGATTATCAAGGGAAAGTGCTCAAGTGCGCCATATACTTGAGCAAAACGGAAGGTAAAGATTATCCAAGGGGAGATCTAGAATTTATTTAACGGGTATGGCTCTATTACGACCTCAAGGAATGTGCTTTCAAACAGCGCGACGGAAAGCGCAAAGTGACGTCAATACCGGCCCATTGACAATGGAACATGCACAACAATTTTGCGAATATTAGTGACCCGAAACTCCACAACTGTCTCGCAAAATGTCACTTCTGTTAGTGACACTGAGGCTCTTGGATGGAAATCATTTAGGACGATTAAATGAATGTAATCTCGTGCACCAGTTGGTCCCAACTAGAAATAACCTTCATGTTTGCTGTCGAGCCACCTACCTGGCCACATCTGAGATTCGGTCACATAGACAGGCCCATCAATACACTGTTACCAGGCTGCACTTAATTCCACACAAAGTATTGCAGTTGGGGTCTCATAAGTGCGCCTTAGTTAAAGATAGTATCAAGAGACGCCTGACGAAAATGTAGGAAGTATGCTGTTAAACCTACAAAACATATTGTCCGCTACCCAATGTCTTCGATTTCCATCCACAGAGAACAGCGAAGTGATGATTAAAGCCGGAATATCTGAATTTCAAATGGAGTTAGAGGTGTTTGTTATCCACACCTGGGCTTTGAATTCACCGTTATAAATATTTTGATGACTGAATCACAACCCAGTTTTCCTCTGATCCTTTAGTAGACCTCAAAGTGAACCTGTTGTGGTGCTCTTTTTGATCAAATTAGCGTACACGTATATCCTAGTACTTCTTCTCGTTTTTTATTGTGTCCTAATGTTGTGTTTGCTCGACGTCCACAACGTAAATCAAAAGGCACTTGAGAAGGTGTACAAACGTGTATTGTCACAGTAATCAAAATCCAAAGGTTGGGCGAGTACAAAAGTATGAATTGCTAACACGCAATGTTTAGTGTGATAAACAAATCAAAGTCCAATTGCTTAGCGAAATTGTACTACAAAGATGAGTAATAAAATGGGTCACTACAAACCCTACTGGTTAGTTTCTCGGTAATAATATCTCTCCCTGTCTTTCTTGCTCGGATTTCGTTTTTAAATTTTCTCATCCCCTTGTCAGACTATTAGCTGGATTGCATGAACATTTCGATGATTGTGTTTGTAGTGATTCGAAGTCAGAGTACACATTAGAACGCGGTGGATTTCTCTGGATTCCGTTATCTAAACCTTCATATTCTTTATGCTTTTCTGTCAGTCTGACGTAGCTAATTCACCTTGTTCACTTTCAAACTGAGAGTGATTTTGACTCAGTCTATGAAGAAATTCACTTTTGTGGGGAACTGGAGAAGCAGATCCAATGTCAACAACTTCCATAGTATTCGTGCAGCGTAGGCCGGAAGCAAAGCAAAACAGCAAAATTAATCGGCCGAATTATATTTATGGGACAAATTGGTGTGCAAGATGGTTGCTTAACTAGCTGAGTAGTTAGTCAAATCAATCACGAAGTTCAACGATCAAGTTGTTTATCTGTCTGGATTATTAGACTTTCATGCGACAAGAGCTGAGTGGTGTCATTTTGGTGTGGGTGTGTATCTCTCTACTCTACTCTACTCTACTCAAATCATCGCTAATAAATACACCCGTCAGCAGCCGAAAGGGTAATATTCTCCATTCACTAGTTCGAATGATGTTAACAGCAGTCTGCCACCAGATTGAGTGGTCCAAGCTATAAAATCAGCACGTAGATTGGCGAGAGCTGAGGTATGACTACATAGTTTGTGACATATCGATCGTAAGCGTTCATTGTAGTCAAGACCAAATGGAAGTGAGCTGGAAGTCATTCAATCAGCCTGACTTATTGATTTCTAGAGTCCTTCTTGTTTGACCAACCGAAACAGTTTCTTACAGTTGAATTCACATGTAGTGAACTGCAGCATGATGGCGACTACCACTGCCTACTAATAATGCTGCAAGTTCTGTCAATTTTACTCTTATAATAGATATATCCCTTTCACTTAAACTAAATGCATCACTGTTTACAGATGAGAGAGAGATGGATACTTCCATCCTTGGAAATTTAACGCACACTACCCTTAAGAATGTTTTTGAACATGACGTGGGTTTATCCGTCTTCGAGAAACTGTACATCGTGGGAACCGTGACCTATTAGGCAGTCACCACTGTGTTTCAGTTCCATGTCACTCTCCAAAATCATCCAACCTATAAGGGAAATATTCGATACTTCTCGAAATTCTCTCAAAGAAGTCCACTGAAATTGCCAGAGATAATAATATTTTGTTTACTGTAATACCAAATTTCATGAATTACATTTCAGAAGAAGCAGTGAATTATTGTCATTGAATAAGCAAATGTTAATTAATGAATTGAAAAATAAATGTTGAGTTATAGAAACCCAAAAATTCACACGAGGAGTTTTGTGCTGATGAAAGCGGAAATCACCAATTCCACTGGAAGGAAAATTGTTTGTGCATATTTTATTCGCAACCCGTCACACAATCGATTGATTGTCTTACGAACCGAAAAGCCTATTCCAGATATTTCGAAATATGTTTGATGATGATGACGAAGAGGATGAAGTATCTTCTGAATGAGCAGCTTCAGGTTCTTCTGTAGGTGTGGCAGCGATGTGATATTCTGGTACAGTGAATGAATCTCCACAAAGTGTCTGTTGATCAATCTGTTCACTATATTCACTTTCAGAGTATCCAACTATGCTTTGTACATACGACTGGAGATCATTTGCATATTCGGCGGGACAATCGACAAGTGTTGAATGCTCATTGAAACAGAAGACTATTTCGTGGAGGAAAGTTCTATTATACTGGAACAAACAGAGAAAGAGAATGAATGAGAATGAGAATTGGAGTCTCCTAATAAAATGGTTCCATATAAACGGTTAATTAGTTTATATAAGTGGCAGTTGTGATGTGAAATTCTGACGACATACAACAGTAAACATCATCCATCACTTTCTTTCACAGTCTGTTGTCGTTTCCAGGATATTGAAATGCGATGGTGAAATAATGAAATCACATTCTCTGGATCCCCTGTGGACGGGAACAAACGGAATGAACAGGCGGAAAACTTTCTTCGACAACTTTCCCTTCACTTGGTCTCTACTGAAGTCCGTATGTCCAACTGCATTGTTCACGCAGCAAACACGAAGTCTGTCAGAGAACCAGCCACCAATCTATTGCCTAACGAATATAAGTAGTCGAAGTGATGACGGTTTGGTCATCACACGCTGTGACAAAATTAATAATAATCTCAACGCATGAAAGAGGTTTGAAATTAAACTGAATTTTGTTTCTAGAAGCAACTGAGATCCCATAGTGTTGAAAATCATTGTTCATTCGCCAAGTGTCACACCAGGGCTGACTGGAAAATATCGCCGAATTGTGTTACATGCCTTTCTAGAGTGTTCACTCTGAGATGTCGACTCATCATTTTATGACTTACTCACTTCACTCATTTCTCTTAGAATTAGACAGTTCACAACAAATTCTAGTGCATAACATAATCAGTGTAAGAATTATCCTTCCTCACAACACAGACATAACCGATTGGTTGTCTTTGCAATAACAACTGCCATAATGACAAAAGAAACATTTATGCAAAGCAAAATCATCACTCGTCGCTTACATCATTCTCAGCGCAGATGACTCTAGGTCGAGCATGATATTTGTTCAGCAGCGATTGCTCAAAATCTGCGGTCTAATCAAGTTAAAATATAAAATGGATTTACAGGAAATCAGTAAGTATTATTTGGTCAAACATTGAAGAATTGATTGAAAATTCTTGTAAAAGTATCTAACGTCGTACGTGGTATTCCTTCGAGGTTTCAACCACTATTACGCAATGACCATGCATGAGACTGTCGGAGTGAAGTTTACTCCTCCCTTCCTCGTGTTATCCATTCACCCTAATCAACCAATAAACTGATATCAATATTCCGCAGTGTAAACAGATTGGAATGTATCTGATAGGAATGCCATCACTGGCTGACTGACTGACTGACTGATCTACTTGAATGCAAATGCTGTACTGAAAATATCCAATATGCATTCAATGGGCACATATTCCGTGAAGTTAATGGTACTTAAGTTGGAATTCTTTCTTATAGATGAATTCTTGTCAGACCTTCAAGCCGGTACTTTGCAACAGTATGTACAACAACAAACAAAATAATTCGATGATATTTTTATCGTCTGTGACAGCAAGTCAGAAGTTGAGAACGTATTGATAGAAATCAAATCATGCCATCCAAATATTAACTTCCCAATAATCCATGAAGGACATACTACCATCGAGTTCTCAGAAGAAACAAACAAGTCTTATTGATGCTAACCAACTGAACTGTTTCGGAGAAATCTGTTTACATCCTTCATACACGCACGGGAGATGGTCTACGAGAGTAGTCAGACGAACACTTGATTTAGCTATCAGGGAAACACAGTATGATGCATAATTCTTCTTCCTTAACACCACCTAGTGAGGGCTCCAACGATCTGGAGAAGGCTAGTCGTCAATCACCAACACATCAAAATGCATATTTCAATTTGAGTGTGCCTGTGAAAGCAAATGCCTCGGTCGTAGGGAAAGGCGATTTTCTACTCACATGGTAAAATATTTGCGAATTGGTTGAAAATAGATAAAGTGGAAGTGCCTAATAGTTGAATGACAAAGAATCTTGTCGACTATGGAAATAATTTTTTCGCTCTCTGTCAAGTGGTTTGCTGTTGTCAGCAGACAACTGCATCGGATTTGACACCTCTGAAGTCCCACATTTTATACTTTAAATTCATTGCATAGAATTAAAATTATCTTACTGAGTAATTTCCACCTTCTCTGATCGATATTCTGTCATTCATTCATTGTGTTTGAATAAAGGGGAAATGAAAGAACGGTGCCTCGTTAGTTTAGTTAAGGATGCTGTAAATTTACTTATTACATCACAAGTCTGTTAACCTAAATCACCGAAAACTACATTTATTTAAAACACAATTGAATGCCTTGGATCCATGTTCAGTTTGGTACTCGTCTCCTGGAGTTGTTTTAATTCAGTAATACTATTTGTATGCGCTTTCTTCAAACTATCCTGCTGATAGTGATAGAATGGACATTGCCACTAATCTGTGCATGGTCTGTGGGTTGCCCTATGAACAAAAACTGAAAGAAGGCGAAATGTTCTTAGGCCATTCAGACGCAATATGAATAACCCAGTAACATGCCGGTTACTTCCAGTTCTCAACATTCAGCCTTCACCTAGACAAAACGTCGTATCACTGAATTTATGTCAGTGAATAGTTGTCAAACAATCAGAAGACAGCTCACACTCAACAGACATGCGAGTTATCGGTTACGTGAAGCAAATATAAAAATAGTCGTATTTATTTGATTGACACCTGTCACTTTCGTTGGTGAATCAGTTCTGCCTCCTTAAAAGGCCTTTGGTTTCCCCCATATGTGGGGCAAGTAATCAAATGTCGAATGATATGCTGTCGACGTTAAGAGTACTGTGGGTTAAGAGGTGCGATCTTTGAAGTTCTTAGACTGTCCCGTTGAAAGACGTCTTGAATAAGGTATTGTCCGATTACTTCAAACATATCGATGTTATATCAGTAATACTGTAATGTGAATAAAATAGGACGTAATTTAGCCAGAAATAATGACATACCCTTCCCTATCTAATGACAGACATCCTTCAGTCATCTGTGAAATAATTTGTGTGAGAAAATGCCTACACGCATTTGTCAGTTTGTTGACAAGTTGACATCAGATAGAAGAGCACAGGAACACCGCGAGAGAGTACTGGACAGCCGTTTCGCCCTGATGATTGAGACTGACTCTTCACAAAACGCACTCACCGATAGGGTTCGAACCCGAGACCTCCTGTTTAAGAGGCGCGATCACAGGCCATTCAATTGACCATATTCAATAGTCACTCTAAGAATTCCAACTTCTGACGATTCGCGAGATATATAGCGCAGTCGTTTTCGCACTGTAACAGGCAAGAAAGTGTATTCTTACTTTGTAACGGGAAAGTCCTAGTTTCCGAGTACTGTCAGTGTGTGCGTACTGGCGAAGAGTCAGTCTCAAGCACTGAGACGAAGGAGATTTCCACTACTTCCTGATGATTTTGCAATGCTTTTCAAACTGACATCAAATCAAGTGGTCATCAAAGCTGTAACCAATTAAGTCGCAGCAGAGCAACACCTGATTATATACACATTTCTCAATCGCATAATTTGTGTTTAGAAAAAGCCTACTCATAAGCAATGGGGTATCAGCAATTGAAATCAGAAATAAGCCGTAGTTTGTTTCATTCAACTCACGTTCCAGGTGACACGATTCTGAAGAGGTCTATTCCACGATTGAAGTAGAGATGTGGAGATGGTCCATTACTGTCGACAACGGTACATGCTGCGTAATCTCGATACAAATGGTAACTACAAACAATGAAAAGGAAAAGAGGTGAGGTGAAGATGCTAATTTCAAAACAATAACAGTATTAACAATAGTAATAATAATGATAACACAGTTGATACTGTATAGCGGTATTATTCAGGGTGGAGATTTCATCCTAATCTGACCTCGTCATTCTAATGTGCTTGTATATCCGAATGGATGATTCTGTTCACGTTGACATCTGAACTTGTCATGCATCAGTTGAGACAACGAAGCCTTGTCCATTAGACTGACTAGGCATGATAGCCACCTCTTGTGCAATGACTTCATCAGTTGTGTTATTTCTGCAATATATGTACATGGATTTCGTCTGTCAGTGGTTTACGGATTGAAAACAAAACATTTTAGCTGGACAGTGTTTAACAGACTTACTAGTGCGTGAATTCATCCGAAGGATTGCTCCAATATTTCGACAATTCATTTATAGTGTCCTAAATAAAGTTGGATAATGAAATTGTCGATAAAAGTTTGAACTCAATGATATTGTGCAATATATTTAATCGTTGATATACTATACTGGCATTATATTTACAATTATTATTACTAGCATTTTCATACTTTTAGGTTCAAGATAGAGCATGCGTGTTCAGAAACATATAATCACTTCTTCGTGCATTCTCCAGTCTTTTCCAAGAAACACCGAGATTACTCATCAGGTTTCACCTCCTTTTCACACGACTTCCCCCTCCCACCTTGATTAAGCTTGTAAACTGTCAACCCTCGTGTACAAGCAGAGGAAAATATATAATTATTGAATTCCGAATCTTGTTCTTGACGCTGAGTGCAGCAGGCTTTCACAGAAATGAAAGTTTGCATCGCCTCGCCCATTGCGGCTTTCGTATTATGATTTGTGCTGACTGCAGCTGAAACGATACTGCTGAGGTGGTATGTAACAATGGTTACCTCCCTTAGATAATCCCTATCGATGATGAATGACACTTGGTATTGTATATTTTCGTCACCGCTGTTTCAACTGCATGTACATCAGTCGCCCACCGTCTGTCACCTACAATTATGGAGATCATGAGTGGTGGTGAACAGCCTCATCTCATTCCCCCACCTACCGTCATTTTTAAAGGCATTCCATCGCTCATAAACTGAGGTTACAATGCATACGAGGTGATTTAGACGGATGAAAGCAAATTGAATTGAAGCTTCGTATTTAACTTACATTCCTGTCGACACTGATTAGTGGAGAGTATCTACGGCCTAGAAAGTGTTGTGCTCATCCAGGGCTTCAATCAGTGACGCTACCACTAAGCTACTCACACTGAGTGGAATCGGTTGTTTGGGATTTCAAAGTGTTCCATTGTAGAGATTCAACTGATTTCGAGGTCAGTTTGGTCTCAAGCCCTGTTGCGAGTACACTCATTTTGGTATGATTACAGATAAGCAGAAACGATAGTGGCACCATATCGCGAAACGCAATTCACTGATAGTATTATTGAGTGAAAAGTTGCTGGCGACATATTGATTTCCAATGCATCCAAATTTCAGGCCTCATCACTGGCTAACACTAGTTAGACTTCGTTTGGAAAACCATGGAGTATTCGGCAGTATTTTCATTCGGGGGACTTGGTTGGAACCTGTGTCAGTATGTGCATACTACCGAGGAGGCGGCGCGAAACTATGACGAAGCACCTATCCAATACTCACTGGTTAGCTTCTAATGATTCTCCAACTCGTCATCAAATCCGCAATCGGTCAAATTTCTGAGAACCAACACTAACAAAATATTCAAATTCCATCCACACATTCCAACCAAATTTGTAACTGCATTCGGTTGGTCTGTTTAACAAATATCACCTGAATAATGTCGGCCAAGAAAGAAGCGTTTAACTCACCAAGTTATGACTCCAAAAATCATGGGAATGTGAACAACTGTCAGTTATCCAATCAAGTTGAGGCACCGATCTGAAAGGAAGATCATGTTTTGTACTCTCCTCAAACACTTTTAGAGGACATAAACATGTGTCTAAATGGAGGTAGTTAGAATCCACTCACCAAGAAGAGATTTCCCATTACCTAGTATGTGAACGACACTTATTTGCGTGAAGCGGGCTAGTGGCACTGTCCATTTGGATTAGGTGTGGAGAGATTCGAATTCGACACTAATTGGTTGAAATGTGAGCTAGTGAGCGACACATGTGTGAATTTCCATCTTGCACAGTGGCTCATATTTTCTCTATTTCTTATGGTATCGGTCATTCGATGATGCATTTGGGTCACAGAGTGCACTCAGACTGTTATGGCACGTGAAGATCCTTGATGGAGGGAAAATAGGGTGCAGTGAACTACACCGAGAATTCTGTATATTGCGTAAATGTCTGTTTCTGTGATTTTCGTGTGACGACTGTCGGTTGATTTTCACACAGTGGATGAAGACCGTAATCAGCCGATTAGCCCTGACACCAGGACACCGAAATCCATCAATCAAACTTCTCGTGAATGGCCTTCACCAGACTACCGGCTTACTCATTTGTAGGCAGCTCACTCGCCTTCTGATTGGTCGGTAGATTTCCGTTTCATGACATCATGACCAATCAGCTGATATCGGCCTCAGTCCGTCAAAAGTTATGCTCTGTGCGAAAACTCATCACTCAAGAGCTGACTTTGTACGTCTCTTAATGCATTCATTACCCTCTCAGAAAACAGACAAAGCCAGTGCTAAATCATCCACGCTTGCATTAACTACAGTAAATCACAGACTCAACTGTGTATCGTCAGAATGCAGATTCCTCTATTTGGATATGATCAGCGCATCGCATTATCAATCCTAAATACTCAGTTACCATGACAACAAGAATTAAGTGATTTTTAGCAAAGAGACTCTTTTCGGGAAATTCATTCACATATTTGTGTGTGTGTACACACACCCGATTTAATTTCTACACCTCACTGTTACTGTTACCGACTTGACCAACATTCAACTTCTAGTCATTTATGTTACGTCATCCAATTTCAGTTCTAATTTAAATGGCATTCTTCTCTACCCCACTTATAATTAGTCTCTACCTATAATTGTCTCTGTTGCTATTCTGACCTAAGTTGAAACATTTTAGTCAATTATATTATTAGAACAAGACATATAAGCGAACAATATTGTTTTCAATTAGATCTTCTTCAGGCTTTACTCTAATTTACATAGACTTATATATATAAAATTTTAACCAATAACGGTGATTTAGTGGATCAAATAATAATAGTAATCATAATAATAATCATAATAGTAATAATAATGTGGTAAATGTTTTGAACGAAGTTAATAGCGATGATTATAATAATAACAAAATGTTGTTAATAAGGCTTATATAGGTGATAAGAATAACAAAGTTAGTATATGCATATATGTGGACAATTCAATAAATAAATAAATTAGGTCAAATCAAATGGAACGATAATCAGAGTTTAAATAAATATCATAAAAGTACGAAGGAGATGGATGATAAGACAGGGTGGGAGGGTTTTGAATAGATTTCACCTAGGCCAAGGGAGAGACAAAGGTAGAACAAATTTCTTTTGTATACAAAGACTAGGATTGTTCTCTCGAATTCCCATAGCTTCGGCTAAGTGTAAAAGACGGGTTCTGATTCCGTTCGAAAGACTTGATGGAATGCGGTAAATAACTTTGAAAGCACTATTTTTGTCCACTTGGTGACCACTATCAATCAAATGAGCCGAAATAGAACTTCGTATGGACTTTATTTGACCTTTTCCGAACCATGAAGGAAGATGCTCATTAATGCGTTTGTTAAGCTGTCTAGTTGTTCGGCCTATATAGCTTTCTCCACAGGAGCAACTAAATCGCTAGGTTCAAAACAACACTAGTCGACAGCTGTCAACAGTATAAAAACAATAGTCATTCTAGTAAGAGTTTACTGACTAAACAGCATCGAGAAGCCCTAAGAAAGTTAAGGAACGATGAAAGCATTATAATCAGTAGACCTGATAAAGGAGACGGAGTAGTATTGATGAATAAGTGTGATTATGTAGACAAAATGAATTCGCTTCTAAATGATGAAACGAAGTTCCAAAACCTCATTAACCCAATAGATCTGGACGGAAAGGCTGAAAAGCAGTTAACCAACACGCTTAAGGGACTGAGAAAAAGCGGAATAATCTCAGAGGCAGCATATAACCGTCTTAAACCTACTGGAAGTAATACTTCACGTCTGTACGGTCTGCCCAAAATACATAAACCAGGACTTCCTCTTCGTCCAGTCCTGGATATGTCAAACTCTACCTACCATGGAGTGGCAAAGTGGCTAGGTGAACTCCTCCAACCATTACACAAGATGGTAGTAAGTCATAGTGTTAAAGATGTTTTTGAATTTATTGCTAACGTGGAGGATATTAATGTAAATGGAAAGCAAATGCTTTCCCTCGATGTAGCATCACTGTTTACCAATGTACCACTTATGGAGACTGTGGAATTCATATGCCGACAGATACTAGAAAAACAGATCGACATCGGAATACCGGTTAGTAGTCTGAAAGAGTTGCTTTTAAGATGTACTATGAATGTACATTTCATATTTAACAACCTTTACTACAGGCAAATCGACGGTATTGCCATGGGTTCTCCGTTGGGGCCAATTTCCACAGATTTCTTTCTTGCCAAGATTGAAAATGGTCCATTGAAAAAAGTAATAGAAAAAGCTGATTCTTATTTTCGTTATGTTGATGATACCTTTATTATTCTTGATGTGAAAGCTGACAAGAATGAAATGTTAAAAAAGTTTAACGATGCACATCCATCGCTTATCTTCACTTGTGAAGAAGAATATGATGGTGGACAACATTTTCTTGACGTCCAATTGAGCAGAAGAGAGGATGGTTCACTAAAGAGAGATGTCTATAGAAAACCTACATCTGTAGGACAATATACACATTTCCTCAGTTATGTACCAATCCGTTACAAAATCAATTTGGTCAGATGCCTGACGAATAGAGCAAGACGCATCTGTACAGATGACTCTCTAGAGAATGAGCTAGGATACATCCAAAATACGTTAGTCCAAATGGGTTATCCTAGTAGATTTGTCAGGAGACACATGAATGCTAAGTACAATAAAGAGAAACCGACAACAGTTAAAAAGAAACAACTGTTCATCAAACTGCAATTTAATAAGGACGTGGCTAGTGAAGTCTTACATCAGAGATTATCGAGAGCGATAAAACGGACTTATACTGCCGCCACCCTCTGTTTGTCATTTTCCAGCCGACCAATTTTGATTGCTCAAGTGAAAGATAAGTTACCTAGTTGTGCCACTTCCATGTGTATCTATAAATTTAGTTGCTCCTGTGGAGAAAGCTATATAGGCCGAACAACTAGACAGCTTAACAAACGCATTAATGAGCATCTTCCTTCATGGTTCGGAAAAGGTCAAATAAAGTCCATACGAAGTTCTATTTTGGCTCATTTGATTGATAGTGGTCACCAAGTGGACAAAAATAGTGCTTTCAAAGTTATTTACCGCATTCCATCAAGTCTTTCGAACGGAATCAGAACCCGTCTTTTACACTTAGCCGAAGCTATGGGAATTCGAGAGAACAATCCTAGTCTTTGTATACAAAAGAAATTTGTTCTACCTTTGTCTCTCCCTTGGCCTAGGTGAAATCTATTCAAAACCCTCCCACCCTGTCTTATCATCCATCTCCTTCGTACTTTTATGATATTTATTTAAACTCTGATTATCGTTCCATTTGATTTGACCTAATTATATTATGCCATCTAACTTACTAACCCAATCTTATTTTAGTTGCAGTCTAATTAACCTTGTTTCCATATTAGATCAATCTTGTATTGCCTGTTCAGTTATCTAAACTTGACAAACCTCATGTACACACACACACAATAATTATATATAAATGCGATGGTACAGCGCTATGTGAATGAATTCGCCATCGAAAAGAGTCTCTTCGCTGAACGTCTTCTCTATTTCGTATGAGTCAATGGGGATTTTCAAGCTAATTAAGTGATAGACTGATTGAACAAAAATTGAATAGAGAAATCTGACAATGTTATCACATTGACTGTTTTGATAATTACCTGAGTTTCGCAATATCCCATTTCCGACCATTTTCTACTTGACACTAGAAGTGAAAAACAAAGTGAAAGACAATTGAACAAAGAAACCACTTTCATCACAGACCAAGTCATCTCCGAAGTCCATGTGTGCGATTCTATCTGCATTAACCGAAAACGACTTAGTAGTCTAACACTGAGTAATAGAAGGAGCTTCACATAGTTATTACAGTAACTCCCAAGTGGTCACCATAGATACCAAATCACCTTGTGGTATATGGCACAATGGAGGGTGATGATTATGATTCGATGTGGAGTGAGGTGGTTGAGTATCTACTTGACAGGTGTGGAGGTGGTCGGAATGAACACATCAGAGTGATGGTAGTGAATTACCTGCTAAAAATAGCTGGGAACAGTTGGGAAAGAGTTTAAGACAAAGGTAGAATAGGAGACTCAGTAGAAGTTTTCTTACCACAAAACTGAACGTTATATTGATGAACCGTGAGAGCCTCTGTTATACGGAAGTGCCAGAACCTAACATCCCTTGTACCATTCGTTCTTATCTTGAAGATAATTTTAAAAGACGAGTTGGCTGGAATTGTGTGACTAGAGTTGACCAGGCACTTGACCATCGAATTTGTAGAATATCCAATCTTCATAGCTAATTCGGAAGGTTTATCGAGTGAATTGAGAGAAGTGGAGAAGATTCAACCAGTCAAGTGTGTGTTGTACACATTGACTCAACTACTCCATCTCCTGACATATGGCGACACAGAGTGAATATCTTTACGCTTATTCATGCAGGATGTGAGAAGTTGAGTCGGTTGCTTGAGTGAAGAACGCTGGCTGGCCAGCCATGTGGGATGGTGGTGGTTGGTTGAAATTTTCAACTGGTTACTACGAACTTTCATCAACACCTGACCTCACTGTCTCGATAGGGAAGATAAGATAGCAGGCTGGAGAGGACAGGAAAGGGGAGCTTTCGTCAACAAATCAACCAAGAATATGTTAGCCAACCAATACGCACGAGGTAGGGGAGATGTATTAAAAATACAATGGCGATACCGTTGCATGATATAGAACGTTGTGCAGTCGAATGGATCCACGGAGAGGACCATCTATTTGAACATAGTTACTAGTGTAAAATGCAAAAGATCCCATCATGACGAAATAAAAGTCTATGAGTGACCGTTAAGCACACTAGGAAGGACAGCAGGGAAGTGAGCGAAATGTTAGTGTACTACTGAAGCTGCATGTTCTAATAGAAACTCATGGAAAAAATCATCATGATATGATAACTACTGTCCGCCCACATGAAACCACCCCTACACAAATGTATATCATCAACAACAAAATATAATCCGCTTTCAGTTACGTCACTAAGCGAATTTCACATTTATTCCAATTAACCTCGCTACACATACATGGTACTTCTAAACTGAAATTGTGATATGAGCAACTGATACGACCACAAGAAATACATTCCGCTCAAAACGTCACCAGGAACTATTACTGTAGAACAATGTGAAACATTATCGAGTGCAGTTTCTCCGTAAAGGAATTATACTCTACCATAGTGCCCAGGTTTTGTCCTAATATGAGATTGAGATTGTATCGTTCAGGCAGGAAGTTTCGATCAAAACAGGATTCGAATAATCCATCTAGTTCTTTCAGTTGGGCTAGTAAACCAATTTGTTTGGGTGACCGGATTCAAAAACAGCTAGCCAGGTAGAGCGATTTCTAATCTTCACCTGTATTGCACATGTTTATCAATCGGAATATGAAATTTTCAATCAAATTTGAAGGAGTGAAATGATTTTAAATTAATTTTGATTGAACACATTCACATACCTCTCTGTGATAACAGTGAGTTGGAAGCCAACGTACATGTAGTAAGAAGGTCTTATCAGCTTCAGTAGAGATAATTATACTTTGGAGTATGACCAATGCACTCAAAGTTAAAAGTCTGTGAAGGAATGAGGAAATAAAAGAAATCATGTACTACAATGAATGAATATATTTCAGTTGAGATGATTATTAGTACGCTTAGAGTCACATGTAAACAGACACTGAAGAAATCTAGCCTAGCTCAGGTCAAGTGACTGTCTATGCTCACTGATAATTTTGCCTCATTGTTCAATGTGATTACAATTCATTGGAAGCAAACATCATATCTCTCGTCATTCTCTGAATCAATCCACTTCACACATGTGCCCACATTTAGACATGTTAGTTTTCATTAGATTGTGAAACTCCCCTCATGTCAGCAGGAATATTTTCGCAAGACGGCTGCAAAATCTTCCACTAACAGATTCCTCTCCCACTGGTTACTCACAGTCAGATGTCCATCCATGAAAGGCAGTGAACTAGCTGAGAAACGTCTGCGTCAACAATAGAGAGTAAAAGTATAGGAGGTGGATCAGATAAAGGCGCTGAGGTGACATTTAGTGACATTACACGGAGGGCAGGTTGTCGAGTAAAACCCCGAATGGGAAGTGATGAGTTAACCTTGAGTTAGAAAGTGACACTGTGAAGATCACTTGAAGTGAAAATGAAAAATTATGTGCAGTTACGGGGTCAGCTAACAGTGAGAGAAATCCACTGGAGATTTGCTATGGTGACCCCATTTTCCACTCGTAACTCGTGAATGAGAATTGCTGAAACGCATTCGACAGTGTCAAGAATAGAAGTTAACATGCATGAACCAGTTAATATGTAAGCAAGTAGAAAAGAAAGGTTCAGTTGATATCAGGAATAGAACCTTCCAAGCTCTGCACCTAGTGCGATAGAAGAGACGCGTTGGTCAGAATTCTACGTAAGGAGAAGTGATTGCTCATCAAGCATTGGCTCATTTCTCTCAGGTGACAGTTTGAATCCATGGAATTGTATTCAACAATCTTATGTGTCAGCTGGCGTATTTGATTCCATATTGTGCTATTATGAAATGCATACTCTTAGTTGACCGAAGGTAACGGAAAACAATCTGTGGTGTGTATATGAGTGTTTCAGTGATTCACAGCCAGAGTATTGTCTAGCTATATAAAAGAAGTCGGTGTTCGACTCACTGCCCACGGTGAACTCGTCAAACCTGTCTGGTTAAGTAACAGGCTTGTAGGGTAAACCCTCAGTAGGAAGACGAATGGTTGGGCCTGAGAGATACTAACAACCTAAACACGTGAAAACGAAGTAAACAACCACCATGGAAACATCAAACCTCAAAAGCCTACAGACACGTGTTCCAGCCAGAAAACAAAGAAACAAGAAAAGTATTATGTAAACTGTAAAGTGGCACAACAATACTAACTCACCCCATTGTTCGAAAGAGCCTAAATTGTAAAAAATCATTGTTGGAAGTCAATTCATAATTGAATGTGAATAACTTCGCAAACAGATTTCCAATATCAACATTAATGTTAACAAAAGAGAAACAGGCGTGAATTCATGCTATTGTGAATGATCAAGTAAGCACAGGACAGATAGTTCGACCTAGTGTGGAGCACTTCATCAATACGAAAATCCGTGAAGTCGAACAGCTTAAAGTTGAATGACGAGTCTGTCGACCCTCACCGATTCCCTTCCACTGTCTCTCTCTCTCTCTCTCTCTCTGACTGGTGACGATTCTTCACATAATCTGCATTACAAAAGTTAATATCTAAATTCTGCATATTCGTGTTGAATTAAGTGTTATGATAAAATCAGTCAGGTGAGTTCTACTATGCAAGCAAAGTTTTATGTGTACACTTATCAACACTGAGTTGATGTGATTGCGTGGCATAATATCCAAATGCATTACGACAGCAGTGAGAATTCTAAGATTCCTGACCATATTATAAACTTCAGTTTACGCGTAAGATTATACAACATAAGAATAATTATTCCTTAGTGGTCAATCAAGCTCTCCTACTTCTTGAATGTTGATTTGAGTAGTGTCACTAGTAGCAATTCACAAGATGTGTAATGAAAATGTACTTGAGACGAATTTCAGTAGGGTGAAGGAAATGTGAATCACCAGTGGTCAGGTGGATGAAGGTTCATGAAAACCTACGTACGGCATAAAAATAGCACACACATACACATACACACACAAATATGGGCGACGTACCTTCTTGCAGTAAGACGGAAAATCTATCCTCCTGGCTACTCTTCATTGTAAGCACAAACGATACTACAGTTTATATATCAGAGCCAACCAATAAAAATTGGGTGCACCGATTTGAGTAGAATAAACGCGTCATTTGAATGATGAAATCTCGCGAAATCTGAGAGGTGTAATATCACGTAGGCGACATTATCATTAGAAGAACGATACAAAAATATTTAGTGCTAATTATTAAATAATGTTTGAAGAAGACTCTCTAAGTCATCGCCGTTTCTTTATCTTAGATAAATTTTACAAGAGAATCTTAGAGTCATCCGACAGACGTGTACTCAACAGGTTATAAGCAAATGCTAATTAATCAGGCCACTACTACCAACATTAGTATCATTAATTAACTATCATTAGGTACTTTTGGTGACAGTGTCTTACGTAATCGGCCCATCTTCACAATGAAACAAGTGAAAAATAATCACACGATCACACCATCATCGTATGTTTGGTGAACAATGAAGCTTTGTCTGCGTTATGCTTGCGTCTTTGAAAGAATTCTCTCTTTGTTATCATGAAGTTTACAGTGGAATTCTCTTCTTCGCTTTGTTATTGAATTACTTATGCGTTGGTTTCTCTCTCTCTCTCTCAGGAATGATTCAGTGTTTACAGGTATTGTGGTAATGAGACAGAGAGTGACACTGCGTGTGTGTGTGTGTTTGTGCAATATTCTGAAAGGAGAAAATCCCTATCTGAAATCAATTGACAATGGCTGATAATGATATTTCGCTTGCATCTTATTCGGTTGACTGTGATAAGTAGTTGCGTTTAGGAGCCATATTTACGGTGCGTTGAGATTCCACTAGTGGTTTGTATGTGCATCACTCTGTAAGTGTTGACGGTTATTCCAAAATAACTGGCATCAACGCAGCAGGTGAATTTACGGACATTAGATGGAGTGCGACGAAGCAACGATTGATCGTTGACATTTCTGCTAATCATTTGAAAACACGAGAAATTTATTCGTTACTCAGGCAGAAGGAATAGCTTTCCATGGATCTATATAAGTGGTTCTTCAGAATCTCATCCACAGTTCAGCAGTGCTTTCGCACGAGACAGGAGGCGATGCTGATTTATTAACATGAATGCTGTAATATATCCATTTAAAATGAAGGATTCATCTAATCTCTTCAGTCCACCATCGAATGTATAACGAGTGGGAATCCTTGTCAGTCTAGAAGGTGACGACTGGATCAGGTTTCTCTTTATTCCAAAGCCGATCCAATTTTTCAAGACTCGATTATTGACCATGCATGCAAAACATGCAAAACTCAGGATAAGTTAAGCTATTTGGAGCACTTCCGTACAAAGAAGAGACCTCGAAAACCTTATGGAAAATTCTCAGTAATGCAGGAAGGAAGGTGGCTGGCACTTACACCCACCAACTCAATTGGAAACAAGCTTTGTCAGTTAAAGGATCATCCTGTGGAACCAACTAAACAAAACAATTTAATTTAACTAATACCCTGCTGCAATGACTGTTACGTCAAATACACAGTTCAAAGTAGTAGAACAGGTGCAGTCAGACTGGCAGAACCTAGATTATTTCACCTGAATAAGACAAGATTAGAAATCTGGAGAATAGTTCAGCTGAATATGTATCACTACATGCGACTACACACAACCATACAATAGGATGACAGTTTTTAAATGTAAGAGTAGGGTGGAGAGAGAGATTAATAACAGAAGCTTTGTTTATCGAATCACCCGCAAACACGCGTAGTAGGAGTGATTCAACACCTATCCAGTTGTACATCTGGAAAATATTACTGCATCTACGACAAATAGGAGAGATCAGAGAAGACCATGAAATGGAACTGTCGAAGTCGTGTGATTATTATTGATATGATTATGATTCACAATATATTTTGTTCGAAACATCATCCAGTAGGTAATAATTTCTAACTGTGTGATATATTTAACAAAAACCTAATGTAGAATCACTGAATTATCGTTTCATGCCTCTGCTGAGACTATGCGGATCCTGTAGATAGACACTGTGCAATTTCTCCCTTAGTGTGTGGCTGATCCATCTCTGAATCTTTATTTCTATTTCATACATACAGTCGTCCGAAGTCGGCAGGTCTACGCTATTTGCGTTAGCTGATTGAGCATTTTGAGCATTGAGCATATATTGATAAATGTTGAACCGCCCGAATATGCCATTCTTAATAAACGTTTGATGTTTTATTCATACCAGATCAGATATTCTGTGAGAGAGTGCTTCATTATGATTATTTTGCCCTGAATAGTGCAATCTTCGCCTGTACATATTCTCCATTTTGTGCTTCGTTAATCTTTCCTCCACGCCGTCCATTTACGTTGTTCCAAGCAATCAGATTTTCTTCTGTATTCTCTGCGACATAAAATATTGTCCTACCCTTCAGTGTACCGATGCTCAGAAAATGACACACAACATATTACCTACGAAATCTCATCAGTAGAACAATCCCACGACACGAATACTTAGCAGTCAATCGCATCAAACAATGGTGACGCTTGGTCAGATCAAGCTCATATAAATGTCAGTTGGGTGTTCCTCTCATTACACCGACTAAGCATGTTGTTGTTGGGCTTGGCTTCTAATTATGAAAACAGGACTTGTGGTGTACATCAGCACACTGTCTATGTAGAATGTTGGATCTTGTAATCATAGAATTCTCATAGCACAATATGGAAACAAATGCTTATAAATTCTTACCCGCAGAATCGCTGACTTCATTGCATATGGTAATGATTTCGTGTCGTTTGATGCCATGTGACTATTCACCAACCTCCCCGTCATTGTGACGACTCGGTTTATTTGTGACACAGGAACTGAATCTCCAGGCGATACGCGTCACATAAGAAAAATATTGAACAGTTCATTTGGATAATTAGTGATATGTTCAAACAGATGGAGTAGTGATGAGAATGCGACTAATGGTCTTGTCTGCAGATATGATTTCGCCAAGAATTGGAATATATTTCCCAGATGAACTGTATAGATGAAGCTGAAATACACCTACAGTGAATATGAATGACATATTCGTGATGAGTGAAAATGAGACCAAAGCCAAGATAATGATAACAGAATAGAATCCATCTCATGTGAGCATAAAAATATGTAGCAGTACATGGAAATAATGACACCATGCATTTGTTGGCGCAGTTAATTTTTATGTCGAGCTGACAGCATAGTCGAGAGATCTACAAACAGAAGGACAACGTGAACGCGACCTCTCATACACTGTAATAATTTCACTACATCTTAATGCAAAAGTAGCACATTAGAGTATGAATGGAAACCCCTCAAGGATATGTGAGTGAAAAATGGTTATTTCTATGCCTCCTCTCATGTGATCTATAGAAAGCACAAGCTGGCAGTGGGAAGGACAGGGAAGGAGAATTCATCGATGCTTGACACAATAAAGTGTGTGTACCAGTTTGCAAGCCTCTGTGAAAGTCAATACGTCGGATGCAATGAAAAACGTCTATCGATCTGTGTTGCTGGAATCTATCCAGAAGGACTATCCACTAGCAGATTTAGAACCTGTCAAGTGGATCTCCTGGAGATCTCTTTCGTAGGTTTTGTCTTTACTTTCTTTAAGATAAATTTACATTGGAATCCTAGTAAAATCTGTGGGCCATGCACTCAAAAGAATAAAAACAAAACATAATTACGAGGTCACTACTACTAATAATAGTATATTTAATTAATTATCATTGTTATTATTAATATTATTAAGTACTTTTGGTGAAAATGTCTTAAGAAAACGGCTCACCTTCACAATGAGACATGTGATAAATAATCATACGATCACACCATCATCGTATTTTTGGTGAACAATGAAGCTTTGTCTGCGTTATACTTGCGTGTTTGAAAGAATTCTCTCTTTGTTATCATGAAGTTTACAGTGGAATTCTCTTCTTCTCTCTGTTAGTGAAAGGCGCACGTGTGGTCTTCTCTCTGTGTGGCAGACGCTGTTAGTGTGTGCGTCGGTGGAACAGTGGTTAAGACTCTGGCCCACCATCCACATGGTCCGGCGTTGATCTCCTGCCGACGTACGCTTGATATCAATGGTCAGCCTGCAAAATTTTGGCTACCGATAACACATGCTAGAGATTTCATACTTGTACCAAAAATACTAATCTCGCCAGATACTAGCTTGCTAGGCTACTAGCTTACTAGTTTTCTCGCCGGTCCCAAGCCCGGGTAAAGAGGGAGGGTTGGGGCGTGATGCTAGCAACTCCACCCCTGTAAAACAACCAAATCGCTACAGAAACTTCAACGAATAAATATATTAAAAATTTTAAAAACATAAGCAATAGCCTTACTTTTCGCTGGAATCGGGGAAGTGAAATGACGCAGGCTGGTGAAAGCCTTCGGGAAGCCAGTCAGCCGATGTGCCTTCTTTCGATGAAAGCAAAAGTAAGGATGGGTACCTGGAATGTTCGCACAATGTACGAAACTGGAAAGGCTGCCCAGATAGCCGCTGAAATGAGAAGGTACAGAATAGAAGTGTTGGGAATCTGCGAAAGCAGATGGAACGGAACTAGAAGGTACCAACTACCTACTGGAGAGACAGTAATCTTTTCCGGCCACCCAGAGGACAACCACGAGCACACCGAGGGAGTGGCCATCATGATGTCACCAACAGCAGCCAAAGCTCTCATGCAGTGGGAACCAATCTCCTCCAGGATAATGACAGCCAGGTTCAACTCAAAAGGAAGGAAAGTAAGAGTCATTCAATGCTATGCGCCTACAAACGTCTCAGAACAAGAGAAGAAGGAGGCGTTCTACAGACAACTACAAGCAATAATGGACAACGTCCCAAATGGCGATATCAAAATCCTGATGGGCGACATGAATGCGAAGCTGGGAGGAGACAACACAGGAAGAGAACTCACCATGGGTCGTGAGGCCCTCGGCGAAATGAACGACAATGGTGAACTCTTCTCAGACTTCTGCGCCTTCAATGATTTGGTGATTGGTGGCAGTGTTTTCAAACACAAGGATATACACAAGACGACATGGATTTCACCAGATGGAAACACCAAGAACCAAATAGACTTCATCTCAATTTCAAGAAAGTGGAGACGGAGCCTACTGGACACAAGGTCAAGGAGAGGAGCAGATGTGGGTTCAGACCACTATCTAGTACAAGGGACTTTCAAGGTGAAACTAAAAGCCTCGAGGATAGCTGGAGATAGGCCACAATGCAAGTTCAACACTCAGAAACTGAAGGACACAACCACAAAAGACACTTTCACTGCAACTGTCAGAGCAAAGCAGGAAACACTACGCGACATCACTGAAGAATCATGCGTGGAAGAACATTGGAAGTCTCTGAAGGCGATTCTCAACGAAACGTGTTCAACGGTTCTAGGAAGAAAGAAGAGACAAGACAAGGAATGGCTCTCAACGGACACTTGGAAATTAATAGAAGAGAGGAGAATGGTGAAAGAGAAAATGATTCAATGCAAGGACGGACAGGAGAAGGAGACGATGAGCTCAACTTACAAAGCACTGGACAAAGAAGTGAAGAAGAGTGCTAGGAAGGACAAAAGACGATTCTACGACAACCTGCCACTGAAGCTGAGAAGGCAGCAGGCAAAAGGGACCTGAGGACACTATATCAGATAACCAAATCTCTATCCGGGAAGAGACCAACACAAGCGAAACCTATAAAAGACAGCCAAGGGAACCCAATTACCAAGGAAGAAAAACAGATTAAACAATGGGCGGATCACTTCAAAGGACTCTTGAACCGACCATCACCTGCAACCCGTCCAGAAATACCAACAACAGCGCACACACAACTGCAAGTTGACACCAATCCTCCAACGAGAGCTGAAGTCTTGAACGCAATCAAGCTTCTGAAAGCTGGAAAAGCAGCCGGACCAGATGGAATAACCCCTGAAGCACTGAAAGCAGACCCAGAGACGACAGCAGACATGCTGACTCCATTATTGCAAAAGGTCTGGAAGGAGGGAAAGGTGCCTACTGACTGGAGGAAAGGTTACCTCGTGAAACTACCAAAGAAGGGCGACTTAGGTCACTCTGCAAGAACTGGCGAGGAATCATGCTCCTATCGACGCCAAGTAAAATCCTGAGTCGCATCATCCTGGAGAGATTAAAGGACGCACTGGAGACAGAACTCCGACCAGAACAAGCTGGATTCAGGAAAGGCAAATCATGTACTGACCAAATTGCAACTCTACGCATCATCATCACAGAACAAAGCATGGAATGGCAATCAAACCTCTACCTCAACTTTATAGACTTTGAGAAGGCCTTCGACAGCGTTGATCGTGAAGTAATTTGGAAATTACTCGAGTACTATGGCGTACCCCAAATATTCATCAACCTTATTCAACAGCTGTACGACAACGGCACCTGCCAAGTGATCCACAACGGAAGACTCAGCGAGGCGTTTGGAGTAAACACAGGAGTCAGACAAGGGTGCTAGCTTTTATCACCAATGATATTCCTAATTGTGGTGGACTGGATTATGCGTCAGACAGTGGGAAACGAGAAGACAGGAATATCCTGGACCGACGTGAAGAACCTAGAAGACCTGGATTTCGCGTGATGACTTATGTTTGATGTCACACACAATCGAAGACTTACAAGCGAAAACCGACAAACTGGTCGAAGAAGCAGCAAAGACAGGACTCCAGGTAAACATAGACAAGACGGAGGTTATGAAAATAACCAACCAACAACAGCAACAACATCCAACGTCAATCACCATCAACGGGAGGGATTTGAAAGAGGTTACTTCATTCACTTATCTAGGGAGCATTGTCTCAACTACAGGAGGAACGGACGAGGATGTCAAATCGAGCGAAATCGGGAAGGCGAGAAACACATTCATCAACCTGAAATCAATCTGGAAATCTTCGTCACTCAGCATCACCAACAAAATTCGGATTTTCAATACAAACGTAAAGTCAGTTCTTCTATACGGATCAGAAACTTGGCGGGTCACAAAGAATATTTCCAAAAGGTTGCAGACCTTTATTAACAACTGTCTTCGCTCAATACTGAAGATCAGATGGCCGGAAAGAATCACCAACAAGGAATTATGGGAACAAACAAAGCAAGAACCAATCGCCCAACAAATATGCAGGAGAAAGTGGAGATGGATCGGACACTCGCTGAGGAGACCGCTGGGTGACATCGCGCGCCAAGCCCTCGAGTGGAACCCGAAAGGGAAGCGGCGTGTGGGACGTTCAAGGGTGACATGGAGGAGATCGTGTGAAGAGGAGTTGAAAGAATATGGATTAACATGGATGCAGGCGAAAAGTACAGCAGAAGACAGAAGAAAATGGAGACGTGCAGTTGAAGCCCTATGTTCCACTAGGAACCCAAGGGAGCAGTAGTAGTAGTACCAAAAATACTGGGTGAAATTAAGCTGTAATCAAAATTAAAATAATAAATAAAAAAAGATATTGCGAAAGAGAAAATCCCTATCTGAAATGAACTTACAATGACGCGTAACGAATTTTCATTTGCATCTTATTTGGTTGGTAGCGATTAGGAGTGGTGTTTGGAAAGCGTGTTTTGGGTGCATTGAGGTCCCACCAGCAGATTGTATACGCATTACACTGTATGTGATGACGGTTATTTCAGTGAATCGCATTCGTTCCTTATTTGTGGCCTTACATTCATAATGTTTTCGAAGAATTTTGTAGTATACTCATTTTCAATGAAGATGCATCTTAACCTCTTCAATTCACCATCGATTGATACTACCGGTGGATGTGCATCTCTGTGTTTTCAAGATAACCAGTGCATCTGGTTTTCCCTATTGCTCAGGATGATGTCGCAACCTTCAACGCTCATGTATTGACTATTTCATGTTTGCTTCTGTGTAGAGGACCGTCAGAACTCCTCTACAACAAAACATCCAAAAATATGAATTCAGACTTCATTTCCCATTTCTTTGTGAACTTGATGTTATTGTAGCAGTTGCCGAACTCCCTCATTACCATTTCGATATCAGCATTCTTGACATGTACGATAAAGAGACAGGCACGAAAAGATGACTCAGTCATTCCACATTAGTTTACTTGTTAGATATATCACACAGTATTATTTGACAGTATTATTTGCTAGATGACGTTTCGAACAAAATTTATTGTCCATAACGATATCAATTATAATCATACGACTTTCTTGCACTGGAAGCTCCTTTTCCTGACTTCACAATTTATAAGTGAATTCAACTGACTACAAATTTGAGTTGATTTTTTGGAAAAATTTAACTAGATCCTGTGTTCTAAGTTCGGTGAATGTTTCATCGTCATACTTCCACGATAATTTTGGGTGTGTCTGAACCCATATGGCGAATAGGAGAGAACAGTTAAAACTAAACTTCTTTGTTTAATTTGCTCCACAAGATGGTCCTTTAACTGACAAAGTCTGTTTCCAATTGCGTTGGTCGGTTTGAGTGGCAGCCTCTTTCATTCCTGATGTGTTGAGAATTCTCCACAAGGTATTCAAAATTCTTTCTTTGTATGGAAGTGCAACTGATAGCTAAAGTTACCCATAGCTGTGCATGTCATTATTAGCATTATCATCATTATCAATATCACTACTTCGGTTATTCAGTTCACTTTTACATTTCGTTACATACTCACAGATTAATTTGTCAGAGTAGTTATGGAGTTTCAAATCTCCTCTTACATGCCAAACTTCCTGTCTTAGATTTTCCTTGGTACTGTTTAGTTTTTTGGCCCTATTATTTTGATTTGATGTCACCGAAAAATCTGCTTATATTATGTATTCTAAGTACAGTGAATGTGTCATCGGGATACTTCCAGCATAAATTTTCAGTGTGTCTAAACCCCTATGGCGAATAGGAGAGAACAGTTAAAACTATGAGATGGAAGTTTCAAAGTCGTGTGATTAGAATTGATATGATTATTAGCCACAGTAAATTTTGTTCGAAAGGTCATCTTGTAAATAATACTGCCTCACCGTGTGATACATTTATTAAACAAACTAATATATATTTACACACTACCACAGTGATCAACTTCTACACATACGTGAAGATAACTCAGTCAGGTTGAATAATTCCTCGACAAGTTCTCTTCACCAAGTGAATTGAAATGATTGACAGAACAGTGTCTAACATATTTTCACAACCTGTCCGAAAACATTTGTGTCTAAAGAGGATGGAATATTTGCGAAGAGTGTTCACCGAGGAATTTGTGGATAGGCGACACTGATGTAACACCACTCTTTTCCTTAAAAATATTAAGTGTATTCTGGATGTCAGAATTACCACCATTTATGAAGGCGATTTCAAAAAAACCTTTCCAGCCGTGCTCATGCATTGACAATGAGTACGAAAATAGCTAGATGAAATCAGTTTGATTTTCTTTCTGTCAATTACATGATCACCCATGGTCAATACTAGAGTCTTGTTAGTTGGATCGCTTTTGGAATCAATAGAAACCTGATCCAGTCGTCATCCTCTAGAATGACAATGATCCGCCCTCGTGATATAATCAGTTATGAACTGAAGAGACTAGACCAATCCTTCACTTCAAATGGATATATTACAGCATTCGTGTTAACAAAACAGCATTCCCGTCCACCTTGTGTGAAAGGAATGCAAAGTGTGGGTGAGATTTTGAATTAGCGCTTATATAGATCTGTGGAAAGCCATTCTTTCTACCTGAGGATCAAATCAATTTCTGCTGTCGCCAAATGAGTAGTGGAAATGTGAACGACGAAGTGTTGCTTCGCTGCACACCATCTGATGTCCGTAAATTCACCTGTTGTAGTGAAGCCAGTGATATTGGGATAACCGTCAACACCTACAAAGTGATGCATACACAACCCACTAGTAGAAACTCAATGGACCGAAAACATGCCTCCTAGACGCCACTAATTATCACAGTTAACAAAATAAGATGCAAGCGAAATATCATTATCAGCCATTGTCAGTTGATTTCAGATAGGGATTTTCTCCTTTCAGAATATTGCACAAACACACAAACACACACACGCAGTCCCACTCTCTGAGTCATTACCATAACACTGAATCATTCCTGAGAGAGAGAGAGAGAAACCAACGCATAAGTAATTCAATAACAAAGCGAAGAAGAGAATTCCACTGTAAACTTCATGATAACAAAGAGAGAATTCTTTCAAACACGCAAGTATAACGCAGACAAAGCTTCATTGTTCACCAAACATACGATGTTGGTGTGATCGTGTGATTATTTTTCACTTGTTTCATTGTGAAGATGGGCCGATTACGTAAGACACTGTCACCAAAAGTACCTAATGATAGTTAATTAATGATACTAATGTTGGTAGTAGTGGCCTGATTAATTAGCATTTGCTTATAACCTGTTGAGTACACGTCTGTCGGATGACTCTAAGATTCTCTTGTAAAATTTATCTAAGATAAAGAAACGGCGATGACTTAGAGAGTCTTCTTCAAACATTATTTATTAATTAGCACTAAATATTTTTGTATCGTTCTTCTAATGATAATGTCGCCTACGTGATATTACACCTCTCAGATTTCGCGAGATTTCATCATTTAAATGACGCGTTTATTCTACTCAAATCGGTGCACTCAATTTTTATTGGTTGGCTCTGATATATAAACTGTAGTATCGTGTGTGTTTACAACGAAGCGTAACCAGGAGGATAGATTTTCCGTCTTACTGCAGGAAGGTACGTCGCCCATATTTGTGTGTGTATGTGTATGTGTGTGCTATTTTTATGCCGTACGTAGGTTTTCATGAACCTTCATCCACCTGACCACTGGTGATTCACATTTCCTTCACTCTACTGAAATTCGTCTCAAGTACATTTTCATTAAACATCTTGTGAATTGCTACTATTAACACTACTCAAATCAACATTCAAGAAGTAGGAGAGCTTGATTGACCACTAAGGAATAATTATTCTTATGTTGTATAATCTTACGCGTAAACTGAAGTTTATAATATGGTCAGGAATCTTAGAATTCTCACTGCTGTCGTAATGCATTTGGATATTATGCCACGCAATCACATCAACTCAGTGTTGAGAAGTGTACACATAAAACTTTGTTTGCATAGTAGAACTCACCTGACTGATTTTATCATAACACTTAATTCAACACGAATATGCAGAATTTAGATATTAACTTTTGTAATGCAGATTATGTGAAGAATCGTCACCAGTCAGAGAGAGAGAGAGAGAGAGGAGACAGTGGAAGGGAATCGGTGAGGGTCGACAGACTCGTCATTCAACTTTAAGCTGTTCGACTTCACGGATTTTCGTATTGATGAAGTGCTCCACACTAGGTCGAACTATCTGTCCTGTGCTTACTTGATCATTCACAATAGCATGAATTCACGCCTGTTTCTCTTTTGTTAACATTAATGTTGATATTGGAAATCTGTTTGCGAAGTTATTCACATTCAATTATGAATTGACTTCCAACAATGATTTTTTACAATTTAGGCTCTTTCGAACAATGGGGTGAGTTAGTATTGTTGTGCCACTTTACAGTTTACATAATACTTTTCTTGTTTCTTTGTTTTCTGGCTGGAACACGTGTCTGTAGGCTTTTGAGGTTTGATGTTTCCATGGTGGTTGTTTACTTCGTTTTCACGTGTTTAGGTTGTTAGTATCTCTCAGGCCCAACCATTCGTCTTCCTACTGAGGGTTTACCCTACAAGCCTGTTACTTAACCAGACAGGTTTGACGAGTTCACCGTGGGCAGTGAGTCGAACACCGACTTCTTTTATATAGCTAGACAATACTCTGGCTGTGAATCACTGAAACACTCATATACACACCACAGACTCTTTTCCGTTACCTTCGGTCAACTAAGAGTATGCATTTCATAATAGCACAATATGGAATCAAATACGCCAGCTGACACATAAGATTGTTGAATTCAATTCCATGGATTCAAACTGTCACCTGAGAGAAATGAGCCAGTGCTTGATGAGCAATCACTTCTCCTTACGTAGAATTCTGACCAACGCGTCTCTTCTATCGCACTAGGTGCAGAGCTCGGAAGGTTCTATTCCTGATATCAACTGAACCTTTCTTTTCTACTTGCTTACATATTAACTGGTTCATGCATGTCAACTTCTATTCTTGACACTGTCGAATGCGTTTCAGCAATTCTCATTCACGAGTTACGAGTGGAAAATGGGGTCACCATACCACATCTCCAGTGGATTTCTCTCACTGTTAGCTGACCCCGTAACTGCACATAATTTTTCATTTTCACTTCAAGTGATCTTCACAGTGTCACTTTCTAACTCAAGGTTAACTCATCACTTCCCATTCGGGGTTTTACTCGACAACCTGCCCTCCGTGTAATGTCACTAAATGTCACCTCAGCGCCTTTATCTGATCCACCTCCTATACTTTTACTCTCTATTGTTGACGCAGACGTTTCTCAGCTAGTTCACTGCCTTTCATGGATGGACATCTGACTGTGAGTAACCAGTTGGAGAGTAATCTGTTAGTGGAAGATTTTGCAGCCGTCTTGCGAAAATATTCCTGCTGACATGAGGGGAGTTTCACAATCTAATGAAAACTAACATGTCTAAATGTGGGCACATGTGTGAAGTGGATTGATTCAGAGAATGACGAGAGATACGATGTCTACTTCCAATGAATTGTAATCGCATTGAACAATGAGGCAAAATTATCAGTGAGCATAGACAGTCACTTGACCTGAGCTAGGCTAGATTTCTTCAGTGTCTGTTTACATGTGACTCTAAGCGTACTAATAATCATCTCAACTGAAATATATTCACTCATTGTAGTACATGATTTCTTTTATTTCCTAATTCCTTCACAGACTTTTAACTTTGAGTGCATTGGTCATACTCCAATGTGTAATTATCTCTACTGAAGCTGATAAGACCTTCTTACTACATGTACGTTGGCTGCCAACTCAATGTTACCACAGAGAGGTATGTGAATGTGTTCAATCAAAATTAATTTAAAATCATTTCACTCCTTCAAATTTGATTGAAAATTTCATATTCCGATTGATAAACATGTGCAATACAGGTGAAGATTAGAAATCGCTCTACCTGGCTAGCTGTTTTTGAATCCGGTCACCCAAACAAATTGGTTTACTAGCCCAACTGAAAGAACTAGATGGATTATTCGAATCCTGTTTTGATCGAAACTTCCTGCCTGAACGATACAATCTCAATCTCATATTAGGACAAAACCTGGGCACTATGGTAGAGTATAATTCCTTTACGGAGAAACTGCACTCGATAATGTTTCACATTGTTCTACAGTAATAGTTCCTGGTGACGTTTTGAGCGGAATGTATTTCTTGTGGTCGTATCAGTTGCTCATATCACAATTTCAGTTTAGAAGTACCATGTATGTGTAGCGAGGTTAATTGGAATAAATGTGAAATTCGCTTAGTGACGTAACTGAAAGCGGATTATATTTTGTTGTTGATGATATACATTTGTGTAGGGGTGGTTTCATGTGGGCGGACAGTAGTTATCATATCATGATGATTTTTTCCATGATTTAGAACATGCAGCTTCAGTAGTACACTAACATTTCGCTCACTTCCCTGCTGTCCTTCCTAGTGTGCTTAACGGTCACTCATAGACTTTTATTTCGTCATGATGGGATCTTTTGCATTTTACACTAGTAACTGTGTTCAAATAGATGGTCCTCTCCGTGGATCCATTCGACTGTACAACGTTCTATATCATGCAACGGTATCGCCATTGTATTTTTAATACATCTCCCCTACCTCGTGAGTATTGGTTGGCTAACATATTCTTGGTTGATTTGTTGACGAAAGCTCCCCTTTCCTGTCCTCTCCAGCCTGCTATCTGATCTCCCCTATCGAGACAGTGAGGTCAGGTGTTGATGAAAGTTCGTAGTGACCAGTTGAAAATTCCAGCCAACCGCCACCGTCCCATGTGGCTGGCCAGCCAGCCTTCTTCACTGAAACTACCGACTCAACTTCTCACATCCTGCATGAATAAGCGTAAAGATATTCACTCTGTGTCGCCGTATGTCGGGAGATGGAGTAGTTGAGTCAATGTGTACAACACACCCTTCACTGGTTAAATCCTCTCCACTTCTCTCAACTCACTCGATATACCTTCCGAATTAGCTATGAAGATTGGATATTCTACAAATTCGATGGTCAAGTGCCTGGTCAACTCTAGTCACACAATTCCAGCCAACTCGTCTTTTAAAATTATCTTCAAGATAAGAACGAATGGTACGAGGGATGTTAGGTTCTGGCACTTCCGTTGACAGAGGCTCTCACGGTTCATCAATATAACGTTCAGTTTTGTGGTAAGAAAACTTCTACTGAGTCTCCTATTCTACCTTTGTCTTAAACTCTTTCCCAACTGTTCACACCTATTTTTAGCAGGTAATTCACTACCATCACTCTGATGTGTTCATTCCGACCACCTCCACACCTGTCAAGTAGATACTCAACCACCTCACTCCACATCGAATCATAATCATCATCCTACATTGTGCCATATACCACAAGGTGATTTGGTATCTATGGTGACCACTTGTGAGTTACTGTATTAACTATGTGAAGCTCCGTTTATTACTCAGTGTTAGACTACTAAATCGTTTTTGATGGATGAATGCAGATAGAATCGCACTCACGGACTTCGGAGATGACTTGGTTTGTGGGGAAAGCGGTTTCTTTGTTCAATTGTCTTTCACTTTGTTTTTCACTTCTAGTGTCAAGTAGAAGATGGTCAGAGATGGGATATTGCGAAACTCAGGTAATTATCAAAACAGTCAATGTGATAACATTGTCAGATTTCTCTATTCAATTTTTGTTCAATCAGTCTATCACTTAATTAGCTTGAAAATCCCCATTGACTCATACGAAATAGAGAAGACGTTCAGCGAAGAGACTCTTTTCGATGGCGAATTCATTCACATAGCGCTGTACCATCGCATTTATATATAATTATTTGTGTGTGTACATGAGGTTTGTCAAGTTTAGATAACTGAACAGGCAATACAAGATTGATCTAATATGGAAACAAGGTTAATTAGACTGCAACTAAAATAAAATTGGGTTAGTAAGTTAGATGGCATAATATAATTGACTTAAATGTTTCAACTTTAAGTCAGAATAGCAACAGAGACAATTATAGGTAGAGACTAATTAGAAGTGGAGTAGAGAAGAATGCCATTTAAATTAGAACTGAAATTGAGCAGATAAATTGGATGACGTAACATATATGACTAGAAGTTGAAGGTTGGTCAAGTCGGTAACAGTAACAGTGAGGTGTAGAAATTAAATCGGGTGTGTGTACACATACAATTATGTAAATGAACTTCCTGAAAAGAGTCTCTTCGCTAAAAATCACTTAATTCTTGTTGTCGTGGTAACTGAGTATTTAGGATTGATAATGCGATGCGCTGATCATATCCAAATA